>CM070711.1:14255178-14855178 GCA_036346275.1 Otatea glauca | reverse complement strand
GACGTCTCCGGGTACATTGGGTTTGAGGAGCTAGATTTCCTATTCTTTTTCTTTGAGGCCTCTGAACAAGATGAGGGATACCTTCTGTTTTCTTTAGTATTTCCACCCTCTCTGGTGCATTTCTTGCGGGTACATGCGACTTAACCACGCCCTTGGATCACAAAATGATCAGCGGTTCATTTGCTAAATTCTGCAAATCAATTATCTTCTGGACTTCTTGATTTGCTTCATTAGTGCGGGGGTCATGCGCGGGGATCCCAGTAGAATGCCATATGATTCCCCGGCATTTTTCATCGAAATGTTGATTTCCTCCCCCTAATGACGGGAAACGATCCTCGTCAAATATGCAATCAGCAAATCGGGCTGTATGCAAGTCTCCAGTCATGGGTTCCAAATACCTGATTATGGATGCACTTTCATAACCAACGTATATCCCAGACTTGCGGAGATGGCCCATTGCAGTCCGCTGAGGGGGTGGTATAGGTACATATACTATACACCCAAATTTACTGAGATGGGAGATTTTCGGGATAACCCCGTGCACAAGCTGCATAGGAGAATGGATGTTGTAGGCCGAAGGTCGGAAATTGATGAGAGCTACTGCGTGCAGGACTGGGTGTCCCCAACAAGTGTTGGGCAAGTTACAACTCTGCAAAAGCGGTCTGGCAATGAATTTAATCCTCTTTATTAGTGCTTCAGCTAGTCCATTCTGCGTATGGACATGCGGTACAGGGTGCTCAACTGATATCCCTGTTGCAGTGCACTAATCATCAAATGCCTTTGAAGTAAACTCTCCAGCATTGTCCATTCTGATGGACTTCACGCGATGATCAGGGAAAGCTGTCGGGACCCGAATTTGCAAATCCGAACCCTCTTTGTATACCGCACTAGTCCAGGATCACGCTAGTGCACACAGGCTCAACATAGATGCTATCATAGTCACACACAGCGAAATATAGCATAAACTTCATTAATTAATAATAACTGTTGTCTTACATGAATAATGCCTCACAGGGCTTAAGAAGAGTATCAATGAGAAGCAGCGGAAATAGAATAAACGCAGTGGCGCTCCAGTTCGCCACAGGCAACTGACGAGGCTCGGACCCTAAGCATTCGCATCCAAGTAATCCTCCTCCATGAATGGTATAGATTCCTCTTCTTCTGAAGTTGTTGTTGTTGGGGTGAGTACATAAAGCACTCAACAAGTTGTGCACAACAATGCAAGTCTAATATTCTATATGCTTGGCTTAATCCAAAGGAATGGCTAGTAAGGGTATTTTGCAATAAAGCGACATTTAACAAGAATACAATAAATAGATTGGAAAGCGATAAAACAAATCAATAATTAATAAATTCAGATTTACGAAATACACCAAGTTTCCAATCCTAAATTAATTTTCCACTTTCCATGGCACCTTGCCATCCCAACAAGTTTTTGTTTAACAAAAATCTAACCCTTAATCAGTAATTCGAGCATTGCCCAATACCGTGAGCACGGCTATTCGAATAGATTGTACACTCTGCAAGGTTATGCACTTTACCCACACGATACAACCAAACACCACCAAGGCGAGTGATCATAACAAAGCCTTTACAATGCTACGCCTAGACCCAAGATCTTGCTCGCTAAGGTTTCAACATCAAGGGTTAAACCACCACAACAGGCCCCCTCTTGCGCCATGTGAGTTAAACCGTAACCCGGGACTCACTATTTACCACGACAGTACCGAAATCTAGGTTTCACAAATTATTCGGCTAGGCTATCCCATTCCAGACATGTGGTTGCAGGAGAGACTCAGGTCAAAGGCTTGCAAGGTTAAGTCCTTAAAGTGATTAAGGCAAGACTTCCACATACCCCTGCCAAACCTGGCCCACCTTGGCACACCGCCTTGCCACTTGCCTCAATCTAAAATCATTACCACCCCGTTGATTACCAAGCACCACATGCCATCAACATTTCAATCCCGATGTGTGACCTCCTCGCCACGACAACTTGATATCATTGTGTGACAACACATGACACACCAATTCATAAACATTGTTCCATATTCCATTAGTCAAGATTAAGTATCGACATTCGGACACATGTGATGACGTGGCATGGCTAAGCAATCTATGACGATCTAACTAGCCCATGTTGATTATCAACTATAATTCCACATCCTAGGGTGACAAATAGATCATGGCATATAAATGACAAGGTATGGTTTAATTCAAATAGGCATATTATCTAATTCCCAGATTAATTGAAATCATTTATACACATAAAATATCATGCATAAAGTTTAAAAGACAAAATAGCGATTTGGTGAAAATTAGGTGCAACATGATCAAAGCACAACTTGCCTTGGAGTAGGTGCTGGTCTTGATCTGAGTTTGGGTCTTGGAGCGACGAATCTTCCTCCGGATCACCGAGCAGTTCAACGTCTACGCGAAACGATGCCAAAATAGCAAATAAATACCAAACCAGAGAGCAAACAAACTCCAAAAATAAAATAGAATTCACCAATAAATAGATATTGATTTTACAATTTTTTAGAAATTTGAATCACTCAAATCCGAGTTAAAATGCAAAAGATATAGCCTTTTGAAGTTTGAATAAATACTGAAAATACAGAAAATAGAATTTCTGATTTTTCGAATTATTTTCTATTGGAAAAGATCTTTATTGCGCAGCGCTAACGTCAGCCCCGACTCGGACCAATCGGTGACCGACACGTCGCCTGGTCCATGGACTCGGTCCACGGAACCGCCTCTGGTCCACCGTGGACGCGGCCCACGGCGCCCCGCACCACGCGCCCGACACGCGGCGTGCATCGATTAGGCTGCGACGCCGCTCGTGCGATGCTCGACACGCGGCGCGCATCTGCGATGATCGGACGGCCACCGATCTACCCCTACGTGGCTCAATCCCGATCGTCTATTCGGATCTAACGGTTAGAAATTTACGGCGAAACAACGATGAAGAAGCGGCGTGGCTTGATCTGGACGGTTGGCGAAGATCCAACGGATCGCGAAGCTCCGAGACACGGCGGCGGGCTTGCACGGAGCGGAGGAAGACGACCACCCGAACGGCGTTTCGACGCGACTCCGACGAAGAAGAAGGCGGACTCGGCGCGACACGACGCGAGAACTTCGGATCCGAACCGATTCGGCGGGAGGATGCTCGACGGCGGAATGGCGCAAAAACTTCGCGGTGGCACTGCAAAGAACTACGGCGAGCTCTGGCGATGATGGCGTGAAAGCAGCGAAGAGGCTAGAGCTCTTGGCTGCGCAAGGGAACGAGAACATCGGTGCGCGGCCGCGGCTTTTATAGCCTCGGCATGCGCGCGGGGAAGAAACCCTAAATCACGCGCGGCGGCGGCAAGCGGCGGATTCGAAACCGAATCGGAGACGACGGCGAGACCGTCCGATCCAAGATGGCGGCCAAGATTAGATCCGGCGATACGATCCGATCCGCTCTTTCTAAATCCAACGGACGAGATCTAAACTTACCAAAACAACGCGGCGTCCGACCACTTGATCTCGATCCAACGGCTCGCGGCACTAGGGTTTCGCGAAGGAGGCGACCATCGATCTTCATCCAACGGTCACCAGCAGCGGCGCGCGCGGTGACGGGCGCCAAACAATGGGCACAAGCCGCACAAGTCTTGGGCTTGGCCCAAGATCTTATTCACTCGATTTTCAAAAGCTTTTGATTTAAAATAATTCCCGAAATTAGATTAATCTATTTTAAGTAATTAAAATATCGGAAAAATCGAGAAAATTCTCATAAATACTTTGAGACATTACGAGCTCAAATAAAATATTTTGGTAAAACTTTATATTAACTTTATCTATATATATATAGTTTTCACCAAAGGTTCAATATACTTAATTAAAATAAATTTAGATAATTTCGGAAGAATCCAATAAATTGAGAAAATCACAAAAATGCACGTGAGCGAAATTATAAGCCAAATTTTGGGATGTTACAAACCTCCCCCTTGTAATCTCGACCCTAGATTCAAGGTGACTAGGAATAGGTTTGGAAATTCCATCTTGAGTCCTCTTCACGCTCCCGGGTTGCCTCATTCTCGGGATGGTTACTCCATGAACTCTGCAAAACGCAATCGACTTGTTCACAGTTCTCATGTCCATGACATCCAAAATTTTCATTGGATGTTCTTTGTAGGTCAAATCTTTCGCAACTCAATCTCTTCCATAGGTGTATGCTTTCACGGCACCAAGACACTTCTTGAGTTGTGACACATGGAACACATCATGCACGCCCGACAAGAATCGGCAATTCAAGCGATAAGCAACCTCCTCGACGGCTCAAAATTTTGAGCGGTCCAACATATCTTAGGCGAGCTTTCCTTTAGCGTGGAACCTTTTAACTCCTTTCGGAGGGTAACCTAAGATACGAAATCATCGGGCTCGAAACTTAGATCACGGCGTCGATTATCGGCGTAACTCTTTTGCCTTGATCGCGATTTTCAACTTCTCTCTTATCATAGCAACTTGCTCTTGACTTCCTTGAGAATATCGGGGCCAAATATCATACGCTCTCTGTCTCATTCCAATTTAGCGAAGTACGACAGCACACGACCATATAAAGCTTCAAATGGCGACATCGCAAACTAGCTCGGTGGTCGTTGTTATTATAAGAACTCTGCATATGGCAAACATTTATCCCATGATGTAGTGTAGGCTAAAGCACAAGCTCTTAACATATCTTCCAAAATCGATTTACTCTTTACATCGACCATCGATTGCGAGGATGATATCTTTGTGCTAAAGTTCAAGCGCGTTCCCATGGCTTCATGCAATTTATCCCAAAATCTCGAGGTGAACCGAGTACCTCATCGACACTATTTTCTTTGGTACACCATGCAAACACACGATTACGGCAATGTATAGTTACGCTAACCGGTCCCCGAGTAAGTTGTCTTGATGGAATGAAGTGAGCAACTTTGGTCAATCGATCCACAATGACTCATATAGAATCATACCCATTTTGAGTTCTTGGCAATCCGGTGACGAAATCCATACCGATTTCTTCCCACTTCCATTCAGGACTTTTAGCGGTTGTAGCAAACCTGCTGGTCTCGATGTATTGCCTTAACTCTCGGCATACATCGCACAAGGCAACGTGCTCGGCGACTTCACGCTTCATATTCGCCACCAAAACCTCTCCTTTAAGTCTGTTACATCTTAGCGCTTCTGGATGAATTGAATACTTGGAATCATGAGCCTCTTCCAAAATCAATCGCTTAAGTTCTAGTCTGTTTGGCACACAAATCGACCCTTGAACCACATGGTACCTTGGTCGTCCACGGTAAAGTCCTTTGCTAGTCCTTCATCCTTTTTAGCCTTGATTCGGTTGACTTTCTCATCATCTTTTGTCCTTCCCGAATTTGATCTTGAGCATTGGCTTCACTTCCAAAGCAGCTAGGAATCCTTCTAAAACTACTTCTAATTTTAAATTTTGCAATTCTGCATGCGATTCATTGTCCTTCTGCACCATCATATTCGCCACGTAGTTCTTGCGACTTAAGGCATCGGCTACCACATTTGCTTTTCCGGATGGTAATGAATTCCCATGTTATAATCCTTGATTAATTCCAACCATCTCCTTTGCCTCATATTGAGATCGATTGAGTGAAAATATATTTCAAACTCTTATGGTCCGTATATATCTCACATCTATTTCCAATGAGATAATGACGCCACAATTTCAAGGCATGCACCACGGCGACCAATTCCAAGTCATCGTAGGATAATTTCCTTCGTGCGGTCTTAAGCGCCTTGACGCATATCGACCACTTTACCCTCTTGCATCAATACGCATCCAAGACCTGTCTTGGCGCATCACATATATATCGAAGTATTACAACATTAGGCAAAACCAACACTGGGCTTTTGTTAAACGCTTCTTTAATTCCTCAAAACTCTTATCACAATCAAGGCGTCCATGAAAATTTCTTTTCCTTTTCAATAAGCGAGTAAGAGGTCTCGCAATCGTCGAAAATCCTTCTATGAACCGCGATAATATCCTCGCCATTCCCGAAAAACTTCGGACTTGAGTGATAGACTTTGGTTGCTCCCAATGCAACACTGCCTCCACTTTGCTTGGGTCGACAGCAACTCCTTCTGCAGTCATGACATGACCGAGAAATTCCACCTTTTCCTTCCAAAAGTCGCATTTACTGAATTTAGCATACAGCTGTTGCTCACGCAGCTTTTCCAACACTAGCCTCAGATGATTTGTGTGCTCTGCTTCGGTCTTCGAATATACCAAAATATCATCTATGAACACAACAACAAACTTGTCCAAGTATTCCATGAAAATCTTATTCATCAAGTTCATGAAATATCTTTGGCGCATTGGTCAATCAAAAGACATGACCGTGAACTCATAATGTCCATATCTTGAAGAGAATGCGGTCTTTGAAACATCTCACTTGAATCTTTAGTTGATGATATCCTAACGAAGGTCTATCTTGGAGAACACTCCGGCTCCTCTCAACTGGTCGAATGGATCATCAATCCTTGGCAACGGATACTTATTCTTAATCGTCACTTCATTAAGTGCACGGTAATCAATACACATTCTAAGGCTTCCATCCTTTTCACGACAAACAAAGCTGGCGCTCCCATGGCGGCGAACTTGGTCTTATAAAACCTTTCTCTAATAACTCGTCGATCTGTTTCTTCATCTCTACTAACTCATCGGTAGGCATCCGATAAGGTCTTTTTGCTATTGGTGCGGTTCGGTGCTAACTCAATGAGCGAACTTCGATGTCACGGTGCGGCGGCATTCGGCAGATCTTAAAATACGTCTGGATATTCCACGACTCATCGCACGTCCTCTATGGCGACGGTTCTCATGCTATTAACCATTAATTGACCCTTACGAACCGATGTCGCTCGAATTCCACCTTTTCTCCTCTAGGGCTCTCAATGGATACAACCTTCACCACAATCCAAAACCGTCTTATGCTTGGTTAACGGTCCATTCCCAATATGACATCTAAAACTTGGGCATCTAGAATAATCAAGTTCGCTAGGAACTCTACCCCATTAATTATTAGCTTCACCCCAAACACCCAAGGTTAGATCTTAACTCGATCACGGGCTTGTACTAGCATCACACACTTAAGATTTTTCATGCTCAAACCATTTTCAGATGCAAAAGCTCGAGAGACAAAGGAATGCGAAGCTCCTGAATCAAATAATACTGTTGCGGGTACTGAGTTTACCAAAAACTTACCCAGTACGACGTCTGATGCTTCCTGGGCTCTATCGGCGGTGATGTGGTTGACTCTGCCTCGAATAGTAGCTTGAGGCGTCACTCCTGCCTGTCCAGCTCCTCGATTCGCTCCCGTCATCGGTGCCTTAGCAGGTGTCGTTCCAAGGTTGAAACGCACTGGCGTGATTCCTCCTTCTGGGACATCTATTAGCATAATGCCCCACTCATTGCAATCAGTAGCACCTTCGGCGGTGATCTGCGTGACTCCCCTTGAGCATTGTTACCTTGGGCGGCGTCGATAACCTTGTCACGATGGTCGCGGTGCGGTGTTGTTGGCTTGTTAACGACTTGTGGTTGGAACCTAGCAAACTGCTGCGGTGTCATCCTCATTCGCGGTGGTTAGGCGTCCACAGGTTAGTCATCAAGCGCTTGCGATTTTCCCAAGCTCCTTGCACTTATCCTCCGAATCAAAGCCTTGTTTACCAATTCTTGGAAATCGGAAAAGTGGGTAATCACCCCACTTGCGACCCGAGTTTAGTCCTTTCATGAAGCGGGATCGCTGGCCTTGTCCGTCGCTCGTCCTCGAAGCATAGCGAGCTAAGCGTGTGAATTTGTTTAAGTAATCGCCACCGGTTGGCTTCCTTGCTTAAGCGCCACGAACTCTTCCTTTTCAGTCCATCATCCCTTCCGTACATGGTATGCTGGCGAAGGCCGTTGCAAACTCTTCCCATGTGATTTCCATGGGTGCTTCATGAGCAACACAATAGTTCTCCCACCATTCTGCAAATTGTTCCTCTAGGCGATGGGATGCGTAAAGAACCTTCTCATGGCCTTCACATTGAGTGATGTACAATTTCCTCTCAATGGTTCTCGACCAATCATCCGCTTCCAAGGGATTGACATTTCACGAGAATGTTGGTGGTCGGGTCCTCATGAAGTCCGACAACTTGGAGTAAGGACGAGGCCCGCCATTGTTGTTCGGCGGCGGGGTTGTTGATCGCAGCCATATTGGTCATCTCACGCATCATAGTCCGCATCAACCGAGTTTGCGCAATGAGAAAAGCTCCCAAGTTCGCATATCCACCGGCGGTGCTTGCTGCGGTGGTGCTCCTTCATTGGGATTGTTGCTGAGCGCAGACCACTTCACGAAGCCCCATTGTTGTCGCGAGTGTTCACCATCCGCTTGATTGCTTCTTGGGTTAGGAAAGATAGATGTAGCATAGATAAGATGCAAGAATTTCTAAGGCGGGGGAAACAGGTTAAACCCAACTTAAATAATCTTTATTATTATTACTTGGTATGGTTGCTTACAATGCCTAAGGGCTTTGCAACACATACTGCACACTCAGCAAACAATTAAGAACCAAACTAACATGCAACCTTAACGTCTACTAAAAGGTAAAGGCTAACTTAAGAACGCGACTCAACACTCGAGTCTCAACACAACTCTAAGACCAACTCTCACTCATCCAGCCACCCTGGCTGAGACTGATCCGGTGCATACACCGGTGGGTGGGCTGGCATGGGTGCGAACCTATCCTGGTGACCCTCTGCTCGCTCCTCAGGCTCCCACTCACGCTCTTCCGGGTCTTCTTCTTCCTCCTCGGCGACCTCATCCGGCTCCTGGACGACCTGGTCCGCTAGCTCCTCGGCCACTGCAAGGCTTCCTCCACTCGCCGATGACTCAGGCTGCGGCGTCACGGGTCTTTGAAGCTCTCGCTCCGCCACTCTCGGCGCCTCACCGCTGTCTCCGGCTCTGCGCAGTGTCCTCGGTGATCCTCCGGCGGTGGCGAACTCGGCAAGGTGTACTGCAGAGCACACTCTCCCTCCACGATCCGTCCGACGCCGCACGCCGCCTTTGTCGGGTGAAGTCGAAACACGGTGTCGCGGCTCGTAGGCGTAGTCATGGCGGATCCGTCGTGAGCAAGTCTAGCACCTCCGAACTCCGGTCTCGTAAGTGAACCTCCGGGCGGTGATGTGGATCGGTGCGTGGTCTCGTCGCACTCTCGGCGAAGATGATCGACTGCGAAAGAACCCCGATGCACACCGTTGGCGTTCAGATTGCTTCCTCGGTAGAGCGGACGATCAAAGCCTCCAATCACTTGAAGAACTCTCCACGCTCCATGGCATAGCCACCTGTCTTGACTCGAAGGATCGGAAGATCGGCATCTATTCAAAACAAAATTTTGAATAAGATCTCCACTCAAACGACAACGAAAAGAAGGTAATTTAGCAAGGATGAGAGTAGGAGGATGAGATAAGCCAAGAGTTTCATATTAGTCAATTTTACTTGTTTTCTTTAGAAAATAATTTTGGACACTCCTAAGAGATACCAACTACCTAGGGCCAAGACCTATAGTCGGTATGGCTCGATACCACCTCTGTCGGGACCCGAATTTGCAAATCCGGACCCTCTGTGTATACCGCACTAGTCCAGATCACGCTAGTGCACACAGCTCAACATAGATGCTATCATAGTCACACACAAATGAAATATAGCATAAACTTCATTAATTAATAATAACTGTTGTCTTACATGAATAATGCCTCACGGGGCTTAAGAAGAGTATCAATGAGAAGCGGCGAAATAGAATAAACGCAGTGGCGCTCCATTCGCCACGAGTAACCGACGAGGCTCGGACCCTAAGCATTCGCATCCAAGTAATCCTCCTCCATGAATGGTATAGATTCCTCTTCTTACGAAGTTGTTGTTGTTGGGGTGAGTACATAAAGCACTCAACAAGTTGTGCACAACAATGCAAGTCTAATATTCTATATGCTTGGCTTAATCCAAAGGAATGGCTAGTAAGGGTATTTTGCAATAAAGCGACATTTAACAAGAATACAATAAATAGATTGGAAAGCGATAAAACAAATACATAATTAATAAATTCAGATTTCAAATACACCAAGTTTCCAATCCTAAATTAATTTTCCACTTTCCATGGCACCTTGCCATCCCAACAAGTTTTTGTTTAACAAAAATCTAACCCTTAACTGTAATTCCCGAGCATTGCCCAATACCGTGAGCACGGCTATTCGAATAGATTGTACACTCTGCAGAGGTTATGCACTTTACCCACACGATACAACCAAACACCACCAAGGCGAGTGATCATAACAAAGCCTTTACAATGCTACGCCTAGACCCAGTACTGCTCGCTAAGGTTTCAACACTGAAGGGTTAAACCACCACAACAGGGCCCCCCCTCTTGCGCCATGTGAGTTAAACCGTAACCCGGGACTCACTATTTACCACGACAGTACCGAAATCTAGGTTTCACAAATTATTCGGCTAGGCTATCCCATTCCAGACATGTGGTTGCAGGAGAGACTCAGGTCAAAGGCTTGCAAGGTTAAGTCCTTAAAGTGATTAAGGCAAGACTTCCACATACCCCTGCCAAACCTGGCCCACCTTGGCACACTGCCCCTTGCCACTTGCCTCAATCTAAAATCATTACCACCCGAGTTGATTACCAAGCACCACATGCCATCAACATTTCAATCCCGACGTGTGACCTCCTCGCCACGACAACTTGATATCATTGTGTGACAACACATGACACACCAATTCATAAACATTGTTCCATATTCCATTAGTCAAGATTAAGTATCGACATTCGGACACATGTGATGACGTGGCATGGCTAAGCAATCTATGACGATCTAACTAGCCCATGTTGATTATCAACTATAATTCCACATCCTAGGGTGACAAATAGATCATGGCATATAAATGACAAGGTATGGTTTAATTCAAATAGGCATATTATCTAATTCCCAGATTAATTGAAATCATTTATACACATAAAATATCATGCATAAAGTTTAAAAGACAAAATAGCGATTTGGTGAAAATTAGGTGCAACATGATCAAAGCACAACTTGCCTTGGAGTAGGTGCTGGTCTTGATCTGAGTTTGGGTCTTGGGCGACGAATCTTCCTCCGGATCACCGAAAGCGGTTCAACGTCTACGCTAAACGATGCCAAAATAGCAAATAAACACCAAACCAGAGAGCAAACAAACTCCAAAAATAAAATAGAATTCACCAATAAATAGATATTGATTTTACAATTTTTTAGAAATTTGAATCACTCAAATCCGAGTTAAAACGCAAAAGATATAGCCTTTTGATGTTTGAATAAATCATGAAAATACGAAAATAGAATTTCGATTTTTACGAATTATTTTCTATTGGAAAAGATCTTTATTGCGCAACGCGACGTCAGCCGACTCGGACCAATCAGGTGACCGACACGTCGCTCGTCCATGGACTCGGTCCACGGAATCGCCTCAGTCCACCGTGGGCGCGCCCATGGCGCCGCACCACGCGCCCGACACGCGGCGTGCATCGATTGGTCTGCGACGCCGCCGTGCCGATGCTCGACACGCGGCGCGCGCGATCTGCGATGATCCGACGGCCACCGATCTACCCCTCGTGGCTCAATCCCGATCGTCTATTCGGATCTAACGGTTAGAAATTTACCCGGCGAAACATCGATGAAGAAGCGACGTGGCTTGATCTGGACGGTTCGGCGAAGATCCAACGGATGCGCGAAGCTCCGAGACACGGCGGCGGGCTTGCACCGGAGCGGAGGAAGACGACCACCCGAACGGCGTTTCGACGCGACTCCGACGAGAAGAAGGCGGACTCGGCGCGACACGACGCGAGGAACTTCGGATCCGAACCGATTCGGCGGGAGGATGCTCGGCGGCGGCGAATGGCGCAAAAACTTCGCGGCGGCACTGCAAAGAACTACGGCGAGCTCTGGCGATGATGGCGTGAAAGCAGCGAAGAGGCTAGAGCTCTTGGTCGCGCAAGGAACGAGGAACATCGGAGCGCGGTGCGGCTTTTATAGCCTCGGCATGCGCACAGGGAAGGAAACCCTAAATCACGCGGCGGCGACGGCAAGCGGCGGCGGATTCGGAAACCGAATCGGAGACGACGACTGGAGACCGTCCGATCCAAGATGAGCGCCAAGATTAGATCCGGCGATACGATCCGATCCGCTCTTTCTAAATCCAACGGACGAGATCTAAACTTACCAAAACAACGCTGCGATCCCGACCACTTGATCTCGATCCAACGGCTCGCGGCGACTAGGGTTTCGCGAAGGAGGCGACCATCGATCTTCATCCAACGGTCACACGCGCGGCGGCGAAGCGGTGACGGGCGCCAAAGAATGGGCACAGACGCACAAGATCTTTGGGCTTGGCCCAAGATCTTTTCACTCGATTTTCAAAAGCTTTTGATTTAAAATAATTCCGAAATTAGATTAATCTATTTTAAGTAATTAAAATATCAGGAAAAATCCCAGAAAATTCTCATAAATACTTTGAGACATTCTGAGCTCAAATAAAATATTTTTGGTAAAACTTTATATTAACTTTATCTATATATATATAGTTTTCACCAAAGGTTCAATATACTTAATTAAAATAAATTTAGATAATTTCTGGAAAAATCCAATAAATTCAGAAAATCACAAAAATGCACGTGAGCGAAATTATAAGCCAAATTTTGGGATGTTACAAAAGCATTCTTAATTCTTATGATCTGCGAGATCAGCTTTGCAAAAGCATGGTTTCTTGTTAACAATAAGCATACATGCGACCATTTCGAGGAAGCATCGATAAGCATCATAAAGTATCGAAACGGCCCTGACAAGGGCTGAATCGGGCCGCAAATATCCCCCTGGATGCATTCCAGGAATGCAGGAATTTCACTTTGCACTTTCATTACAAAGGGTCTAGTTATTAATTTCCCGGTAGCACATGCAGGGTACACGAAATCTTCATGATTCGGAAATTTTTTAACATTAATGCCATGACCTTGTGAGTTGTTCACTATATTCCTCATCATTCTAAGACCAGGATGACCTAATCTACCATGTCATAAAGAAAATAACTCAGAGCTTCTAAAAACAGTCTTCAAGGAAGTATACACTTCGAGTGCATGAATGTTCGTGTAGTACAACCCAAATTCACATGAGGGACATTTTTCTAATACCATTTTTTCACATACCGCGTGCTTCACAATGCACAAGTATTATTTGCCATTTTCTTCATTGGTTTCTACATGAAAACCATTGGCGCGGATGTCTTTGAAGCTTAAGAGAGTGCGCGTTGATTCAGGATACAAAAGGGCTTCTTCAATTACCAAAGTTGTACCCATTGGCAATATAATTGTGGCTCTTCCAGAGCCTATTATATATGAATCGCTTCCTGCGATCGTAGTAATCTTTCTAGCGTTCTTCGTGATCGACTGGAAGTATTTAGACTCTCTTAAGATGGTATTTGTTGTGCCACTATCAATAATGTATATCTCTTCCATTTGGGCGCTACACGATTTCTTTTCTCACCTTTTCAATCCGTTCTCCGGTAGAGCTTCGTGCTGATAATGTGTTAAGGAACCTCGCTATCGAATAGTCCGGGGTTCCCGAACAGATCTGAATTAGAGAACAGAGAGAGAAAGAGAGACACAAGTTTAGAGAGAACGACGACTGAATTCTTTATTATTATTCTGATTGCTTGTACATAGGAAGGACCCCCTCCTCCTTATATAGTAGTCGTCTAGGGTTTTGGCTAAGGGACCATCGTGAGCTTTTTATTGGGCCACGTGGTTTCCCAACAAAGTTATGGCAAATTGTGTTCTCTCCCATTGTACCATTATTTTACATTTCCGTAATTAATGTCTATATATTTTCAAAACAGAACTGAGAAACCTCGGTGCAAGCCGTGCATGACCAATATAACCAGTGACCACCTCTAACCCATCATTTTTTTTTATTGCAGGGTAGACGGGCATGCATACACACCACCATACACATCATATACACATGAGAAAGTGCGCCCTTAGCACATCTACAAATAAAGAGATTAGGATAAATCGGTGACCTCAAAAAGTTCTTACTAAAGCACATTCACTAGTGGTGTGTATATCAACCAGTTATCACCGACAAATCGAATTTTATACAACTAAATGCTTTTTAATTGAAAACAATTAGCTAGTGTAATAATCTTCTTAAGATAAACTATAAGTCACAAGATCAAATCATGGAAATCATTGCAAAAGATCTACAGAAATATGTAGCCCACCTGACCTATCTTGGCTGTTTTGATCAGCATCTGACAGCTATGCGGGCTTAATAATTTCATTGCTGGGGATCTTGGCCAGAGAACAGAGAACGATGGGCGCGGTTGTGCATACCTTTTATGATTAAGGTTTGAAAGCATGGTGCATTGATGATGAATGGATTTGTCTTAAAGAAAAAACCTTTTCAAAAATGCATGTGGCAACAGGTGTTCTAAGGCCATCTCCAATGTTCTATTTTAGCTGGTTCAAAGGAGAGAGATTCAATACATTGGACACGTCCATTTCAACCAAAAAAAATCTTGGAACTGAACTCCAAACAGGATTCGATTCCAGGGAAATAAAAAAAATGGTGTGGCCACCAACTGGTCTTGGATCGAGGATGATAGAGGGAGAGGATGTCGCTGTTGCTCACCTTGCCGCCGTCGCCTCAACCTCGTCCTCGACGCTGTCGCTCGCAACTCACCGCCGCGGAGGGAGAAGGACGGAGGGGGGATGGCGTCTACTGGCGCCGATGCGAAGGGAGAAAGGCGGAGTGGGTGGGGGGCGTTGGCCGACAGAGGCCCGGAGGGAGAAGGGTGGAGGGGTTGGCGGCGGGTGCCGGGAGGAGATCGGAGGTGAGGGGGATGGGAATGAAGAGAGAGAGAGCAGCTGATTTCATTTAAAAGTAAGAATCAAATCAATACATTGGAGAAAAAACAGCCAGTTCCTTCAATACCTACATAGCATATGTTTGAATCGATGTCGATTCAATACACTAAACATGCTCTAATTTTTTTAAAAAAAGGGAACACGTGATTTCTATTACTAGAAACCAAACTACAAAGTTTAAGACTTACGAGGACACTGAGAGTGGCTGGCTCAGTGGCGCGAGGCAATGGTGCTCGCCCAGCTAATCCTCTAATCCGACGTTTCTCGTAAAAACGAGTGCATGCGCGTGTGTGTAAGTGTGGAGGTGTGTGTACGTGCGTATGTAGCTCGTATGTTATTTTTTCTTCTATAATGAATGTTAGAGCTTCTGACCAATTTTTTTAAAAAAATAAAGTTTAATACTTACAATTATATAACCAAGGGAATGTCCTGAAAAAAGGAAACCAAAAGCAGTAAAACTACTGGAGTCCCACATAATTCAAAACTTCCACTAAGCAACCAGAGAAACTAAGCAATATACTAGCGACAAAATCTCAAAGGCAAACTTAACATAACAAAAAAAACTTTTTGCTTTACTGTGATCTCCCCAACTTCTTGCATTTTCTCCAGCAAATACTTCAGGACACGAAAGTGCTCTATTATAGCAATAGGCTTCAAAAAACAGCATTCTTTCAACCCATCCCAATCCTTCTAAACATGCTCTAATACAGTTGCAAGAACAGTTACTCTACTTTTCGATCTAAGATTGAAGAACACACTGCATACCTGCTAAAATCCACGTAGTAAGTAAATGTAATTGTCGCTTGGATTTCTTGGCTACCTTGGCACGCTATGGTTATAGAATTTTTTTGAAAATCTTGTTCTTGCCACAAATTTAGAGTGAATTTCTTTTCTTTTTTTGCCAGTAAATACTATCGCTAACATTCGGGTTCGGACCTCATCTACCGGTGAGATAACCAACGGCAAAAACAAGATGAGGGCGCCAAATTTGTTTCTTTGTAGAGACTGCAACTCCCTTTCGAGATTACAGGCATTGTCATCTGAAAATCACTACGAGTGTCAACTAAACACTTACTAGAACGTTTTGTGATTGCATTATATGAACCCAAACTTGATGTTTAGCGTGACATCGACACGACGCACGACCTAGCTAATTGACATGGTTAATCAACGAGGAGCCTTCAACCCTAAGTACATTGCAGACATTTTTTCGCCATTAATTGAAGAAAATGAGCGGTCTTAGACCAAAAGAGCTTGTTCAAGACGTGCACTTCATTGGCTAGTGCAGTGCACGAATCGATCGAACGGCCGAAGAATTCAATTAGGTAATATATCTACACTGCAAATCTCATGCAAAAGGAAGAAGAATTTTGTGCCAAACCACAACCAGAATGTTGGATGAACAAACACTGACACAGTAAAGAGAATTAGCGGAATATTATCGCAACATCAACAACAACCACACCCCAAATGGTTCACCTAGAGCCTAACTGAACACCGCATCAACCAAACCTTCATCACAACCTTTCTGTGATCCACCAGAAAGAACTCCTTGCAAGAACAAAACAAATGTCTTGCAAGAAATGCATATTTACCTGAAGCCAGTAAAGAAAAACTCTGCTCACTATATGTAGCTGCTGCTTGAGAATTGTTGCTACCACCATTGTAATGCTCGTAAGGTAACTAGCCAGCAGTTTGCATTGATCAACGAATCAATGGCCTCCCTCCTGCTCCTGCTAGCCATTGTCGGCGGCGCCGACGAGAGACTTCTCGGCGCGATGGAACCGCCGGAGGAGGTGAAACAACCCGGAGATGTTCTCACCGAATCGTGATCCGGTGGTGTATCAGCGATGCAGGTTCGGCGACGACGACGACATCGAAGAAGAACGGTGGCCGGTCACTTGCCTGCGGTGGCCTTGGATTGATCGCCAATCCGCTTGGATGCAGGCGATCTGATCCGATTCAATCGAACAAGCATTTTCAGATGCATATTTGAGTGCCTGTTGGTCGAATGAGGATGGCTGGCCCTGCCTTCCATATGTATTTTGTATCGTTGTTCCAAAAGAATTTGTATTCTGTGTGAACAAACTTTGGTTTATTAATTTCTAGCATGGGAAATGCTTTAAAGACATCAGGTTGTTGCCCTTTATTATGGGTAGAAGTTTTCATGACTGATGAGCGATTTCATGTTGTGTGATCGACTGATCATTGCTAACTGCTGACGAACAATGGAGCAAGGAGGCCAATGTCAACTGGCCAAACGTTCCGAATTCCTTGACACCTCTCCTGTAGTATCGACTATCGAGAAGTCACCCAGCCGAGAAGCTTGGTGAGCAAATGGAGATAAAAAAATAATTAAAAAAAAAACCTGAAGGCCAGGCACAACCTGGATACAACTGCAAACCCTAAAGACAGACCATTCCAACTGTCGTGGTTGTGAAAATGGTCATTACTTCCATGGCAACAAAGTTACATCAGTCGCTCTACGTCAGTGCTTGTTGAGCTGCACAAATCTGAAGGCGACCCACATCGAATGGTTATCATCTTCTGTTTGATACAGGTTTTAGTGAACGTCCATCGCATGAAGGAATTATCACCGGAGCCATGCAATCCATCTCCTCTCCCCGTCTTGCAACCTTTCTGAGTGCGAAAAGAAGACCGAGCAGCTCAATTTAACTAACAAAATAGAGCTTACTGCCTAAAAGCAGCATTTTAAGTAGACACCAGATTCACTTTTCAGTAGAGGTAGAAGTACTATCGTATATGAGAACTATCTCGCAGGCTCGCAGCCAGTACAACTCCAGTTGTACATTGAAAGCAACAATTCATTGCTGGTGAAATTTCTATCGCGCATTTGATCTAATGCTGACATCTCTACTCGTTTATATGCTTCAGAATGCTATAGCTTCAAAGAAAAAGCGTGTTGTAGTATTACTGTATTAGTGTCAAAATGAAAAGTGTTAAACCTAGGAACTTTAATTTGGGTGGCGTCAATATGAAATTGCTCTAGTTAATAGTTTGTAATCACCTATTATTACTGTAGACAGTTATTTGGTTAATGTTGTTTATATATTTATCTACAGGTTTTTCGTATTCAACAATTATGTGAGATTCATCTTTTTAATTTTTTTTAGGGAAGCTGAAAACTTTATTGCATAATTATATCACGATTTCAATCCTCACGGAGAGGTTCATCAATTTAGCTGTTCTTTTTATATATGCCAATGCTTATTAAGATACATGTCGTTAACATTGTACGATGCCACCTGATATTACTAATTCAGGCAATTAAACTTTAAGGTTATAACAATTTAGTTCTTGTAATGATTTAGTAGGAGCAATCGCTCAATGTAATGCTCTCCTCTCTTTCCTTCCTCCACTTTTTGTAAATCCAAGGCGCTTTTCGTGGCTGCCTCATGTAAACTTTTCGGTAATTGAGTAACACGAAGACGTTCGGGAAGGGAAACCCTCCGTTGCCTCTTTTTTAAAAAAAAAACTTTAGGGGTGTTTGGATTAAGAGTATTTCATTGAAATGTTTTAGAATCTAATTTAAATTTAACTAAATCTCAAAACCTTCTAAGAAATTACCACTCATCCAAACAGGGCCTTAAGGTTACAAGGATGTGTTGCCTCTAAAAATTTCAATATTTTCTGACCATTTTTTTTTTTGCTGATCGTGCTTACATAATATCCGAAATATTAAACATTGATCGCACAGCTAGTGGCCGTAGGTGGATGGTGCACCCAGCTAATTGGCTCCAGCCTCCAGGCGACCTCAAACAAAAACATAAACAAAATTGCGGTAGGGAAGAACAATGAAGCTAACATACAGAGATCACCAACTGCAATCACCAGTAAATCAATCACTTGCCTCCTCAGAGTTGTCCACGAAAAGTAATCTTGAACGAGGGTGGAGAGCTTGAAGGAGAACTGCCGGTAGAACACGTCCTCGACACCCTTTGACGGTTTGGCACAAGGCTATGGGTTGAAGTCGCGGAGCGCCGGCACACGCTTGAAGGCCAAGAGTCATTGAATCTAAAAAAAATCAAGCCGAGTTCTTGAAGGCTTGAACCGCTGTGGGAACTTTTGCTGCCAATTTTTTTTTTGTATGCTCCTTATGTGTTCCGGTTCAATCTTTATTCCTTTCTCATCGGGAATTATGAGTCCTAAAGCAATATTTTGGCTCCTGCCTATACAATAATTAGTTCTATCTTTATTTGATTGAATATAGATTGTTGGGAGATCTAAATCATTATAACTATGGTGGGCCATCTAACAGACGCATAAGACCTTTTCGTTTTCTCTTGATTAATGTGGGAATTTTCTAGAATTGTTTTTACATGATTTAAGGATTATTGTGGGAATATTTAATCTAAAAACTCCAAAGCGAAGGAGGTGCCTTTAATCTCACTAGTTGTTTGTAGATATATAGATTGGTGATATTAGAGGTGACATCTAATGTTTATTTTGGGGTTGCAGGGGGGTGACTGTAGTTAAGATACATAGTTCATGTTTAATAGCCATCTGATTAACTGTGTGACATATGTTAACCGTCAAATATTCCTAATCATTACTTTAATCTATGTTGGAAAAGGAAATTGTGTAAGAAGCAAACTCTGAACATTAATTAGAATGAAAAGAAGAAACTGTGTAGGAAACAAAGTCCAACCATCAATTGGAAGAAAACAGTGTCATTATCCATGCAATTGTCTGGAGTTTGGACTACTCAATCTAGTTATAACAATGGAGTATCATGTCCGGCAAGAGTCATGCAATAATCAAATCACCTGCGAAAGAATTTGCTTCCAATGTCGAAATTGGGTTGACATCCAAGAAAATTAGAATGTTGCACCATCGCTCCAGGGCCGGGCCCTGAAAAATAAAAGGCAACGCAAAATATAGGTAGTTAAGTAGTTGCCTTTGCATGTAACAATGGAATGTTTTCAGTGTACAGCAAATTAGCAATAGTAATTATTGATTAGAAAATTTGACCTTTGCAATGCACTCAACTAAGCAGTCACAAATTGCGACTAACAATTCATATTTAACTCACATCCTACCATTTGTACACTCCATGGGAGAATGAACAGCGGTCTACAAGGCTACAAGTATACCACAACATATTTATGAAGAGATAAGTACTTATTTTGTGAGGGAAACAAGTGGATAAGGAAGTATTGCTTGAATTCTACAGAAGGGCAAAGATGGGTAGCCCTCTAAAATGAATTACAACGGGGTAGTTCCTTGCATCAAGTTAACGTGAAGCCAAGTCTAACTGCATGCTGAAATTCGATATCTGTGAAGATCTTCAGGCAGTGTTTGAATTAAACTCAAGTTTAGACGAACATCTACCAGTCAACCCAGCGTGGATTCACTTAAGAAGTCAAGTTTAGCATTGCGAAGCGGGTTTGCAAGATATGCCAAAGTTGCATCCGAAGGGCGATATATCTCGTAAACATATGAATAATCTATTCACCTTTGACCCATACTACCGGAAAAATAATAAAAAGAGCACAAGGAAGTATTTGCTCACCAGATGGAGCTAATGCTGGATTAATAGCATGTGGCTTCGGATGGAAGTATCTGCATGAATCCCCAAACTTTCATGTCCCCTGCAACAGCATCAAGGAGTTAACTAAAACCAGGCATGCATTGAGTAATTGAGGTATTCACTGTTGAAATAAGCTAGTTGTGCCACATTATCCTATACTATTTTAGAGTCCTAATTAGTCGGTTTGATTAGAGATATATTTAGCTATGTAATCTTTAATTTCCATATGTTTAGGTTTCCTACTCTGTAATCTTCAGTCTATAAAAGGAGAGAACTTCCAAGAAAACGTTGCAAGTTTTGGCAACACAAAATCTTCTCTTGTGATTGTATTGTTCAAACTGCCATCTTGTGTTTTTAGTCTATGCATACAACAAAAAGTGTGCGTTTGATCCTGGAATGATTCCAACATTTGGTATCAGAGCACTGGGTTTGGATCTTCGGAGGTGAGGTGCTGAGTAGAAGACGATGGTATTACAGAAGGTGGGAGCAGGGACGTCGGAACCACGGCAAGAAGTGTTGTCGTCAACGACGATCTACCCCCATCTCTCGCGAAGCTCCTACACCATATGGGCTATCAATTTGCGTGTAGCTATGCAAGCCCAGGAGGTGTGGGAGGCTGTAGATCCAGGCGGCGAGGCGTACAAGAAAGGAGGCGCTGAGTTTCGCAAGGATCGGTTAGCATTGTCGTCAATCTACCAAGCAATCCCCGAAGACCTCATGATCGCCATTGCCAGAAGGGATACGGCAAAGGCGGCATGGGATGCGATCAAGACGGCGAATATCGGACATGAGCGTGTGAAAGAAGCCAATCTACAGACTCTCAAAAGGGAATTCGAGAATCTAAAGATGTTGGACGCAGAGTCCGTGGAAGTCTTCGCTGCAAGAGTGTCATCAATTGTAAATGGCATACGTAGCATGGAAGATCAGGACAAGCAGCTAGCTGAGATCGATGTGGTGCGTCGTTTCCTGAGAGCTGCACCTGCACGATACATGCAGCTCGTCATCTCGATTGAGCAGTGTGTCGATTTGAAGACTTTGTCACTTGATGATCTTGTCGGACGTTATAAGGCATTCGATGAGAGGATGAAGAGTAGTATTGAAGATCGTAAGGAAGGTGATCAACTACTTTTCTCCCGCGCCCAGTGGGAGGCCTTGTCTATTCAGAAGAAGAAGAGTGAAGTTCCTTCAACCAGTGGATGGAAGAAACAAATCGGCAAAGGTAACAGCCGCACTTCCTAGAAGAAGGAAGACAGGGAGGGTGAATTGAAGCCAAAATTTGATAAGAAAAAAAATAAAGTGTGTCAATTGTGGAATTTATGGACACTTCGCATCTGAATGTCGGAAGCCAAAGAAAGAAAGGGCATTGCTGACAGAGAAGTGCGATGATGTTCCAGCTTTGTTGATGGTTGAAACATGTGAATTGATGGAACCCAGGGATGATGATGAGCAGGAGGTGACCATGTTGGAAGAAAGCATCCAGTTGCATCTAGGAGTGGATGACAAAGATGAAGGCAATATCTGGTTCCTAGACTCAGGTGCGAGTAATCATATGTCAGGCTGCAGAAGGCAATTCACAGAGCTTGATACATCTGTCAGAGGAAGTGTAAGATTTGGAGATGGATCAAGCGTAACCATTGGCGGTCGTGGCACTGTGTTGATTGAAGGGAGTTCGGGTGAACATAAAGCACTAACAGATGTTTACTACATCCCGCAGCTGACAAGTAACATCATCAGCTTGGGACAACTAGAAGAACGAGGTTGTAAAGTTATTCTAGAAGATGGGTTCTTGCGCGTCATTGATCGGCAAGGACGGCTGCTTTTGAAGGTACAAAGAGGCAAGAATAGATTGTACGTACTCAATATTGATCTTGCACAGCCAATATGTCTATTGGCTCGGCTTGATGATGAGGCATGGAAATGGCATGCACGTTTTGGTCATTTAAATTTCCAAGCACCGCATAAGATGGGGAGAGGAGCTGGTTCATGGACTTCCACTCCTAGAGCACGTGGAGCAGCTCTGTGATGGATGTTTGGTGGGAAAACAACGGCGTGTTCCCTTCCCACGAGAATCAAACTTCAGAGCCACTGATCGACTAGAACTTGCTCATGGTGACCTGTGTGGTCCCATCTCCCCGCCAACGCCAGCAGGCAACAAGTATTTCTTACTTGTTGTTGATGATTTTAGCAAATATATGTGGATTGTCTTGCTGAAATCAGAAGATGAAGCACTACAAGCCTTTAAGAAGATCAAGCTTGCAGCTGAAGTAGAAGCAAATGCTAAGCTGAAGGCACTGCGTACTGATCGAGGTGGTGAATTTAAATCAAATGAGTTCACTGCTTACTGTGAACAATTGGGCATCAAGAGGTACTTGACGGCACCATATTCCCCTCAGCAGAACGGTGTTGTAGAAAGGAGAAATCAAACAGTTGTGGCGATGGCTCGGAGTATGTTAAAGAGCAAAAACATGCCCGGTGAATTTTGGGGAGAAGCTGTAACAACGGCAGTATACATTCTGAATCGCGCGCCGACAAAAAGTGTTATAGGTATGACACCATATGAAGCTTGGAAGAAACACAAGCCAGCTGTACAACATCTGCGCACTTTCGGTTGCATTGGCCATGTGGAAAATGTTAAAAGTCATACAGCGAAACTAGAGGACCGAAGCTCGAAGATGATATTTATAGGTTATGAACATGGGTCTAAAGCATACCGCATGGTGGATCCAATGACAAGGAAGGTTTGCATCTCGAGGGATGTTGTCTTCGAAGAGCAGAAAGCATGGAACTGGAATTCCGGGCTTCAGGAGAATGAAAACATAGGCAATGGAGGGTTTTATGTAACCAATAATGATGTTATTGATACAGGTAACCAGGACGATGATGTGTGGGATGATCACATCGATCATTCGGACTCACCCGAGGCTCCTTCTGATTTGATGGAGGACACAAATCAAGGAGGTGTATCGCAAGAAGAAGAAGCTACACCGGAGTCTGGTGTGTTGGGAGGAGATGTCCACGCAACTGGGGAGGATGCTGAGACGGGATCGCCAAGCACACCGCAACCAACACTTATTCTTGATGAAAATACAGATTTGTCCTGGGAGGAACCAGTGCATCTACGACAAGTATCAGATCTTTATGGAGTCACACAACCTGTACATCTCGAGTACTCAGGATTGTGCTTCCTAGGAGCTGAAGAACCGGCTTCTGTTCCTGAAGCTCAGCAAGAAGATAGTTGGATGAGTGCTATGAAGGAAGAATTGAAGTCCATCAAGGATAACAAGACCTGGAGTCTTGTTGATCTTCCTAGTGGACACAGGGCAATCGGTCTTAAATGGGTGTTTAAGGTAAAGAAGAACACTGAAGGAAGGACTGTGAAGCACAAGGCTCGCCTCATCGCAAAGGGTTATGTGCAGAAACAAGGGCTTGATTATGATGAAGTGTACGCTCCAGTGGCAAGATTTGACACGATAAGAATGCTTGTTGCACTTGCAGCACATGCAGGTTGGTTGTTACATCATATGGATGTAAGATCCGCATTTCTAAATGGGGTTCTTGTAGAGGAGGTTTATGTTTGCCAGCCACCTGGGTTTGTTGAAGTAGGAAATGAGCACAAGGTGTTAAAGCTGCATAAGGCGTTGTATGGACTACGTCAAGCATCAAGAGCATGGAATGATAGGTTAGATAGCACTTTGGCATCACTCGGTTTTAGAAGAAGTGAGTATGATCATGCAGTCTACAAACAGGGCAGTGGTATAAATCTTCTACTTGTTGGTGTTTATGTGGATGACTTGTTAATCACAGGAGCTTGTGTTGAAGAGATAAACAAATTCAAGCTTCAGATGAAAGAAAACTTCAAGATGAGTGATCTTGGCTTATTAAGTTACTACCTGGGCATTCAGGTAAATCAGTTGTCAGGTGAGATCTCTTTAAGTCAAGAAGCTTATGCAAAGAAGATCATTGAAAGTTTTGGTATGGCAAATTGTAATCCAGCACAAACACCGATGGAGGCTAGACACAAATTGAGTAAGAAAAGCAGAGCACCGTCCGTTGATCAAGCTAAATACAGAAGCATTGTAGGTAGCTTGAGGTACCTGGTTACCACTAGACCGAATTTGGCGTACTCTGTTGGCATCGTCAGTAGGTTCATGGAGGCTCCCACAACAGAACACATGACTGCTGTTAAGCACATTTTGAGATACATCAAGGGGACACTTGGTCTTGGGTGTTGCTATAAAAGGGAAGGAAGCATGAAGTCACTACACTTAAAGGGATTTTGTGATAGTGACATGACTGGCGATGTGGATGATAGAAGGAGCACAACTGGAGTTATATTCTTCATGGGATCAAGCATGATCAGCTGGATATCACAAAAACAAAAGGTAGTCGCTTTATCCACATGTGAAGCTGAGTATATAGCTGCTGTTGCTGGCGCATGTCAAGGGATATGGTTGGCACGTCTGCTCGGCGACCTGACGAATCAGAATGTTGACAAAGTAATGCTTAAGGTTGATAACAAATCAGCTATTGCTTTAAGCAAAAATCCGGTATTCCATGATAGAAGCAAGCATATTGATACCAGGTTTCATTTTATAAGAGAATGTGTGGAGGAGGGACGTGTAGAAGTTGAATATGTCAGTACCCATGATCAACTGGCTGATCTGTTAACCAAATCTCTAGGAAGAGTCAAGTTCCTGGAGTTGAGAGAAAGAATTGGGATGCAGATCATTAAGAGAAATACACAACCAGCTTAGGGGGTGATTGTTGAAATAAGCTAGTTGTGCCACATTATCATATACTATTTTAGAGTCCTAATTAGTCGGTTTGATTAGAGATATATTTAGCTATGTAATCTTTAATTTCCATATGTTTAGGTTTCCTACTCTGTAATCTTCAGTCTATAAAAGGAGAACCTCCAAGAAAACGTTGCAAGTTTTGGCAACACAAAATCTTCTCTTGTGATTGTATTGTTCAAACTGCCATCTTGTGTTTTTAGTCTATGCATACAACAAAAGTGTGCGTTTGATCCTGGACTGATTCCAACATTCACAACGGGACGGTGATTGCTTGACAATGTGCACGAGGAAGGAACACGCAAAATACTACAGATAAACAATTGACCTCAAGTTCATCTTGGCACAACCACATGAATGCTGTAGTTAAACTGGTAGTCTAACACAAGATGGGTAAATAAGGAGGAACTGCGGACGCAAAGAGTGAGAGGCACACGTACGCACCGTGCGGGTGAAGTGGTGGCAGACGGCCTGGGAGAGGAGGGCACCGTCGGGCTGGATGAGGGAAGAAGTGCCACCCTGGGACTCTGAAGAAGAAGAGATGATAAGAAGCGGGCTCGAGAGCCGGGGGGGCGGCCAAGTTGTTCGAGGTAATGTGTGAAGCACACAAGCAAGGGAGCGAGAGGAGGAGGAGCACCTCGGCGGCGGATGGCGTCGTACCAGAGGGTGCGGGCGCGGTGTTTCTGGGCGCCCTGGAGGTGGCGCTTACGGGCGGCAGGGGTGTCCTTGAACTGCTTCTCGCAGTACTGCAGCAGTACTTGCCCAACAGCATATCCTACCCTCCGACCTACTCCTCTCGAAGTCTTTGACTTTTCTGGCTAAATGCCTCGTTTTTCTTAAAATTAGTCACTTTTCAAAGGAAATTACAAATCTAATCTCTACCACGAGAGGCGGCTTCCTGTACTCGTCGGTCACAGTAAGCCGCCTCCCATGCCCGGCTGTCGCGGTAGGCCGACTCTTCCACGCCTGCCTCCCGCACCGGGCTATCACGATAGCACGTGCTCCCGTGCTTGTTGGCCGGCTGCTGCGCTCGTCCGCTCCCATGCTCCCGAGGCGCAGTAGGGCAGCTTCCGTGGTAGTGGTAGGGTAGCACAATGAAAAGGGCTAGAAATGCAAATTCATTTGGTGGGCTAGATGTGGAAGAAACGAGGGAAGGAGATTAGAAAAGTCATCACTTCACTTCTCTCCTCCGCCTCTTTTTTTCTTGTTATATTTGGATACCCCTTCTTATGTGCAACAGCATTTAGATTGAATCAGTGTTTTATGAGATAAGACACGAACGTACACGGCCACAAGAACGAAGCAGATGAATCTCGTAAAGAGAACCAAAATAACGACGTTAAAGCAACCACAATGATTGAGAAAGATTTGGCAAAACTGACCGTAAATTCTTTAAACACAATCGTAAAAGAGTACAAGGGATTATTGCTCTCTTATGATCTCTCGAACCTTTTAGAACTCTTGAATCCTTACCTTATACAAGAATCTAGCGCTAAAGAATAACCTAGCCTCTAATCCTTTCGTGCACCTATTACTCTGTATGAGTTGGCTTGTGTCTTCTTGATTGCTTGGGTTCTCTATAACCACCTCTTAGGTTTATATAGCTTCCCTAGTTCTCCTTCAAAACAAATAGGAATCCTACTCCTATTAGGATTAGAAATCGATCTCTCTCCTATTAGGATTAGGAATCCTAATCCTATTATGATTCATCTAGTACACCTTTTCAAATCCTAAAAGGTTAGATATGAGTCATCATATTTAACAATCTCCACATTGGCTCTTATCCGTTGAAGTAGTCGGCTCCATTTTTTTTTTCTTCTCACCTTTGGGAGAACCCACTATAAGAGCTAATGCATATCACCACAATGTACATATTGTTGTTCAGGCTTGACCTGCTAAACCCTCCACCTGAGATCTCTTTCTTTGTGTAGTTTGGTTAACCACACCTCCTATTCTTATAGCCCTCCATGCTATAGGTTTGTACTGCCTCCGAGCCCCACCTTCTCGATGGTACTGTATGGTTGGTCCCGCCACGTCTTACTTCTTCTAATAGCTCGCACCTTCACCTTTACATATATTATATTTTGTATCCATCTTTACGGTTAAGATCTGATTACCTACTATTGACAACACGGTTTTCTTCTCCTAATCAGATATCCTCCAGTGCTCCATATATTTTTCATGACTACCTGCCCTTTACAAGTAACTTACATGACTTTACCTCGAAGTGATATCTCACAACCTTCGAGTTCTAGCGACCTCACAGATATTAGAGCCTTCTTTATGTTGGGAACATACCAAACTTTCGTCAATGTACGATGTGATCCATCATATATTTTCAATGTAACTATTCATACCTTAGTAATTGTATACTCCTTGTAATCAGCCAAGTGAATAGTTTCATGAGCCAGACGTAGAGATCTTTCGTCAAACATCTCCCTCGCCGAACATATATAGAAGCAACAATCTAAATCTAATATCTATCCATAAGAAGTACTTGGGTGACTGACAACAAATACATCCAAATCACCTTTTGCTACCACCATTGAGCATACACCCTTCTTTTGCTTCAAATTCGGACAGTCTTTTATCATATGACCTTTCTCATCATATAGATAGCATACATGTGTGCCCTTACTCTTACCCTTCTTCTTCCTCTAACTCTTGCTTTTTCATACACAACATACTATAGTTAATGCTTGATCACCCGAGGATGAAGATTAGAATGGCTTTTTCAAGGACTCTGCCTCTAATAGATATGCAACTGTCTTGTTGGAGTTGAAAGTGTTTTTCCCGACAGGAATATTCATCACTAATTGCTCCCATGATGGTAGAGATGATGCCAGTATGATGACTTTATCGTTCTTCAATTTTCTCATCTACACAAATCAGTTGTGTGATAAGCTTATTAAAGACATTAAGTTAGTCAACGAACCGTGTACCTTCTTCTATGTGTAACATGTACAGTTGTCGCTTTAGTACCTATTGGTTTGTCGGTGACTTTGTCATATACAATTATTCTAAGTTCTTCCATAATTTCTTCGGTGAATTCTCCTTAATCAGCGAGTACTTTACCTTATCAGAGATATATAGATAGATTGTACTAATAGCCTTATACTCCATCACCTTCTAGTCTTCAGCGGATGTCTTTTCTGGTTTGTCCTCTTCAAGAGTAACAATTAACTATTGTTGGACAAGAACATTCTTCAACACACATTGCCATATGCTGAAATTTCCTCTGCCGTCAAATTTCTCTACTTAATTCCACATCATCAACATCAATCTTGATTCTGTGCCACCTGATGCTTTATCGACCTTCTCACAAATCTGATTATCCAGCCTTAGATCTAAAACCACTCGTTATACTATGATACCCCTTCTTGTGTGCAGCAGTCCTTGGATTGGATCAGAGTTTTATAAGATAAGACACGAGCGTACAAGGTCTCAAAAATGAATCAGGTGAATCTCGTAGAGAGAACCAAAATAACAATATTAAAGCAAGCACAATGTTTGAGAAAGATTTGGTGAAGCCAACCGTAAATTCTTAAGCACAACCAAGAGTATAAGGGATTATTGCTCTCACAACCTCTCGAACTTTTTAAGTCCCTCGGATTATTGCCCTATACAAGAATCTAGTGCTAAAGAATAACCTAGTCTCTAATCCTCTCATGCACCGTTTGCTTTAAATGAGTTAGCTTATGGTTTTTTGAGTTCTCTATAGCCTCTCCCTACTTCTCTAAAGTAAATAGGAATCCTACCACTATTAAGATTAGGAATCTTAATCCTATTATGATTCATCTATTACATATTTCTAAATCCTAAAATGCTAAATATCGGATGCTGGAGTTTAATTTCACATGGGATTGTTCGATTTCTGCATGAATCTGGACAAATTTCAATGTTACACATTGAGCCTACTCTTCTCTACGTGCACTTTCAGTTGAATCCCCAAGTTCAGGCGCGCTTGCAACCAACGATTTTTGCAAAGTTTTTTCCATGAAATACAATAGTATATCTTTAAATTTTTTTCTTCGCAAATCCTTCAATCCAAAACTCGGTAAATGAATCTGTTCTTAGAATGGTGTAAGACCGGCTTGGGTCAACAAAGCACTTTCCAATACCCCTCAACCACACCACACTAGTATCCAGTAGTAAATCTGACTATGCATCTCTTTCCCATGGTAAATACGCGAACGATCTTATTTGCAGATATTACAGCACAAACATTAACACACGCCCAGCAGGCCATCACAGCGTAAAAAAACCAACGATTTATAGACTTCAACAAGCAACGTCGACGTCAGATCACCTCACCGACAAAATTTCTGCATACAATCACACACGAAAAACATCCTCAGGTTGCAACACCAGATTCAATAGGAGCAGATAAGTACATAATAGCGACAGGTAGCCTTTCAGAAAAATCTAATACCAGGAAGCAGTCTGAAAATGAATAAACTAAGAAAATCAACGAGGATCCATACATGGATCAACATAATAAATACATTCATACTGCTCTAGAACATATTACAGATCAGCAATGACAATCTCAATTCTGAAGTGAGGGTTAGGAGAGGGTGCACCGGTTACATGTAAGTTTGCATCGCAACATACCACTACTCAGCTACACAGGTCAACACAGTGGTCATACAAGAAGGTAAACTTCACATCTTCAACAACCATCAGGCACGCATGCTGCCGATTCAACATACCAGGGGGAATGCACACTTGTCATGGAAATCTCCAAACAGTCACAAGGCACTTGCCTCACAATCCTGCGTAGGGGCATTGCTTTTTCGCATGTTCTGGGATCAATTTCACCAGAATATCTGCTGGGACTCCTTTCAGTTCTGAGGGGAACAAAAATGGAGAACAAAACAATTACAGTGCCTACTTGAGCAAGTAGCAATCATAAGAACTAATAACTGGTGATCTCAACCACCATAACAAGGGTCTCTCCTTGGACCATAAGTAAAAATATAGGACTTGACTTAGAATGTGCAAATAAGTAGAACAAGTGTAACCATGTTCCTATAAACTTACCGTGAGGCTTGAAGTTAAAAAGAGGGGGCAGAAAGCGGCCATTTGGAAGGCGGGTATTTGGATCTCGAAGCTCATCAAAGAAGGGGTGAACAAGTGCCTCCATCTGGACAAAAAAAAACAAATACAAATCTTAGTAAAAATATAAAGTTAACAAGGTTATTATAAGATCTAGTGCACTGATATAGTATTTTGTGTATTTCAACCATGTAATGTGCATTGTAATATACTTACAGCAGTGCATCTTAGGTTGGGTGAGTATTGGAGGAGCCTAGAGACAAGATCAACAGCTTCAGGTGGCATCCTTTTATGGAATATCTAAATATTACATGCACTGTTAGTCACCTGATAGCAACCAATTCCTGACAGTAATAATAACAGCACTAGATAGATTAGCACCTTGTGCCATGGGTGTGCTTTAATCTGCGGGAATTTGAACTCGGTATAATTTGGGTTCATGCATTTAATTTCTTCCCTTGTAGGGGTACCAAGGACCTGCAATGCATGATCAAATTCAAGGTGATAAGAATTTAAGCCTCAGAATTCAGAAGGATATAATAAAGTGGTAAGCGGCAGAAATGGCAACTACCTTGATGATTTCAACAAGTTGGTCTACACCACTTTCACCAGGAAACAGAGGCTGTCCAATAAAAGACCTTGCAAGTCAGTACCAACTTAAACCATTTAGTGCTGAGTTGTGAAGGACTAAATTCAAGATGCACAAGGAGGCTCTTACCTGTCCTAGCATAAGCTCAGCGAGAACACATCCAGCAGACCAAATGTCAATAGCTGTAGTATACTCAGTGGCACCAAATATGAGCTCTGGAGCCCTATAGTATCGGGAACAAATGTAAGATATGTTTGGTTCTCCCTTCACCTACAAATTAGCACCAGAGAGAAGATAAGGCCAGCTGTTTAAATAAGAACAGTGTATTACAATATTACTTGGATATCTTACCAGAACTTTTGCACTACCAAAGTCGCATAGTTTGAGTTGGTGAGTATGTGGGTTTACCTGTAGAAGTTCAGAAAATCATTATACAGATTAAAAAAAACATGTGATTGGTATTTACGACCAGCACATAATAGATATTTTTTTAAGCATACCAGAAGATTCTGTGGCTTGATATCTCTGTGGCAAACCCCAATGCTACCATGAATGTAAGCCAGTGCCCTACATATCTGTCATAACCAAACAAATAATGGATTAAATTTGTGATAAAAAACAGCTTGATTCAGAACTAGACAAAGCTGTTTACAAGCAGCTTTGCTTTCTTACTTCTGCCAAAAAAAAGCATGCTAGGACAGTACCAAGCAACAAAATATAATACAAGAACAAATATCCAAAAAGGGCATATGGCGAAATATTACCTGGTACATGTACAGCTTCACATAGATAAGTGGCATTCGCTGATTCATCTTGTTGTAATGCTTCACAACACGATGAACAGTCTCAGGCACGTACTCCAGAACCAAGTTCAGATACAGTTCATCCTTCTCAGTTGTAGAAAAGAAACAATGCTTCAGAGCAACAACATTTGGGTGGTCAAGAAGGCGCATGGTCTGCAGCTCACGGTTCTTGTAGCGCTTATCCTGAAGAACCTTCTTTATAGCAACAGTTTCACCTGTCTCCAAACATTTAGCCTACAAGGTCAAAATAACATTGAACATTAGAAGCAGTCCCTTACACACATGAAGTATATAGACAAGTCACAAGAGAATTAATAAGAAAAGACTATGTGGCAACATGATATAGAATATATCAAATATGTGGATAGTTAGCCCAGACAGGAAAACAAACAATGTTGTTAAAGAGTATATTCATGTAGAGCAACAATAGAGTTTTCTCTTGTGCCTAATAAAACATATCTCAGCCTGAAGTTGTTGCAACTAACCTGGAAGACAATCCCAAACGAACCTTGCCCTACAATACGCTCAGCCATGTAGCTCACCGTCTGCAGGTGCATCCAAGAACCACATTATTATAGTGAAAATAAGCCACATAAATTGTTCAGGACAAATAACTAGTTCAAAAAAGAAGCTAGCATTAAGAAGAGATTTGCAATAATGCAGGCATTTACGATATTTGGCACGCTTGAATTATGATATTGCCTTCTATTTATCGCATCATAAACAGAAAACACATATATGCACAAAAAGTTGCTAATCCTAATGAAATGCAATACCAAGCAGTCACCTGTTTCGGTTGACCATTTCTGCCACCAGTAGTTGTGACAATTATGTGACCAGTTTCTGTTCCTTTGCCATTAATAATAGTTGCCTCAACTTCCTGCATTTTTCATTCAAGCTAATATTTTATGACTAAGTCATAGTATTATTTTCGTAAAATGCAGAACATATTACACTAGAGCCATCCAAATAAAACTTATCTGACCTTATCATCTCTTATCTTCAACTCATTCATCTGATCAGGCAACTTTTCAACACCCATACTGGTGCTGCTGCTGTTCTTGTACCCAGAGGGAGCTACACCAACTGAAGCCATCTCTTAAGAGAGCCAATAGATGCCAAGTCAGCTTTGGATCAAATCACACCAGCAGTGGATCTATTGTTCTACACTTCTACCTGCAAGTCCATCCATAACGAACAATCAAACATTAATCACATGGGTAACTACAAAGAACTCTATGAACAAATCAAATGCACCGAGAGTACTCACACAATGGTTAGCAATAAACACGAAATGTGCCTAACCAGCATAGTCAATTGGAGCAAATAATCATCAGCAATCACTCATCAGGTGCAAAGCAATAGACAAAGGAATCAAGAATGCGCTTATGCGAGACTGGAACCAGTAGCAGTTACGAGCCTAGCAGACAAAGGAACAAGTACGCCTTTAGCCCAACAATAAGGATCTGCGCTTGGAAGCCATGTTCTTCTGCTAAGCAACTTTCCACTTGAAAAATTGCAATTGCCTAACTTAAGCTAAAAGAACACGGCTGGCGCGGTCATATTTCTTGGCCAGAACTCATCGATGCAACGAACGCGCTTGCAGGAAAGCAAGAAACCATCCTAATTTGGGCTCTCTTGTGTCGTCGAAAAAATTTTGGGGCTCTCCTCTTGTTCATCTTTATTTAAGGCTCTTGTGCATCTGTTCGGGAGCATCCATTTTCATGCGAGCATCTGAGCCTCTAATTAAGGGGAACGAGTAAACCAATGAAAAACCCGACCATGTGGGTAAGAATTGAAGGCATAAATGATCTATATTTACTCCCATCCGAAGCCAAGAACATGCCCTATGCAACAATAAATACCGGAAACACTTCGGAAATCCGTATAAATGCTCCCCGCTGACTAAACACCGCCACGAATTCGGAGCAAAGGCCGCCGCATCCTCCCCAGATCCATCTCAAGAACCTCGTAAAAAATTGTAACTAAAGATCGCGAGAAAGGCTGCGCCTTTCTTCGGGAAACCGCAGATCCTAGCAGACATCCTAGCAGACAGACGGCCGCCGGAACCATCACCGCGTAAAGCACGTAGACCGGACGCAACCATGGACACAAGAACGCGTCTTTGAAGCGGACACAAAACTCCAAGAAAAAAAAACAAGGAACGAAGAACCAAGTCGAAAAGCAAGAACAGGCAGACGATTCATACCTCCTCCTCCTCCTCCTCCTCAGAAATCTCTCGATTCTCCCCCAAGGTTCGCCTCCCCCTTCTCCCCTCCTCCTCCTCCTCCTCCTCCTCCTCTCCTCCCTGTAGCTTGTATGCCTCCTTCCCCCTCTTTCCCCTTCTGTCCGGCTGCTTTCTCCTCCTCTCTCTAGCTCGCGTCTCTTCTTTTTGGTTGTCGGGACGCAACGCAATAGCACCAAGGCGACGCAGCGGCCGAAATGATTTGTGCCTGCCTGCTGCCGAGGGGCGCAGTCAAAGGCACCCACCACGACAAACGCGCCCCGGCCCCATTTATGCCCGCGGACAGGTGGGCCGCGCTCTATCCTCGGGCCCACCTGTCGGTTTCTCTATCTGGAAACAGGCCACGTCCCAACGCCTGGGGCTCGGATCGATCCCTTGGGGTTTGGTCGGCCACGCCTTTTGACCGGTCAAATCCGCGGGGCCCACAGCCTGAACTGCTTCGGGGGCTCGCCCCAGCTCGTCTCTCCGACGCGTGGACCCGGGTGTCTGGGTGGCCCACGCGGCAGTGGGCGGAGGTGGCTGGGACGCGTGACGGGCGCGTGCGCGGCCAGGGTTTGTTTTTTTGTTTTTTACCGCATCAAAGGACGCGAGGTTCGAATAGGGTGGAGGGGGGTGAGGGTGCAGGAAAAGACGAGGATGCCCCCTCGTTGGGTTTGGGCTTTGTTTGTTGTTTTCAACTCGAGGCGAACGGTAATCAGCGCCTCAGCGGCAGCGAGGACCAGCTACAGCGAGAGCGAGAGAGAGAGAGAGAGAGAGAGAGAGAGAGAGGAGAGCTGAGCTGAAATTTTTCAGGACCGCAGAGGACGTGGTGGGTGGTGGCACGTAAGGTACCTCCGGTTCGAAATTTGAAGCTTGAGCGTTTGGAATGGGGGCTATTTGGTTTGAAGACAAATTTGTTACTGTCAATGTTTAGTTAAAGATGGATAAGAAAATGAACTAGAAGTGAGAAGGAAATTTTATTAAAATTGGGTAGCAAACCAAATACTAACCAAATTTAGTCATCGTTACCAAATTTTGGTAATGAAGTTTTGGTAACCTTAAAAGTAAAATAAATAGGCCTTTAGTTCTTTTACACCGTAGAAGTCGCTCTTACGTTCAGAGAACATGGAAGCCAGCGTTACCCTGTCCAAAGAGCACGGGAGGCAGTAAACCGCGGCAGCGGGCGGGCGGGCGTGAGACTAGCCTTTTTCGCGCCTGGCAAGTGCGGGAGGCATCTTGCCGCCATCCCCGGTGCTCCAGTGACCTTCCATGGTAGAGGAATGAGGAAGGTAACACGTGTCACTTTCCGACGCTTCTACAATCGAAAATAGGGTCAAAATCTACGAATGTATTCTTGAGGAGCTAAATTTGTGAAGAAGAAAAAAAAAAGACAAAAGAGACTTTAAAAAAGGAAGGATTTCTCAAAATTTCAAAAGCAACAAGCAAAATTTCAAAAGCAACAAGCAAAATCTCGCCTATCTCTCGTGAGGGACAACCATACGATGATACGAACGCTCCGGCTTGATTCTTCGAACCCAAGCGGCCAGAAAAGAGTTCGATGAGCTTTTAGGTTGAGGTTAACAAGTGCCCCGTTTTGAAACTCCGGTAATACTGTCATTTGAAGAGGAATTTCGTTTCGAGTGATATCCGGGACAGGCGTGAGAGTGTCTGTAGCATGTGGATGCATGATTATACGTGTGAAGTGTTGACGATGAAACTAGGCGCAGGGTGATGTACTTTTTGTTAAGGAACCTCGCTATCGAATAGTCCAGGGTTCCCGAACAGATCTAAAATTGGAGAACAGAGAGAGAGACACAGGTATAGAGAGAGCGACGATAGAATACTTTATTGATTTCTGATTGCTTGTACATAGGGGGACCCCCTCCTCCTTATATAGTAGTTGTCTAGGGTTTCGGCTAAGAGACCATCATAGGCTTTTCATTGGGCCACGTGGTCTCCCAACACTCTCCCTTGGACCCTTTGCCGCGAGATGCATATGCCTCATTAAAACTCCAGAAAAACCCAGTGGGAAAAATACTTGGAGAAAGAGTACATAGCATACGCTTACTATGTTGCACGAATTGCCTCGTTAAAACCTTATGCAAGAAAACTTCATGAAAAACTTGCTAAGGAAAAAGAGTACAATTCACCCGAACTTCAATTGCTAATCTTCGAGATTCATGTTGGGTATTCAAAATTCATGTTCAAGATTTATGTGGGAGTATGTGAAATATCTCCCATTGAAATCTGCACTTCTCTAAGTCTCATCATTCCAATCCCTTGTACACATCTTTCAAAGGTAGATGCTGGGAGTGATTTAGTGAACAAATCTGTAAGATTTTCACATGACTTAGTATGCAATATCTTGATCTCGTTCATCTTATGTAAGGACCCGAATCCACTGATTCGAACCCACTGTGTTTACCGCACTAGTCCCAGAATCAACGCTAGTGCACACAGCTCAACATTGGTACATATCACATCATACTCAACGATAATAGAATAATAGTTCATTCATTGATATATCTAAAGGTATGATCTTATGACCGACTTACATTATTAAGCCACGCAGGGCAAGACTGAAAATATAAACTAATAATTATGCAGCGGAAAGTAGAAAACGTAGATAGCTCATCAGTTCACCATAGGCAACCGACAAGGCTCGGACTCTAATGACTCGTGTCTTCCTGGACTTCATCTTCCAACACAGGTGTAGATTCTTCAACTGTTGATTATTGTTGTTTGGCAAGGGTGAGTACTTAAGCACTCAACAAGTTGTGCACAGAATGCAATTCTATGTATCTATATGCAAGGCTTATTCCAATGGATAAGCTATCATGGCTATTTTGCAAGAAGCGATTTATGAACGAATACAAGAAATAGATTGTAAAGATCAGAAACAAATATCAATAATAAATAAATTCAAGATTTCTCAAGTAAACCAAGTTTCCAATCCTAAGTCAAATTCCATCTTCCATATGGCCTTCCGCCATCCCAACCAAGTTGTCCAATTAATTAAACTAACCCTTAACTGTAATTCCCGAGCATTGCTCAATACCGCGAGCACAGCTATCCGAATAGTTTCACACTCTGCAGAGGTTATGCACTTTCCCCACACGATACAACCAAACACCACCAAGGCGAGTGATTATAACAAAGCCTTTACAATGCTCTGGCTTAATCCGATACTACCCGCTAAGGTTTCAACACCGTGGGTCTGAAAACCATAATCGGGGCCCCTTCTTGCGCCATGTGAATTTCACCATAACTCGAACTCACACCGACCACGATAGTACCAAAATTAAGACATTGCAAATTACTCACTTAGGTGGCCCATACCGACATGTGGTTGCATGATTGACTCAGTCAAAGGCTTGCAAGGTTAAGTCCTTAGTGTGATCAAGGCAAGACATCCACATACCCTCGCCCATCGGGCCCACCTTGGCATACTCGCCCCTTGTCACTTGCCCCAATCTAAATGATCATCACCCGCTTGATTACCAAGCACCACATGCTATCAACAATTCAACATCGCTATGCGTGACATAACTCGCCACAACAACTCAATCTCATCGTGATCCCACATGACACACAAGTTCATAATATTGTTCCATATTCCATTAATCAAGATTAATTATCAATGATTCGACACATGTGATGACGTGGCATGACTAAGCAACTAATACGACTAATCCTCCAATGTTGATTATAATTATTAACCAACTATATTTAACCAATCTAGGGTGACAATGGATCATGGCATACGATGACAAGGTAGGGTATAGATCAATCTGGTATATTAGCTAAACCCAATCTAATTTAAAACAATTGTATATTTGAAATATATGCAATAGGGTAAAACAAACATAGCAATTTTATAAATATGGGTTCAACATGATCAAAGCACAACTTGCCTTGGAATAGGTCCTGATCTGGTTCTAGAACTTGCTCTTGAGTTGCTGGATCTTCCTCCGAAGCGTCGCACAATTCAACGTCCACGCGTACCGAAAGAGAAAAGCAAATAAATACCAAAACAGAGAGCAATTGAACTCCAAAAATCAAATAAAATTCACCATTAAATAGATCTCAATTTCACAAATTTTTAGAAATTGGAATCACTCAAATCCGAGTTACGATGCAAAATATATAGCCTTTTGAAGTTTGAAATAAATACTAAAATCAGAAAATCAGAAATTCGAAATTAACAGATTTATTTTTATATCAAAAGCGATTATTGCGCCATCATGACGCCACGGCGTCGCCACCGCTCGACCAATCAGAGCACGACACGTGGCCCTGGTGCATAGACCTGGTTCACGGGATCTCCTCTGTCCACCGTGAACCCGGCGTATGACGCCTCGGTGCCTGTGCCCGCCACGCGGCATGATCTGGTTGGTCGCCCGCACGGTTCGATCTAATCCACAGAAACACGATCGAAAGGCCCCAGTTGCTCGCGACGTGGCAAAACCTCACCCCTCCGTTACAGATCGGACGGTCCAGGGTTCACCCGACGACAATGGCGAAGCGGCGGCGAGAAGACCCACCGAGACGAGGAAGAAGCCACGGCAACGGCGTTTGCCGCGTTCCGACGAGAAGAAGTGGAGTAGACGATCGGCACACCTCGACGAGTTCGGATCTGGGACCAAAACGCCAAAAGCCGATTTAACCGCGATTTAACTCGAGCAAAAACGCGGCGGCCGCAGAGCTTCCACTCCGACGAGCCTCTGGCGCACTCCACGACGATTCTCGCGAAACCCTCCGACCAAAAGATGCGGCGCACGATGAGGATTCTCAAGAAGGTCATGGACCCTTTAAATAGCTCGACGGCGCGCCGCGCGCTCGATCCTAATCGACGCGGTGGCGGAGTCCTTCGGATCACGGCGGCGACGCTGAGTCCCGCGGAGACGACGCATGGCGATCGCCCACGTGGCGCAACGGACGCACTGATTTCCCGACGAGATCCAATCTGGGCCTTCGCTTGAATCAACGGCTGCGATCGGTTAGGGTTACGAAAAGACACGTTCCACTCTGACCACGCGATCACAATCCTACGGCTTAGGCACACTTGGCGACGTGGCAAGACGCAAGCCATACGATCGTGATCCAATGGCTCGGCACGATTCTTCCTGGAGACATGGGCTAACCAGGCCGCATTACACTGGGCCGCACGCGTACAGTGTATGGGCCGAGCCCAACACTGTTCACCGCTTTTCAAAAGGATTTCCCATTTTAAATAATTCTAGAAATTTATTTTATTTATTTTAAGCGATAAAACTAATAGGAAAAATCCAAGAATAATCTCAAAAATTCTTTGAGACATTCTGGACTTAAATAAAATATTTTTGGCAAAACTTTATTTTAACTTTGCATAAATTTAAATAGATTTGAACAAAAGGTCAATATTCATAATTTAAAATTAATTCCAATAAATCCAGAAAATCCAAATAAATTCCAGAAAATCAAAAATGCACATTTAAGCAATAAAATAATATATAAGCAAATTTTTGGGATGTTACATCTTATGCAATTCGTGAGCATAGAAGAACTTGGGGTTGATATGCTTCGTGAGATTGCTCTTCACATAACCCATCTGTGCTTGGGCAACACAAGCTGCATTATCTTCATAAATGATTGTGGGAGTTTGCTCAATGTTCAAGCCACATGACTTCTGGATGTGGTGAACCATTCTTCGGAGCCATGCACATTCACGAGATGTTTCATACAAAGCAATGATTTCCGAGTGGTTTGTCGACGTCGAGACAAGAGTCTGCTTAGACGACTTCCAGGAAACTGTTGTTCCTCCACATAGGAAAACATAGCCAGTTTGGGACTTGCCAGTATGCGGGTTTAATAAGTACCCAGCATCGGCGTAGCCGATCAAATTCAGTTCATTGTTTCTTCTGAAAAACAAACCGAGATCTTTATTTCCTTGGAGGTAACGGAAGATTTCCTTGATCCCTTTCCAATGCCTTTTGGTGGGTTCTGCACTGTACCGAGCTAGTAAATTCACAGCGAACGCAATGTCTGGCCTAGTGCTATTCGCAAGGTACATGAGCGCTCCAACTGCACTCAGATATAGGAATTCTGCTCCCAGGACTTCCTCCCCCTCTTATCTAGGTCTGTATGGGTCTAGATCTGCTTGGAGTGACTTTCCGGTCATTGGAGTCTTTGCAGGGTATGCCTTTTCAAAGCCAAATCTTTCCAACACCTTCTGCGTGTAGGTTGATTGATGTACCAAGATTCCTTCTTAGACATGCTCAAGCTGCAAATCTAAACAAAACTTGGTTTTACCCAAATCCTTCATTTCAAACTCAGACTTCAAGTATGAGCATGCTTCTTCAATTTCTTCATCCGTCCCAATGATGTTCAAGTCATCTACATAGACGGAGATTATACGTAATCCATTCGAGGATCGTCAGATAAACACACATGGACAATCTTCATTGCTTGTGTAGCCTTTCTTGCAGAGAAGTCACTCAAGCGATTGTACCACATTCTTCCCGATCGCTTTAGCCCATACAGTGATTTCTCCAATTTCACATTGTACAAGTTTCTATTTGCTCTGTCTTGGTTCGGGATAGGGGTTCCTTCCGGTGCTTTCATGTATATCTCCGAATCCAAGTTTCCATACAAATATGCTGTGACAACATCCATTAGCTTCATTCTCAACTTCAAGTTGACTGTCATTGAGATCAAATATCTAAAGGTAATTCCTCCCATGACCGGAGAATAGGTTTCTTCATAATCAACTCCTGGACGTTGAGTGAAACCTTGAGCTACGAGCCTTGCCTTGTACCTTACAACTTCGTTGTTTTCATTCCTCTTCCGAACATAGACCCATTTGTGACCTACAAGGTTTATATGGGGAGGTGTGCGGCATACAGGCCCAAACACCTCTTTCTTGTTCAGAGAGACTAACTCTGCAGTGATTGCCTTCTTCCATTCTTCCCAATCTAGCCTTTTCTTGCACTCTGTGAGAGATGCAGGCTCGAGATCATGATCAATGATCGTAGCAATCTTCTTTGCAAAGTATGCATCAACGTTGGCTGTTGCTCTATTCAGGGATTCTTCTGTTATTACAAAGTTTATGGCCATTTCTTCATGGGGTGCTTCGTGCACTTCTACTTGCTCTTCTTTGCTATTCCCTATCGCAAGAGCAAGTTCCTTTAGCTTTTCATCGCCTATGTGTGCGCACACATTATTTCCAAATGTTTCTCAGAGTGGAAGATTCAAGTCTGGAATTGCCTTTCCCGTTGGCTTCTTTCCAGTGCCAGGTCTCAACTGGCTCCCCTTCTTTCTTGGGGTATTTTCGTGATTGGTTGTGGTAAGTCCTCTCGCCCAGTTTTCTCCAGACGTCTCCAGGTACTTTGGGTTTGAGGAGCCGGATTTCCTGTCCTTTTTCTTTGAGGCCTCTGAACAGGATGAGGGATACCTTCTATTTTCTTTGGTATTTCCACCCTCTCTGGTGCATTTCTTGTGGGTACATGCGACTTAACTACGCCCTTCAGATCACAAAAATGATCAGGCAGTTCTGAAAAATCGAATAAACTCTCCCCCTAAAATTCAAACCACCAAAAGACCAGAAAGAAAATGCACTGGTCGGGTATTTCTGATCGGATGAAAAATACCCCCGACCTACAGAGGTCGGATGAACAGTACTCGGAATGAATAGTATTCAGTGAATAGACTCGACCAACACCGGTCGGATGAATGCACTTCGACCGAGTAGTCTGATGAACAAGACTCGGGTGAATAGTATTCGGTGAACATTACCCCGGCCAACACCGGTCCTGGATGAATAAGATTTCGACCAAGTGGTCGGATGAATAAGACTCCGACCAAGTGGTCTGGATGAACAAGACTTGGGTGAATAGTGTTTGGGTGAACAAGACTTCGATCAGATGAATAGCCTCCGACCTTCGGAGGTCTGATGAACAAGACTCGGGTGAATAGTGTTCGGTGAATAGAAAATCAGACGATCTCAAAAACAAATCGATGTAACTTTTGATCTACCGATCCAAAAATGTGAAAATTGGTGTGCACCTCCAAAGGATGTCAGAACCTATTTCAATCAACAATCGAAGGAATTAATACCAAGGTTCCGTCCTTTTCGCTTTAACAAATGCAACACCAAAAACAGAGTCACGAACACAGATTTCACCCTAACTTGTCGGTGGGAGTTGATGGTCGAAATCCTTGGATGACTCTCCACAAATCATAGCAAGTAAGTACACGAAGAAACAACCCTTCAAACAAATAGAAACACTATCCAAAACTAGGCACGTAAATTGGTTTCTTGCAAAACCGAATAGAAGAGGTTGTAGATTGCCTAGATGATTGGGATATGATCTATAGAAGATTCATCCAAAGAATCTTTCATCCTTGGCAACAAGAACCGTAAGACAATCAAGACTAAAGAACCGCAAGTCACACGCTTACGCACTTTAAGAACACACAGATTTACTAACTTGCAACAAGAATGCAAGGATTGCCTAGATGATTGAAAGCACCAAGTCCGAGAAGAGTTCATCAATCATGAATTTCAACAAAGACTCAATAGCATGTAGAAGGAGATGAGGCAAATCCAAATTACGTAAAGTAAATTGCAAGTAAGTAAATGCGAATTTAGATAATGTAATTTAAGTGCGAATGTAAATACGTAAGGAAATGAAACAAGAATATAAATGAAGAACATTTCATTTCGGAAGGGAGGTTTACAAAGCCTCACAACAAAGTGGGCAAAACTCAAATGAGCAAAGAAAATCTCGGAACCTTCAAAGAGGAGGCTGCCCTACCCTCTATTTATAGTGACTGATCAATTCCCACCTTTGGATGTCCCGCTTCAATCCTAAGCCAACATCCAAGAGCCGGATTTGATCCTTACACATCCACTCTCAACAACTCTCAACTACTCACGACACTTTCCTCACCGCCACCACGCCCCAGTGGAGACACCCTCTCCTGCCTAGTAGCAGACTTGGAACACCTACCACCCTTGGATGAGCCTCTAAACCCTAGAGCACTCCATCAAGGGTGAGATTTTACCCACTCACACAGCTATGCATGGGCTCACCCAAACCCAACAACACAACAGGTTTTGCACGCTAACTCACACTAACTTGACCCTTACTCTATCTTCCCGACCGCGATCCAACGGTCCTCCTTGATCGAGAGCAGCTCCAAGTTAGCATCTCATCCATTCCTTTGTCTTCTCGGCTTGCGGCTACTCCTAGCCTCACCATCTTTGGCGACACCTTGATCATCCGGACCTCGCCTCCCAACCTAGTCCCGATCCCTTTGCCTCACCATGACCTAGCTCCAAAGTCCTGCAACCATCATAGACAAGGAAACCACATCACATAGCAATGTCCAACAACACATATCCATCTCAACAGAAAGCTATACACTACGCTGACCAGCAAAACCCCGACCACACGTGGTCTGACCACTGGTCTCCATCCCGACCACTCGAGGTCTGACCACTAGTCTCCATTCCGACCACCCATGGTCTGACCATTGGTCTCCATCCCGACCAACCATGGTCTGACCACTGGTCTCCAACTCAATCACTCGGAGTCTCAACCACTCGGAGTCGGACGACCCAATCACTCGGAGTCTCAACCACTCAGAGTCGGACGACCCAACCACTCGGAGTCGGATGACTGGTCTCCAACCAGCCAAAGCCCCGACCACTCAAGTCGGACGACCCGACCACTCGGGGTCGGACGACTGGTCTCCAACCAGCCAAAGCCCCGACCACTCAGGTTGGACGACCCGACCACTCGGGGTCGGACGACTGGTCTCCAACCAGTAACTCAAATTGCTCTAGCTCGAAAAACAATCCAAATCAAACTCAAATTTGAGCACACCATGCTCAAATAAAGTCAAATACTCATCACAAACATGGATGGACCTCCACATGGTCCTTCAATCTCCCCCTTGATGAGTATATTGACAAACCACACAAAAAGCATAAATTTGAGTTTGAATGAGAGAAGAAGAAAGCAATTTGATTGCAAAGCCAAACTTGGTCCAGAGAGAAAGATATAAAATTATGACCAAGTTGGCAGAAAGAATTTAGAGCAAGACCATGAAAAGAGCAAGTTTTCAACAAAAGCTCTAAAAACCAATCATAAGTGTCAAATGTGATTATGATCCATAAGAGATAGCAAAGATTTACAAAAATCATAAGAACCAACAAGCTTTCACATTTCTATCTCCCCCTTTTCTACATTTTAAATGATGCTTTTTTCTACATTTTCTCCCCCTTTTGGCAATATAGGCATCAAAATAGAATTTTCTCTCTCTTTTTATGTATGCATGAAATGCAACCTAAGGAAGCTTTGAAGATTATCCAAATGATCATAATGACAAGATATGACACCAAGCTTATTAATCTCAAATTATGACCAAACTAAGACATGTCCAAGTGCAAATAACAAATTTTGCTCATAAGCTAAGTTTTGAAAATGTATCATTTTTAGCAAGATTTGACAAGTGCAAAACTTAGCAAAGTTTCAAAACTAGAAGCAAAACCACTCAGGGATCAAATGGAAAACCTAGAGTTCAACATACTCAACACTTTGGGGAATTTTGAAGTGCATATTAGGTCCTTCGAGCCCATTTTTCAATTTATGCAGATTTTCTTTAAGACTTCGAAAAACATAGCGGGGTGCAAATGTTTGACATTATTTGCATTCTTTACCCACTTATGTGTTTGATATTTGCAATTTTTTTGTTGATTGACTCAAGCCATTTTCGATCATCTCAAGAGTAACTCTTAAAAGAATGATCTTGGTCATACACAATATATTCCAAGTTCATCCCAAATGCAATGGGAGGCGCCTCGAGAATATAAAGTGTCAAATCAATTTTGCACAAAAGTGTCAATTTTTTTTTAATTTTCAATTTAGCACATATAAGCAATTCTGAAGGACTCAAATATGGATCAAGCAAATTTCACCCAAGTTGTTATAGGGACTCTAGAGAATTCCAAAATTTCACAATTCATGGTAAAAGCTCTTAGAGAAGAAACTTAGTAAGTAAAAGCAACATATTTCATTAAGTTTTCATTTAAAGCTTTTAAGTTTTTCAGATTTCAATGAACATTAGCTTGATAAATGAACTTGGACATATCTAAGCTAGTGATTTTCTTCGAAAGATATAGCATGATGTATTTCACGAAGATTGAGTCAAATGCATAATAGACAAAGCTCATAAAACGGAAAATGCAGTCTAAATGCAATGCATGAACAGATTCCCAAACTCCCCCTCAACAATTGAATCAATTTTAAGCTCAAATCTGGTTAAAGTTGGGTTATTATCAAGATTAGGCATAAAGAAAACCCAATGAACTCAATAATAACCGAAAAAATGAATGAGGAGAAGAAATCGAGAAACTGCAAAACTGGATGGCTATAGAGCATAAAAAAGATATAAGAAACTCACTACAGCTTAGACTCGCTCTTATCTTCCCAAATGACTGACATAGAGAAGCTGACTCTAGATCCCAACTAAGGAGTGCACACAGACCCTGTCTACCCAGGAAGTTCAAAACCTGCTAGACTTAAAAGACTGTGAGGGAAATCAACCTAGAGAGAAGAGAGAACAGCTAATCACGCATGATAGCAACCTAAAGCACAAGATAAGAGGTCCATGCGAGGCATGCCAGAAGTCTAAGTGAGTGGACTCAACTTAAGAAAACAAGCCCAAAGTCACCCAGAAGAAACACACAAAAAAGAAAAGCTGGAAGAAAATATATAGTACATAATATACAAACCAGCTCCCCCTCACGAAAGGCCATATGAGCTCATAAACCCAAGCTCAAATCCCCCTGAACACACTCTACTCCCCTTGAGGCACACTCTAAAACTCTCACCTCACAAGAGATAGGTAGAAAGCTAGAGGAGAAGAGATAAGATCTAAAACCACATGGTCTCTAAGGAGCAAGATGGCTCAAGGTAAGAAGCAACCTAACTATGCTAGAAGTCCAACCAAAAGACTCTAGACAAACAGGACACAAGCTCTACCTACAAAAGAACCATAACCTCCTAAGAGACCCATCACTATCATCAACATATTCAGAGGTACTTACCTCTGCAGTGTAGTGCAAGTAGTGGCAAATGACCAAGTGTATCCAAAAGCAAAGGAAGAAGACTTAGAGATATTCCTAGGATGATGGTCTCTCACCGTAAGGCCTACACACATGCATCCAACAAATCTATGCTTTAAATCAAGTTAGCGAGATCCAGTTCCTAGGCACGAATGGACAAGATACAGAAAAGTGTGGCAAATGATCATCTAGAGCATGAACATGATGCGTAAGGTAATATAAGATCATGATCACAACCAAGTTAAAGATAGCATCAAGATCCATATATCCATAGACAACAAAGGAAAACATATCCACATGATAAACAACAAAGAAGGTGCATCATAGCACCATCTATGTCAAGTAAGCTAAGCAAGGTGCATCACAAAGAACAAAATGCTAGCAGGATCATGTGCAAGCCTAGAAATACATGGATCAAGATACTACCCTAAACATGGCAATGAGCATGTAAATGAAGAAATACCACAATGAAGCACAACAACATGCTACTAGATATAACATGAGCAAGATGAATGAAGACAACCAAAGAGGATCATGCGTAAAACAAACCAATTAGCAACATCAAGATCCATTTATCCATAGTCTCAATAACAATATTTACATGTTTGCTAAAAGGCCCGCCAAAAGAAGACCAAACAAAAGGTCATGAGGACACAGACAACATGAAAGTAAATGGTGACAATGGACACAAAGATGAGAAGCTACTTATGGCAACACTCTATGCATGATGATGAATACATGCCATGAATGAAGAACACAAGCTCATGCAAAATAGGTATGAAGCATATAAGCATGAAGGACAATAAAAGGTGATCATGAACAATATAAGTCATACAGCGGCAGCTAGATCATATAACCCTAATCTCATGAAAGGCACTCACATGTAGCACAAAGTCTGACAAACAAAGTCTAAACAAGGCTAATCATGGATGTAATAGAAAATCAGGGTTATATAACCTAGATACTACTTATGACAAAATAAAGTAAATGATATATAGCACGTGCCCATAGTTAATACAAATGCTCATACCAAATGAACAATATCATGGATAGGATAAAAACAAGAAAATCACATGCTGGGAAAAAGCTCATGAATTTAGGATATAAAACGTGAAGCACAAAGATGGTTGGAGAAAACATGCTATGGCACAAAACAAGACAGACAAAAACTAACAAGACCTAGCAAAGTACATATAATACACATGGAAGCAAGAGCAATCACAACATGTCATGGAAATGATGATCACAAGTATAACCGACATGAGGGTATGAGATAGCTAACCATGGAAGTGGAAGTCCCCAATGCTGTTATCATGAAGCTCAACACTTGTGGAGCGAAACACGAGGCAAACAAAGTTGAAAGTACATGCAGGTTAGCATGATGCTCATGATGGTCATGCAGGAAGATCCAATCCTCTAGAGACAAGCCGCAAAGGCCAACTCGGAATTCACATCGAGTGCCAACATTGAAAAGTGACAAAACGATCCTAGATGAGATTAGTAAGGATCAACATGACCAACATACTTACCTGCAACTCTTGCCGTGAGTGGGTACCTCGAGGAAAAACGAGGTCTACTACTTATGCACGACGAAGGTGATGCCTCAGGACAACTCATGGACTAAGAATCGAACTAAGAAAAGACAAGTCCACAAGATAACCCAAATCCACTCCACTAGGTAGTGATCACATCCTCAAGCTAGCCTCAAGCGACTCATGCCATGAGAAAGGCAAAAGGCACTTAAAAGCATCATCGCATAGACATGACACAAGGAATTTACACAAGAGGGAAAGATGACTCAGTACTGGGATATAGTGAAGACTTGGGGACCCAATACTGAACCACTCGACGCCTCAGTACCAAATGCATCGAAAAAGACTCGGACTTGAGTGTCTTTCGACGCTTAACCCTAACAAGGTCAAGAGCAACTCTAGTAGATGATCTAGGAGCCGAATCGGGTTGGCTGCCGTGGTGCAAAAGCCGAACCACCCAAAGAAGCCGCCTAAACCTCCTACTGTAAAACGCCGCACCGGCGATATCTACCTCGATGAGAAAAACGAGGAATATCAAGAGGACGGCGAAAGACCGACTACGAATGCTCCAGACTAAAACTCAAGAACTAGCATGAAAACCAAGTCCCGGACGCTGCCCAAACACAGCGCGACTCTCTAACTCTGTCTAGAAGGTGTGTGTCTTAGGAGCACTCAAAGTCTGAGGATGACCCTGAATACCCCTAAGAGCAGCAACACGCTCACGCCGAGAGATCTTGGTGCGCCTGAAGCAGAAATCCACTAGGTGACCATCTTTCTTACAGAAGGTGCATGAGTACTTTGCCTTACTAGAGGCAGAAGCAACAGGAGAGACACCCTTCTGTTCAGAAATCCCATGGTCAATCCCAGCAGACCTAAACACAGTAGTACTCACCCTGGGAGCTACCACGATCTCACCACTCTTGGAGCCACGCACAATGGTGGGAGGATGAGTCCTAGCGTGCTCCAAGTAGTCAAATCCTAGACCCTGATTAAATCGGCTAATCTTGGATTGATCTAGAATTAGATTGAGCTTCTTCTTGCCCCCAACAAACTTCTCGAGAGTGCTCATGAGATACTCACACTCCCGGAAGAACGAGGCACATGAAGAACAAGGGGAAGGAGAGGAAGAAGAAGAACCAGAAAGAGAAGATCTCTCAGCACGTGCTTTTTGTTCCCTTAGCACGGCTGCCTCAATCTTGAGGGCCTCACAAGAAACGCAAGGAGCATTTCTAATCCTAAGGGTTTGGTCTTCTAACTTCTTCCTAAGCTCAACATGGATTTTATCCACATCATCCTTAACCCCAACACCCAGCAAGCAACCAGTTTGTGACTTAACTAGTAAATCCTTAGCAAGTTGATCACACTTGACATTCAAAGCATCATTGTCAAGTTTTAGTTGCTTACAGCCCTCACATGAGCTGACTGGGTCCTTAGAAGCATGCAATTCAAGTTCATCATTTCTAGCAGAAAGCTTTCTAAGGTGTTCGCTCATGGCATCAATTTCGGCAAGCAATTTAGGGCAATTAGAGCATGATGGAGTGGAGTGAGCATGAAGAAAACTAGCCTCAACAGGAATAGCATCAACAGAACTAGTGCTAGCATTCTTCAACCTAAGACCATCAAGTTCAGCAAATACACTATCATGTATCTATACCCTTTTATAATGCACCTAAGTAATTTTTCTTACGTCCACTCTAAATAATGCACCTCACTAGAGATGGCCTAATGTTCGTGCACCCAGCAAAACGTCCCCAGAAACTTGCATTCATCAAAATGAACGTCTCGGATCTTTCGCCGCTTTACTCACCCACATCCGATGGCCGTTATTTAGTGTGTCTAACTCATCCTCAAGGAAAAGGAAATGAATCAAGGAAAAGGAAACAAACGTCCCAAATCAAGAAAAGGAAATAAACGTCCCGAAAAGGAAAGTATCATACATTACATGCATGCATGTTCCATATTCTGAAAAAAATACGATCACGAATTATGTCTCAGTAGTGAATTTATGATACGATCAAATGACACTGATTTGTTTCCAGGAGTCGCAATGCCCAACCAATGATCGTGAACGAATCAATCAAACTAGCATAAGGAATGTGTCATGCGATGAGCGCACGCCCTTCCATACCTCTCCAACAGCCTATATACGATCCTAATACAAATAATCAAGATTAAAACTTGCCATGGTTATGACGATACGATCGTTTTCTCCTTTCTGCCAATGTTTCCAAGTTGCTTGGAAACAAATTAATATTCGTTTTGTGGCTATATATACGCGCTTCCTCCCTGTGATTGCAAGACGAGTTAGTAGGTGTCTAGCTTTTAGCCATGTCCACGCCAATCTCACCAATGGCCGTGGTGATGGCAATGTTGCTGGCTTCGCTGCTGGTTGCGCCGTCCACGGTGCACGGTGACCACCACTACCAGGGGTCGGCAGGGTCGCCGGCCTACGCGCCTGGCCCTCACCACCATCATCGTCATTCGCCACCGCCAACAATACCCTCGCAAGCCGAGACGCCGGCCTCTCCCGCGCCGAGCCCTCGTCATCATGATGGTCATCATGCTCCGGCGCCGAGCCCTCCTCACCACCATGGTCATCACGGTCCGGCACCTGTTCACCCACTGAGCGCTCCCTGTCACGATGGTACCCCGGGATCAACTCATCACGGCCATCATACTTCTACTCCGGCGTCGGTTCATTCCAACCTGCCGGCGCATGCTCCAAGTCCGCGTCACCATGACCACAACGCTACAGCGTCGGCGCCCGTTCACGCCCACCAGCCTGCCCACGCTCCAAGTCCACGTCACCATAGATCCTCCTTGTTTATTTTCTTATTTGATTCGCTCTCATTCCAAATATATAGTACGTACAATATGATCACAAGATTATTTATTATTAAGTATTATATTCATACTTATCTTCTCATTTAATTGATAAACGAATGTACTGTCGTCGTAGCGTTAGCACTGGCACTATACTAATGGTCCTTAGGTTCTCTAACTCCACAAGCAAAGCATCACAGAAAGTACAGTCATTAGTGACTCGGGAGGGAGAAGATCTAAGTGTAGCTAACTCCCGAGTCAAGGTACCTACTTCCTTTTCTAACTCAGAACACCTCGACCTAGCCTTAGCATGAAACTTGCCTAATTTACGTAATGCATTTAATTCGTCGTAGGTGGGTACCTCGTCCGAGTCATTTATCACAAATGGAGTCGCTTGCTTCAATGGCGCCTGCCATGAAGCACATGCCGGAGAAGTCGTCGCCGCTCTTCTTCACTTGCGGTTCATCCTCGCCTTCGTCGCTCCACGTCTCCGAGTCGGAGAGCTCGATATCATCTAGCGCAGCGAGGACCCGATGAAAGAGCTTCTTATTCTTGGCAAAGTTGTGGTACTTCTTCTTCGTCGGCTCACGAGTTGGGGCCTTCTTGTTGTGGTTCTTGTCGGTGTAGTCGTTCTTGCCCGAACCGCCTTATTCGTTTTTGCCTTTCTCCAGCTTGGGACAGTTTGCTCGAATGTGGTTGGGGCCACCACACTCGAAACAGGTGATCATCCCACCTCTCTTCCTCTCTCTCACTCTCTTGTATGCATATGAAAATTTGCGAGCAAGAAGAGCAAGCTCATTTTCTGGAAATTTTTCCAGTTGGTCATCGCTTAGCTCGCAAAGGGCGGAGAGAGAGAAACCAATAGAAGAATCAGAAAGAGAGGATCCAATGGGATCAGTGACCAAAGCCATCGACTGAGACTTCGTCTTCCGCGAGACGACATCGATCTCATGAGTCTTGAGGCGGAATAAAGCCCGCCAAGAGTCAAGGTCGACAGTCGGTGGTGTCCTTGATGATGGTCACTTTCATTTCCCAAACACGAAGATCAAGTGCGGTCAAGAAATATCGAGCATTATCCGAGTCGTATATGCAACCGATCGCTTTCGGAAGTCGCCAAAATCTTCGTAAACCGACCAAAGCACTCGTCAAAACTCTCACCAGTCGTTGCTCAAACTTGTTGAACTCACGCTTGAATTGGTCCTGTCGAACCGCCTTGATTTGGGTAGTGCCCTCATGATAAGCATCGAGGGTCACCCAAATTTCATGAGCGTAACGAAGGTGAGAAATCCTATCATACTCATCTGCGGCTAAGACCTCAGATGAGGATGTTCCTTGCTTTAGCGTTCGCCTCAACGCTACCATATTTCCGCCGTGACGCTTTTCATCGCCAGGAACCTCATACGCGAAGTTTCACCTTCTCGCCATATCGTAGCCCTAGGCAGTGATGTATGACTCCATCCGTGATTTCCAAAACGGAAAATCAACTCCAGCAAAAATGGGAGGTTTGGTGGAATAATTGTCCATCGCCATGACTCTTGAGACCGGTCAAGATCTAGAAAGAGCAGAACCGGCTCTGATACCAATTGAAAGATCGAAAAAGGCGACTAGAGGGGGGTGAATAGGAGCCAAATAAAATTTTCGAATAAACTCTCCCCATAAAATTCAAACCACCAAAAGACCGTAAAGAAACCGCCTTTGGTCGGGTATTTCTGCCTGATGAACAGACTCGACCTACGAGGTTGGATAAACAAGACTCGGAATGAATAGTATTCGGTGAATAGCACTTCGACCAACACCGGTCGGATGAATAAGATACTCCGACCAAGTGGTCGGATGAACGATTGGTGAATAGTGTTCGGGTGAACATTACCCCGACCAACACCGGTCTGATGAACAAGACTCCGACCAAGTGGTCGGAAGAACAAGATTCCGACCAAGTGATCGGATGAACAAGATTTGGTGAATAGTACTTCACCGGATGAATAAGATACTCGACCGCTGCGAGGTCGGATGAACATTACTCGGGTGAATAGTGTTCGGTGAATAGAAAATCAAGACGATCTCAAAAATGAATCGATGTAACTTTTGATCGGTACCGATCCAAAAACAAGTGAAAATTGGTGTGCACCTCCAAAGGATGTCAGAACCTATTCCAATCAACAATCGAAGGAATTAATACCAAGGTTCCGCCCTTTTCGCTTTAACAAATGCAACACCAAAAACAGAGTCACGAACACAGATTTCACCCTAACTTGTCGGTGGGAGTTGATGGTCGAAATCCTTGGATGACTCTCCACAAATCATAGCAAGTAAGTACACGAAGAAACAACCCTTCAAACAAATAGAAACACTATCCAAAACTAGGCACGTAAATTGGTTTCTTGCAAAACCGAATAGAAGAGGTTGTAGATTGCCTAGATGATTGGGATATGATCTATAGAAGATTCATCCAAAGAATCTTTCATCCTTGGCAACAAGAACCGAAGCCAATCAAGACTAAAGAACTGCAAGTCACACGCTTACGCACTTTAAGAACACAGATTTACTAACTTGCAACAAGAATGCAAGGATTGCCTAGATGATTGAAAGCACCAAGTCCAGAGAAGAGTTCATCAATCATGAATTTCAACAAAGACTCAATAGCATGTAGAAGGAGATGAGGCAAATCCAAATTACGTAAAGTAAATTGCAAGTAAGTAAATGCGAATTTAGATAATGAAATTTAAGTGCGTAATGTAAATACGTAAGGGAAATGAAACAAGAATATAAATAAAGAACATTTCATTTCTAGAAGGGAGGTTTACAAAGCCTCACAACAAAGTGGGCAAAACTCAAATGAGCAAAGAAAACCTCGAACCTTCAAAGAGGGAGGCTGCCCTACCCTCTATTTATAGTGACTGGATCAATTCCCACCTTTGGATGTCCCGCTCAATCCTAAGCCAACATCCAAGAGCCGGATTTGATCCTTACAATCGCCACTCTCAACAACTCTCAACTACTCACGTACACTTTCCTCACCGCCACCACGCCTCGTGGAGACACCCTCTCCTGCCTAGTAGCAGCTTGAACACCTACCACCCTTGGATGAGCCTCTAAACCCTAGAGCACTCCATCAAGGGTCGAGATTTTACCCACTCACACAGCCTATGCATGGGCTCACCCAAAACCCAACAACACAACAGTTTTGCACGCTTCAACTCACACTAACTTGACCCTTACTCTATCTTCCCGACCGCGATCCAACGGTCCTCCTTGATCGAGGCGGCTCCAAGTTAGCATCTCACCCATTCCTTTGTCTTCTCGGCTTGCGGCTACTCCTAGCCTCACCATCTTTGGCGACACCTTGATCATCCGGACCTCGGCTCTCCCACCCTAGTCCCGATCCCCTTCGCCTCACCATGACCTAGCTCCAAAGTCCCGCAACCATCATAGACAAGGAAACCACATCACATAGCAATGTCCAACAACACATATCCATCTCAACAAAGATATACACTACGACCGACCAAAGAAACCCGACCACACGTGGTCTAACCACTAGTCTCCATCCCGACCAACCATGGTCCGACCATCGGTCTCCATCCCGACCACTGAGGTCCGACCATCGGTCTCCATTCCGACCACCCATGGTCCGACCATCGGTCTCCATCCCGACCAACCATGGTCCGACCACCGGTCTCCAACTCAATCACTGAGTCTCAACCACTGAGTCGGACGACCCGACCACTGGGTCGGACGACCGTCTCCAACCACCAAAGCCCCGACCACTCGGGTGGACGACCCGACCACTCGGGGTCGGACGACTGGTCTCCAACCAGTAACTCAAATTGCTCTAGCTCGAAAAACAATCCAAATCAAACTCAAATTTGAGCACACCATGCTCAAATAAAGTCAAATACTCATCACAAACATGGATGGACCTCCACATGGTCCTTCAAGTTCATTTGCTAAATTCTGTAAATCAATTATCTTCTGGACTTCTTGATTTGCTTCATTAGTGCGGGGGTCATGCACGGGGATTCCAGTGGAATGCCATATGATTTCCCTGTATTTTTCATCCAAATGTTGATTTCCTCCCCCTAATGACGGGAAACGATCCTCGTCAAAAATTCAATTAGCGAATCAGGCTGTATGCAAGTCTCCAGTCATGGGTTCCAAATATCTGATTATGGATGCACTCTCATAACCAACGTATATCCCAGACTTGCGGAGAGGGCCCATTGCGATCCACGAGGGGTGGTATAGGTACATATACCATACACCCAAATTTCTCGAGATGGGAGATCTTCGGATGATCCCGCACAAGTCGATAGAGAATGGATGTTGTAGGTCAAGGTCCGAAGTTGATGAGAGTCTGCGTGCGAGGATCAAGTGTCCCCAACAGGTGTTGTGCAAGTTACAACTCTGCAAAAGCGGTTTGGCAATGAACTTAATCCTCTTTATTAGTGCTTCTGCTAGTCCATTCTGCGTATGGACGTGCGGTACGGAGTGCTCAACTGCTAAATCGGGCCGCAAATATCCCCTGGATGCATTCCAGGAATGCAGGAATTTCACTTTGCACATTCATGACAGAGGGTCTAGTTATTAATTTCCCGGTGGCACATGCAGGGCACACGAAATCTTCATGATTCGGAAAAATTTTTATATTAATGCCATGACCTTGTGAGTTATTCACTATATTTCTCATCATTCTAAGACCAGGATGACCTAATCTACCATGCCATAAAGAAAATAACTCAGAGCTTCTAAAAACAATCTTCAAGGAAGTATACACTTCGGGTGCATGAATATTCGTGTAGTACAACCCAGATTCATATGAGGGACATTTTTCTAATACAATTTTTTCACATACCGCGTGCTTCACGATGCACAAGTATTCTTTGCCATCTTCTTCATTGGTTTCTACATGAAAACCATTGGCGCGGATGTCTTTAAAGCTTAAGAGAGTGCGTGTTGATTAAGTGTACAAAAGGGCTTCTTCAATTACGAAAGTTGTACCCATAGGCAATATAATAGTGGCTCTTTCTGAGCTTATTACATATGAATCGCTTCCTGCGATCGTAGTAATCTTTCCAGCGTTCTTCGTGATCAATTGGAAATATTTAGACTCTCTTAAGATGGTATTTGTTGTGCCACTATCAACAATGCATATCTCTTCCATTTGGGCGCTACACGATTTCTAAAAAAAGAAAAATAATTCCAATCAAATAGTGGCAAAATAATTCAAACATTGCTTGCAAATTAAAGAATACTGCAATAAAGAATAAATTTCATATTTATTCATGAGAGAAGTATGCTCTTCTAGAGCTTACAATTCATTATTCAAAAGAAAATGCTAACAACCATAATCTAAAAAAATGCATTAAACAGAATCTATAAAATATGCATTAATTTCTGCTTCTATGTCATCAACAGAAGTTTTCTCTTCATTTGCCATAATATTGGATGCAGCATCGATGTCCAGGCTATTTTGTGAGGATGAGACAAGTGGGGTATCTTCATCCATAGCATCATCATCACCAATCTTGGTGAAGTGCGCCTCTGCTGCGGCGTTTTCCTTTGCTTTCTCTTAGCCTGATATGCGTTGATCACTTCCTTGGATTCTCGACATATCTTCGACCAGTGTCCCCAAGTGCCACACCTGAAGCACGTTTGGTTCTGTTGTCCATACGGCTTGCCTTGCGCCTTTTCTTTGTCATCCTTCTTCACTGGGGCTTTGGACTTCCCTTTGGCCCGATTCCTCTCTTTTCCACCCTGCTTGCCCTTCTTTCTATGAATGGGCTTTCTCACCTTATAGCTATTGGCATTGACTTCTGTGCGATGCCTCGTCTGTGTGGCGAGACATAGTTCTTGCGTAGAACATCGCCTTGCGATTCCACAACTTGCATTACATCAATCGGTTCGCAATACTCCTTGTATGCGCCCCGACGATAGTCGTGCACTGGATAGCATTTGGGTGGAAGGTAGAGAGAGTTTTCAATCTTCTCCTCATCGGTGATCTTCTTGCCACATAGAGAGATTGGTACAAATTCCGTGCAAGGCGTAATTATACTCGCCATCTGCTTTGAAGTCGCAAACCTCAAAGGACCCAATCTTGCCGTGCTTGGGGCAAGATGGTGTACTTGAGTTTCTCGAACCGCTTCTGAAGTGCAGTCCAAAGCTCAAGTGCACTCTCCTCAGCCATATATTCATTCTTCAGAGTGGCGGAGAGGTGGTGCCTAAGGAAGTGCAGGGCTTGATCATTCTGCTCGGTGGTAGGTTTCGCGTCCTGCGAGGACCCTAGACCAATCACTGCACGGAGCTTCTTGCCCCCAAGAACGATCTTCACGTCCGATGCCCAAGTGAGGTAGTTCTGATCGTGCGGGGCCAGTTCTTCAAACTCATGATTCACAATGCCGGACATCTGCATGATTTCAAAATTCTGACATTAGATTACTGCGTATAATCTAATAGAAAAATGGTTGCAAAAAGCATAAAGAGCAGAAAATAATAGCCATGCATTGCAGTATACAAATAAAGCAATGAATTCAAATTTCATAAAGAATATTCATAAAACAGAGAAATAAAGCTAGAAAAATTAAAAAACAGAGCCAGATAATTTTCTGGAATTTTCTAGCAATTTTTTCAAAATTTTCTGCAAATTTTCTGCAAATTTTCTTTTCTTTTTCTTTCTTCTCTTTTTCTTTTTCCTTTCTTTCTTTCCCGACCAAAACGGCCCACTGGGCCTCGCCCCTTTCCCGGCCAAACAGCACGTGCGGCTAGGGTTTTCCCTAGCCGCCACAGTCGCCGCCGCCTCTTTCTTTTTTTCTCCCGTGCGCGCCTTCTTCCTCTTCTTCTTTGCGCGAGGTCGGGCGATGGCGATGCGAGCGCGATTCGGCGCGGTGCTTGCCGCGCACACGGCATGCCGGCAATGCGGCGGGCGAGGGCAAGCGGCCGCGGGCCGAGGGCGCGGTGCCGGGCGGGCGCGCGCGGGCCGAGGCGGTGGCGACGCTGGGCGCGGAAGCCGACGCGGCAAGACACGCCAGTCTTGCGGCGCTGGAAACCGAGGCGGCGACGCATCGCTAAGCGCGGCGAAGCGGCCGCGGCCGAGGGCGCGGTGTCGGCGCGGCGCGCGACGGGCCGAGGCGGTGGCGACGCTGCGGCGCGGAAGCCGACGCGCGGCACACGCCGTCGCGGGCGCTCGAAATCGAGGCGATCGACGACGCCGCGAGGCTGGCGGCGGGCGGCGACGTGTGGCGGGCGAGGTCGGGCCGGGCGGAGCCGATGAGGTCGAGACGGCACGCCAGAGGCTCGTCGCGCGTCGACGCGGGCGCCGGCGGCCGAAGCCGGAAGGCATGCGGCCGGCCGAGGCCGGCGGCGGAGGCGCTCGTCGCTGGAGCTGTGGCGCAACGGCGAGGCCGAACCGGGCTAGTCTGGGCGGCGCGGCGCGATGGGGCCGAGGCTGCAGGCGACGATCGGGCCGAGCACACGTGGCGCCCGAACGGTCGGGCGCATCGCGACGCACGCACGGCCGGGTGACGTTGGCGCGCTTCGCGCGCCGCCGAGGCGGCGCTGGGCCGAGGCGGCAGGAGCGCCGCGCGCGATCGCGGCGGTGGCGCTAGCTGCAGCACGCAAGCCGAGGTGACGCCGGCGCGCCGCGCGCCGCCGAGGCGGCGCCGCCGAGGCGGCAGGAGAGCTTCGGGCGTAGCGAGGGCGGCGGCGGCGCGCTGCAGGCGCGCAAGCCGACGACTTCCTCTCCTCTTTTTTTCCCATGTATGTACAGTAACTGTGTGTACTGTAGCGGTGTATCGTCTGTAGCTTCATACCGAGTAGCTTCGAGCGATCGCCGTGTGGCTTCGTGCCACGTGACGAAAACGGTACAAGATGCGTAGGATAGATGCATACATAGAAACGACAAGAGTTTAGATTCAATCGCCAAAATCCCACCTTTCTCACCTTTCAATTCTGATCTCCGATAGAGCTTCGTGCTGATAACGTGTTAAGGAACCTCGCTATCGAATAGTACGGGGTTCCCGAACAGATCTAAAATTGGAGAACAGAGAGAGAGACACAAGTATAAGGAGAGCGACGACATAATACTTTTTTTATTTTTGATTGCTTGTACATAGGGGGACCCTCCTCCTCGTTATATAGTAGTCGCCTAGGGTTTCGGCTAAGGGCCACGTGGTTTCCCAACACTTTTCACCGTCACGGATGATTGATATGGACCTAGACAAAATTATATAAAAAACGAAATGGTTGAGGTTCAAAATCCCAAAGAGCAAATGTTACCTTTCACCATTCTGAGGCTTGAGCGAATGGTTTGAACGCTTATAGTTTCGTGCAAAATGTTCAGCGGATTTGTTTCTATGTATTATTTTTATAAAGTAGTACAACTATTAAAATATAAATAAATGATAAATAATGACTATTTATCCTTTCACTTACTTCTAAATTTAAGTAACTTGTTAAGAGATTATGCATAGAAACACTACTCAATGTGTGAATGCTATTACAGAGGACGGTACAACGCGATCAAAGGTCACAAGTCAAATAACCCTGTGCTTTTCTAATAACAATGAAAATACGATATTCCCTCCGTTACTTCCTGTTTGTGAAAACGATACTCACTAATAAAGTCTTGATTTGATCAACTAATCCATTACTATTACGCCGGCTCGTTTAACACGTGCCAGAAACATGGCTGAGGACCCGTGCCCGTTTTTCTCATCCTGTGTCTGGTGGAAATTTTTTTTGAAATAATATTTTTTAATGGAAAATTACATAAATAATATGCCAAAACAATGACAAAAATACCTACATGTCGCGCTTTCAACTGGCGAGATAGAGTCAGTCGCCATTTCAATCCATGATGAACCCACTGTCGTCAGTTGAAAAAGCGACAAAGCCTCTGTCGCCAATTGGTACGGCGACAAAGAGTTGTCGCCAACGGTTCAGCTCTCTGTCGCCATTCTAACTGGCGACAGAGAGGCTCAGAATAGAGGAGAGGGGAAGGGGAGGAGAAAAGAAGCCGATAGTGCTAATATTTTGTATAAAAATCATTACAAGTTTGAAAATATGCACTAAATTTTTTGTATCGAGCAGAGATGTGTAGCTGAGATTTGAGTCGCAAACACAACAAAATTATCGGTATTTTTTATGGGACAAGCTGAAAAGCAAACCAATTACAATCTTCAATTTAAAAGAAAATTCTAGACACCATTTTTTTACCAAAGATGGAATTTAGTATCATATGAAATATATTTGAAAAGACTAAAATGCACCAGTACATCGAACGGACAAGAATAACTAGAGCATAACGAGTCGAAAGAACAAGAATAACTAGAGCATAATAGTCGTTGCATCTATAAAGTTAGGAAAAAACGAAATGAATGCAATATAGCATTCCATACTAAAGGGTGATTACATGGTGCATTCAGTTGGGACGGTACAAATAGCGGCACAGAGCAGCCACGAATATGAAAAAAAACTACGATACTAGTGCGCCTTTTGGAATTGTAAAATAGTGGGATGGAATACGCTTTAAGGGAGAAGAACATTAAGGTTTGAATGGGTAACCATAAGGAACCCACATGGAGTGTTAATCGTCAGAACGGCGTGGACGGGGCTGCTGGTTGCAGTAGTGGCAAGCACGCCTATAGTCGGCATTGCCGAGCAAAGAAGATGCGGTGGTAGTCGCCGAGGTGGATGACCTCCTCATTGTTCCTCTCCCTGAGTCTCTGACGACGTAGGTCGTCATTCTGGGTCTGGAGCTCCAAGTTCTGCCTGCGGAGCTGTTCGTTCTCCTTCTTGACTTCCGTGAGGTCCTCTTCCATTTCTTTGAGGCGATACACCAAGTAATGGATGCAACATTAGGCATGTGTGGGATACGGTGGGTCCACCCACTCAGTGAATTCACAATATGTGGTCTGCAAGCAAGAGTATGTGTCATATAGCGAGACATTAGTCGAATGGTAAGTAAGAGTTGTAGCGGTTACCATCAACAGAGGGCATCGGTAGAAATGACGTCCTGGGTTGGGATCCCTAGCATCAGTAACTTGCACAACAACGTCGAGGTCGTGCTTGCATTTCGGCCAATTCAGGGAGAGGAGTGGTTGGCCTTCATAGATTGGATCTTGGAGGGTGTATGAGTCCCTTATTCGAATGGAAAAATCTGGGTTGGAGGGATCAGGGTCTAGCGGACCGTAAATTGTAGTACTCTCTCGAGGTCAGGGTCACGGCCTCGAAACCATGAAGGGTCAGGGTCTCTAGGTGATCTCCGACCTAGTCTTCCCCGTCTACCCCTCCCACGGCTTGAGCTTCCTCCTCTATCTGTCATTGCAATGGAGTGAAGTTTGGGTTATGGAAGAAGGGCTTCTTGGGTGGCCGGTTGTTATATACGTCACTTTGGTGTGAAAAAGCGGGCTACAGCGTGTTGTCATTTCGGTCTGAGAAAGTGGTGGGCTGCAGCGTGTTGTCACTTCGCTCTGAGATAGGCAGTGTGTTGTCCATCGGTCTGAGATTGGCAGTGTTTCGTCACTTTGCAGTGTGCAAAGTTTTTTCGAATCGGACTATAAAAGGTGCTGGCAATGTATTATCAAATCGTACTGAGAAAACTGATGTGTGTGTTGTCCAATCGTCCTGACATAGCTGATGGCATTATGGACAAAATTAATATGTCATAGTTAAGCAAGCAAAAGTTCATATATGAGTAGTACATAACCTTCGAAAGCAAAAGAACATATCTAAATGGTACATAAGTTAAGAAAGTAAAACACAATATCCGATTAATACATCGGGTATGAAAGAAAAAACTAGCTGGCGCCCCTGTACGGTGCGACCCCTCGTGTGGTCCCAGGCTTCCTCCGTCGTAGCACATGTCCGGATGGATATGTGAACTAGTCAGGGGCCTGTCCACGAGTACTCCTAGCATGTCGTATTGGTGCTATCGGAGTAGCAAAGGCGGCCTGCGACGGCTGAGTCGGTCTGGCCGCATCGAAGAGCTGCTACGGAGTAAGGACCACACCCGACAACTGCTCGACGGGGTCCGCAAAGAAGTTCAAGTTGGCATCGTCGAGGGGAGTGAAGTCGCCGGAGTGGCTCTCACTCTGCTCAGGTGCTGCAACGATCGCATCTGATAATTTTTCATGGTAGTAAACCACACAATGTGAAGAACATAATAGCGGAGAAGGAGAGCACATTGTGTACCTAGAGTCATGTCGACGTACGGCGCGGAATGCTACCAGCTAGATCCCCCTGGCACGTACGGAGGAGGGGCCTCCTGCGTGTGCGGTGTCCCAACTTCGGCCTGCGACGCGTGTCGACCCCGTACAGCTAAGGCACGCCCGTGAACCTGTACAACGTCGTCGTCCCTAAGCCTCTTGTAGGACGTAAGCTGAACGATCCGAGCGGTCTTCTGGCGTACACGCTGCACTGCCCCTCAAAGGAAATCCATCGTGACCTCCAGCCTATCCCCCCAGAGTGGTCCGACCTGCAGTGCGTCCAACTCCTCCGTAGCCACCTGGCAAAGTCGCTCTACGCATGCATTGAAGGCAAGTTAGTTGTTACAATTATAGTAACGATACATTACATGGCATGTGGAAAAAGTACTAACCGAGCGATGGAACGCCGAGTCTGGCTACGTGGGTGACAAGTACTCGTACCATGGGTACCCCAATGGCCCGGAGTAACGAACGGGCCGCCCCAAGACCGACTCCGACCAAAGGCCCCACGGGACCACGAAGGACGATCGACCCCGACCTAACGAGCTGCCCAAGCTCGTCCCCGACCCGATAGGGCGTCCGACCCCCGCAGGTCGGACTCCCATGATCTCCGACCAAACTGAGGCGATCTCCGCCAAGGGCCAAGTGTCGGGCCTCCACCGGCCGTTAGCCACGTGCCCTACAGATACGATAGCACAGAGTGACTATGCGAGGGCAGGTGGCTCCTTCCCGAGGTGGTAAGGAGATTGCCAAAGTCAAGCTCTGGTCTCATCGTCCAGACGCACACGGCATGAGGACGCACTCCCTCCCGAGGCAACGCTACCGACAGCTTGCAGAGAGCAAAGCGCGCTTTCTGGTGAAACAAATGAATCGCTTCGCTCTGAGTCCACCTACCCGACGTGGAAGGAAGCAGACGCTGTCCAAACGACAAGACGAAGGACCAGAGCTCCTAGCATAGGTCACCGTCGTCCTTTCCTCTCCCAACTTCCCATGTAACCTGCCCCCTCTGGCTATATAAAGGGAGGCAGGATCCTCTGGGAGGGGCAACTGGCTCCCGACTCTCGATCTTCACGAATAGGCTTTCTTGCTCTCACGTTTTCGAGCTCTCAGCTCCCACTTGTAAAAACAGTGCAGTCATCTGCACCCGTGGTACTATAAGCACTACCACACGAACTGGAGTAGGGACGTTCGGCCCGAACCAGTATACTTCTTGGACTCCTGAGTCTAACCATTCAAGGAGAGGGAGCGCGCGACCCCTTAGACATAAAAATTCACTCACCGGTGCTCGAAACGCCGACAGTGGGGTAGGTGTCTGCCATTGAGGGAGCGTGCCTCGGAGGTGAGTCAATGACACACACAACGCGAACGCGGGTGCGCAGGCTGAACCACTGGATGTACTCATCGTACGTGCCGTGGTCGTAAGGGGTAGCCTCCTCATGAATATCCGTCAAAGCCTGCGCCCACTATTAAGCATGAGGAAACATGCGTGCCGCCCAGCTCACAGCACCAACGAAGCCCTTACGTGTGAGCCTGCATGAAAAGATTGGCAACGTAATGTCATTAGTAAGAACATCGCAAAAAGTGATGCAATTGGAGGTGATGAGCAAAGTACTCACATGTGCACGCCCGGTGGGACGACATCACTAGTGAGGACATGGAACACATGTCGAAGACCAAATTGCCTCATGACACAGTGGACGACGTAGGACTCCACGTAGACGTCGAACACCAGGTGGCACCATGTCAGCTAGAAGGCGGCGTCACAGGTGCACTGCAACGAGAGGCCATCAGGTACTCGTGCGCCTACCAGCTCAGGAAGGTACGGCTGCCAGATGACGCGGTCATCTGTCAGCTAGTCAAACATTGCTATGTACTCTGGGTACGAAGCATGTGACATGACAGGTGTGAAAGTAGGCTGCAAAAAACAAGAATAGGCGCCAGTTAGACGAAAAATGAAAGATTATTGCAGAAATGACGGTAAAGGTGATTTTACTAACTCATCGGCGACACCACAATGTTCCCATGGTAGGACGGTCGACGTCATCCCTGGGTGCGCCGTACAAGCCTACTCCGTAAGGTGAAAAATCCATCTGCGGCCATCCGATCTGGAACCTCTTGAAAGAACAGAGTTGAAGTAGTAGGGGACACCCAGTGAGAATTGACGAGTCCGCCACGCGACGGCAACTATCGTAAAGGGCCCGATAGGTGGCAGCTAGTACAGCTGGTCCCCATGCCAGCTGTGGGATCTCCTCCAGGTCAGCATCTGTGATCGACCTGGGAGGAGAAGAGCAAGACCCAGCCAAACAGCCATAGTAGGTAAGCCTCAAAGTGGCCACTGACGATGTACTCCCCTGCTCCTTCTCCCATCCTCTCGGGCTGCATAAAGTAATAGTGAGTTTGACAACTAAAAGAGAAAGCGAAATAAAATTTACATAAAGTAAATCACACTTACGTAGAACTGTACCAGCCACTTCTGCATCAGATCGTGCGTAGAAGTGAAAGGTGTGTACTCACGCTCGAGGGGTAGCACGTCGGTGAACCGTGCTAGGAGCTCCATCCGCCAGTCTGTGTGGACATCGTCAGGCACCACTACATCCCCGGTGCAAGGTAGGCCTAGTAGGTAGTTGACGTCCTCTAGGGTCGGCACCATCTCACCGCACGGGAGGTGAAACGTGTGTGCCTCCGGTCACCAGCGATCTACTAGAGCGGTAAGCAAGCTCCTGTCGAACGGGAACCTTGAGGGTATCGCAGCTTGGCGTCATGCAAGACCTCGCTCACATAGTACACTGGCTTCTGGACCTTGGCATTTTTCTCGGGGCAATCCCGCTCGACCACCAGGACAGTGCTTACTACTTGAGAGGTAGTTGCAATATACAAAAAGAGCTCATTTTTTCGTTAGGCAAGGTTAAAACTGATGGAGATGATAAGTACCTTTTCAAATCCCGAAAAACTTTTTCTGCCTCCTTGGTCCACTCGAAAGTGTCCTGCTTCTTGAGTAATTTGAAGAAGGGTAGCCCTCGTTCGCCCATCCGAGAGATGAGTCGGCTCAGGGCAGCGATGTAACCTGTGAGTTTCTGCACTTCTCTCAGCATCCGCAGAAAATGCATCTGGTTGATGGCCTCAATTTTACGCGGGTTGGCCTCGATGCCTCAATTGAACACAAGGAAACCGAGAAGCTTGCCAGACGGAACGCCGAACTTACACTTGTCGAGGTTAAGCATCATGCAATACTTCCTAAGGTTGTTGAATGTCTCCTCGAGGTCGCTGATTAAGGTGTTCCTGGTTTTTGACTTGACTACGATATCATTGACGTACGCTTCCACGTTGCGCCCGATTTGGGATTTCAAGCAATTTTGTATACAGCGTTGATACGTAGCACTAGCACACTTCAAACCAAAATGCATCTTAATATAACAGAATACACCGAAGGGAGTAGTAAAAGCAGTTTTTTCCTCATCCTCTACTGACATGCTAAATTCGTGATACCTCGAGTAGGCATCTAGAAAACTTAGCAGTTCACAGCCCGCAGTAGAATCCACTATTTGGTCGATACGGGGAAGAGGAAAAGGGTCTTTAGGGTAATCCTTGTTGAGGTCGGTGTAGTCGACACACATCCTCCACTTGTCGTTGGGTTTCTTGACGAGGACAGGGTTCGCCAGCCGTGTCGGGTGACAAACTTCTCGGATGAAGCTAGCCTTCAGGAGTTTACCGACCTCCTCTTGTATGGTTTGCTTCCTGTCTTCCACAAACCTACGCTGCTTCTGCACCACAGGTCTAGCGCTTGGTTCCACAGCTAGTCGATGCTCAATCACTTCCTTGGGAACCCTGGGCATGTCGGACGGTTGCCCCGCAAACACGTCGCGGTTTGCCCAAAGAAAAATGACGAGCTCGAGTTCCTATTTGGAGTCAAGGTCAACACCTACTTTGACTGTCTTGGAAGGTTCCGACAGGTCTAAGGGCACTGTCTTGATGCCCCCATTGGTCTTCTTATCCTTCTTGCCGTCGTCGACTGGGTCCTTGGCGATGTCGTTGGATACAGGAGCCCTGTCGATGCTCTTGAATTTTTGGCGCATAGCTCCCTCGCCGTCGGCACTGGCTGCCAATTCGCAGAGATGCTCGACCATCTCCAAACTATTCTTATCGCACCTGACTGCTGCGCGCTGCTCCCCCTTAATTGTAATGACTCCTTTTGACGCTGGCATCTTGACGGTCTGGTACGCATAGTGCACCACTGCCATGAACTTGGCTAGCTTTGGGCAGCCTAGGATTACGTTGTAGGCAATCTCAAAGTCCACCACATCGAAGAGAATCTTTTCGGTGCAGAACTTGTCTGGTGTGCCAATCATGACGGGCAGCTCGATCTGGCCAAGGGGCATTGATGATGAATGTGGAGTTATGCCATGGAACGGCTCTGCTCTGGCTTTGATCTCTGTCCGGGGAATCCCCATGTTCTCCAGCGTTTTCGCGAAGACAAGGTTCAACGAACCACCTCCATCGACCAAGGTTCGAGCGACCTTAACATTGGCAATGGTGAGCTCAACCACCACGGGTTATCGACTCGGATGTGGGACAACAGCTGGGTGATATGATTGGTCGAAGGTGATCGGTACTTCCAACCACTTGAGGAATCTGGGGAGAGCCGGTGTGGCTAGGTTGACCACCCGTTCGACTGTCTTGTACTGTCTTTTAGACTCATACATGGCAGATCCCCCAAAGATGTGTGCCAGCTTGTGATCAGCCCTGCGGTATTCGGGTTCGTCGTCCTGGGGTTTCTCTTGGGCCTGCTCGATCCCGCACTCGGCGAGGGCAGCTTTGAGCTTCTCCTGAACCTTCTTGCTGATCACCTAGCATTCGTCGAAGTCGTGTTTGTCTGTGTGATAGACTGCGTAGTATTTACTTCCTCCACGGCTTCGACCCTTGTTGTCGCCAGTTTTGCGCGCCTTGCCCCTTTCGACTGCGGCTACAATGGAGTCACCTTTGCACTTCTCTCTGCGGTTTTTGTTTTTCTTTGACCCTTGCTTGGATGACTCGGGCTAGTCGTGGCCAGGCTTGGGGTCATCGATATGGTCTCGGGCTTCTGTACGTATGGCGTATTTATCTGCCAACGCAAAAAGTTCCTTGGTGGCTTTGATTTTTCGAGTGGCCAGCTTTCCCTTCAACTCCCTATCCTTAACACCGTTCTCGAAGGCAACTATGACCGCCTCATTTGAGATGTCAGGGATTGAGTTGTGCTTGTCGCTGAAGCATCGGATGAAGTTGCGACACAACTCTCCTGGCTTTTGTATTACCCGATGCAAGTCGCTATGCATTCCAGAGCGTTCATACGTGCCCTGAAAGTTGGCGATGAACTGGGCCCACAACTCCACCCACGATCATATTAATTGAGGTGGGAGGTTGAGTAACCAAGATCTTGCCGCACCATCCAGAATGGTGAGCAAGTAATTGGCCATTACCTTCTCGCTTCCTCCGGCTGCCCTCATAACTGTAATATAAATCTGCAGCCACTCGATGGGGTTAATCTTACCTGAGTACTTCTCGATAAGGCCTGGCTTGAACTTATCTGGTCATTTGACTACGCGTAGCTCAGGGGTGAAAGCTTTGCATCCTTCAGCGAAGTCCTCAGGGGTCATCTGTCATCGCAGACCTTGTCGTCCTCCTTGTTGAGAAGGGAACCTACGTCAAGCCGGCGAGCGGCCCCTTGAAGGCGAAGATTCGCCTCGTCGGGCCCAGCGTGCGGGAGATTGGTCCCTCGATGATGTGGACTCATTTTCCCGTCGCTCGCAGTCTTCCTGGTCGCGTTTTTCCCTTCGATTGAGAAGGATGTCACGCAAATCCCATCGATCGTGAGGACTACCTTCTCGAAGATCCTCGGGACGTCTCCGATGGGGTTGAAACGAACAGTCTTGGAAGCGCGGTGGTTAGAGCTAGCCATCGTCGATCTTACTGCTCGATGACGATCGTGGGATGGTCCTGGCAGTTGGCTTCTGGCGCCATGCTGGCTGGGGCGTCCGAACCACGAGTTGACTGCTCGAGCAATCTGAGTTTGCGCTGCATCGAGTAGCATTTTCATCTAATTGAACACTGGAGTCATCGGGTTGCCTGGATCCAGCGGCGGAAGGGATTTTAGCAGCATGTGAGCGCATTGGATATTTGCCTCAGGGGTGCTGAAGATGTCACTATTGTGGCTCTGGTGTGACGGTGCTCCCGGGGCACTGTAAGGTCGAGGATGCCGACTAGAGGGGGTGAATAGGCGGCTTTTTAAAATTCTCTCTACTAATTTCTACAAAGCAATTCACCCCTAATTACCCTAATACCAAAACATTAACAATTATTAATGCGGAAGCGATAAACTAAGGTTTTGATAATCAAAGCCTAAATTCTCTAGGCTCACTATGTGCACTAACTAATTATGTCTCTAGCAATAAATTGCAATCCTAAAGACAAGCAATTAATCAATTTAATTCTATGAATGTGAATTGCTTGAATATAAATAATGAATGGAAAGCAAGCACAAGAGACATGATACTTTTTACCGTGGTGTTCGGAGACTTGCCGGTCTCCCCTAGTCCACGTTGAGGTTGGCCCAAACACATTGGACTAGCTCCACGAATTGAGCACCCACCTCGAATCCACTAGTGGTACCTCCTTTTCCCTTCCGGGTAGGCGAGCTCCGACCTTCACAAACTTTGCCGGGGCTTCTCACAACCTCCGTTGAGAGCTCTCGCGCACGACGCCGCTACGCCGTCTAGGTGTCGGCAAACACCAAGAGTAATAAGCCAAACCTTCCGCTTGAACTTCACCTAGTGCAACACATGCACTCTGGTGACCTCCTAAGTGCAACACATGTACTAGGATCCTCCTCAAGTGCAACACATGCACAAAAGGCTCTCAATCCTCTTCTAATTGCAACACATGCAATTAGAGGCTCACACTAGCTCAAGAATCAAATTGGAGAGTGCAACACATGCAACCAACTCCCACAAGCTCCCCCTAAGTTCAGCCAGCAACAGCCACACAGCCCTTGCCCCCCAAGGCCTCCTTTTATAGCCTCTAAGCCAAAACTAGCCGTTGGGGACGAGCTGGGCAAAATTCTCAGCAAACCCAGTGATACCGCCCAACTGGGCCCGGTAGCACCAGCCTCCTCGCCAACGGCTACAAAACTAGCCGTTGCAGGAAATCCGGTAGCACCGGTCAACTGGGAGCGGTGCTACCGCTCGAGTGGTAGCACCGGCCTTCACCCCGGTAGCACTGGATCCAAACCGAGCACAAAAACATCCTCTTCTGGAATTTTCACACCGGCCAGAAGAGCGGTAGCACCGGACTGCCAACCCGCCCAAAAACATCCCTCTCTGGATTTTTCACACCGGCCAGAGAGACGGTAGCACCGACCTCCCGGTGCTATCGCCAAACTGCGGTAACACCAGACCCCGGTGCTACCGACCTTACAAGGGCGGTAGTACCGGCCAAGCGGCAGTAACGCTCCCATAAGCGGTACTACCGCCCAGGCGGTGCTACCGGCCCTACATGGGCAGTAGTACCGGTCTCAGGGAGAAAACACTGTTTTTCACAAAAACTTTTCTCCAAACCATTAAAGATTTATTCTTTGAGCTATGTAAGGACAACACATGATCACAACACTATGCAAAACACATTTGCATATGTTAATCACATACTCCAAAGAATCTCATTAAGCACAACTTATTTGCAAATAAACCAAGAACTTATGAGATCAATCCTCTTAGCCATGTGATGATCAACACATGATCAAGTCAATTTGCAAACCCTATTCACATGCTCTAGGATCGAAACCCATAATCTCAAGTTCATTTGCAAATAACAACTCCAACTTATTTGCAAAACACATTTGCAAATAAACCACGAACCTATAAGATCAATCCTCTTAGCCATGTAAGGATCAACACATGATCCTGACACTTTGCAAAACACATTTGCAAATGCCAACACATCCTCTAGGATCGAACCTCATAACTTCCAGCTTATTTGCAAAACACATTTGTAAATAACAAGCCAACACTTTGCAAAAACAAATTTTGTAACCAAACCAAGCTTAGCCTTGTGATGATCAATACATGATCCAATCACAAGCTAAAACACCAAAGCATGAGCTCTCTATTTACAACACATGCAAATCTCTAGCACCATGCAAACAATCAATCAAACTTAAGTGCATGAGCTCTCTATTTGCAACACATGCAAATCTCTAGCTCCATGCAACCACTTTAAACCAAATTGCTTGAGCTCTCTCCTTTTGCAACACATGCAGATCTTAGCTCCAAGCAATAACCAAATCAGATAAGATTCAACTAAGATGCAAGCATGAGCACCCTTATTTGCAACACATGCAAATACTTAGCTCATACAAAATCCAATGCACAAGCTTCACCCATTTGCAACACATGACAAATGGTTAGCTTCATGCAAACACCAAACAAGAGAGTGAGCTAGAGTGAACCGGATTGAGTTCATCAACACATGATGAAGCTTAAGCTAAAAGATTCAACCCCTCTTAATAGTACGGCAACCTAACCAGCAATCCGGTCTCCCATCCAAACACCGAGACCGGCAAAAGACTAGGAACACATTCTTAGCCTTAGCTAGTTATACCTTTGCCTCTTGCGATCCACTTGGAGCTTTTATGATTTCCAATCATCTTCTCTCCAGGATCACATCTTCTTCATCTTGTTCATCAACACATGATGAACCTTTTTTAGCTCTTCTCTTCACTTCGGGATAACCTCTTGAAGCTCATCGACACATGATGACTTCTTCTTCTTCCCGATTCTTCATTATCTTGTACTCAACCTACTTCACAACTCATGGAAGATGTTAGTCCAACAAACACGATTGTCTCAATCATCACTTGCACTCCATTAACACATAATGGATGCCTCTAAGATTAATTGAGCACAACCCCAATTAAGTTGAATGATTAATTGTGTCTTGAGTACTTTGATGCAACTAATGCTTCATTATACTGAAGAACTTTTCGCTTGTCCTTAATCAACAAAGAGACACCATCAACACATGATAAAATGTTCTTTGATTTGATTAAAAGAAAACCGAACTCAATTTAAATTCATTTAAATTGACATGAGTATATATAACTACACAAGTTTCATATACTCAATGTAATGGTTAGTAATGATCCATATATGTTGGAGTGATGGAAGGGATCAATACTTTTGAGATCATCAACTATAGAATAAACTCTATTAAGTATGTGCATATAACAAATTGGTCATAGAATCAATATGCACATAATCAATCTTAGATTGCATATGAGTTTATCCTATATTAGCATGAGTATATTACAACTACACAGGTTATATATACTCAAAAGATTGTTTCAAGGCATTGATCCTTTATATTATAAGACAAGAGAACATGGATCAATACAATTGAAACATTAAGTTAAATTATCAACTCCCCCAAGATGTGTGCATTCATGTATATATGAATTACGAACATAATGCACATATTTAGACTAAAGCAATGGAAGAATTCATACTTTAACTTGAATTCTAAGTATGCATTTAGATAATAGAATGAATACGAGTGCATACCTTAGGTTTTCCATTTTCCATCCAAGTATGAGACTAATAAGAATAAGACTTAATAAAACATGTTAGTCTCATAATGATTAGATTTGTCATTAAACAATGATTAAACATTAATATTAAACCAATCACCAAAACCAATGGAGCTTGAACTTACAGGCATGGCCGGACCCGCCGGTGTGGTCGCGCTGTCGAGGGATTTTGTCCCTGAAGATCTCACGCCCGCGGGTGGGGCATCGTTGGAGTCATCAAGTTGCTTCAACAGGTTGGCCACGATTCCAGCTGTGGCTGCGGCTGCTAGGTTTCGTCGATTATCTGTAGTATTGGGAGCGTTTGCATCCGCCCGGGCTGCAGCCGCCACCGTTGCAGGATCTTGAGGTGTGTACGGAGGGATCTGGGGTCCCTGACCCCCTGTGGTGTCCTCCCCTGAATTCCTTTCTTGGGAATTATTGGCAATAGCACTGTTGTTGGCTCCAACCACGAACATGCATCGATCTATTCAGTTGCTGCCCTGGCTACTATGGAAGCTGCTTTCGTTATCGCTCTCCATCTCGACGTACTTGAGGACGCTGGGCTCCATAGGGTCAAAGTCTATGGAAAACACCTCTCAACATGGATCCCAAGAGCGGGACTCGGTAAAGTCGATGTGCATTAGATCTCCTCCCGGTCCTCATTGATAGAGCATGGTTCTGAAGGCGATCTCATATCCAATCGCGGGTGCTTGGTCGATGACGGTGATCGAGCGAAAATTGTCGCAGGAGTTGACGTCAGAGACTCCAACGTGAGCGCGCACCGAAGATATGTTTGATCTACAAAAACAGTTGAAGACCCCTACCTGGTGTGCCCACTGTCGAAGGTTAGAAATCGACAATAAACTTATATTTACGGGTACCTTCGGTTTAGCAAAGTCAAGCACGAAAACGGCGACACACGAAGTATACAGGTTCGGCCCCCCGGATGGAGTAACACCCTACGTTCTGTGCTGATGACGTATGTATCTGGAGTCTCAAGTACAAAGAAAGTTGTCTAGCCCTAGTTACAATGAAGATTGGATCTAGGCAAGGGCTAAGCTATGGTTGGAGGTTGACGAAGCATGGTTCGTCGGCTCCTGATGCTCTGCGTCTTCTGAAAGCTCTAAAAAGTCTTCTCTTCTCCTCTAGTCTGGAAGTCTTTCCCTAAGGATACCTACCCCCGGCCTTATATAGTTGGGGTAGCCCTGCTTAAAGTTGAGTTGTAGTCGGTTTGGGATACCAGATCGTAGCCGATGAGGAGTCCATCGTCGCGTGATCTTCGCAGCATATCCAAACTTCCCTGGATACTAGGCATACTCGAGTCGGTTTCCTCATACGGGAAAAGTGATAGAGTCCTTCCTAGTATGGAGATATCCCCTCCGTGTATATCTTATCCCATAGAAGCGGGCCCGTGATATCCGACGTTTCTAGATGCTTGCTTGAGCATATATGGTATAGTCTTCATATTTCTAGTACGTACTCATACCCTATATTTAGATATTTGACATTGCTCTCCTTGCTGACATGGCAAGATGGTTGCCGCTTCTCATCCTGCAGTCACTGTTGTGATGACTGATGCACTAGGACAACTTTTACATATGGACACTGTTGGTCCAGCTAGAGTGCAGTCAGCGGGTGGGGAGTGGCATGTTCTTGTCATTGTCGATGATTTTTCGAGGTATTCTTGGGTGTTTTTCATGGCCTCGAAGGATGAGTCTTTTACCCATTTCAGGGGTTTGGTCAGTAGGTTGTCTAATGAGCTTCCTGGTGCCTTACGAGCTATACGCAATGATAATGGCACGGAGTTCAAGAACTCCTACTTTGAGAGCTTATGTGAGGAGTTTAGCTTAGAGCATCAGTTCACTTCTCCCTATGTCCCTCAGCAAAATGGCGTAGTGGAAAGGAAGGACAGGACCCTGGTTGAGATGGTTAGGAGGGTGCTAAACGAGTATAGTACTCCTAGGAAGTTTTAGGCTGAGGCTATAGCTACTGCTTGTCATGTTTCTAATCGAGTATTCTTGATAGCACAGTTGCATCGCACTTCTTATGAGTTGAGGTATGGGCGAAAGCCCAGTGTTTCTCATTTTCGTGTGTTTGGTTGTAAATGCTTTATTTTGAAGTATGGTCACCTGGATAAGTTTAAGTCTCGCTCTTTTGATGGTATTTTTTTGGGTTACTCGACTTCTTTTCGTAGCTATAGAGTCTGAAGTTGTGATGCGAATAGGATTCTAGAGACCTGTGAGGTGACCTTTAATGAGGCTAGCCAAGGAGCTAGACCCGACATTTCAAGTTCCTCTTCCCTCTTCGAGACTATCATTGTAGAGAATGATGGAGATGATGGTGTTCCACCTAATCCAGTCCCCTCTACACCTGAGGTGCCTCCTGTTTCTATTTCTGCACCTCATAGAAACCAACCCTTATCTTCAGACTCTCTTTCAGCGAGTGGCTCTATTTCTGGCTCTTATGTGCATGAGGTAGATGCCACTTCTGCTTCTGGACCTCCCCGTCAAATTCAGAGGCATCATCCACCTGATCAGATCATTGATGATCTATTTGAGCGTGTCACACGCTCAAAATCAGGTTTATCCTGTTTCTGCCTCCACTCAGCTTTTGTTGCCTCCTTTGAGCCGAAAGATGTTTCTCATGCATTATCCGATGAACCATGGATTAATGCTATGCGGGAGAAACTTGAGAACTTCGAGAGAAACAAGGTATGTCAGCTTGTCGAGCCCCTATCTGGTCATAATATCATTGGGACCAAGTGGGTGTTCAAGAACAAGCAGAGTGAGGATGGGGGTTGTCATTAGAAACAAGGCTAGGCTAGTTGCACAGGGTTTTTCTCAGGTTGAGAGTCTTGATTTTGCTGAGACCTTTGCCCCTGTAGCTAGACTAGAGGCTATTAGGATCATGCTTGCATTCTCGGCATCCAAGGGCTTAAAGCTTTATCAAATGGATGTCAAGAGTACATTCCTCAATGGGTATATTGAGAAAGAGGTGTATGTTAGGCAGCCTTCAGGATTCGAGAACCTCAAATACCCAAACCATGTCTTCAAGTTTTCCAAAGCTTTATATGGATTTAAGTAGGCCCCTAGAGCTTGGTATGAGAGGCTTAAATCTAGGGATAAAAACGGATCAGATAGTACCGATCTGGATAATTTCGGATACGGATATGATCGGATCGGATTTTTTTCGGATAGTTTCGAATCGGATACGGATACAGATATTTTTTGTCGGATACGGATACGAATTCGGTAGCGTACTATTCAGCGAATACAAATACAGATCCGGATTATCCGATCATCTGGGAATTCGGATATCCGGTCATCTAGTCTTCACAGACTTCGCAAAATCATAGTGTATTCGGTACTTCCCCACGACACGACTACCCGTCTTCCCCCGGGCCCCGGTGCCGCCCTTCTCCCGTCTCCCCCCGACGCCGCAGTCCTCAGGCCTTGGCTCGGATCTCCCCACGGGCCCTACTCCGACATCGACAAGAAGACCAAAGATATCACCACCATCTCTCCCTGTTTCCCCCTTCTTCTCCCGTGCCAAGAATCACTCGATCTTGACGATGTGATATGATGGATGCTCACAGATCTGCTGTACAAGGACTACAACACACACCAGAAGTTCACCCTCACCACCTGCATTCCTGAGGGCGTCGTGAGTACCCTCGTCCTACAGGAGATGGGTAGAGGATCAGTATACATCTTCAATTTAGCTTGTCTGCATATAGCACTTGTGCCCTGTATGTTGATGATTTTTGTTTCACCTACAGGCAATCACAGCCGCAGGGACAAAGAAAAATGAGTCCATCTTTGGCGAGCTTCACACCCAGCTTAAGAACAAGAACTTGACTGTTGATGTCAAAGCAAACTCAGAGTCAGATGTAAGCCGCCTTGGTCTACTTCTCTCTTTTTTTCTTACACAGACCATGTTTATGATTATCCCATAGTTATTTTTGCTTGGCATTGTTCCTTTTTTATTTACTTTTTTATGCCTGATAATATGAATTTCTAGGAATGTACAATCCTTTAAACGTATGATTCGCTGATATTCATCTCGTATCTTCCAGGTTTTGACAATAGTCACAGTGGATGAGTTTGGAACTCCAGGACTGAAATCAATTCTCAGCTTGGTTGTTCCAGACCAGAGGTCAGGGAAGGTATAATTTTGGCATCACTCCATTTGCTTGATTGTCCAATATGGTAACCATTGAGGTAAAACACTTAATTCGTTATTGTCTGCCTTAGCAGCTTGAACTCCAGTACCTATATGAATATGCTGGCGTCAATGCAAGTATCGGGCTAAATTCCAACCCTACGGTTAACCTTTCTGGTGTCTTTGGAATCAAAGAAATGTCAGTTGGTGTCGATGTTTCATTTGATACGGCAACTAGCAATTTCACCAAGTACAATGCTGCATTGAGCCTCACCAATTCAGACCTTATTGCTTCTCTCCATCTGTAAGACGTCTAGGCTGCTGCTTGTAGTGATCAATTACTCTTGTCACACAACTTCTCAAGGAATGATAGCACACTAATCTTTGGAAACTCAGCACTCATTGGACCCAGCACTATAATAATTCATATTGCATTAGTTTGTGATAGAATCTACAACCGCAAGTAGCGGAGCATGTTAAGAGGCATATATGGTAGCAGTGTCATACTGTCATGTGTAGAGTTTTTGAGATTTTTGGATGGTGATGCTCTAGATGGTTGGATATATGTCTTGTCTAAGTGAATGGAAATGATTATATTTGTTCAATTTTCAATAATGTATTTTGTTGATTTCTTATGTACAATCTAAGGGGTTATCGTGTTCCGATAAATATCCGTTACCATATCTGATTCGATTCGTATTCGCTCCGTATCCGTATTCGATATTATTCGTATATGGACTATCTGTATCCATATCCAAATCCGAGAAAAAAATATGAAAACAAATATGGTATAGCTATTATCCGTCCGTATCCGATCTGTTTTCACTCCTACTTAAGTCCTATTTTCTTAGTCATGGTTTTAAGATGGGTATAGTAGACAAGACTTTGTTCATCAGACACCAGGATGTTCATTTTCTCCTCGTCCAAATTGATGTTTTCAGAGGTGATGAGTAGAGAGTTTGAGATGAGTATGATGGGTGAGTTGAGCTACTTCCTTAGCTTCCAAATCAAGCAGACTCAGGAGGGCTCCTTCTTGTATCAAGGCAAGTACACTCGAGACTTTCTGAGACGCTTCGACATGTCTGACGGGAAGCCGATGATGACTTCTATAGCCACTACTGCTGTCCTCGAGTCTGATGATCAAAAGGAGTTCAGGAGCATGATCGGCTCCCTCCCGTTTCTCACTGCTTCGAGGCCGGATATACACTTTGCTGTGTGTTTGTGCGCTCGATTTCATGCTTAGAGCCTTTTGTGATAGCCGATATTTTTGCCTAGCCTTTGGATAGCTCTATGTTTGTTGCCCTGAGGAGTGAGCTTGGAGTCGTGTGCCCTTACGACTTATTGTGATGGGGAGCTGGTCTGTATATTATGTATTATATATTTTTCTCTTCCAGTACTTCCTTTCTTTTGTATTTTCTGGGTGTTATTGGGCTTAACTCTAGAGTTGTGAGTTCACTTCACTTAGACTTCTGGCATGCTTTGCATGGACCTCTCATCTTATGCTATAGGTTGCTATCATACACAATTAGCTGTTCTCTCTTCTATCTAGGTTAAGTTCCCTCACAGTCTTATAAGTCTGGGATCTAGAGTCAGCTTTCCTATGTTAGTCATTGGAGAATATGAGAGCGAGTCTAAGCTATAGTGTTCTCTACTATCTTTTCTATGCTCTATAGCCACCCTGTTTGCAGTTTCTTGACTTCTCTTCATTCTGCATTTCTGGTTTCTATTGAGTCCATTTGGGTTTTCCATGCGCCTAATCCTGCTAATAACTCAGTTTAACCAGATTTGTGCTTAAAACTGATTCTCTTGTTGAGGGGGAGTTTGGGAATTTGTTCATGCATTGCATATAGATTGCATTTTCTGTTTTATGAGCTTTGTCTATTATGCAAATGATTTTCTCATCATGCTATACACCATACTACATCATATAAAGAAAATCACTAGCTTAGATATGTCCGAGTTCATTTATCTTGCTAAGCTTGCTAAAAATTGCAAATAAGCTTTAAATGAAAAACTTGATGAAATATGTTGCTTTTACTTGCAAAGTTTCTTCTCTAGGTGTATTTGCCATGATTTACAAAATTTTGGAATTCTCTAGAGTCCCTAAGCAACTTGGGTGAAACTTGTTTGATCCATACTTGAGTCCTTCATTTGTTCATAAATCAATGTGCTAAAATGAAAATTAAGCAAAAATAAGTCGATTTGTGTGCATTAGACTTAACACCCTACATTCACAAGACAGCCTCCTATTGCATTTGGGATGAACTTAGAATGCATCATGTATATGACCAAGACCATCCTTTTAATAGTTCTTCTTGAGATGTTCGAATATGGCTTGAGTCAATTGTTTTTAAAACAATGCAAATAAATAAATAAATAAATAAAAAACATAAGTGTGTAAAGAATGCAAATAATGTCGAACATTTGCATCCCACTGTGTCTTTTAAGGTCTTAAAGAAAAATTTGCACTAATTGAAAAATGAGCTCGAAGGACCTTGTATGCTCTTCTAGATTCCCCAAAGTGTTGAGTAGGCTGAACTTTAGGTTTTTCATTTGATCCTTTGAGTGGCTTTGCTTCTAATTTTTAAACTAATGCTCAGTGTTGCACTTGTCAAATCTCGCTAAAAATGACATTTTCAAAACTAACCTTGCTAGCAAAATTTGTTATTTGCTCTTGGACATGTCTTAGTTTAGTCTAATCTGAAATTGACTAGCTTGGTGTCATATTTTATCATTATGATCACTTGGATAATCTTCAAAGCTCTTTAGATGCATTTCATACATCCATGCTAGACAAAGGGGGAGAAAATATGAAGTCTTGATGCCTATATTGCTAAAAGGGGGAGAAAATGTAGAAAAATGCATCATTTCAAATAGAATTACACTTTGGATCTTATGATTTTGGTGAAAACTCGCTAATCTTAAGAATCATAAGCATTTGTGAGCTTTTATTGGATTTTAGAGCTTTTGTGAAAAACTTGCTCTTTCCTTGGCTTTGCCTAAAATCCCTATCGTCAACTTGGTCACGATCTCATTTTCTATTTTCCTGGACCAAGTTTGATTTTGCAACTAAATTGATTCTCCTTCTCTCTTTTTCAAACACAAATTCTATGCCTTTTGGGTGTTTGTTAATATACTCATTAAGGGGGAGATTTAAAGACCATGTGGAGGTCTACCCATGATTGTGATGAGTTATTGACATCATTTAAGCATGTGGTGCTTAAGTTTGAGTTTGTTTTAAATGCTATTCTAAATTTGAAGCAATTTGAGCTATGTTTGAAATTTGCGGTGCTATTGGCCATGACAGCCCAATGCTACCAGCCGAGTGGTAGCACCGGCCTCATAGAGCGGTGTAAAAATTCTAGAAGGGTGCATTTTTGGGGCATTCTGGTGGTCCGATGCTACCGGGCTAGCGGTAGCACCGACCCAAATGTCCGGTGTGAAAATTCAAGGAGGGATGTTTTGCTGTTGTGGATGAAGGCCGGTAGCACCGGTCCTAATGAGCGTGAATGATCTAAATATTGTAATTTTAGGAGTTTAATCGCATATCTTTTTTAACATTGCTATGTGATGGTTATTCCTTATTTTTGATGGTTACAAGACGACGGTGCTAGGTCATGGTGAGGCGGAGGATGACTGGGACTAGGCGAGGTATGTCGGAGGCCCAGACGGTCGAGAATCATCGGAAGATGATCGGAGACGGAGTCGCTGCGAACCTAGAAGACAAGAAATGGATGAGATGCTAGCTAGGAGTTGCTCGGATCAAGAAGGGTCATTGGATCGCGGTCTAGCTGATAGAGTAGCGGGTCTAGTTAGTATGCTTTGAGAAGAGTATAAAAACCCGATATGCATGTTGGGTTTCGGGTTAGCCCATGTATGACTGTGTGTGGGAGTTATTCCTAACCCTTGATAGTGATCCTTAGGGTAGAAGGAACTCATCCAAGGGTGGAAGGTGACTCAAGAGTAGTATAAATAGAGGGGGAGGGGTACCCTTCCTCCTCTTAAAGGTTTTAGAGGTTTTGTGCTCCTTTGAGCTTTGTCTACTTTGTTGTGAAGCTTTGTAAACCTCCCTTCCAGAAATGCAAATCCTTTTCTCCTATGCTTGAATTTACTTTGCGCATTTACATTATGTTTTAAATTCAACATTTAAATTCCGCACTTACATTCTTGCAATTTACATTTATCCAATTTGGATTTGCCTCCCCTCCTTCTATATGCTTTTGCTTCTTGTGCCAAGGATGTTGATTGATGGATGAATCTCCTTCCTATTATACCTCAATCATCTAGGCAATCTATATGTTTTTCTTGCAATAAATCGATCTTGTGTTCTTGAGTGAATTATTCTTCAAGATCACGTTTCTGGGGGTTTGGACTTGTGTTTTTGCTTGCTGTGATATGCAGGAGGTTATCCAAGATCATCTTGATCATCAAAACCCTATGAGCAAGTCCAAGATAAAATTCTTAAGTTTTACTCAAACTTGGTGTGTTCTTCCTTCAAAGTGAAAAAGGTTGAAACTTTGACATCAATCCTTGCAATTGAAGGTTGAAATAAGTTCCTGACATCTTAGGAAGACATCTACCAAGTTTCGTGAGTTTTTGTCTAGCTGATCAAAAGATTCCTCAAATTGGCATTTGAGTTCGAGTTGTTTTTGATTATGTTCTTTATGCTGTTCTTGAGCCCGATCATACCGCCCTTCGTGCGGCCATACCGGACTCCGGTGCTACCGGCCTCACCCCGATCATACCGAACCTCGATGCTATCGGGCTCACCCTGGTCATACAGACCTTGCAGGAAACTCCTCCATCTCATTTGCTTCTTTTGATTGTTTTGGTTGAGGGCTTGGTTAGAGTGTCTTGATTAGTGAAAATTTTTACTTGAGATCATTCACCCCTGTGATCGTCATCTCGGTTCTTCACCAGCCAACTCCGGTGAAGATCCGACACTCCGGTGAAGATCCGACCGTTTTAAGGTTGCTCCGGTCAACACAAGCAGCAATCTCGGCGAGATAAGACGAAATCTCAGTCATTTTAACCGAGTTATCACAAGATTTGGTACTTTCAGCCCAACTCGGTCAACAACTTTGTTCTGCACCTTTGTTCACCTTTCTTCACCATGTCACTGCTAGTTGAGCACTTGAGCCGCTATTTAAGCACTTGAGCACCTACTTGATGCATGCACTTAGGTTATTTATGAGCACTTGAGCAAGCATGTGTTATTGGCATATACTTAGGTTATGGATGGTTTTTTTTACCGAAGCTATTGATGTACCAGCACTTGAGCAGCAAGCATGTACTTAGGTTGTGTAGTGTGTAAAAATTGGTTGTGACGTATGAGAATTTTATAAATTCGTTCGATTGTGATCGTGATCTAAAATTTTTAGAAGAGCTTAAGCATTGCCTCAGTACTATTCTCTAAAATTTTCAAAAATTATAAAATTTTTTGGTTGCTCAATCAAATGTATGGAAGCATTGCCTCAGCCTTTTATCAGGACAATGGACAATAACACTGTCCGAATTTTTTAAAATTTCTCAAGATTGATAATTATCTAAAAATTTTACGAGAACATTAGTGCTACGTCAGGATCATCACAAAAAATTTCTAACATGGTTTGAAATCTTTTTCGTTTGGTTCAAATTTGCCGAGATTTCAGCAATTTCGGTCAAAAAAAATCCGAATTTGAATTTTGCTTTTTGAATTTTGATCAGATTTTGTCCAAAATTCTAGGTCTCTGCCAAGATATGATCCAAAAATGAAACCTTAGTTCGGGCGGAGGCAGTGCAACTGCAAACTGCTCCTGATCTGCTAGTACTACAACAGGTCAACAGCTACACGCTGCCGGCTGGTTGCTTTGTGCCGGCTGGTTGCTTTGTTGGGAGTGATGACCAGGAGGCGCGGATTTTGAGGCCGGTCAGCCCGTGATTAGCGTTTCGACTTCACTTGTGGCATAGCTTACCTATCTATGTACTGCGGCTACTGCCTCCCAAATAGATGTTATCTTCGCACTTCCACACACGTATCTATACTCTTTTATAATGTACCTAAGCATTCTTTTCTATGTTCACCTCAAATAATGCACCCCACTAGAGATGGTTCAACCTTCATGCACCCAGCGAAACGTCCCCAGAAACTTGCCTGCATCAAAATTAACCTCTCAGATCTTTCCTCAGCTTTACTCACCCACATCCGATGGCCATTGTTTAATGTGTCTAACTCATCCCTGTGGCCCACAACAGATCTCTCCCCACCTTCAGCATCATCTCAAGGAAAAGAAAACAAATATTCTAGAATTAAGAAAAAGGAAACAAACGTTCTAGAAAAGGAAAAGACCATATATTACGTGCTGGAAAAAAAAACCGGAAGACAGGACACTATACTAGTACAATATAATTATCTAAGAGGTCGGGACCACGTTGTTCAAAACATGCATTTTTTCTATGTATTGCATGTGAATTTTTTTTGAAATTTTTAGGACGTTGAGTTTAACTAGATTACTAACTAGTTCAAACAAGTTTAAACTAAAATTTAAACTAGAGTTTCCTTTTTTGGTAATAGTATAGTTGTACGTATGTGCTGATTTTATATATAAATCAGCAAAGTATGTGATCTGAATTCGTTCAAAATCTTTGAATTCGATTTTTTTCAAATGTATGTATTTCATTTGAATAGTTATATATATATATATATATATATATATATATATATATATATATATATATATATATATATATATATATATAATTATATCTTTAAATGATGTGTCTTACTTTAGCTCATGATAATAAATTATATCGAAAATAGTTAAGTGGAGGAGTACTAAGGAAAAAATATTAAAAATATGTCGTCTCAAAATTATAAAATAATATGTATTAGAAACAGCATTTGAAGTCATTTAGGATGAAGTATATTCGGAAACGAGGGAGCAGTATAGTAACACAGGGAAAAGCAGTATGTTTAGCACCCTGCATGGCATGCGCTACATGGACTTGTAGGCTTATACATGGAAGCCGTATACTACCGTAGAAAAACCTAGCTAGCTACAAAAAAAATCCTATGATCCAAACAAGCTAATTAACGTACAGGCTGGGAAAGGGTTATTGCTCGTCCGGTCGTGAGGCTAACGTGTCTTTGGTGTAAGCTTTCCCGATGAGGTTAGCGGTGGTATACGTTGCGACACCGAATTTAAGGAACACATGCTCATTCCCTCGTAATCACGTTGATCTATCTAATTTCTCCTCGAGTGGAGACAACACGCTAATTAGCAACCGGGAAATAGCTAGGTTAATTAACACCTGATCCATCCATTCCATGCCCTGTTCTTTACGTTGCATACCGAATTCTCACTTGTTTTTTCTTTCTCTGTCGACTTAGCTTGATTTGAACAGGGGAGGGGAGGTGGTTAGCCACACTAAACGTACCCTATAATGAGTATGACTCAGTCAGCACCACGTCAGCGCCAGAGTAATTGCATGCTGCTACAAGCTGGTGAGCATAGCCCTGCATGCATGATTGGCTTTCACCTGAATTTGCAGCAAATGAGAGTCGTCGTAGCCTAGCTACGGCCAGAACCACGCAAGATTCCGTCCTCGCCATGTTCCTGTGTCTCGCATAGTCGCATGGGCCACGCGTGGCGATAACGGAGTCGCAACCCCTGGGACATGTGGCCTGTGGTGCCCACGGCGCGCGCGATTAATTCAGGGGTTGTTGGTCTGTGAAGAAATTTCCAATACAACCCGGGACTACGTACGTGCAGAGACTGCAGTGTGTTGTAGTCGTCGCCTTTGCATTCTCCCAGTGCTGGGAGTTGCGCCGTCCCGTGGCCTGTGCATGAGCACCATGGGCCGCGGGCTGCTACGGATCGTGTCTTGTTGGCTCGCCACCGGCGAGGCTCAGCACATAACAACGGCATATAAGGCCGTCTTCGTGCCGGCCAGGACGAGCATAACACGTCGATGAGAAAACCTTAGGCGGTGGTGGATAGTGTCGGTGGAGACGGTGGCACATGGCGCGGAAGAGGTGAAGATGACGTTGGTCGAGAAGGCAACTCAAATGCAGAAGAGGAATGCGACATTCACTACTACACAAATATACATCACAATCGGTTATTTTTTATCATCACAGTCGGTTCTAGTGGCGACACAAAGTCATGAGACAGAGTTGAGACGACATTATTACAGTCGGTTCTCGCCCGATAGAGATATGACGGTCATCTCTATCGGTTCTTTGTAAAAAGCGATAGAGATGATACCGTCATATCTCTATCGGTTCTTTTTAAGAACCGATAGAGATATGACGGTATCATCTCTATCGCTTCTTACAGAGAACCGATAGAAATGAATACCATCATCTCTATCGCTTCTTATATAGAACCGATAGAGATGAGTCTATCATTCATATCGCTTCTTACAAAGAACCGATACAGATGAACATCACATCTCTATCATTTTCTTGTGAGAACCGACAGAGATGAAGGGATGTGCTGTGCTATTTTCTAATTCACCTTCCAATCAAAGACATATTCCACACAATATGCACATATCACATTCACACGTAAATTACGCACAACATATCACATTCAAAGAACATGAACACTATGTTACAACAAACACATATCACATTCGTTAACAAAATAGAACGTAAACATGCTTAATCGTACACATGCAATCGCATTTAGATATGTAATATTGTTCACATCTGGTCTAGTAGGAGCTTTCGGGATCTCTAAACCGTCCATCCTCCGACAAGCATTCTATCCAGTACCACTGGCATAAGTGGTCTCGTATCTTGTTGAGTGCAGTGTTGTCTATACTCTTCTGGGGGATATTGGTATGCTGCAAAATAGAAATGAGTGCTCTAATTTAAGTTTTCAAATTGCTATGTGAAAGACTAATTGTATAATAATGCATGTACTACCTTAGAGAAACGGTCTGAGCCGGCAATTAAGATCACCATGTGTTGCATGACATACAAACCACAACGGTCATTGCTGCCCTATTGATGAAACTGTGAAGAAAGAAAAATAAATTAAGAGACGAAGAAAATATGTCAGAAAATCTAAATCTTATATATGATAGCCACTTGTACCATGAAGCGGACATACTCCAGCTTGGAGCCCTTTTTGTCGTCGTGTGTCCCTCCCGCTTCGACGTATTCCTTGAAACCCCTATATACACTGGAGAGACGCCGTTGAGTAAAAAAATAATGAACGTAGTTAAATACAGAAAATGTTAGATAAGAGTGGTGCACTTACTGCTCCAAAGGAGGCTTGATCGCGTAGGCCATCGGTCTCTTATCAACCGAATTAAAAGTGTACACTTTGTTGTCACTCGGACGGAGCACGAGTAGAACCCAGTGGTTGCTTATTAAATGGTATGTAGCGAAGAAAATAAGTTCACATACGGTTTCAGTGCGTAGAAGTAATTGAACGGTGAAGTAGCACTTACTCCTCGTGGTACGGGAGTAGAATGAAGTCTTTCTTGGACTCAGCTTGCAATGCCCTCTTGATGTAGGAGGCAACCATTCCGGTTGAAGCCTAGCCATCATCGCGGACACAAGTTCAGGGTCGACGAACCCAACTAGATGTCGATTCGTCACGACTCGCTGCCTCATCGCCCTGCAACTCGCATTGAATGTTAAAAAGCGTAATGCAAAATCCTATGGAAGTCATAAGGTCGTGCAACGTGGTGCGATACTCACAGCGTCGTGATCGCATAAGAGAAATATCGATAGCTATCAGTTGGTACAGACGAAACAGATCCTCAAAACTAACTGGGAATGTCCCATCCTCCTCGCGGTGGAAATATCCCTTTCTGTATCTAACATTGAAGTCGATACGCTCGCTCTCTTTCGCTTTGTCAACGTACCATCCATGGAGCTGTCGAGTCCATATGCCTAGAGTATTCAATTTGCTGGGAGGCAGAAAGGGTTTTCCATGTACGTAGGCTTTAAATTCATAAGGCTTCTCTGTGGCCGGGGCAGTGGGCTTTTTATGTACCTGAGGCGGCGCTGTGGCCTTTGTGAGCCTAGCCTTTTTAGCAGAGGCCTCCAGTGGTTCTGTGGTTGTCGTGCTAGTCCTTTTATGCACCAGCTCTATACTTTGTGCAGGGCTCGTCACGGTCGTGGGAGCAGGCGCAGGTACGGTAGGAACCTACAAAGCACGCGCACAATTAAGTAACTTGTTGCAATACTACTGGAATGGTACAGAAGACGTGAGGGATGTTTACCTTGACCAGTACGATGCTTGTCGTGGGCTGCTTGATGAACGACATCCGCGCTAGCCTGAGAGTGGTGATGTCTTCGTTGGGGGGAACTCGAGCACATGTGATAAGAAGGCTTCGTGGACGTAGTCTACCTGGACCCTCATGTAACCCTTCCCCAAAAGCTGACCATACACCGTGTCGGTCTCCTTGCATGGAAATGCAACCCCGCGTGCAGCCTCAACAGGAAGTCCGTCTTCCGTCAGGGTGAGCTGGCACTTGGTAGGCGCCTGCAAAAAGTGCGCAACTTGAGAGAAAACATATGAAGAGTTACCCTCGCACCATTAAGTTAGGCAAAATTAATTATTACCTTCAGCTGGGGACTGGACTTATCATTTTTGGAACCGCAGTTACTTGGTGGGGACACAGGTTTCTCTACAGTAGGCGGGGGCATCTGGCTCTGACTCTGGGAGATCATCGCCATCATCTCGGCCCTTAGACGCTCCTCACGTGCCATCATCTCCACCCTCATCTCCTCCTCACGTGCCATCATCTGCACCCTCATCTCCTCCCTCATCTCCTCCGAGATCTCCTCCCTCATCTCCTCCAAGCACGTTCTCATCACTATCGGTTCTTCTGTGAGAAGCGATAGTGATGTGCATCATCATCACTATCGCTTCTTAAATAAGAACCGATAGTGATGTGTACGTGTTCATCACTATCGTTTTTTATATGAAAACCGATAGTGATGATAATGCACATCACTATCACTTCTCACATAAGAACCGATTGTAATGTTCCCAGTGCTACATCACTATCACTTCTAACCTGAGAACCGTTAGTGATTATGATTAATGCCTCTCCTAAGTCATCTATCACAATCGTTTCTTCCTAAAAACTTAAAAACCGACACAGATGGAGCGATAGTGATGTACCATTCTGTAGTAGTGATTGACGGCGGTAGATGGCGTCGGTGGAGACGATGCGAGGGCGCAGATGACATGTCAGCGGTGCTCGCACCGGAGAGGTAAAGAGGAGGAAGAGGAGTGGAAGGAGAAAGGTATATGATCTGGTTATTATGTTTGATGTGTTAGGTTTATAGCTGAAACGAGTTTTTTTTATTAAGCTGCCGAGCCGTGCCACCCATGACCATCGAGCCTAATTTTCAGTCTCGACATAGACCGCTATACCATGCCGTATAGGCTCAGCGTTCTAGATTTTGTGCCGGACCATTCCAGCCCTCTATGGGCACGGCCCAGTTCACAGGTCTACCTTCTCATATTTCCGAATCCATGGCTGCCCCTCAAGACCGTGTTGCGTGCATGGATCAGCCTCTCATCGTGCTCGTTGGTCGTTGCTCCTTTGTATGGGCCGAGATGAGCCCATTTCTCCCTCGGACGGGCAGCCCCCATAAAAACTCTACCAACTCGGGGTGTCTCTGCTGGGATGGGCACAAAATACTCTTGCCGAAACTCATCGTACTGCTTGCTGGGCATATGTGGATTCTGCAAGTTGTTCAAAAAGGCCGTGAATGCTGCCGTTGTGCGCAGGTGTACCTCTGCCTCCACTGATTTGCGAGAAAAATAGCTCCTTTCCCTTCGGCTAGCCCAGCCACCTTAGCAGCTGCAGAGGTGAGATTCGATTAGGGATGAAAATAGAACGAAAACGGTTGGTTAAGGTCCTTCTGTTTCCGTTTCTACATCTCTTACTACTAATGGAAACGAAATTGAAAACTTCGAAAACGGATACGGAAGCGGGTAGTGATGAAAATAGATGCGGAACGAAACGGAGCGGATACAGAAACGAAAGTGAAAAATTCCATAAGAACATAGTACATAATCATAGTATACATGACTACAAAAGCAATATCACTCATTCTACCTCCAAGGCAGACACAAGAACAATGTTATGTTCACCGGTATCACTAGAAGTTTTTTTCTCAAGTTTATCAACTGAAGCCTCGCCATTTGTCTTTCAGATCAGACCATCATGTCCCCCTCCATATCATTATCATCGGCATCCTCTTGCTCCTCCAACTATAAAAGGTAATGCCCAAAAATTTGCATATTATTGTTCAATGTTCATTCATGATTTTCTGAGATTTATTCTGGATTTTGTGGAGTTTATAAATGCCACTTTGCTATTTTAGATTTATAAAATTAATTTAATCGTGAAAAATGAAACAAAAATTATGCTAGAAATAATTTTTCTAGGTTTAAAATGTTCCAGATTATTTTTGAGATTTTTTTTCGGAATTTTTGAACTCTATTTGATTTTTTCTATAAAGTCATTTGTAATTTTGAAATTATTTAATTCGAAAATAAATATAAATTCTCTATTCTCCTTTTTGGGCCAAGTTTGACGGAATTTCCTGTTTCATTTATACGGAATTTTCGTTTTCGTCAGAAATAACTCTCCCGTTTCTGTTTTCGACAAAAAATTTCAGTTTCTATTTCCGTACTGATATTTTCCGTTTTCCACCGGAACAGTCGAAAATTCCGTTTCCATTTTCATCATAGATTCGATGATCTGTTTGAGCTTGCCCGTGCTATGTAATCACTCCCTAACAAGTACTCTGCAATATTGTTAGCAGTGGAGCAAGTAAAGCATTTGCAGCAGTACACGGGTCTCGAATTTCCAGCGGCCAGCGAGACGGTCCTGCTCCTGCACGCGAGGGCGGCATCGGCGTTCAGGACAGGCAGAAACCGTTCTGCTTAATTCTGCAGAAAACGGGGGAAAAACAGAATGAGAAGAGAAGATCGCGCTGTAAATTAGCTCTTCTCCTCTTTGTAGGGGACTGATCTGTTCGGACTATTAGATCAAAAGGTAACGAATGGTTTGAATCAACTAACAATAATAAGCTATAGTGTTTACTATAGTGACAGCTACAATGCAAAAAGTAACACCGTGTTTCTTAAATAGTGTTTTAGAAGATCCGAACCATCACTTTTTGATGCAACAATTCACGTATAGCTGTCAAAGTTGGGATCTTTGCTTCTCCTCCGGCGGGCCGGTCCTCCCCTCCCCAACATGCCAAGCAAACATCACCTGTCGAGAGAGCGAGCTAGCGGCCATGCGTATGATACATGCAAATCACTGCACCTGCATCCATCTCCGATTCTTTGCTCCAGCGCCAACGCTACTAGCTACTGCAATCGATCCTCATTTACTGCTGCTAGCGCGAGCGAGCGAGTACAGCAGAAATGAGTGACAGCCACCAGGGTGTACATGTTCTCGACATGCAGTGGGGTCTTCAGACTTTCTTTCTAGCCGGGTTCAAAACTCGTGAAAACGAAGGTAAAGAGAGACAGAGAGAAACAACGGGAGGAAACGTCGAGCTAGCTTATAGCCGAGACTAGAGGATGTGAAGGGTGGTTGGCCGGTGCGGAAATTTAAGGTGGCAGCGTGCGCTGTTCATCTGCGAGTACGCACTGCTCTGTTCTTCCTCGCCGCCATTTATTTCTTGGATATCTTTATGCATCATATAAATTTTTTTTAACTGATTTTATTTTATAAAATCATTCATTTTTTGAACCATTGAATTAGATCTAGATCCAATATTTCACTCTCCTCCTGTGGTTCCTATACAATGCAGCACCACCCTCCTCCCTACTGAGTCTTTGCTTCGCCGCCACCTCGCGTGCTGCTGATGTGCCACCTCGCCAGCGTCTCCTCCGACACCGATGAGGCCTTTCGTGATTCCTCCTCTCTCATTAGTGTCGTCATCCACTCCCTCATCTTCTGTTGTCGCTGCTGCTCGCCACCTCCTCTCTTGTCATCGTTGCCACCAGCCTCTATCTCTCCTACCCCGCCCTTCTTCCCCATCTCCGGCGGCTACTGTTGTCGAATCCGCCGCCTAATATTCTCTTGATGTTGTCGTCCCTATTGATGTCCACCGTCCTCACCCAAGCCTGCGGCTGGCGGTGCCCCCGCAGTCTTGCCGCCTCGTTGTCCTGCCGCTGCTGCCACTACCCATCACCAGTCCTCCTGTCATTTGGTCTCTCTCTAAATCTAAGACCCGGTGAACAGGGTTCACAAAACCGACGAAAACCGCTCGAAAACCGCGGTTTTCTAGCGTACCGCTGAGGTTCGAAATAAAAAACCGTTCGGTAAACCGGTCCATTCAAAAAAAAAATTTAAAATTTTGAAAAAATTTATGCGCTCGGTTTTTCGTCAAAAACCGCTCACAAAAACCGTTTTGCGACGAACATCCGGTTGGCAGCGGTTTTTCTAATTTTTTTGGAATTTTTCAGAAAAATTTGATTTACTAACCCTTCGGTTTTTGACGGTTTTTGGGTGGTTTTTCGAGCGGTTTTTGTACCACGAATTTCGAAATTCGGTTTTGTTAACCTTGCCGGTGAATCTCAAACCCTTACACGGATGAACCCAACCTTAAAGAAGCTTGTCAGAGCCTTGCTGGAGATGAAGATTGAGTTAGAGGTGAGCGAATATATGAATTATGATGCAAATTGAAAGATTAGAAATTCGACTAATATAAAAAAGAAGAGAGGTGCTTCAATGCTTTTCTTTTTTACAGTTGTATAAATATTAAAGCATGAATGAAGGGTAGATGAAGATTACTTACCCTTTCACTTGCTTCAAGATTTGTACAATTTGTATTAAAAGAGAAAATATTGAAGCACTGCTAAAAAAAAAAGATCATTAGACAGATTTTCAGCTATTACGTTCTTTCTTTCTTTCTTGTCGCTATTCAGTGGTCACACGTGCCAACGCTTTGCCTATTGGCTAACGGCTCCACTTGCCATACTCGTCTAGTCGATTCATGCGCGCGAGTTAACTCGGTTAATTTACGGCCAGTAGATCGAAATATACAGCGTGGCTCGTATGACATAAAGTCGTCGTTTTGAACCCAGAATCAAGTGAGTATGATGGACGACTACATCTTATTTCATTTCATTCTTTCCTCCTTTTCTGCTGCAACTGCTACTAAATACTGCTCCGATTTTCAGTGTTTATTTCTGTTCACTCAAAATGGATGTTTTTGTTGGATCTTGCCCAGGAATACACTTGTTCAATCGCCACTACTTCAGCAAAACCTGCACTGAGACCTGGAAACAGCAATCTGTTTTACAGCAGCAGCGCTGAAACCAGAACACCGCACAAGGTTATGACAGAAACAAGAAGCAATTAGTATTGCCGGAAGATGAACACTAAACCACTCCGGTAAACTTCCGCAGAGCAACAAAAAACAGAACACTCTGGTTTTCCTTTTGCCTGGCGATACATCCACCAGCTTTTCTGTCTTTCTTTTATAGTCAGATAACAGATCAAATCTGTTTGTTACAAGTAAAACTGAATAAAAACTCAAACTGTTTTTACCTGCTTTTATCCGCAAGCTTACTGGACTCCTGACTCAATACGAAACAACCTGAAACAAACGCTGAAACTGCAACTACTGCAATTACAGAAGACATATAAACCTAGACTGACAACAAGATTACAACTAACAGTTTTTTTCCTGGAGAGTTTGAACTAAAACGTAGTACACTCCGGTATTATTAATATAATGCAAACGAGGTGCAATATTCATTACATACAGAGAGGTGTACATGCGTGGATGGACCAGCTAGCTGACTCTTTACACCAATGCATGCATGAATGCGTGCAAGATGGCATTGGGCACACAGTAATCTTTCGTGCTATCTGTAGCTTTTCCCACTCGGACTGATAACTCCCTTCACGAGAACTAACTAGTCGATCTTGATCCTTTTACAAAAGGAGGGAGATAACTAGAGATGGACCATCCGTCAACGTGGGGGAAAGAATTAGACGCATGGAACCGTTCAAATCTGAATTTGTGAATTCAAAATGTTCTGTACAAAAGCTCGAAATATCCAAAAACGTACGTACTGTGCTCAGAACCAGGGAGGTAATCTTAAGAATTAAAGTTGACGTGAAATATAAAACGGTGTCATTTTCTAATGTAGACAAAAAAAGAGCGGTGTAATTAATCAAGAGAAAGCCAACAAAATACAACAAAAGGAATCTATGCAGCAAAGAACAGTAGTGCCATTTTTCTTTTTTAAAAAACGGGGAGCTGATCGATATACCAGGAAGCGAAAACTCGGCAATTTTTCAAACACACGATGAGACACGAACCGAATTGTCTCATTGTATTAGACTTTTAGTAGAAGGTGAAATGATAGTGCCCCCTCCCTCAGGGCATGTTGGCTATGCCCATAACATCATGTCACCAACTGCCATCCTTCCAAAAACTGTAGATCTGTTTATGGGAGTAGCCAGATCGATCGTGTGTGGTATGAACAGTAGTACCAGCTTGTGTGTTTATTCCTAAGCAGCACAAAGTCAAATTTAGCACAAACAACAGCAGTAATAATTTAGATGGAGTCAGCTAACAAATGAGAAATCCCCCTAGGCCTAGCTAGCTAGCACTGCACTACAGCAAGTCCCTTCAAGCTCGATCGAAGTTATGGCAGTAGTACTAACAAATTACAGATTCTCCGGACAAGATCGAAGAGAAGGATTACACACATGCATCCATGCATGCAAGCTTAAATCTCTGAATTTATATATTCCAACTTTTCTTTGTCGAACTAGCAGTAGAATTACCCAAATTAATGCTGCTAGTTGTTAGCATGCAAGGGGGTTTAATTATCTGACTGGTAGAAGAACACGATTAGTGTGGAAACGCGGCCATAATTTGAAGGGCAAACATTATCACTCACATGATAGAGACGGTTCAGATACTATCTTATGTCAAGTATCTGATCACTATCACTTAGATTCCCCTATCGCAATACTTCTGCATGCATGCACTCTTAAAAAGCTCACGACAACCTGATCTTTTCTCTCTTTATCTTTAAGCAATTACTTTCTTTAGCTAACCCTATCGTCGGCAATACGGCTGCAGCCTGATCTTTTCTCTCTTTATCTTTAAGCAGTTACTGCAATGTTCTTTCTTCAGCCAAAGAAAAGGCAATGCTAGCTAGCCCTTTCCTTTCAGTTCAGTGGTTGCCCCAAGCTAGCTCAAATTCCCAGAATTTTGAAACCACACAGCAATCAATCAATCCCAAGCTCCCAACCGCAACCAGATCAAAAAATTTCCTTGCTTCTTCCATGCATTGATCGATCTGTAAGAGCAAAAATATTAATGGGGATCACAGGATGGCAGTAACAGCAGCAGGTACCCTCTCCTTTAAGTGTCTCCTTAACGCCGCCCACCTACCATCGCTGCCGTGCTGCAGCCCGATGAGCTGCGCCCTCTTCAATGTCTCTGCCTCGCTCCCCAGCTATAAAATACCTCTCCACCTCTCTCCTCCCTCTTCCACACAGCAGCAGCAGCAGCAAGCAAGCAGCCACACCAACACGTCACATCTCACATTCACACCACACGCTAGGAGGTACCACTTGTTCAGGGGCGAGCGAGCGAGCAATGGAAAAGTCTACCAAGATGGTGGCGGTGGTGGCCGCGTTGGTTCTTGCCGTGGCCGCGGCGACCAGCGCCGAGGCGAGGAACATCAAGACGACGGAGGCGACCAGCAAGGACGCGGTCGTGCAGCCGCAGACCTTCCCCCCCTTCGACCGCTTCGGCAGCGCGTCGCCGGCGTTCGGCGGCCTGCCCGGCGGCATCGGCAGCAGCATCCCCGGGTTCAGCCTCCCCGGCAACGGCGGCATCGGCAGCATGCCCTTCTTGGGTGGCTTCGGCGGCGGCTCCCCGGGTCTGGGAGGCATGCCGGGGTCCCCCGCCGCCGCAGTCAACGAGCACGCGAAGAAGCCGTGAAAAAAAAAATCTAAGCTCGGAGCCGGCCGCCGGTGGTAGAGCCATTAGTGTTTCGTGCGGTGCATGATTCGGTAATGCTATACGTAGTGCATCCATGCATGCATGGTTTTGTTTCGTGGGCGCTATATGCCGCGCGTTTATTTTATGTGCAGTTGGCTTGCACCATCTAGCTAGCAGTAGTGCTCTACTTTTACCTGCGTTTGGAGGGTTCGATCTGCTGCATTGGTTATGTTTGTTTGTTTAATTAATTAGGTCCATCTATCGTGTTAAGTTCTTGATTATGTAGTAGTGCTGTTCTTGAGGCATGAGAATGCTACATGTGATGTTTGTGGACTTGTGGTAATGATGAAACTAATGGGAGTATTATTGTAAGCTTTTGCTGGTTTGGTTTGCTACGAGTCCATTTTATCATTTGTTTGGAGCCGCAGTGCCACTCAATTGGAAAAGGTGACAGACTCGAATTAGGCATGAGATTAAGCCACTCTGCCTTTTTATCAAGTGTATATCACGACGCACACGGTAGGTAGTATGGGCTGAATGGACTTGGAGTTTGATCTAGACAACCTTCCTTTGAAACCGCTGCTCCAAGGAGAATTCCAAGCCGAAATACTTCATAATTTGAGACCTTGAGTGAGAGATCTTGGACGGCCGGCACGAATTGGAAGCAAGTTGATTAATGGATAAAGGCCTACAAATTAACACTACAAATTACTAACTATATAGACCAAATTGTAACCTAGAGTAGTCGTACTAGTTCAGAACAAGGCAGAAAAAAAATCACAGGCATAGGGAAAGAAAGGGGTAAAACACCTAGTAATAATGATGCAAGCGCTAGCTTTTAAGTTACCACATGCTATTGCAAAGACATGTACTATTGGCGTAGTAATTCACTGCTAGGCTAGCTCTCGGTGGTACAGTTAATGTTCTCGCATTTATGTACGCCTTACTTGTACTATCTACGTCGCTACAGTGATAAATAGTTGTTTTTATATAGTAGTCAAACTTTGAAACTTTGGCTCTCAATATCTTTTTAAATATTTAAATTGGATACATGAAAATCTTATGTGTAGATTTGTCTTCAAAAGTATTTTAATAATATTATAATTTTATTAAGTTTTATAAATATATTATAATAGAAATTAATGGTCAAAACTGTGTTTTGAAGAATATGTTGATGTCTAAAACAATAACAATTTGTAACCGAAGGGCATTGTATTTACTGTAAAATTTCTGTTTTCCAAACAGAACATTAAACATATAAGCCCTTTTTATACTCTCAGAGTATATACTCTCACTTCCGATATACCACTTAAACGAATGTTTTATACTTCTTTATCACTTTCGGTATACTTAAATACTAATTTTAAGATACTTCAATGCGACATGGTTGAAAAAAAATTCATTGGAGCCCTTTATTTTTACTATATATCTTTTTTCATATGTAAAATGAGTATATGAACAGATATGCTATAAAAACTGGAGTTTGATGAATTTTTTCATAGAATTCACTTTGGAGTATCTTATAATCGGTAAGGATAAAGAGGTATAAACATTTTGTTTAAGTGGTATATGCAAGGTGGGAGTATGTACTCCCAAGAGTATGGAACTAATTTTATATATATATATATATATATATATATATATATATATATATATATATATATATATATATATATATATATATATATAGCTATCTGCATACTACGCCACTAGTTAACGTAGACCGATCGAGTCACTAGAACTATTCCAGTTGACAATCAGTACAGTGGGAAACCAACTACTCCCTCTGTTGATAAATATAAGGCCTATAGTTTGAATGGTCTTGTTGAAAAATATAAAGCGTGCATGTAGATTTAATGTGCATTTCCACTTATACCCCTATTTATTCTCTCTCAACCATATGCATTTATTCATTATCTCTCATCTTTCAAGACAATTAAGAGGGATATGTAAGTCATTTCCTCTGATGCCTTTCTCAATTTCACCACAACCTTAATCCTTGTGCAAAGTCAAAATAGCCTTATATTTATCAACGGAGGAGTAATAAATATGTTTTCTACTTTGTACATGAATCTGTTTTGTCTTTGTTTTATCCATAACTTTTTACTAGCATCTCTGATTCATGAACGGTTTTCACCAGTAGCTTACTGACAACGAGAGGAACAAAATAATATAAATCTCGCTAATAAAAAATAATTTTGTTGTCTAAAAAAGATTTTGTTGTCCAATATAATAACATCTTGTGTAATAGCTAGTAAAATATTATTTTATGGATAGTAAAAGGCATCATATCCTGTGTAGTCCACCCTTATCGTGTAAAATCCATGAAAACCAATGAGCAAGTTTTCAAAAATTCTCAAAAAATTACCATACTTAAGGGAGGTGAGATTCTACAACCTTGTAAAATTTAAAGACCAAAATCAATTTTATTTGAAAGATATGAAAAAGACAAATTCAGCTAAAAGTGATTTTTCACTGTTTAGTGTTTGTCAATTTCATATCTTTCAAACGCGATTGATTTTGGTCTTCAAATTTTATAGAGTTGTAGAAGCTCACCTCCCCTACGTATGGTAATTTTTTGAGAATTTTGCAAATTTTGTACATGTGGTTTTGAGGATTCTTGTTCTGATAGTTGTTCCAATACAATAACATCATGTGTAATTGTTAGTAAAATGTTATTTTCTCTATAATAAAAGGCATCATGTCCTGTGTAAACCATATTTATCACGTAAAATTCATAAAAATCATATGTAAATATTTTTAAAAATTCTAAAAAATTACCATACGTAGGAAAGGTGAGATTATACAACACTGCACAATTTGAAGACCAAAATCAATGTCATTTGAAAGATATGAAAAAGACAAATTCAGCTAAAAAGTGATTTTTCACTATTTGGTGCTTGTCAATTTCATATTTTTCAAATGCGATTGATTTTGATCTTCAAATTTTACAGAGTTGTAGAACCTCACCTCCCATACGTATGGTAATTTTTTGAGAATTTTTCAAAATTTGTACATATGATTTTCGAGAATTTTTGTTATGATAGTTGTTCTAGTACAGAAACATCTCGTGTAATAGCTAGTAAAATATTAATTTTGTAGATAGTAAAGGCAACATATCCTATATAAACCATTATTATCGTGTAAAATTCATAAAAAATATATATACAAGTTTTCAAAAATTATCAGAAAATTACCATATATATGGGAGATGAGATTATACAACCCTATAAATTTTGAAGATCAAAATCAATCTCATTTGAAAGGTATGAAATCGACAAGTGCTAAACAGTGATAAATAGTAAATTTGTCATTTTCATATCTTTCAAATGCGATTGAGTTTGGTCTTCAAATTTTATAGAATTATAGAAGCTCACTTTTCCTACCTATAGTAATTTTTTTTAAAAAAAAATCATAACTTGCACGATATTGATGGTTTATTGTCGAATAAACACAAATTACCTCTGTGTGTAAGAGTTTACTAATGAACTGACTCTTAACATTTTACAAACGGTTTTCATTTGATATTTACCATCTATTACAGTTAAGTTTATGATCATCCACATAATATTTTACTAAAGGACAATAAACATAACTAAACTCTTGTTTTGATAGCTCACTTCGTTTCAGTATAGTAAAATCTTGTGTAACAGCTAGTAAAATGTTATTTTCTGGATGGTAAAAAGCAACATATCCTGCATTTAGTGGCGAGACTTATATCATTTTGTTGCTTTTGTTTTCATAAGCTACTGATGAAGATCTTTCATGAATCGGAACTGCTAGTTAAAATTTATAGCTAAAACAAAGAAAAATAGATTCATGTATAAACTACGAAACACATTTACTAGTGGTTGCCCACTAAACTTATTTAGGGCATGTTTGTTTTTGCTTTGGATTCTCCAAAAACTGAGTCAGCCACATAACGATGTCAATATATTTTATCACGTAATTTTTTTTGTTGAAATAGAGAAGAAAGAAGGAGCAGAGAGAGTATGAGACGATCATATAAACAGTATAAAACACTATCATATGAATTATTGATTATAATAAACATTTTTTATATCATAATTAAAAGATTATAGAATTACATAAAGACAACCTTAAAAATCTACTATTGCAGAAACTGTCTTTAGTTTTATCTTTAAATAGCAAAAAAAGTATATAGCCAGTAATTGTCTGTACTATATATTGTACATGGTCTGACGGCGCAAACTCTTCACCTTGTTGGTTGCTGCCGAACCGGCCGGAGCCTCGTCGTTGCCTCGTTGGTCGGTGGCATCTTGAGAAGAAAATCGGTGGCGTCGAATCTGGATTTGGATGAAGTTGCTAGCTATTCTTTACTTTCCCATTTCCACCACCGACCGACCTGGCGATCTTGGTCACGTGAGTATGTACCACTGTATCAATATATTTCTTGATCTCAATATATTTCTTGGAACGAGATGTATGTACCACTGTACAAGGCTAAAAAAAGCATCGGACGCCTTGGTCACGTGCTTCCTATGCGTCCAATTTTCTTCCTCGCACCGACTCACGACGCTTCGAGCTACTTCTGTTTTTGACTGAATCTCGCACTACCCCAAAGTAGACTAGAAATTTATGTGCGGCGTGCCACGTCGCGGGCGCCGCTCTCTACGCGAGAAAATCGACAAAACGCGCGATTGACGTTCCATACACGAGTAAATCGAGAAAACTCGCGAAAAGGATCTAAAAATAAGCTTGCGTTTTTCGCAAAAGGGTTTAAACGTAGTGTTAGAAAAGCGAAAAAAGTACATAAATGCAACGCATACTTTTTTTTAAAAAAAAAGGACATGATTTTTTTCTTACAAAAAGGACCTAAACGTAATTTTGATTTTCCTAAAAAGGACCCGAGCGCTACTCCTAAAAAGATAAAAGGGTATGGACGTAATATGTAATCTTTTTTCGGGAAAGGACCCAATCGTAATAATTTTTCCCGAAAAGGGCCTATCCGTAATATTTTTTTTCTAGAAAAAGACCCGGATGTAAAATTTTTTTGGCCGGCTCGGCTCGAGCCGCGAGCCGAGCCGGCTCCCTCCCGGCTCAAAACGGCCAGAGCGCGGCGTTTCTGCAAACTATAGTATAGGTATGATTCCATCGTCCCAACGGTCTGGTCTACGCTGCAGGAGGTAACCATGGGGTGAGAGTACTCCAAACTTCTCCGTGCGCTCTACCCCTAAATCTCTCTCAGTGTCGTTCAGACCTATTTTCAGAGGCGGTCGAAAAAAAATCGATAAGATTTTAGAATTTTTATTAAAATTTGGATGAAATTCAAAAGATAAATTTGAAACCAGAAAACTCGAAATTTTGGTCGAAATCGCTGAAATTTTGGTAAAATTTCAGCGATTTTCAATCCTGTAAAATGGTCTCCCGATGCTAGAAAAAATGGGAAAAAATCATGCAAGTATTATCTGCATTTCCTATCTATTTGAATGCAAAATACTAAGTATTTGCACATAAAATTCCCAAGTTATGGTTTAGACCAAAATACATCATGTAAGACCGAAATCCAAATTAGGATTTAAGATTTAGACCGAAATACATCATTTAATGATCAAATTCAAGGTAGAATTTAGGCCGAAATACATCATTTAAGGTTGAAATCAAAGTTAGGGTTACATAATTTGTACATATATTTTTTTCAAAATTTTCACATGTATTCTATATAAAATACATTACAATTTGTCATAAAAAAATTGATGCGAAATCCGGTATAAAAACCATGAATCTCGGTGAGATTGACTGAAATTACTATAGCAAATTCTAATTTTTTTTATCCTGTTAAGATTTGAAATCTTAGCCCTAGAGAGGTTTTGCTGAAACCTTGATGAGATTTTGAATAGACAGTGACCGAGACAGCGAGGGCTCTAGATCCGGCCCACCGGTGACGAGGCAGTTGGTCAGCCTCCTCCTCTGCAGATGAGCTCTACTAATTGTCACGCACGCATCTCCTCCAGGTGCGATTTCCTGCACGTGTTTCTCGAATTGTTGTACGCTTTTCCATCGTTGTTGCACGAACCGTTTTTATTCGTTACAATTTGTTTTTATTAAATTTTGCAGGAAGAAGTACATTTTGTTACCGTGGGGTTGTTGATTTGTCCGGAGGATTCTTTTTTATTTTGTTGCCTTAAGACTATTGATTTATTGAGTCTATTGTTGCGACGAATGCTACGAGGCTTTTGTGCGTGGATCCCAGGCCATCTGCCAATTTCCTTTTGGCGTTTGTTTCCTGTTTGACGTGGAGAAGTGCTGCTGGTCGATGAACACCGAAGCTAGCGTCTATGTCCAAGATCTTAAGGTCTCTTAATCGAGTTTACGTAAATTTTATCATATATGTATCTTGGGATATCGAAATAGAAACAATGAAGACAACGAGAATGCTTATTTATTAGCCAGAATGTGGGATTACAAATGACGTTTGATGTCAGAATGCGGGATTGCAGAAGATGCTCGGTGCTTTATGGGCTTAAGTTTGACAACTCATTTGCCAGCGTATAGTCACGAAATATTATATTATAAAAAAGGCCTAAATGGAAAACAAGATTTTAATCCTCGACAGCTAGAAATTCCTCTTCCTTTGTGTTCGTGCACTGACGACAACTGCCAGTGAATTGCAGAATCGCGTACCGTGAAACATAACCAACTTGCGTACATAACGGGGTTTACCCCCTCTGTCCAAGTTTATAAGATATATTTACCCATAATTATTATCACTGAACACTATATTTAATACATGTATATAGAGAATATAAAGTAAAGATATATATTAATTAGGAATATAGAGGGAGCATCACACTAATTTTATATTAAGATATAAATTACATCTTATATTTATAAGATAAGACTATTAAAAAAATACGTCGTCAGATTATCTAATTTGCTGGTATTACAGCACCGGGGGGCTTCAATACATGTATATAGAGAATATAAAGTAAAGATATATATTAATTAGGAATATGGAGGGAGCATCACACTAATTTTATATTAAGATATAAATTACATATTATATTTATAAGATAAAACTATTACAAAAATACGTCATCAGATTATCTAATTTGCTGTGTATTACACAGCACCGGGGGGCGAGGCGACGCGGGGGGATCAATGGGATTAGAAAACGCCGTTCGGCGCTCCTTTCTCGTCAAATTACTGGCTACTTGATCAGTCAAGTTTCGATGATTCTTACAGTGTTTCTTCCGGTAATTCACCACACCTTAACGCTTCGTACGCGCGCACCTTGCATCGTTGCGATGTTCGTTTACTGCTAATTGCTGCAAACCTTTTTTACCAGTGTACTGCGAACCATGTGGTTCTGAGTTCTGGGCAGCTCTGGTGGGATCGACGCGGGTAGTCTCTTGAAGAACGAATTACGTGGCTACGTGCAGGTACAACCGAGATCTAAACCTGTCTCTACACATACTATGGAGTATGGACTACTAAACCGGCCACAGCCATCTTGGCAAATACCTGTTTCTCCTCACAATGACATTGATCGGCAGAGTCGCAGAACCTAATCCTTCTTCACTATATATACATTATACAGCCCATAGGGCCAATAGGCAAACTCGACCATACACAATATATATGCTGTGGACTTTCAATCTCCAACCCACCGTAGGGATTTCGGACTGTTGCCATGGTCCAGCCGAGAGAGAGAAACAAATTCGACGACAGAAAACCACAAGGCAAACACATAATTACTTCACTACTTAAGCTGCCCTTAATTAACCAGACACTCACCGAGCACAAAAATGTCGACATTTTGAAGCGGCTCAGGTGGCAGGTCTAACTGGACCTGAAAAAAACAATTTACTTCCTCGCATTGCTCGAGGAGAGTCCCTGTCCCCCACGGCTTTGCCAAGCACCCTTCACAGGCAGCCCCAGTTGCTGGACCAGAGAAGATCCATCCATTGCTCCACAGCATTCTCTTAGCAGCAACCTAGATTCTTCTTCCCGAGGCATGTAATTCGACCGAAGCTTGCTGGCAGTATTCAGGAACTCATCTTCTAGGGAATCCTTTGCAGCACTAGAAACTTCTGTAGCATCAGGAACTTTACCCTTCCCCTTCTTTTTTCGGTTGCCTTCTTTTGAGCTAGCAGTTCCACCACCACCATTTTCTTGGAGGCTTGCCAGACGCAAATTGGCGTAGTAGACATCGGCGAGCTCCTTCTTCTTTTGAGGATCAGGTAATAACCTGGACATTTCAAGAACAAGGTGCGAGAGACCAAATTGCTCGACATATGAAAGATACTCTGAAGCATTCATAACACCTTGACGGTACTCCCCAGAGATCTCTTTGAATGTAGTATACCTATCCCAATCCATTCCTAATGCAGCTCGCATTCTTTCAACCAGGGATTTATTTGCCGCACGAACATCCTCCGCACTGTGCAATATCTGGCTGCTCAGAAGTAGCTCTTGCCTTTCATTTCCAGCAGAAGCCAAACTCAATGATCCACTGATGGAAGAATTTGTGGTAGGCGTAGGCCAACTTGGGGAGGCACTTGAACAAGAAGGGATTGAATCAGTATTTTCAAGGGACCAAGGCTGAACAGAATGGTGTACTTTCACAGTACCCTTGCTAAGTTGTTGGAGCTGGGATGCATGAGTGTTCTTGGTCAACATTCTTCGCCGCTACTGTGTTAAAGCAGCAGTCCCAGTCTTGTTAATATTGCCTGACAGAGGGGGGAATGACTCATCCCCTATCCTTGCGGCACTCCTGGAGCTCCGACTAAGAGCTGGTGCATACCTTGATTGCTCTGATACAGAAGGAAATGAAGCTTCTTGGAGAAAAGAGCCTATTCTTGCATCAGGGACCTGGCAGGAAAGGGGAGAAAAGTACGATTGCTGAAATACAGAGTTCATCCCAGAACTTTGGCCCGCTTCTGATGATTGCCCAGAACTAGAACAAATACTTAACGATCGCAAGGGGGCTGCAACAGGATCAACTTGACTTCCGAAATCACAGTCCACAGTTGCAATGCCATTTTGCACAGACAGAGAGATACTGTTGACACCTCCAATAGGGCGAATGTTATGCCTCCTACATCTGCCGTGACTATGCTCTTGCTCACTCCAGTCTCTAAAACTGGTTGGTATCTGACAATGATCAGTAAGGTAAATTAATCTTATAAAACTGATAGCCATTTTTTTTTCATCAATATGAAGATACAAGCATGTCAATAGTCAGAAGTGTAAGCTTAACACAAAAGGTGGAAATGAGGCAGAAGCATGTGTACACCTGGAGTGCAGCATTTGTATGAGCATGAGACATGCGCTCCCGATGCTCCAAAGCATTATGCCTCTGGAGGGAAAGGAAAAAAAAGGTAAGATCAACTAAGCATAAACAAGTGCCAATAACGAATCTGGTGACATGTCCAGTGAAATGAATGTGAGTGAACGATATACAAATTGTGTTTGACTTGCCTTGAGCTCTGCTTCACTTTGGAAGACAATGAACTTCTTCTCCAAGCATCCTTCATCCTCACAGATGAAATGGTCTCTCTGAAAATGCATCTGAATATGCACAAGCATCATATTAGATTGGCAAATTTAATACAGGTGTGACATTGAACTCTGTAGCATCTTCTTAAATTGGAACTTCAAATTTAATATGAGTGGGGCATAAAACTGTTGCACAAGATTGATATGCGATCAAAAATCTAGGGGTGAAAATGGATCAGAAATGTGGATGGGCACCCAAAATGAAATCATGTTTATATCCATGCTAAAAACACTAGCAGGACATGGTTGCACGCTTGGACAGATAGCCAATAAGTTATTGTCTAGCTTAACTGCATGAACATAAACTCCATCTAAGAAAGTGATATGACACCAATTAAATCAACATGCCCATCTATAATGTTGATGAGCCAAGCAGAAGATATGCCTTATAAATATAACTCACAAACAAAAAATTCAGTTTGAACATACGAATGTTATTCAAATATGAACTTATTGGGACATGGTTATGAATATCTAATCCACGCAATATTTTGTATGCCCGTTCCCATATCTTTCTAATATAAAGTTGTTGCTAGATTAAATGTTTACAGGATTTGTATGTTGGTTCGGCCAAACAACATTTGTATCCATTTTCAGCCTACTTCTAAGATGGTGCTCTTATTTTGATACAAGCATGACAGCTTGTTATAGCATACCTCCAAGTCATCATAGTTCTTGAAATAATCATATTGTCCACAGTTTTGCCTGTAAAACAATAAAAAAGTCAGTGATAACGTAATTTTGTACTTATGCCCCAGCAAATAAGGCAGAGTACCGCTGACATATGTGGCAAGAATAATGTTCTCTTGTCATATGTGTGTATAGTTCATTCTCTCCATAGAATGGGCTTTTGCAAGACTCGCACATTGGGTGCCCTATAAAACCACCGCGCTCAACTTCTGAGCCATCCACCTCCGAATCACCGGTTTTTATATGCTGATTTAATTGAGACCTTGTATAAAGCTTCTGCTCACAAATAAATACCTGCTCAAGACAACAAACAGTTCAGGAACCTGTTGTATAAAATACAAAATTCTGGAATATGTATTTCCATTAAGAAGGCTACAAGCAAGTGTTTTGATCATTATAATCAGGGTGTAAATTCAAATCTATTTTACAATACTGATTAAAATGAAAACAAATAAAGGAAAACATGCACAAATATGACAGTTACATCTATTATGCCAAACATCAGTAGCACTAGGCAACATGTCAAACATTTAATAATTGTGCATCGGGTTGAAAAATACAGTGCAGCACCAAGGCAGATTTTGGCGTGGTTTGCTGCACATTCATATGGGAAACCAATATCAACTAGCTATACTATCTCAGTTTTTCCCCAACTAATTTAAGCATGTACATGTCAACTGCTACTGTATAAAATACCCATGTGCGCGCACAAAGTTCCAAATATTATTAACTATCTAATCTATTGTCTATTGGCATCTCATGTTAAGACACTCAAACATTGCAGTGGCAAAAAAGTGAGGGAACTGACAAGGTAAGAGAATTTGGGCTATTGGACTAAATACAGGTTGTTTACAGTGGTCTTATTGAGATTGAAATGTACCATCCATTGGTGGATAAAAACAAGGGATGGAACGTGTCACGTTGATGCAGAAGTACTGCATTCCGCTACCAGAAAAGGAATAAGCTTAACACATGAACACACAAAGAATAGTACTTGCATTGCTAGATGACAACAAACAAATATATGCCAAAGCACTAGTTTGGTGTGAACTGAGCTGCTGCTGTGTAACTGAAACTTATGGCACTATGCAACAACGGGACCTAAGGATTTTACATTAATTGCATATGACAAGGAATTCCTGTCTTGTATGGATTTAACATTGGGCATTAGGGAACTTAAAATAAGGATAACTTGACCATGCTGCACCTAGTTATCTGCCTAGCATTGCATGGAACTACGGATTTTAAAGACCATCTTCACATTGGAGAATCTGATTAAATCAGTAGATCATCCGTCAAACATCAAACATGGTCTATGTCTCTACAATCTGACGCTGAATCAGCTAGCAAGGGTAACAAATTTAAAATGTAACACATCAAACTAAAGAATCACTCACTTAGAAGTTAGAACAATAGCTCCATAAGTATTCGGCTATCAATAACTTCACCTTTCTCCCCTCCAAGCAAAGGTCGCACATGTACAAGCAATGCTGGCTGAACAGATGCGCCTTCAGCTGCTCAATGCTCCGGAGCTTGCCCTTGCGTTTCACCTTGGACACCTTACCGCCCTTCTCCCCCCTGCTGCTGCTGCCGTCACAAACGCTGCAAGAAAGACGGCACATCGAGCGTACCATCCTGTAATGGTCGGCGTCGTCGAACCACGCCTGCGTGCCCTCGTGGTGCCAGTACTCCCCCGCCTTCCCCTCGGTAGCCGCGGCCGGGAGTACCGAGAAATCGCCGATCACCCTGGTGCGGTCCCCCATTACCTAGCCAGCGAGAAATCGCACGGCCAAGAGATGTAATTCGAATTTTTCAAAAGCGCGCGCGCGGGGATCGGGAGACGGGGGCGGGGGAAAGCAAAGGAAAGCGAAGCGAAACCCTAGGGGTAGGGGAGGCACGCGCCGCGGACCTTGGTGGCAAAGACGGCGGGGCAGGGCGTCATGCAGAGGCAGCAGCGGTGGTCGCGGAGGACGAAGCGGAGGCGGGCGACGCAGGTGGAGCAGACCTCGCGGTGGCCGCAGGCCACCCACTCGAGCGGCTCCGCGCAGACGGCGCAGGCGTCGTCCATCCCGGGCTCCGCGGCGGCAGGCGGCGGTGGCTGTGAAGGAGGTGGTAGTGTGGGGTGGTGGCGGTGGAGGAGGAGGAATCTACTAGCAGGTTCGAGAAGGTGGCGAGGAGTGGTGGTGGGGGCCCTGGTCCGCAAGCGGGGCAGGGGAGGGGTCCACTCGAGGGCACGACGCATTGGTGGGCAGGGCACTAGCGGGACTGGGTCGTGTCGTGCGCAGGGGTATTTTAGACCCGTGTGGCTGTACGGAACTGCGATGAGATCGGTGCGAGAGAAATACGTTCTCTGTCACGAAAACTTTTCGTGTAAGCTTATAACATTAAATTTTTGAATAATAATGTCTGTGAATACAAGACAAGACATATTTCATATTTTAATATAATATTAGTGTGATGTTTCCTATGTTCCTATAATAAATATCGATCTTTACTTTATATTCTCTACACGCATGTATGAAATATAGTGTTTAATGATAATAATTAGTGGCAATCTAATTATTTTTAATATTTTTTTGGTCTATGTGATGAGAAGAAATACGCTTTATAAACTTGGACGGAGGAAGTATTTAACAGATGATCTTATAGATAACTTTTTATTGTCTTTACAATGGTAAAAACAATTATATAGATAACTCATTAATTATGTGAAATTATTACAGACAACTATATAGATAATCTATTGTTTAAATTGTCTTTACACATGTCTATAGATAACTTAGAGGTGTATTACAGACCATTGCCATCTTTACCAATGCGCATGCCCTATACAGAGTGTTGAGTTGCATAGATACTATGTCCTGGTGTTACACTTGCCATGTGTGCTACATCCGTTATTTTTTATTTGAAGCTTTTTATTTTTTAAAGGTCTCCCAGGCGTGGCTTTGATAGTTACTATTTATAATTTTATTTCAACACATACTAATAAAATTATATATTTTGAAGTTACTAGTCATATGTCCATGCGTTGCAACGAAAACTCAATTTATGACAAAAAATTTATTTACAAAGAACATTAACTTTATTTATATTTCAATAGTAGGAAAAGTTTGTTCCTCCGAAAAGATTTGACTATCGGTTTAAATGCTCTTCTATCTCAATCGTTTATGTTAGATTCAACGAATCAAGTACTCTGAAGGAGAACGGATGATCACTACCAACTCTTAATTAGAATTAGTAAAGAGATATCAATCATTACCATTGAAGGAAGAGAAAGTTATTGCCTTCCTCTTGCAGGAAATCTTCTCGCTTCTTGCACGCAGTCTTTATCTTCTCTTCTCTTCCTGCGTGTGTCTCCACTACCGACCGTCCTATCCTCTTGGAGATGAGAGTGGGTGTCCTCTCATAGGGAGTAGATGAAAGCAGAAGACAGCGTACGCAGGCGGATGGAAGCCAAGTCTCCTCGACATCTTCGTGATTGGCACGTGATTTGGTTACGTGATTCTTTCCTTTTAATCTATGCATTTTCAGGTAAGATGAGATAGAATTCCCGTATTATGGGATATGGTGAATATATCCTTCTATTCATGCAGAACATAATGAGAATATCCTTCATTTATAAGATATATGAATAACATCCTTCCATAGTAAGAACATGTGAATAGAGATATGCTAAAATAATATTTCTTTTCAGAAAAGATATGATAAAATCCTTCTATCTAAGATATGATTAAATCCTCTTCTATCTCAACCGTTCATATCAGATCTAACGAATCAGATACTCTAGAGGAAAACGGACCACTGCCACCAACTCCTAATTAGAAGTAGTAGAGATTTTCAATGACAAATCCAATAATATAACTTTTATATAGCCCAATCAAGATAGTTTTAGTCTTTTAGACATAATGATGGTTAAAATTTAGGAAGGCTGATGATACATCCTAGGGCATCAAATACAAAAGAACGGAGACGGTGGTCGCGCTAGACATGAGTTAAACAAGACTTGTTTGCTAAAAAGTGTTATCTAGGCTCAATTTCTATAATGTTTGATTTGTTTTATGGGCTTTTCCATTAATTCCCACACAGATATTAAACCTTTTTGCAGGAAAAAAAGTTGTCGCTGCGGGCTGGTTGGCTCATCGTATCTGCATGCGTACGTATCATGTACTTATCACCCTTAGGGTACTCTTGCACTTTCCTCTTCAAAACACGGTGAATAGTAATAAAAATTCCAGAAAAAATTAGCTCGATATGTTATGATATAATCAACTATCCTACAAAAATTGAACTAAAAAAAGCGACTTACGTTAGGAGAAACAAAAAAAGAAGAAGACAAATTTTAGTTAACTGTGGCTTTATCTTTTTATTTTCTGATTTCCTTTTGATTTTTTTCTTTCTCAATGTGAAGATTGAACTTATATTTGAAATTTCCGTACACCGTGTTTTGAAGAGGGGAAACACAGGAGCGTCCAGAGGGCGGGAGGTCTAGGATATATCTCGGTCTTTCATATATTGTGCCTCCTTTGGAAAATTTATGATCTCGGAGGAATTTAAATGAGACTTTATTTTTTCTAATAAAAAGCTGCACGTTCAATTGCTCAAAGTCAATTTTCAAGCCATGTTTAGCTGGAAAAGACTCCTCTCATGTCTCTAGTGTCATTTTGTGAAACCAAACAAATTGCTTGTCAAGAATCCTTTAGTTTTGTAGATGGGAATTCAGAATTCAAGAACACAGCTCTTACTGCCCCCATGACTTGGGGAGGACTGGCTTTGCGCTGCAAGAGAGAGGGTAGCTTAGACCAGCGGCGTAGTTAGGATAAAAATAGAGGATGAGTTAAAAATTTTTGGCTAAATTGAGATAAATATATTAAACAGTTTGTGTTGTATTCTCATCGGTTCGAGTGTTACTACTAATAGTTCATTATTTGAGAATTATTTGTGCAATATTCGTTTGTCAAACTTTTGGAAATATATAAATAAGTTAATATCAATCAATCAAACAAATCGGCTATTGTCTCTTTCAATCCATTGAAATAGGTACAATTGATAAAAAAATCATATATTAGAAGAGGGGCTCACTGAAGTTGAACAGTGCAAAAGAGGTCATCAATGGAATTAATAATGCACATAATTAAAGCATTCAACAATGACCGATTATCAATGTCAAACAACAATTGTATATATTGCAGTGTATATGGATATCAAATTACATCAAAAAGAAAATTTTGCAAGAATGTTGGAAGGCCCTAATAAACAAAGCTTCTAGTGATTCTCGCCTTCAAATCCCTAAAACAGTTAGTCACCCATATATGTATAATCGAAAGGCAAGTAAAGCAAGAAATTAAAAGAAAAAAATTAGATATGCTGTCAGACCCGAATGAGTTGGTATCGCTCATCGAGATACCTGACTGTCTGGGACCAGTCGGCACCTCTCGCTAGATAGGGTGTCATCATTTGACGTTAAACAAACTTGTTTTTTTTTATCGGGTAACCTAGCCATGCGTAAATAGTGCTCAAAATATCCGACACTAAGAAGGTAAAACTCCCTTATGGTAAAAGGTGGAATCACCTCAGTTAAAAAGGAAGTCCCTAGCCGAACCTCCCCCAGATCATTCATTTTCTCTCCCACACACACAACCATAAGAGGCCAAGCACAACCAAGTAAGCCAAAGCCAGCATCCCTAGTCTAGAACCATCACCCCCAGTCCATCCTCCCACAGTCCACTCACTCCCCTCATATGCATCCAAATCTCCCAAGCTAGAAACAATTGAGAAGGCCATCAAGCCAAGCAGCAGGCAAAACCAAGCAAGCGAGGGGTTGCCAGGAGCCAGGACCAACCCCTCCAGCCCACCCCATTTCCCCCTCACACACACATCCCCAAAGCCACAAACATAACCGAGCCATAAGGAGCAAGAGCAAGGTCAAGAACATCCCCAAGCCCCAGTTCATTTCCACACACAAACCATCTCCTCTCCAAAACCACTAGAGAACCACAAAGCCACCAAGCAAGCACAAGACAGGAGGGAGCACCGCAAAGCCAGGAGCCACGGGAGGTCAAGAGAGGGCCAGGAGGAGGCCAAGCCTAAGCCATAGCCAGGAGGAAGTCACCAGGAGCTCAAACGAGGGAGCACCAAGAAGATAGGAGTAAGAATGGGCCAAGGGCAAGACCACCACCAGCATCCACACCTCCACATCATCACATTCCTGGACCCTATTCCATCCCCCACAACCACAGGTAACCACCATCCATGCTAGTAGCATCGACATAGAAAAATCACAGTAGAAAAATAGTATAGTGTATAATAACAGTAGTAAGGATTAGTGGTCTCAAGGGGTATGCCAGCCTAGGAGTGACGTTGTGCGTGCCCGTCAATCTCCGCTCACTCCCCGGTGTAAGGGAGGCCACGGGTGCCGTCACCACACTGCCAAACCCAAGCATCAACCCAATCACATAACAATCTCATAACTAACAACAATATGAAATCAATAGATAGTAAATAAAAAAGAGATGGCAACTGTGGGGGCATGGAAGAGGCAAGCAGTCACGGTCAGCGATGCTTAGGGCATGACCAAGTAGTTGGTGAGGAGGTCAGAGACCGAGCGGTCCAGGCGGGTGGAGGTAGCCCGAGGGCTTGGAAGTTGGGCGGCGGCCCAAGGTGGGGTCGAGTGGGGCGGCGGCCTAGGTGGTCTCGGTGTAGAGGGCCAGGGCGGTCCAAGTGGCTTAGAACGTGGGCGCAAGGGGGTCGAGGTAGAGGCGGCAGCCTGGCAGCGAGCGGAGGCTCGGGAGGAGGAGAGGAGGCCAGGGGCCAGGGACGCAAGCGGCAACCAGGGGCACGAAGCGCACGGGACCAGGAGCGGGCCGGGTGAGAGGCGTCCCGGGACCAAGAGTGGGCCCAGGAGGAGGCCACTGGGCAATGGTGCAATGCCGATAGGGGCGTCGGCGGCGGGGTAGGCCGGATAGGGTGAACCGAGAGAGAGAGAGAGAGAGAGAGAGGGAGTGGGGAAGAAGGAGAAGTGAGGAAAGGATAAGGTGGCTGGATGGGGTAGAAAAGAAAAGGAGAAAAGAAAAAAAGAAGAATTTTTTTAATAAGTATATATAAGTATAACAAACAGCAAAAACATTAATAAAAATTCAGATTGATATTAGAAAATTTAAAAAGAGAATAATACCAACAAATGGATAATAAAATAGCATATAAAAATTATCAACCACTATAACAATTAAAAATAGGAAAATAATGCCCTACGGGAATAAAACTATGATCCAAAATTTTTAATAAGCAATACTGATTAAAATACGCCAATTTAAAGTACGACAAGTTAAAATATCCCAAACTAAAATGCACCAAGTTAAAATATAATAAATTAAATCCTACCAAACTAAAATACACCAAGTTAAAATACATCAAATTAAAAACCCTAAAAATGGAAGCATATAGTATACATATATCAACTTAACAGAAGTTAGGGAAAGGTTGAACACCATAAAACACATAAACAATATGATAGTAGTCTGAACTATAGCGTTCCATAATTTTAGGAAATAAACCCAGTCCGTCTGTTGATCTTTAGTAGTAATCGTGTGAGGACGACTATTTTTACCAAAATCCTGGCAAGGAATTCCTTGATCACATTTAAATATTTTTAATCAATCATATTTACTTATATGTGATATCACCACTGCATGGGAAAATATTTTTAAGAAAACCCTAAATCGGATACTGTTAAAAAGATAGTAATGATGATGAACTTCTACGGCAGTGGTTGGTTATGGACATATGGAATTGATGATGACTACCGAGGCGGTATTTGATTTATTGATGTATTGAAATGGCTCATCCAACGAATGGAGCTCGTGACATGTATATATATAGTACCATACAGATGAGCATTGCTGGTGAGCCCCCTCTACATAGGCTAGTACATAAGGTTGAACCACTACACTCGGGCAATGAGCCGTATTTCTCGTAACAACCATAGCGTGTGAAAACAATCAGAAAAGGTTGTTCTATGACGGTATTATGATCTCCACATTAGGTATGAGTAAATAACTAGAGTTGTGAAGCTGGGTACACTGGGAGGCTAAGTGATGGGAACAAATTTTAGAACTCAGCTATGGGCTGAGATTTTAGGACTCAGCTATGAGCTAAAGTGATTGGAAATCAGCTATGGGCTGAGATTTTAGAATTTAGCTATGGGCTGAAATTGTTGGAACTCAGCTATGGGCTGAAGATTTTGAAACTCAGCTATGGGCTAAATAATTTTTTGACGCTATATTTAAATGCCATAAGATGAGTATCATTGCTGCTTGGAAGGCATTATACAACTGATACGCTGAGGGTAGGTGGGGAACAGTCGAGGACACTACTACTCGTTGGCCATCAGGGTTGGAGATCTAATACCTGATTAGTGATAAATATTCTGGGTTCTCAACTAAGGTTGAGTTCACTATGGGTAAAGTGGTACAAACCCGCGTAGGGTAAAATCATGAATGCATGCATATCTCCTGGATTAGAGGCTACGGAAGTTAAGTTTGTCTCATATACGAGTGCTAGTAGCATTTTCATAATTAAAAAAACTAAAAACACTTATTTTCTTAGTAAAATCTATTTTCTGAAAAAGGATTTGATGAAGGTATGTATGAGATGGATGTGGACGAAACTCATATGATTTATTTTTTTATTAATGCTTGCTGAGTACTTTTGTACTCACCTTTGCTTAACTCCCCTTTGCTTAGAGAATTGCACCGACAGCCAGGTGTCAAGCTAGGACATAGATCCCAATGGATATGCCTATGAGGCATGGGGTGAAGATTACCAGCAGGATCAAGATTACGAGGAGGTGGAGAACTACTAGGAGGACTGGGTGGGAGTAGTGGACCGTACGACAGTCTTGTCTATGCACTGGATATTTTAGCATATATGTATATTAATTACTATTGAACTTGAGGTTTATGTATGGTAGCTGTGCACTGGACTTGTAGCCCTGTGTTGCAATGGATGTAATAAGTTTTCATTTCAGTCTCTAATTATTGTTCTGCTGCAACACTCTAAATACGGTGTATTAACTGATAAAATGTTGGTTGCGACCAATATTTTGTTAGCTAATATGCCGAGATCAATATAATTAACTCAAAGTAATGGCAGTGTTGCTATTATTACCTTGATCTAATTATGAGGGTCACCACACTCACATTATCTATTTGTTATCATAGTCAGCCACTCAGCCGGTTAGGCACTCACCAACTCATGATGCACCGTCTTCACAATCTGCTCGCCGTCGCCACAGTGGGTTTCCTTCACCACACGCCCGCGCCCTCGACAGCTCCCCGGCATTCACTTGACGTCAGCGCTGTGCCCTTGCAATCGTCGACTCCCGACGACGTGCATCGAACGTCCCCAACTCGCTGGGCTACCATATCCTTGCAATGGAGATGTGTTGAGCCACCTCCCTTTCTCTCTCTGTTCTCTGCTTGCATCAAGGGTTTAAGTCCAATTTTGCAGGCAGCAAGCGAAGTTAGCAATTGCAAAATTAGGCTTTCAACAAGCAGTGGCCCATCAAACCACATGGTCCAAAAAGTAGCTCATCACCCAACAAAGTTTCTTCTTCCTCTAGACATTCCTGAGTGCGTGTATATTCACCGGTGTTGTTTCAAAAAATGAGCATCGGTGCTAAAGAGGGTTCATATGACCCACCCGTTCCCTATGCCACTGGCTCAGATTACACTCATGGCTGATGGGAGATACGCGTCCACCACGATGTCCAAAAAAAGAAGAAAAAGAATAGGCATCTAAACGGACAATAGCATCAAACAAAACAAAAGCTTAAGAATCATCTGACTTCACAAGTGAAGGTTTAACAATTTTGTACGTCTATCTTATTGGTGATATGTCCTTCAGGCAACCATGGAAATGATTGTATCACGTCTTATATTTATGGAACATTATAATTGTTTGTCCTTCGAATAAATATCGATTGGATTGATCAACAAGTACGTAACTTGTTCGTGAAACTCTTTTTATATATTGATGTTATTCAAGTTATCCCTGATCGGTTATCATAATATAAGATGATTATGTTTTATAGATAACACATGTATTGATTAATGACCATATTTCATGGGTCAGAGAGATATGGAGATATCTAATCAATAATGTGGATGCATGTTGGAGAACATGTGTTAGATAGACCCATATGAGACACTGTGAGAATTGTTATATATTCTTATATGTCATCAGTTGGTCTCATATATAGTGTATGTATGTGTTAAAAATATGCCCTAAAGGCAATCATAGAGATGATTATTTCCATAAATGTTCATAAACTATGATATTGTTTTTTGAATAACATCGTGGATATTGATTAACAAGTATGTGACTTGTTTGTGAAAATCTATATTCATCTTTATGATGTTCATTCTAAAAAGGGGTCCCTAGTCGATAATCATATGAGGATACATATGACTAGATTAGCATATGTATTGATCGATGGCCACATTTCACAGGTCATAGATATTGAGATATCAAACTAATAATATGGACACATGTTAGAGAACATAGTGTTGGACATCGACCCACTATGAGACACTGCGAGAACGTTATATTCTTTCATATCATCAGTTGGTCTCATATACGATGTGCATGCTATTTTCTTCGACTTGAGATTGTCGCATGTTCTCAAGATGCGTAATGGCTTACTTAAGGGTCGTCAAACGCTAATCTGTAACTGGGTAGTTATAAAGATGACTTTCGGGTTTGTCATGAAACATGCTGCGAGGCGTGGTCGATCAAGATAGGATTTACCCCTCCATACAACGGGAGAGATATCTTTATGCCTCTCAAGTGGTCGATTCCGAAAAATGCATGTCCATGCTACTCGAGTCATCGAGTTAAAGAGTTAACTCGATGTATTCGGGGAATCCGAGTCACGGCATCGAGAGAGAGTGGTCAAGCCATCCAAATAAGGATGAAAATAACTCGTCTTGGGTTTGATCGATATCGTGAGGCAAAAGGAAATGCATATAGGACATTGTTGAGGTTCGTTCGATCTTTACTGTACTCGGGAGTCGGTAAGTCCTGCTAGGGGCCGCTATCGACTATTGGTCAAATGCTCGATGGTCGAGTAGGTTTACCTGATGATCGATAGGGGTACTCCAGCCATATCCGAGTGCACGTGAACCTATAGGGTCACACACTTAAGGGGCTGTAACTAATTCGGATAGGGATATGAGTTGTAATGGGTTTAGAGTTTCTAATAGACTTCAAGGAGTTGAGACCCGTTATGAGACGTCTATATAAAGGGAGGAAGTGGTGGCTTTGCGGTAAGTAAGATACACGAAGAGACTCAATAGGAATTCAAATTTTTTGAAACCCTAACCGCCACCCCTCCTCCGCCTAGAACCGCGCAGCCGGCGCTAGCATTCCGGCGTGTGGTGTTCCTGCCCCGTACGTGTGGATACCTTAGAGGCGTTGCTGTGAAACTTCAACGCTAGGACGATCCGCAACCCGCGACAGTCACAAGGAGTTGTTGGGAGGCGCGATGCTAGTACGACTACATCTGCACCATCGTGCTACATCGACTCCACTTCTGCTACAGGTCTGCGCGTCTATTGGTAATTCTGTGGTCTATAACTTGCAGTGGTTCATTGGTTTCGCGGTAGAAAATTTTGATTTTTGCTAAAGTAGCCTACCCGTTCCCCTTCAGTATGATCCTGAGATCGTCATTGGTTTTCTAAATATGTAATGGTTTACTTAGGGCCTGCCAAACGCTACTCTTTAACCAAGTAGTTATAAAGTTAGTTTTCGGGTTTACCTTGAAACATGTTGAGGTACACGAATGATCAAGATGTAATTTGCCCCTCTTAGATAACGGAGATATATCTCTGGGCCCTTCGAGGTAGATAGATTAAGGAAGTGCATGACCATGCTAAATGTGATTGAGAGTTAATCCAGATAAATTAATCCACTACGGTATGAGTGAATAGATCGATATGTCATAGAATGACACGACTCTCGCCTTGAGTTCGATCTGATATCGTGAGGCAAAGGGAACATGACATTATCACACTATAGTAGGTTCGTCCGATACTTTATGAATATTTGGGAATCGATATGTACTGCTAGGGACCGCTATCAATTATCGGTCAAAAAGATATTTTCGAGTCGTGTCCAAATATACATGAACCTATAGAGTCACACACTTCGGTGCTAGCACCCCAGCGCTCAGCGTTCCAACCTCGGACGTGTGGATACCGATAGAGGCACTGCTCTATTGCGGTACTGTTCAAGGACGACAGTTTGAACCGATTCAGAAGCCGAAGGATAAACTTGCTGTTCGGCTATCACTCAGACTGATCGCACTGTTCGACGACCATATCAGGACACGCAACGTCGATCTGCTTCGACATCTTCTTTTGCTGCACTGCGCGTCTAGTGGTAACGATATATAATCCATGATCATTTACTTGCTTAGCCTCTTAGGATCGGTAGAATTTTTAATTTGCGCTAGTGTAGCCTACCGTAACCCTTCATATTTGTGGTTCAACTCACACAAAACTTATTTATGTAAACTATGAAGGCTTTTAAATATTTGTGAAGAAGTGTACATGGAAGAATGGAGCTTCATTTTCCCTGTCTGAAGCATTGAGCACCGCATAAGCTGTAAAACGAAGACTTCCTGGCCGTACATACTGTTGTTTTTAAGTGTCGTTTCACGTAGGCAGTGTATCTTGGAAATAACATTATATGGGAGAGGGTCTGACCCCCTACTTTCCAATGTCCCATATGAGATTTTGTCACCTAATTAACAACACAAATATTAAAGCAACCCAAGGTTCTGTTAGAAGAAGAAGAAGAAGAAGAAGAAGAAGCGGCGGTGAAAGTACGGAGCTAAGGTTCAAGACGGCGGTGGACATCGCTCTGGCTGCGTCCCCGGCCTTCGGCGCTGTAGTGGCCTAGCCAGCCGGCCCGCCCGCGTGGCTGGCGCACGCGTAACGCGTTCGTGCTCGGCTACTGCCCGCTTCTCTTCCTGCTCCCTTTCTCGGTCTGCGCCGTCTGGGAGGAGAACGTCGCCGCCATCCTGGTCCTCGGGTGGTTTCTCAACTCTCACGAATGGTGGTGCCACGTCAGTGGATTTGCGCAGGAGGAAACAATTCGAGAAGTTTATGGACGCACTAGAGCGGACGGCGATCGAAATAGTGGAGCCCGATGGCCTCGTCGCACGCTTCGTGGTGGCCGCCGGATCGAGCCATGTGGGCCGTTGACGCCGCCGCCGTCGGGCTGCTCGGCCGGTGCGTCACGAGGGAGATGGCGAAGCGCTCCGGTTATCGGGCGAGCTCGTCGGAGATTGTCTCGGCGTTTGTGATGGTTTGCTTACGGTGTTGCTTGTACCTGCATGTGTTCCACATCCTTGGCGGTGTCCCTCGCAATTCACTTCCCCTCATGTATAGATTTCCTCAGACCTAGAACGTGGAATAAAAATGGACTGCAATTATTTTTTAGAGGTACTTCCATACTTTTCTTTTTAAAAGTTGCACAAATATTAAAGTATGAGTAAATGGTAGATAGTTATTACTTACCTCTTCGCTTGCTTCAAGATTTGTGCAACTTGTATTGAGAGGGAAAGCATTGAAGCATTACTCTTATTTTTTTTAATTGCGTCAACCGGGTCTTGAACTCGAGACCTTTTGACTCTGATACCATATTGAGTTGCATACACCAGCCAGTTCACTCAAAAGCTTAAACTGATGAGGAAAGGTAGACAATTCACAAACACTTTATGTATCTATAACTGCGTATCGTTCAGAAAATAGATCGTGCTTAACCGGTACATTCATTTATATGATCTCTATGAACTAATTTGTTATTAATCCACTAAACTTCATGTGTACTATTCTGTCCGACAGCTGATGCAAGTCGCAACTTGAGCTTAAACATCATGATTTATCTAGTCATTGCCAGGAATCATATACTACGCAAGCCGATCACCAAAAATAAAAGTAACTAAAGGCACAGTAGCATAACAATAAACAAAAGCAAAGGTTACTGCTTCAAGGAACACATACCTGGCACTGAAAGGTTACTCTGCAAGAAGACCCACACCTAGCGCTAAATAAAAGCAGCTTGCACAAAGGCAGAGATTACTGCATCACGGTACTCTCAGCACAGAAAGAATTAAGTCATCTGAACTCAGCAGTGAGATTTTCAAATTTTTATATATCTATCTGAGTCTTAGCTTACACAACTTATTAAACAAAAAGTTCCATTCAGTCGATCAAACAATCAGCTCAAAACCCTAATTGAGTTAGGGCCCCGGCATATTTGCCAGGTGATGTACATGGAACAACATTGATCAGGCAGACCAGTAACGGGATGCAGCTTGTGATCCAGGTATCAATGCAAAATTTAACAAACAATCTTGTGGGTTGGTTGAGCTGGAATGCACACTCTTCCAAACTTGGCCCTAATCTTAATCTGCTGCCATGAATGGGTCGATATCACCAAGATCAGCAACGAGGAGCTCTGAGTCTTCGGACTCACCTTCCTGTGTGAAATATGTAGGGAATGGCAGCAAAGTTGTGTCGGGTTTCTTGTATATTGAGTCCTTAACGAAAACAAAGCTACCTTGAGGACCAGGAACCTGCAATGTTAACAAGAGAATCCATACCACACATCACAACCTCTATACTTAAGCAAGATATACTGTGAAGTAGAGATGAAATTACCTGGCCTTTCAGGTACAGTAAGTTCCTTGCAGGGTCTATTTGGTAAACCCATACATTTTTCACGGTACATTGTACACCGCCCATCCTCCCAGGCATCTTTCTATTTTTGAAAACCTGCAGCATTATTATATCTCTGTTAATCCATTATATGTGAAAACTACCTGCTACAGTGCTTCTTTCTTGAACACACTAACGACTTGAACAGTACATTCCAGCCAACAGCTTAAGTCTACAAAGTGGTCATCACAATTTAAACCAAGTGTATTTCTTTTTGCTATTTGATATGTAAAATCTTGTGTTCAGCCCAAAAAAAGCACAGGAAAACTTAAGTGACCTTATTTCCACCTGAGGAAACTTACAAGAAAAGGCTAAAATTGTTGCACATACCACATGGAATGCACAAGCAAATTAGCCTCCACACACAAGTTCTACCTTGACAATGCTATATTATCAGAGAAATGATCAAATGTTAGAAACTGTTTTTCTCTTGCTCCATACATTTATTGATTCACTTACCAACCTCCATTAGGAGCCCCTCTCAAGAAAAATATAGGTGCATTCATATAAGGACTACGAACCATCCGAGAACTTCCCTTGAAGTACTCAAGGAAGAAGTTCGTCGGGCTACAATCTAAATAGCAATATTGTTGTTGTTGGCAGGTCTTGGGAGGCAGCCAGCTGGTGGTATATTGTAAGCAGAGGCCAGCAGTAGGTGGCAAGCAAGAAGTACGATTAGCAACCTTATTGTGTGTGTATACACTTTTCCATATGTAAAAGGAGTGTATACACAAATTATGCTATACAAAGTAGAGCATGATGAAATTTTTCACGGAACTCACTTTAGAGTATCTTATAATAGTATTAGAGTATGCTCAAAAGGATAAAAAGGTTTAATAACATCATTTAAGCGGTATACTTAAGAGTGAGAGTATGTACACCTCGGAGTATGGAACCATTCTCTATGTATGTATGTATGTATGTATGTATGTATATTTATATATTGTACTATATAGGACGGCGAAATGGGGCACCATAAGGTCTAGGTACCATAATTTTAAATGCATGAATCTAAGCCAAATTCGGGTATATTTTTTGAAACTTTCATTTTTAGGTTATATACCCATCTATAGCAATTCAAATGAAACACAAACCTTTGAAAAAAATAATCGAATTCAAAGATTTGAACGAATTTAGATCACGTGCTTTGCTGATTTATATATATAATCAGCACATACCTACAATCAAATTATCATCAAAAAAGGAAGCTATTTCAGTTCAAACTTGTTTGAACTAGTTAGTAAAATGGTTAAACTCAACATCCTAAAAATTTCAAAAAATTTCTTATGCAAATACGTAGGGAAAATGCCCGTTTTGGACCATGGAGCCTCAAGTAATTGTACTCTATGTGTGTGTGTGTATAGATATCCTATTCTATATGTGCGTGTAGAATACGACATTCTATGCGCCGGTCGGTTTTGCAGTCCAACCGAGCCGGGCGTTGCACTAATTAGCGCTATGGAATTCGTGACCGAGCCTTGGAATATTAATCGTTCGGAATTAATGCATGCATGTGTGTGACCGAGAGATGCAAAGACGTATACATGAATCTGATTTCTATTTGTTTTAGCCATAACTTTTTATTTGCATGTCCGATTCACGAACAAATTTCACCATTAGATTACTGATGACGAGAGGAACAACATGATATAAGTCTCGCAAATAAACGTCGCATAAATCAAATTTTACTGCCAAATGTACATCAATTTACTACTGTATGATAGTAAAATCTATGTATACAGATAGTAACATCTATATATACGGATAGTAAAATCTGTTTTATGTGCCGAGACTTATATCAATGTGCTGTTCTCGTCGCCAGTAAGCTTCTGATGAAAACGGGTTATGGCTAAATCAAAGAAATAACATATACATGTACAAACTACGAATGATATTTATTAGTCGACGCATGTATGCAAATGTCTTCTGTAATGTGTTTCTAGTCTGTACATGAATCTGTATTCTTTGATTTGGCTATAACTTTTTATTGACAGCTCCGATGCACAAACGGTTTTCGCTAATAGCTTACTTACGTCGAGAGCAACATAATGATATAAGTCTCGCTAATAAACGCTGCATGAATAAGTTTTTACTGCCATTTTACCGAATGTATCGTAATATTTTACTACCGAATAGGCTGCTGGACCTCTGGTATAGTAGTAAAATCTATATATACCGATAGTAACATCTATATATACAATAGTAAAATCTGTTTTATGCGCCGAGAATTATTTCAATGTGTTGTTCACGTCGTCAGTAAGCTATTGGTGAAAACGGTTTGTGAATCGGAGCTGTCGATAAAATGTTATGGCTAAATCAAAGAAAAATCATATACATGTACAAACTAGAATGACGTTTATTAGTCGACGCATGTATGCAAATGTCTTCTGTAACGTGTTTCTAGTCTGTACATGAATCTGTATTATTTAATTTAGCTATAACTTTTTATTGACAGATCCGATGCACGAACGGTTTTCACCAATAGCTTACTAACGACGAGAGCAACATAATGATATAAGTCTCGCTAATAAATGCTGCACGAATGAGTTTTTACTGCCATTTTACCGAATGCATCGTAACATTTTACTAGCGCACAGGCTGCTGGACCTCTGGTATAGTAAAATCTATGCATACGGATAGTAACATCTATGTATACGGATAGTAAAATCTGTTTTATGCGCCGAGACTTATATTAATGTGTTGCTCTCATCGTTAGTAAGCTACTGGTGAAAACGGTTTGTGAATTGGAGTTGTCAGTAAAATGTTATGGCTAAATCAAAGAAAAAACATATACATGTACAAACTACAAATGACATTTATTAATCGGTACATGTATGCATTCACATTAGCTAGTTCAGCGACACGGGACTACGGCTCACACGTAGAATAGCAAAGCTACGCGTAAGCGCAGATTAGCTCTACCGTGTGTGTGTGTGTGTATATGCGTGTGCGTGTGCATGAAGTTGTATTACCAATTACCCTTTTTTAGCTGTTAAGAATTTTTGCTAACTACATAAGAAGTTCTAATCCCGATTGAATGAATTTCAAGCCACTGTAATCCAAAGCTAAAAGAATTTGGGGGCACATCTTATTTTTCATGAAAAGCATTAGCTCACGAGCTTTACTCATGTATACATGCATTCTCCAGTGAAGGTCTTATAGTTAGATCTGAATAACAACATAATGAAGTATTTATTTAATAAAATTCTGAATACACTGACGTCTTAAGGAGACATAATTATGTTTTAGATATATATAACATTACTAATTTAACAGATTTACAATAGATAGTATTCCCCAAGTAGCATTAACAAAAGTGAGAACATGAAAATCTACTTACTATTATCGCTTACTGATTAAAACTGAAAACATAGTGCCACTCTGTTTAATCAATAGTGTCACTTCGTATTTAAACAATGTCTTATCTGTTTAATCAATTTAAGCATCAGAAAACAAGCAAATACTACTTAACATCCAGGATTAATCCTGTCAACAGGATGAGTAACTTCTGGTAAAACTTTGCTGCTGCCTATTCTAATGGTATGTACCACGCCTCTTCTGAGAAGAAATGTATACCAAATTACCAATTGTTCAGTGCATGGACATTATGAGTTATGACATACCCTTCCAGGAGCATCTCTTTGACCAGTAGAACCGATGCTGCGATGTGATAAAGATGCACCATGTGATGCAGGCATCCCACTAAAACCATGTCTTTTCATCCCACCCTACAAGAGTAACAAAAGCTAGAAAATTGATGTATATTGATACTGTCGACATAATTGACTTGTTCTAGAAAGGAAAGTACCATCATAAAAAAAGCAGCAAAAATGGAAGTTGTAATATTATGAAATTGTGCTTTTGATTGCAAATTTGCAATAGTAAAAAGTAATGTGAAAATTAAGCTAAAATATTGAAAATCATCCACAATTTGGATTAACATGACACAGAAGTCCACAGGAGCTATTGTAAGAACTGGCCATTTACCACTTACTGGTCTTGCCAGTTCTTGAACCCCTATACATAACCCTTTTCCTCATCATGTGGACAACACCAACTTTGAAAGAGCCAAAATGAGTTGCTATCCTACGTCCTTGCGGTCTTGTCACAACTAATTACGCTTCTCTATATGCTAAGCCATCATGGAAAGAACTACTATAGATCAGAAGAGACGACAATGATACGATAACACTTAGAATAACTACAGTTACATAGTGTGAAACTACTTTTGCCAGTTGCAACAATAGCCTTTCAAAATGAGAGAAAAAAAATCAATCTTAAAAGAAGGCTAAACATATTCATCAATTTCTTTGGTCTCCATATAACTGTATCATGCTTTGTGAGTACCATTGGTCAATACTTTAATATTTTTTTTAATCTCTGTTTGCATATTCTAACAATCATCAGCAACACAGGCAATGTTTTGCTTTGATTGTTGGAAAGTCACATATAGAGTTTTAGCACATCTTTTTATAGAGAAGTTTATGTTTGAAATGAAACCATTTTTTAAAGAATCACAGGGTATCTAGGAACTTAGGATGTATGACATGCATTTAAAGTAGATAAACAAAATTTTAATTCCCATTTCCTTAGCTAATTAAATGGAGATGTTGCTTACAGAAACTCATGCTTAAGACATGGTGATTCCTCAGAAAGTTTACAACAATGTTGGACACTGTTTCAAAGTAGTGAAGTTAATAGACGTAGACAGGGAAGAAAAACATACTGCAAAACCTTTCCCCTTTGTGATTCCAGTGACATCCACAAACTGTCCTGGCACAAAATGGCGAACCGTGATGGTTGTCCCAACAGGAAGAAGTGCATCCTCAGTAACAGGAAACTCCTTTAGTTTTCTCTTCAGAGGGACTCCTTGTGCTCTAAAGTGGCCCACTTCAGGCTTTGTTAGATGCTTTTCCTTCTTTTGACCTGCCCCGAGCTAACAAATACCAAGGAAAAGGAGATTCAGGAGTCAGCAATAAATTTTGCAAATTAAAAAGAAAAGGACCAAAGTCAAAGAGCAAGAAATATGTTTATTGCACTAGTTTGTCTGAACTGACCAAATAAGCTTACATTCAGACCAATAAAAGACAAAACTAAGACAATATGTTTATTGCACTAGTGTGTCTGGCTGTCTGCTAGTGTGTATGAACTATTCATAGTGGGGTGGGCAGTTTTCCACAATACAGAGCTAGTACTTGTCAATGCCAAAACCAGAGGGTTAATCTCTAAACAAGTTGTTACGATCAATTTAGGAATTGGCCATAGTTATCATGGCGTCGACTAGGGGCGTCGCGGTGGTCTGGGGGGACGCCTGGACCAGCCACCTCGACTGGAGGGAGTTAGGTGGCCGCCTAGACCTCCAGTCGAGGCGGCGAGCGACTAGGCATCGCGGCGGACGCAAGGGGGGCGCTGAACGGAGGAGGCTATGAGGATAAGAGATAAGGCCAAGTACAAACCTGAGGAGTGCGAGATAAGGCAGAGGAAACCCTAGCGCACGTGGAGACTGAGGAGATAAGGGAGTTGTGCTAGGCCGCCTCCACCGCCGACGCCGCTAGCTCCGGTGAGAACCCCCTTCCCGATCCCCTAGCTCTGCTCCTCCATCACCCTTCCTGACGCCGCATCTAATGCTTGATGCTGACGACGCCATCGCTGATGCTCTGTTCCTTCATCCCCCTTCCTGATGCCCTAGCTTCTTGACCCCCCTTCCCGACGCCACCGCTGGCGCTGATGCTTGAAGCCGCCGCTGATGCGTGATGCTCTGCTCCTTCATCCCCCTTCGACGCCGCCGCCGTTGATGCGTGTGCTCTGCTCCTTCATCCGCCCATCTGCCGCCGCTGATGGTGATGGATGTTGTATGGATGATTGGATGTTGCTACTGTGCTCTGCTCTCCTTTATGGATGCTGGCATGTTGCTATGCTGTGCTCTGCTCTCTTGGTGCTCTGCTCTCCTGTATGGATGCTGTTGTGCTTTGCTCTCATGTATGGATGTTGATGGTGTTGTGCTGCTGTTGATTACACATTTCTACATCTTCATACTCTCGTAGATAGAACATATGTGCATTGGAGATTACACATTTTTTGCTTCATATTCGACTTAATTCCATGTCATACAAGATATTATTTATTATTTTCATCGTCTAATCATCACCTAGGCGTCCAGGCGGTCCGGGCTCGCCGCGCCTAACCGGACCACCGTGACAACTATGGAATTGGCGAAGCCTTAGTAGTACAACAGAACAACCTAATTTGATAGGGCAACCTACACAACCCTATATCATGTTTCTTGAAAAAGTATATGGTGAGGGCACACAAAGCAAAATATGCGTCGTGCTTTCTACTCATTTGCCCTAAACACCATGGGGGAGACACATGGGCAGAAAATTGCTACATAGGTTTGGTTACAAATTTACGACAAACCTACCTAGTTTCAGCAGCTAATAACAAGATCTAGTATATTACCAACCAGGTATGGGTGAGCACTTACAATTCCACCAAAAGTATTTGACAGCATTTCACGTCTAGATCGAACCTTAATCATCTGGGAGGCTAAAAATCTCACCATAAAGGCGCAAAATACTCTCACTGCTTTGCGTCTAACAGATGGGTAAAATCAACACTACTTTCATCTTGTTGCAGTGCTTAATTTTGCAGCGAAACAAATGAACGAGCCAATAGCTCGCGAGACCATCAACCAAGTTCCGCACAGAGATCAGAAATTCACGGCACCTGCAGCGCGAAGAATCCCTCCTTCTCGGCGGTCTTGACCTGGCAGACGACGTTGTCGTCAACCCAGAGGACGGTGATGGGCACCTTGGCGCCCCACTTGTCCCACATCGCCGACATGCCGCACTTGACGCCGATCACGCCGGTCCGCCGCGAGTCCGGGCCCATCACCCCGGCCCGCGCCACGATGATCCGGCCCCCGCCCTCGCTGCCGCCGCCGCATCCGGCGTCGTCGTCGGGGTGGGAGACGAGGGGCTCGGCGGAGAAGAGGCGGCAAGGGGGGAGGCGGGGGCCGGCGAGGGAGAAGTGGCGGAGGCGCGCGACGAGGCCTCTCGAGGCGGCCGCCATGGCGGAGACGGTGCGCCTGGAGATGGGCGGCGCGGCGAGATGGGTTGGGGCTTTACGCGACGGCGACGGTGGTGGGTAGGGTTTAGTGAGCGGGAAGGCCGAGTGGAATGGCCTAATTGGCAAACGGGGCCCCACTTGCGAGTGGGCTCGTGCCTTATTGGGATTTTCTTTTTCTTCATTTTTTTTCGAGGCCCCCTCAAATTTTAGGGATAATTCATACTATACTACTTTGAAAATTAGTACTTCAGAAAATAACACTTATTATCTCAATGACAAATGTCAACGAATGAAGTGATATAGCATGAATTATCCCCAAAATTTATATCAGATGCTTCATATACTGACCTTTTTGAAGAACTCGTAAAAAAATTAAGTAAAATGGTGATCTGCACCTTCGATTGTTTGACTGGCACCTGACCATTTGGTTAATTGCATTCTCTAACGTATACCTTGGAGAATTAGTACAGTGACATTACAAATATTTATGGTGATGCTCAATGTTTACCACAAGCACTGCCTTGGTTGTCCAAGAACCAGTACATCACACAAGAAGGCAACGAGTACGCACCAAATATCCTAATTTTCAAACCAAACAGACGATTTTATTTTGGAATTTTTCTTTCGGAGAATATGTCATCAATCGCCAGTGCATTTGCTGGCTCTAAAAAAAAATTCTGCGCTTTATCATTTTTAACCTGTGAGTATTGTAGATTGCTGTAGCTCCGGCCATGCAAAGCAATCCGTGGATTAGGGATTCGAGACGGCTGATGTTTAACAAAGAGCAAGCATTGTACTGGCCAGTGGAAGTATGAAACACAACTTAAAATACCGCACGAAGATAACAACACTTGATCGAAGCATTCGTCAGAAAAGTCCTCGGTTTTGCTTTATAAACAAGGTAGAGCCGCGCCGCATACGTCGTGCTGGGTGAATTTCGCCCTAGGGCTAGACGCAATTTTTCGAAAGCTCAGGGTTTTTTTTTCAAAAGAGCGTGGTCCAAGTCTAAATAAAATTTCCTGAAACTATGAGTTTTTTTTGTTGCAAAAAGGCTCGATAAGGAGCTAGACTTGAACTTGGGAAACCATGGGTCTTTTTTTTTTGTGAAAGAGGCGGCGGGAGGACCTAGACGTATTTTTAGAATTTTCGAAAAGAATTTTTTTGCGAAAGAGCCTGTAGGGAACTTGAACGGAATATTTGGAATTGCTAGAGGGATCTAAACGCAATTTTAAAATTTCTAAAAGACTTTTTTGCAAAGGAACCAATAAGAGGACCTAAATGTACTTTTACAATTTTCGAAGGATCTATCCACGAACTTAGTGACATGGCAAGCCGACTGGGCTAGAATCCCCGGCTTTAATATAGGTAGTATATCATAGAGAGCCGAAACAGTCGAACTGCCTCTGTCAATGTCTGAACTAGGGGTGGCAACAGGGAAAATCTTCGCGGGGAGGGCCCTCCCATCCCCGATCCCCGATAACCAAAAATTCCCCGTCCCCACACATGAGGCTTAGGGGCTGTTTGGGGATCTGTGTTTCAGCTTTGAGCCAAAAGCTCCCCCAAACAGCATGGTTGCAAAGCAGCTGGGAAGCTAAGCTACAGCAGAAACACCCTCAAAAGCTGCAGCCGCTAGAGAGGAGCTTTTCAGTTGTGGCTTCGCTTGACCGCCTCCCATCTCGCTCACTCCACCTCCCCGACCTCCGCTGCCCTGCCTCGCCGCCTCCACGTCACCTCCCCACTCGTCCGCCGCTGTGCTTCGCTAGGTTACTACCTCCCTGCTCAGTTGCCCTCTAAAAACTACAGTTACAGCAGCTAGTTTGCCAAACAGTATAACAAGAAAAGCCACAGCCGCTAGCCATAGTCGCTTGACTGACCAAAGAAACCAAAAGCGCTTTTTCCGTCACCATGACCCCCAAACAGGCCCTTAATTCCCCCATCCTCGATCCTCGACAGGTTTGCGTGGCCCCGACGGGAACTAATCCCTGGGAATGCTACATGAAAGACCACATGCTACATGAGTGAATCACTAGAGTAATAGTGCATGTGTAAGTGAATCACTTGAGTAATTCATATTTAGCATGTTTATTACTATTGACCTCACATATATTCTTTTTTCTTTTAAGAATGATCATTTGCTCACACCTATTAGTGATAACGCGTGGACGGGGATAGGGATCGAAGGTGAAACGTCTCCGGCCCCTCGATTCCCGACGGGGGCAATATTTTCCTCGATAAACCCCTCGCGGGGGAGATTTCCTCTGTCCCCGCTCCCTAATAGGAGAATTCCCTGCAAAGAAACGAGGATCGGGACCCATTACCATCCTAGGACTCCGGACTCTGGACAGGTATTTTACCCGATGGACAGCATTAGGACCTATGATCCAACAGGTGAAAGTAAGATATCCCAAATAAATTCGATGAGACCGTACTAGTTGGCTTGATGAAACACAGCATCCAAAATTCGGAGAGATCCGATGCAATCCTACTGGGACGGTAACTTAAGCAGTTATGCGTAGACTGTTCGATCAAAAAGCGACGATATATATCTTTTAGAAATACGGCTCAAAAACACTATTGATATTTCAATGTAGCATGGCCATGTAGCAACGTGCTATTAGACGATCCAAACAATACGTTGGCTTATCTGATGGTGCTGAGAACCAAAGGCTGCTTTAAGTTGTATTCCTTATTGGGACTGCATAGGAACCCTTATCCCTAAAATTCATATGATCTGATCATACGTGACATTGGTATGACTGGACGACGAAATCATATAATTATGTCACGTGACACTCAAGGTCATGATCCTTCGGGTCTCCAAGAAACGAAGTTCCACCATCGCTTCCTGATGCTTCGGGGAATACCAAGCTGTGGCCTTCGCTGAACCCAGGATCTTCAGAGCCCAATCAATAGCTAAAACTGAATCATCCACTCGAACAAAATGGGAGTCTTCTTGGGTCAATGACAACTGAGGATTCAACACGAAAGCTGAAGGGCCCTACTATCTGTGAAAAGAATAAGCAACAGCTTCATTAAATGCACACAAGTTTCCTATGATAGCTCCCTATAGGGGCGGACCGAGCGGGGGTCAGGGGGCTAGAACACCTCTTACCTCCGATTAAACCATGGGTACTCCCTTAGCACTTCCTATCTAATGTAGGGTGTCACCACACTGTCGTTATTGAAGCCGATTAAAAAATTAAAATTTGAAGGCCGGTTTAGCACCCCTAAATTTATGTCCTGCGTGCGCCACTGGCTCCCTACAAACGATAATCATCTTGTCTAGTTGATTTATCTGCATGGAATATATTGAAGGCGGGCAAACAGAGTGAAATGGCCAAAAAGGTACTAAGCAATACCGATTCCTAAGTAAGCTGATGCCATCTAATACTACGATAAAATACATCAGCAATTGGCTATGCTAAATGTAATCATACAGATGTTTACCATTTAGCCTCTGACATTTTTAGTAAATGAAATGCGTTCCTCGATAACATAGTACTAGGACTTGCATCAAACTACAATTACAAGTCATAGTATCTGCTACCATGTAAAAGCTAAGGAGTTGGGATTCCATATATAAGCATAGCCTAGTCTTGCTAGATGACATGTTTAAGCTCTCCTGCAATGCATTCATTAGCGATAGATTAATTATATGAGCTTTCCTTAATACTTGTCATTAGTCCCTTGTCGTTTGTCGAAAAACATGATATAAGAGAGAGGCGGACGTCGGCTGTCCGACAGGCCAACATCCGCGAGAGTATTGGAGACACGATTATTTATATAGATTCGGACACTAATAAAGACGTCCTACCCCTGTCAGTGTGCCCCCTGGCTCAGGGTAGAGGGGTGCCTCTTTGCTCAAGAGTGAGCCCGATTGCGTACCAATTTGTGTATATTTTGTATTCTATTAGAGTTTTTTCTCTACAAGTGAGGGTTACAACGAACTTTTATAGGTGCTCCGTCTGATACACAAATACTATCCTACACCTAGTAGGGTGACTTAAGCGTGAGCATCTTCGTCATTCCACAGAGGTGGTAGCGGATCCTACATCATCGCTCCCTAGGGGTAGGCCTCTGACTCCGAGGTCCCACAGGAGGTCCTGAAGCTTGGGCCCTCCTTCGGGGACCAAACTCGCGATGACTAGTGGACTTGGTGGCCCTACTCGTCAGCCGATCCCAAGCGATGCGAAAGTGTCCATACATCTCCATGGGTGCCTAGGGGGACGCCCTAGTGGACCGAGCGTTAAGCCATATGCCTTATAGATAGGAACGAGACAAAATGCCCTAGAGGGTATGGCACTTCACCAAGCTCTCGGTAGGTTAGGGCACTCATATGCCCTTCTCCGGGTAGGAGATGAAGGGCCCTAGGGGGACAAAGGACTTAGCGATCCCACTCATCAGTCGATACTATGCTAGGTGAGGGCTCATCTCTAATCTCAATGGATGCTTTCGGGGGCATCCTCACGTACTGGGAATCGAGTTTCATGCCTTGTGGACGGGAACAAGGTAGAGTGCTATGAGGGGGTTGGGCACCTCACCATGTAATCTCCTTACAGAGACAACAAAGTATGAGACTTCCCATCTGAGAGATGATGGAATCTCCCCAACAATACGTCCCATCTAGGAGGTGATGGGGTCTTCCCCACACTCACGATATACCCTTCTTAGAGGGATGACGGAGTACGAGACCTCTCATATGGAAGGTGATAGGGTCTCTCCAACACTCACCATGTACCCTTTTTGGAGGGACGACGGAATATGAGATCTCTCCAACACTATAGTGGGCCGAGCACTTAGCAAAGTGCCCGATGGGATAGGACACCTCGCCTTGCACTCTACCATTGGATAGAAGATGGAGTGCACTAGAGGGCACCAGCACCTCCTTTGATGCCACAGGACAGAGAGCCCCCGGTTGGGGATGCCCGGCTGGGGAGGTGCCCTTTGAGCGCTTTTGAGAGTGCTCATGGGGCAAAGGCGGGGAATTTCTCAACTTGTGTGTTTTGACGTTAGGACAGGCCGACGGGGAGCATGGAGAATCACTCTCGCTCGGGGTGCGCCCTGTCATGCTCTGTTTGCGCAGCAGGGCAATGCTACTTTGGGCATCGTGGGACACGCCCAATTAGTGGGTGCCTGGACCAGCCTCTCATGGTGGAAGTAGTCCCCCATTCCTCTCAGGTGCTATGCCCACTACCCAAATTGGTTTTACCGAGCGAGAGCTATACAGGACGGACGTTGAGGGCGGCGCCCGTTGTCTGCTAAAGCCCCGCACAGCCAGGGCTCTGCTTCCTATCCTCTTCGATTAGGAGGGTGAGGAGTAACTTCCTGCGTAGGCATATGATAGAACAATTTCCAATTGTTTTAGATTTTTGTTCGCCAGTACAACATCTTGGATTACAAAGTATCTACCACAGAATCATCAAATAGCTTGATCAAAGCATAAACTCTTGTTCGACATAGTACAGTTATGGCAAATTCTTCCCGCTTCTCATGGACAAGAACGGTTATCTTAATTTAATTAGTATGAATCAGCAGAAACAAAGATATCCACATACTTGCAGACAGTTTAAACAAGATAGCACCGACTGAGAAGTAGTACGAGATGATTACCAAAAAGCTCAACATCTTTCAACAACTTTTCAATGTCAATATCAAGCTCCTCATCAGACATGTCAGTAGTTTTTTTTTTCCAAAGCTGGCTTCCGATAGATATCAGAAAGACTCGATCCCTAGAAGGTAAAATGCTGGGAATGTATTAGGAATTCAGGATACCTCAAACAGAAATACCAGATTCTGCTGTTAACGTAGAGGAATTGGAGCACGGTGCTCCAAGAAATCAAGACAGTTTCAAATGGAAGCTCTGAGAGACTCAAGGACGAACCATAAAGTTGTGCCACTCGCTGCTCGACGACAGCGCGACGGCGCGGCGGGGTTTCCGAGCGCCGGATGCCGACGAATCGAAGACCACCTCGACTCAGGGCAGGGGCAGCACCGGCGCGGCGACCTCACCTGGACGTGGCGTAGCGCAGGGGCAGTACTGGCACAGCTGCGTAGGCCACAGGACCCTTGGCACCGCAGCAGGGCGCTGCGAAGGGCGACGGCTGCGGGGTGAGGTGGCTTCGGGCGACGGCCCAGCTTCGAGGCAGGGGTGGCCCGGGTGCCCGGTGTCAGAATTCTGAAGATCTGAATCCGAAAGCATTGAGGAAGCAGTTTATTTCAGTGATTGGACGGTGGATATTGTATCATACCCTTTGTAAGTTCAATCCAGTGGCTAGAAAGCTATAGGCTGGAACTAAGGAATCAGGTGGCTGAGGTGAAACTGAACAGGCTTGTGAGGATCAGAAGGCTAGGAACTATCTTAGTAGTTACTTATTTCACCTTTCCTTGTTACTGTAATCTCTATTGACTTTTGACTGATGGTAAAAGAACTCAGAACTGTTAAGAAACCCTAAAAGCCCGTTGAAGACCCATGTGGTCCCTTAGCCAAAACCCTAGAGGAGCGCTATAAAAGGAGGAGGGCCCCCCTATGTACATGCATTCATTAGCAATAAAGAATTCCTGCTGTTGCTCTCCCTAAACACGTGTCTCTCTCTCTTTCTGTTCTCCAATTCAGATCTGTTCGGGAATCCCGGACTATTCGATAGCGAGGTTCCTTAATACGTTATCAGCACGAAGCTCTACCGGAGTTCAGAATTGAAAGGTGAGAAAGGTGGGTTTTCGACAATTGAATCTAATCGTTGTTGATTCTATGTATGCATCTAACCTACGCATCAGTACCTCGTCACGTGGCATGAAGCTACAGGGGTACAATTCAACAGTACATGAAGTTACTGTTCTTCCATTGCAAATAAAGAAAAAAAGAAAAGAAAGAAATCGACGTCGCCTCGGTCTTCACGCACGCAGCGCGTCGCCGACGGCCGCAGTCGCCGCCTCGCATAAGCGGCCGCGTCGCCGTGCCGTCGTCGCCTCGCGCCCGCAAAGACGTAGCGGCCGGCCGACGCGTCGCTCAAAGCACCGTCGCGTGCCTCGGTTCGCAGCGCTCGCGGCCGGTGACGACTCGGTGCAGCGCACGGCACCGCTACCGAGCCTTGATGTCATCACCGTGCCTCGGCTTGCGGCGCCGTAGCCACGCCACCGTGAGGTGCTTGCAGACCGTCGGCCTCATCGCCCAAGAACGAAGTCCCGGTCGCCGCCTCGGCCTCACGCCGGCAAGCCGGCCCAATGCCGCCGTCGCACCGCCGTCCGCTTGACTGCCGCTGCGCGCATGAAGCACGGCCGGCGTCGCCCGCCGCCGACGGCATACGTAGCCGCTTCGGCACCGCCGCTCGAAGCCGGCTTCCGCCGCCGCTTAGGCTTCCGACGCCACGTGCAAGAAGCGCCGACGCCTCGCGATTCGCGCGCGGCAGACGGGTTGCGGCCGCACTAACCTCCGACGTCTGGACTCGCGCCGCAGCGCATCGCTCCGGCCATGAGTTGTCTCGGCCCCGTCGCCGCCGTACGCGCGCAGCCGAGCCGCGCCGACGCGACCTCGACCTCGCGCGCCGCCCACAGCCGGCGTCGGCTCGGCCTTTGAAGCTCGGCGGCGCCAAGCCGCTGCAGCCACCTCGAGGCGGTCGCCGACGAGCTCCGCCGGCGCCCAAAGCAATGCCGACGGCGGCGCCGCCACGCCGTCGCGCCGACGAAGAAACCGGCCGCGCTTTTGCCCCGCGCATGAAGCGCCGCCGGCCGCGCCGGCCGCGCCACCTCTCGCCTCGCGGCGCCGTCACCCCGGCTCATACCGTTCACCCGGCCGCCGCCTGCGCGTCGCCGCGTCGGCCGCAGACTCCACAGCGACGCATCGCCGCCACCTCGGCCAGCGCGCGCGCAGCAGCCATGTTTTGGCCCCGCGCCGCAGCGCCGCTGCATCGAGTTGCCCGGCGCGCGCTGCCGGCCGAAAGCCGCCGCCGCCTTCGCCCTCGCCGCCACCACAAGATGAAGCAGCGCCCTCGCCGTCGCGCAAGTAGCTGCGCCCTCGCCGTCGCGCAAGTAGCCGCGAGCCTTGGTCTCCGCCTCCCACCGCGCAAGTATCTCAACCGTGTGGAAAAGAAGACAGAACGGCCGAAGGCGAGGCGGCGTGTGGAAGCGGCGGTGTGCGCAAGAAGAAAAGCGGCGGCGCGTGGAAGCGGAGGCACCGAGGGAAAGGAAGCGGAGGCGGTGAGTGAAAACGGGCGGCAGGGCTGTGGCGGCTAGGGTTTTCACCCTAGCCGCCGCGCGCGCTTATGGGTCGGGCCGCCGGGGAAGGGGCGAGGCCCAATAGCCGGTTCGGCCAAAGAAAAGAAAAGAAAAAGGAAGAAAAGAAAGAAAAGGAAAAGAAAGAAGGAAAAAAAGTTGCAGAGAATTTTTTTGTTGAAAAAATTGCCAGAAAAATCAAGAAGATTTATTTGGCTCTGTTTTTAATTTTTCTAGCTTTATTTCTCTGTTTTATGAATATTCTTTATGAATTTTGAATTCATTGCTTTATTTTATATACTGCAAGGCATAGCAATTTATTTTGTACAATTTATGCTTTTTGCAACCATTTTCTATTAGATTACACGCAGTAATCTAATGTCGGAATTTTGAAATCATGAATCGTGAATCGTGAGTTTGAAGAACTGGCCCCACACGGTCAGAACTACCTCACTTGGGCATCGGACGTGAAGATAGTTCTTGGGGGCAAGAAGCTCCATGCTGCGATTGGTCTAGGGTCCTCGCAGGACGCGAAACCTACCGTCGAGCAGAACGATCAAACCGTGCACTGCCGTTTAAATGCATGAATCGCATTTTCTTTTAGATTATGGTTGCTAGCATTTTCTTTTGAATAATGAATAGTAAGCTCTAGAAGAGCATACTTCTTTCATGAATAAATACGCAATTTATTCTTTATCCCAGTATTCTTCAATTTTGCAAGTAATATTTGGATTGTTTTGCCTCTATCTGATTAGAATTATATTTCTTTTATCTAGAAATCGTAGCGCCCAAATGGAAGAGATATGCATTGTTGATGGTGGCACAACAAATACCATCTTAAGAGAGTCTAAGTATTTCCAATCGATCACGAAGAACGCTTTGGAAAGATTACTACGATCGCAGAAGTGACTCATATGTAATCGGCTCGGAAGAGCCACTATTATAATGCCTATGGGTACAACTCGTAATTGAAGAAGCCCTTTGTACCTCGAATCAACACGCACTCTCTTAAGCTTTAAAGACATCCGCGCCAATGGTTTTCACGAGAAACCAATGAAGAAAATGGCAAAGAATACTTGTGCATTGTGAAGCACGTGGTATGTGGAAAATGGTATTAGAAAAATGCCCTCATATGAATCAGGTTGTACTACACGAATATTCATGCACCAAGTGTATACTTCCTTGAAAACTGCTTTTAGAAGCTCGAGTTATTTTCTTTATGGCATGGTAGATTAGGCCATCCCGGTCTTAGAATGATGAGAAATATAGTGAACAACTCACAAGGTCATGGCATTAATGTTAAAAATTTCCCAAATCATGAAGATTTTGTGTGCCCCGCATGTGCCACCGGAAATTAATAACTAGACCCTCTATCATGAAAGTGCAAAGTGAAATCCTGCATTCTTGGAACGCATCCAGGGGGATATTTGCGGTCCGATTCAGCCCCTGTCAGGGTCGTTTCGATACTTTATGGTGCTCATCGATGCTTCCTCGAAATGGTCGCATGTATGCTTGTTGTCAACAAGAAACCATGCTTTTGCAAAGCCGATCTCGCAGATCATAAGAATTAAGAATGCTTTCCGATCATCGCGTGAAGTCCATTAGAATGGACAATGCCGAGAATTTACTTCAAAGGCATTTGATGATTATTGCACAAAGAACAGGATAGCAGCTTGAGCACTCAGACCGCACGTCCATACGCAGAATGGACTAGCGTAGCACTAATAAAGTGGATTAAGTTTATTGCCGCACCGCTTTGCAGAGTTGTAACTTGCCCAACACTTGTTGGGGACACGCATCTGCACGCAGCAGCTCTTATCAATTTTAGACCGTCGGCCTACAACATCCATTCTCCTATGCGGCTTGTGCACGGATCATCCCAAGATCTCCCATCTTAGAAAATTTGGGTGTATGGTATATGTACCTATACCATCCCCTCGTGATCGCAATGGGCCCTCTCCGCAAGTCTGGGATATACGTTGGTTATGAGAGTGAATCCATAATCGGTATTTGGAACCCATGATCGAGATTTGCATACTGACCGGTTGTGATTGCATCTTTGACGAGGATCGCTTCCGTCATTAGGGAGGAAATCACCTTTGGATGAAAAATGCCGGAAATCATATGGCATTACATCGATCCCGCACATGACCCCGAACTAATGAAGCAAATCAAGAAGTCCGAAGATAATTGATTTGTAGAATTTAGCAAATGAACCGCTGATCATTTTTGTGATCCAAGGGCGTGGTTAAGTCGCATGTACCGCAAGGAATGCACCGAGAGGTGGAAATACCAAAGAAAATAGAAGGTATCTCTCAGCCTGTTCAGAGGCCTCAAAGAAAAAGGGCAGGAAATCTGGCTCCTCAAACCCAAAGTACCCGGAGACGTCTGGCAAAAACTGGGCAAGAGGACTTACCACAACCAATCACGAAAATGCTCCAAGGAAAGAAGGGGAGCCAGTTGAGACTTGGCACTGGAAAGAAGCCAACAGAAAGGCAATTCCTGCACTTGAATCTTCCACTCAAGGAAGCCACGGAAATAATGTGTGCGCACACATAGGCGATGAAAGCTAAAGGAACTTGCTCTGCGATAGGGAAAAGCAGAGAAGAGCAAGTAGAAGTGCATGAAGCACCCCATGAAGAAATGGCCATAAACTTTGTAATAACAGGAGAATCCTGAATAGAGCAACGACCAACATTGATGCATACTTTGCAAAGAAGATTGCCTCGATCATTGATCATGATCCCGAGCTCGCATCTCGCAGAGTGCAAGAAAAGGCTAGATTGGGAAGAATGGAAAAGGCAATCACTGCAGAGTTAGTCTCTCCAACAAGAGAGAGGTGTTTGGGCCGTATGCCGCACACCTTCCCATGTAAACCCGTAGGTCACAAATGGGTCTTTGTTCTAAGAGAAATGAAAACAACGGTTGTAAGGTATAAAGCAAGGCTTGTAGCTCAAGGTTTCACTCAACGTCCCGGAGTTGATTATGAAGAAACCTATTCTCCGATCATGGGAGGAATTACCTTTAGATATTTGATCTCAATGGCGATCAACTTGAAGTTGAGAATGAAGCTAATGGATGTTGTCACAAAGATATTTGTATGGAAACTTGGATTCGGAGATATACATGAAAGTACCTAAGGAATTCCTATCCCAACCAAGATGGAGCAAATAAAAACTGCATGCAGGTGAAATTGGAGAAATCACCGTATAATAAAATAATCAGAAGAATGTGGTACAATCGCTGAGTGACTTTCTCTGCAAGAAAGGCTACACAAACAAATAAGATTGTCCATGTGTGTTTATACAAATGATCCCGAATGGATTCTCAGATAATCTTCGTCTATGTAGATGACTTGAACATCATAGGGACGGATGAAGAAATTGAAGAGGCATGCTCATACTTGAAGTCCGAGTTTGAAATGAAAGATTTGGGTAAAACCAAGTTTTGTTTAGGCTTGCAGCTTGAACATGTCCAAGGAGGAATCTTGGTACATCAATCAACCTATACACAGAAAGTGTTGGAAAGGTTTGGATTTGAAAAGGCATATCCTGCGAAGACTCTAATGGTCGGAAGGTCACTCCAAGCAGACCTAGACCCATACAGACCTAGAGAAGAGGGGGAGGAAGTCCCGGGAGCGAAATTCCCATATCGAGTGCAATTGGAGCGCTCATGTACCTTGCGAATAGCACTAGACCTGGACATTGCGTTCACTGTGAATTTGCTAGCTCGATGCAAAGGCGTAACCCACCAAAAGGCATTGGAAAGGGATCAAGGACATCTTCCGTTACCTCCAAGGAAGCAAAGACCTCGATCTGCTTTTTCAGAAGAAACAATGAATTGAATTTGGTTGGCTACGCCGATGCTGGGTACTTATCAGACCCGCATACTGGCAAGTCCCAAACTGGCTATGTTTTCCTATGTGGAGGAACAACAATTTCTTGGAAGTCGTCTAAGCGCACTCTTGTCTCGACGTCGACAAACCACTCGGAAATCATCGCTTGTATGAAGCATCTCGTGAATGTGCATGGCTCAAGAATGGTTCATCACATCCGTAAGTCATGTGGTTTGAACATTGAGCAAACTCCACAATAATTTATGAAGATAATGCGACTTGTGTTGCCCAAGCACAGATGGGTTATGTGAAGAGTAACCTCACGAAGCATATCAACCCCAAGTTCTTCTATGCTCACGAATTGCATAAGATGAACGAAATCAAGATATTGCATACTAAGTCATGTGAAAATCTTGCGATTTGTTCACAAAATCACTCCCAAAGATCTACCTTTGAAAGGTGCGTGAAAGGAATTGGGATGATGAGACTTAGAGAAGTGCAGATTTCAGGGGGAGATATTTCACATACTCCCACATGAATCTCGAGCATGAATTATGAATACCCAACATAAATATCGAAGATTAGCAATTGAAGTTGGGTGAATTGTACTCTTTTCCTTAGCAAGTTTTTCATGAAGTTTTCTTGCATAAGGTTTTTAACGAGGCAATTCGTGCAACATTGAAAAGCGTATGCTATGTGCTCTTTCTCCAAGTATTTTTCCCACTGGGTTTTTCTGGAGTTTTAACGAGGCATATGCATCTCGCGGCAAAGGGCCCAAGGGGGAGTGTTAAGAAACCCTAAAAACCCGTTGTAGGCCCATGTGGTCCCTTAGTCAAAACCCTAGAGGAGCGCTATAAAAGGAGGAGGGGTCCCCCCTATGTACATGCATTCATTAGCAATAAAGAATTCCCGCTGTTGCTCTCCCTAAACACGTGTCTCTCTTTCTTTCTGTTCTCCAATTCAGATCTGTTCGAGAACCCCGGACTATTCGATAGCGAGGTTCCTTAATAAGAACCAATGCATGAGGTGCTTCAATGCTTTTTTTTTTATAGTTGCACAAATATTAAAGCATGAATAAAAGGTAGATGGAGATTTCTTACCCCTTCGTTTGCTTCAAGATTTGTGCAACTTGTATTAGGAGGGAAAACATTGAAGCACGGCTAATCATATCAGTATCGAAGAATCTAATACAAGTTTTGCTCTGTACTTTCCCCGTTTCCTTTTGCACTTATTTCCGTTCCATTTTTGCTATTTGATTCTGATTTCATTCTCTGCAATCCCCTACGATTTTGGGTCATGACAAGATTGGTATTAGAGCAGTACGATCCTCGGCTGAGATGAGATTTGGCGATCTTGGTGAAGATCAGGTGTGAGAAGCTCAATCTTCTGTGAAATTTCAATTATAGCTCTGTCGGGAGTAAGTTGGGCAAGAATCGTGCACTGGATTGATTCGGTAGAAAGGGTTTGGAAGGATTTATTTTACTTCCTGTAAAATTCCGGATCTACTGACATAATTGGATTTGGGGATTTCTCTTGATTACGATGCCGAAGGTTGCGAAAGGTTCAGAGGAGGATGCTGGATCGGCAGTGGCGGCAGAGTTGGAATCGATGAAATCAGATCTGGTTCGCATGCAACATCAGATAGATGGGAATTCTTCAGTGGTTCAAGATCAGATTGATCAGGTTCAGAGACAAATACTGGGAAATTCCACCAAAATAGATCAAGTAATGGAGATGCTTAAGGTCCTCATTGAAAAATCTGGACCAACAGAAGAAGAGGCTAGTAATTTGGCTCAGTATGAAGGTGACAGAGATCAATTGAGGGGATCATTTACAAGACAAACAACACCAGGCAGTGGCCATTCCTATACTTTGAATCCTTCTTCAGGTAACACAATTAGTGACATGCTTCCAATTCCATCTAGTGTACCAAATCTGGTGACCAATCTTCCTATGAGACCACCAAACCTGGTAGAGAATACAGAAAATGTAACTGGTGGAACTTTTGGGTTTAGTTTATATCCTCCAACCATGGCCCAGGGAACCTTTGCACCTCAGTACACAGCTTCAAATCCCCCTTATGTTCCAACATATAGGCACCCTTTTAATTTTCCATACCCACAATCAGGATATGTACCACAGGCTAGACAGGGGCATGACTTTCAGTGGGGACATTCTTGGCCCAGAGCACCAGAATGGCCAACAGAAAATTATGAGAACCGAGCTCAACACACCCGCCAATACAGCAAGGGACCTAAAGTAGAGTTTCCAAAATTTGATGGTGAAAATCCTGAAGCTTGGATAAGGAAAGCAGAGAAGTGTTTTGAATTGGGTAGAACACCTGAAGGGAAGAAAGTAATCATTGCTGAGGTTTACTTGACAGGGAGAGCAGATCAATGGATAAGCAGCAACCGAATTGATACTAGTTCATTGACTTGGCCACAATTTTGTAGCATGATTTGTAAAAGGTTTGCAGCTGAAACTAGAGTGGAAGTAACTGAAAATTTCAGAGGATTGACTCAGGTTGGAACTGTGGAAAGTTATATTGATGCCTTTGAAGGGATAATGAGCCTTGTGAGGAGGAATAGTCCCAATTTAACTGAGGAATACTTTTTGGACTATTTCATATCTGGGTTGAAGAGCTATATTAAGATTCCTTTGAAGTCCTTAGAACCTAGATCCTTGGTTGAAGCTTATGCCCATGCAAGGAATTATGAAGGTAGCACCAGTTACAAAAGGTACTCAGGATGGAATTCTAACATCAGTGTTAAGTCCCATCAGTCTAGTGGATCAGTACAGAAGGGAGGAAATACTGCAAACAAGAAAGAAGCCAGTGAAAAATCCAGTGGAATTAGTAACAACAAGTGGGCAGGTGGTAAGTGTTTTAAATGTCAAGAACCTTGGGTTCCAGGTCATAACAAGGTATGCAAATTTCAAAAGCAGATTCACTTAATTGCAATGGAGGATGAAGAGGAAGAGTTGGAGGAAAATATTGAGGCTGAGTTCAGTACTCCACCTAGTAGTCCCAAACATCAAAAGGGTGAAGCAGAAGCGCTACAAGTGTCAATGCATGCCGTGGCAGGAACTACTACGTTTCACCCTGCTTTTTGCTTTTGCGAGCTACATGTGACTTGTAGTTTATGTTCAAAGTCGCTTAAAAGCTGACCCGTTGGGAGGGTTTACTGGTTTTTTAGAAGTCGAAGCTGGCTTTAAGCCATAGACCGGACCTACTCCCCTTCTAACCCAAAACTTTCTTAGTACTTTTAAGCATATGCATTAATTGGCCAATTAGTTCTTTCGTCTGTACATGCACAAGTCCTTAAATCTTTCTCCTGACCTTCCATCTATCACTACCGTTGTTTCTTCCCCAATGTCCCCTTATTTATTGCCAAAACTGCTTTGTTGATTTATCACTTGTTTGATCATAAACCTCTATTAAATTCGTCCGACTTGTTTGTATAATAACAGATTAATAGGTGAATGATTTGACATGGCCGTGTTTTCTATACATGGTAAAACAAATGTTGGCTATTGTCACCTATGCATATGGACATGCAACATCTGTTGTCTGTTTACAAAACTGCTGGTACTAGTTAGTTCTTATGTGCAAGCATACAAACTTTTTTTTAAAAATATCCCTATTAAAATATGATGATTCTGCAATTGATCATGCATGATAAGAATGAAGTGGAAAGAACGGAAAAGGGAAAACGAATGACGTAACTAGCACGTCCCCGATGTGAACTCAACGGAGACGAGCCTTCTTAGGGTATACTGAGGAGAACTATAGTTTTTTTGAAAAATAGTTTTTGATTTTCTGAGCTAAAAAGCAACATTAGTATTTTATAAGAGTCCATTTGATAAATAGCTAATTTTTCTCAGTAATAAGCTGCAAAAATAGATCTAATCCACCTTTCAACTTTTGACTTTTGCTAGTTATATATGTGTTTGCACTAAGATTTGGCAAGTATGGTCAAAATCGACATATTTGAGTCAACAGTATATAGTTTGACTTGAAAAGATTAAAGATATTTGGTTATTACAAAGATTTTTGAGGAAAGACCGTCCGGATTGAGGTCGATACGGATCGCGTTCTGCAATGTATTGTAATAGGACTCGATCGGCCGATAGGTATAAAAGATAGACGTAGGTAGACGAAAACAAGAACACAATCAAATCAACCAATCTACATTATACTTTCATCTACTTTTCGTCGACTAGGAGTAGTTTTGTAATCTAGATTCTCCTGTAACTCGATTTGACCAATAAATTTGCGCATCGTCGATTATTGATCATCTTTTGTTACGCCAATCAGGTTTGATTTTCTCTGATCTTGCTACGCATCACCTTTTTCAGAGTTGATCTGCCTTTATCCTTCTGATTAACCCCCATCAGCTAATTAGATTTGCAATTACCTTCGATTTGATCGGCTTTTAGCTGGTTGGAACTAAGCCGATTGCTCCTTGGGATCGACTTTACGCGTATTTCATATTTTTCTTACCGATTATAGGATCAAATTGGTTGGCACGTCATGAACCAACTTGAACCCGGTGTTCGTCTGGTGTGTTGTGGTCGATAAACCCATACATCAAGTTTTTGGCGCCAACACACTCTTGGCATGCCCGATGGGACCACGAAGATGTCTTCTTCCGGCAAATCGATTCCGCCGTCTGACCTCAACGCCAAGGCCATAATCATCCCTACATTGGACGATTTGACGCCAAAACAGCGCAAGGAAATTGAAGATCGGAAGGCCGCGTTGGAGGAGATGATGTTGGGTTGCTACCAAAAAACCCAACGCGGCATCACTCAGAAAACCGCATTGCCGACAGTCAATGCCCTCAGCGACGCAGGGGTCGCTAATAACCCGGTAAGTCAATACGTGCCTGCACAAGCAGAGTTATCGGCTATGATCGAACAATTTGTGCACCATGCCTTGATCGATCAATCATCGGCTTTAGTTACTACCCTCAAGCTGATGATTGCTAATAGTGTTAAAACTATTGCCCAAGAGTTGGCTTCGTTCGAGGGCCTGCTCGATCCACTGCAAACGCTACCAAACTACCATGTTTATTCAGTGGCTCAAAGCACTCAAAACACGGTCGTTGGTGCAAAACCGTCGGCTCCAATTCCATCGTTGATGCCGACCCAACCCACTGTTATACTACCGTGGGATCCTCGTCCTAGCGGAGTCGTACATTACCAAGTATTGCTGATGCCACTAAGTTGAACGTGTCGGCTAATTTGCCACCGTCAGCTCTGTTTTACGCCTTCCCATAATCGGTTTCCTAGCCGGTTGAGCCTGATAGATACCCACAACACTATGAACCGATTCCACCCAGGAATTCGGCCCCACATAAGGTAGTAACCTATTCAGAACCCTTTGTCCTGTTGTCAGAGCCGCCGGTTAGAAGGAACGATGGATATGGTCAATTTTCTCAATATCCGTCGGCTCAATCTAATCGGCAGCCCGAGTTTACACTCGGGGGGCAGAATGCTAATTATGATCATAATTGGCACAACCCTAATACCTCGTCGGTTAATAACGTTAATTGGGCCTACCAAATTTTCACAGTATTAAGGGATCAATTCGGCATACAACCGAAGGGCAAAGTTATCGGCTATAGAAAGCCGTATCTTGATTATATAGATCACATGCCATATCCGAATAATTTCAGAATCCCTGATTTTGCAAGGTTTTCTGGGGATGATTCAGTCACAACCTTAGAGCACGTCGGACAATTTATCGCTCAATGTGGCGAAGCCGCCCAGTCCGACAGGCTAAAAATTAGATTGTTCTCATTATCGTTATCAGGAGCAGCTTTTACTTGGTTTACTAGTTTACCTCTAAATTCGGTTCATTTTTGGAACGATTTGGAAAGCTAATTCCATGAATGCTTTTTCTCCGGTAGTCTGGAACTAAGAATTTTTGACCTAAGTTCCGTCCGCCAGAAATTTGGGGAATCGGTAACAGACTGTATTAAAAGATTTAGGGAGGTTAGAAATCGGTGTTTTAGCGTCACATCGCCTGACAACCAACTAGCCGATTTAGCCTTCCAAGGGTTAATTCCCCCACTCAGGGAGAAGTTTGGTGGGCAAGAGTTCATCGATTTGAGCAATTTGCTTCATCGCGTGTCGGCTCAAGAAAGCCGATATCCAGATAACAGGGGATTCAGGGATAAATTTAAATTAAACGGTAATAATAAGGAAAAGGATAAGGCCAAGGTTAATATGGTTGACTATTATTCAAGCAAATCCTCTGAAGACGATGAAGCAGAAGTAAACATGGCCGAATGGGTCAAAGGGTCTAAGAAATCTTTGGTCTGTTCTTGGCTTAAGCGACTAAGAATAAGTCGGAAGTGAAGTATGCATTCGATATATCCAAATGTGATCATATTCTTGATTTACTTTTGCAAGAAAAGATAATATGATTACCTGAAGGACATGTTATACCATCAGCTGATGAGATCAAGAAACGAAGGTATTGCAAGTGGCATCATTCTTTTTCTCATAATACTAACGATTGCAATATTTTTCGTCAGCAGATCCAGTCGGCTATTGAAGACGATCAGCTAAAGTTCGCAGATGAGCCGACCATGCAGGTGGACGTCGATCCATTTCCCATAAATATAGTCCAATGTTCACGCAAGGGAAAAGAGCCGATGCATGACGAATCGGAACAAGTTCGGCGTGTTGACGTTCAAACAGCCTCAAACGGTGAAAAGACCTTGAATGTTACGATCGGTTCAGTACAAATAGAAGCCGATTATGAGGGTAAAAATTCAAGAACTGTCAAGCCGAAGGGAGATCCGCAAGTTGGCAAGTGGTACAAGGCGGAAAAATTGCCACCACAACGATTGATCATTAAGCCTAAGCCAACTTTTCCTCAATTACTGGAGAAATATGGGAGAATGAAAAATTGGCCGCAGTACCCTTCGTGTCGGCCAGACAATCTATATTGGCCTGAAAACTTGGAAATGGCTCATCAAAGGTGCCCCTTTTGGCAGTTTTGCTAGGAGAGGGGAGTCGCATTACCATCACCTTACACATGCCCGATGGAGCATTATCCCCAACACGATTGGCCTAGGCGATCGGTCAAAGATAGGCTATTTGGGCCAATAATAGATCGTATTAACAAAAGCTACAGAAAGCCGATTCAGGAAAGGATTTCACTACCAAATCAGCCTAAGGTGTAGGTGAAGGAGTCAAGCTCTGCGGTAAAGAAAGATTTGGCTGGAAGAATCCGTGAGCAGATCGAATCTAAACCCAGATGGTGTCCGCTAGGTCTTAGCCGATCGCAATGCAGACGGCTTCAAAGGCTGAGGACCCAAGAGATCAGGGAGGCTGAACAAGAGAAGCAAAGGGACCAAGCGTTCAATGAACTTCGACCAATCAAAACCATGAAGAAAGAATGGAGGAGGAAAGATCAAATTGAAGAAGAGACAGATTCAACCGATGATTTGGGTTCGCCCATAATTCAAGATGGCACTCCCCCAATGGATATCAATATGGTGTTCACATTGCCGGTAGAGTTCAAAATAAAAACTGAGTCGGCTAAGGAGACCTTCGCTCAGTTATGTTTGGGTGCTCAAGACGCAATCTTCGAGAAGCCCCAAGAAACCCATCGGCACCTCAAGCCTCTATATTTGAAAGGGAACATAAACGGTAAGCCGATATCAAGGATGCTGATGGATGGTGGAGCTACAGTCAATCTAATGCCGTACACCACCTGCAAGAAGCTAGGTAAGTTCGACGAAGACTTGATTAAAACAAGATTTTGAATAACTTCACGGGTGACCCTACAGAAGCTAAGGGCGTAATGGTCATAGAGTTGATTGTCAGCATCAAAACTTTGCCGACTGCATTCTTCGTAATCGACACCAAAGGCAACTATAGAGTGTTGCTTGGACGAGATTAGATACATGCGAATTGTTACATCCTGTCGACTATGCACTAGCTACTCGTCCAGTGGAATGGAGACGAAGTCATTCCAGCCAACACATCGGCTCACATTGCAATGGCTAGTTCGGATGCAAATTGGCCGCATGAAGAAGCCGAATGTATATCAGGCAAGGTCCTGGATGATTGTGATTTCATTTGTATCGGTAAGACAAGACTTATGCCGATCAGTGTCAAGCCAGGCACGTTTGATCGAGCGAACGAAGTTTTGCATCGATGGGGTCCAAGCAAGCAATGAAGACCCTACAGGACAAAATGCAGAGCTATCAGCAGATGACAGATAGCTACGAGGCCATTGAAGATTTCCAAGAAATCGAGAAGTTAGGCCAAGGATTCACATCAACCGATCTACTTGAAGAAGTCGACATAGGTGATAGCGATAGGAAAAGACCTACTTTTATTAGTGCAAAATTAGATAAAGTATATAAGGAAAAGTTGGTCAAAATCCTTAGAAACTATAAAGATTGTTTTTCCTGGGAGTACCATGAGATGCTTGGCTTAAGTTGACAACTTGTTGAGCATCGACTACCTACAAAGCCACGGTATCGGCGGTTTAAACAGTACCCTCGAAGGTTTAATCCGGCTTTGTACAATATTATAAAAGAAGAAATAGAAAGATTGTTGAAGGCCGAATTTATTAGGCCTTGCCGATATGCTGAATGGGTCTCCAATATTGTTCCCGTCATGAAGAAAAATGGTAAGCTCAGGGTATGTGTCGACTTTGGAGATTTGAATAAAGCTACTCCAAAAGACGAGTATCCGATGCCAATAGCCGACATGCTTATCGATACTGCGTTAGGAAATAAGATTATCATCTTTCTGGATGGAAATGTCGGATATAATCAGATATTCATGGCAGAAACCGATATACCAAAGACCGCTATCATATGCACTGGCGCTCTAGGGTTATTTGAGTAGACTATTATGATGTTTGGCTTAAAGAATGCTGGTGCAACTTACCAGCGGACTATGAATTTAATCTTTCATGATCTGATCGGTCGTACCGTTGAAATTTACATTGATGATATTGTAGTGAAATCAAAAGATGATTTGCAGCATTTAGCCGATTTAGAGACAGTCTTTAAGAATACAAGGGTACATGGCTTAAAGATGAATCCTTTCAAGTGTGCATTTGGTGTGTTGGCTGGGCAATTATTAGGTTTTATGATCCATGAAAGGGGAATTGAGGTCAATCAAGAAAGAATCAAGGCTATAACCAAGACGAAGCCGCCGACATGCAAAAATGAGTTGCAGAAGTTGATCGGCAAAATTAATTATTTATGACAGTTCATCTCAAATCTTTCTGGTCGTATTCGCGCGTTTACTCCCTTATTGAAGTTAAAAGATAATCAGGAATTTGTTTGGAGAGCCGATCAACAGAAAGCTTTTTATGATATCAAAGAATACCTGACCAATCCTCCGATCTTGGCCGTGCAGCAAAAGGGGATTCCATTCAAGCTATACATATTAGCTGAGGAGGAAACTATTAGAGCTGTTTTGGTGCAAGAAGTCGATGGAAAAGAAAGGGAAATATTTTACTTAAGCCGACACCTATTGGATGCTGAAAGCAGGTACCCTCTTATAGAGAAACTATGCTTATCTTTATACTTTGCCGATACAAAGTTAAGGCATTATATTCTAGCATCGGCCTGTAAAGTAGTCTGCAAAACCGATGTTATAAAATATATGTTGTCAGCTCCAATTCTATGAGGTCGACTTGGTAAATGGGCTTATGCATTGATAGAGTTCGACCTAGAATATGATTCGGCTAAGGTGGTTAAAGGATAAGTAATAGCCGATTTCATAATAGGAAGCGAAACAACTGTCGATCTAGTTTCTATTGCTCCTTGGCAATTGTATTTCGACGGATCGGTATGTCAAGAGGGTGATGGCATTGGTATAGTACTCATCTCGCCTAATGGACACAACTTCGAGTTTGCGTTTCGGCTAAATAGCCGACGTTCTAATAATCAGGCAGAGTATGAAGCGTTACTTAAAGGCCTACAGCTGCTGAAAAATATCGAAGTAGATGCTGTTGAGGCCTATTGCGACTCCTTGTTAGTTGTGCAACAAATCAAAGGAGAATACCAGTGTCATGATGAAATACCGCTTAAATATTTAGGACAGTGTATTAATACAATCGGCTCATTCACTTCATTTTCCATTGACCATATTCCTCGGGAAATGAATGATAGAGCTAATTTGTTAGCTCAGTAGGCATCGGGCTATAAGATTTTTTGCCAATGTCAAATGCTTGAGCTGGTTGATAAAGCGATAATGTGTGCTGATGCTGTCGACTGGAGGACGAAGATAAAAGATTACCTAAGTGATCCATCCAAACCAACAGAGCTCAAAGTTAGGTAGTAGGCCTTAAAATATGTTGTCTTGGATGAAATTCTGTACTATCGGACATTAGAAGGGTTACTACTGAGATGCCTTAGAGCCGATGAAGCCAAAGTAGCCATGGGTGAAGTACACGAAGGTACTGTGGGTCTCATTAGTCGGCTTACAAAATAAAATGGATGCTTAGGCGCACAGGGTATTTTTGGCCGACGATGTTGGAGGATTGTTTCCAATATTATAAAGGGTGCCAGACTTGTCAAAAGTTTGGTAATGTACAACTCACACCTGCATCGGCTTTGCATCCGATTATCAAACCATGGCCATTCAGGGGATGGGGAATAGATGTAATTGGCCAAATATTTCCTGCTTCAAGCAAAGACCATAAGTTCATTTTGACCGCAACCGATTATTTCTCTAAGTGGGTTGGGGCTATACCCCTCAAGAAAGTTACAAGTGTCGAGGCTATCGGGTTTGTCAATGAACATATTATTTATTGGTTTGGCATCCCGCAGACTATCACGACCGATCAAGGTACGGTGTATATGTCCAATGAATTTCAGAATTATGCAAAAAGCCTGAGAATCAAACTGCTAAATTCGTCGCCTTATTATGCTCAAGCTAACGGACAAGCTGAGTCGTCCAATAAAACTTTGATTAAGTTGATTAAGAGGAAAATCGACAAAAAACCAAAGAATTAGCACTCAACATTATCAGAGTCACTGTGGGCCTATCGGCTAGCGTACCTTGGGTCGACAAGACTTTCTCCTTATCAACTGATTTATGGTTAGGAAGCCGTTTTACTAGTGGAGATAAACATTGATTCTATACGAGTGGCCAGACAAAATGGTTTGTCGGCTCCGGATTATAAAGATTTAATGATTGACAACTTAGACGACTTAGCATAATTGCGTTTGTCTACGTTGGATCGGCTTAAGAAAAATAAGATGAGAGTTGCGAGGGCATATAACAAGAAGGTTGTGCCCAAATCATTCAGTGAAGCCGATTTGGTCTGGAAAACCATACTACCTCTTGGTTCTAGAGATAGCCGATTTGGTAAATGGTCCCCTACGTAGGATGGACCGTATAAAGTAAATCGGCTTGTTGATAGAAATTCTTACATACTCGAGACGTTAGGAGTCGTTTTTGTCTAAGGCGATTAATGGGAAATACTTAAAGATAAGGCGATTAATGAGAAATACTTAAAGAGATACTACCCTAGCGTATGGGTCGGATCTTAGTCGGCTACGAGGAAATATCGTCTTGAAAGCCTAGTTAACTCGCTGCTATTAACTATGGCTAAAAAGGATGGATTAAATAGACAAAACAACAATAAAATCGGTTAAACAACCGATTATAAAACTAAACATTACAAAAGTATTGTTCTAGAAGCCAAGCATCCAAGAGGTTTTCGTCGTTACAGCAGTTTATAGGCCAGAGCTAGGAAGTGTAGCTCCCAGAGCCGACAATGTGCCTGCGGCCTTGACGATGATGTCTTGTACTTCGTCGACTATATATTGGTCTGCCTTAGCGTTTTCAGGTACAGGAGTCACCTTAGTCGACTGTTTCTTCACATTGACTATGCCCATGGTGATGTTAAGTTTCTGCTCTTTGATACCCGATGAGGTCTTCTCTATGATTTGATGGCCTTCTGAGATTTGCTTATCAGTCTTGGCCAGCTCTTCCATAAGAAAATTTTTGGTCAATTAAAGCTTCAAGATGGCCTCCTTGCTGGCCTTGAGTGATTGGGCATCAATGTCGAATTTTTGCTTCTTCGCCTTTGCATCGACAACCAACTCATCCAAAAGCTTTTGGTCGGTCTCTTGGGCTTCATGTTGGGTGATTCTCGCCTGGGCAGCCTCGACTAATGCCTTCTTCTCATCCAGATGGCAGACATTCAGCAGTGCCTCCATCGCCTCTAGAGGCAAGTCGGCTTCAACGACCGCCATAGCATCGCGTATCGACTGGTTATTCTTGAGAATCTCCGCCTGTGGCCTCATCACCAAGTCGAAGAGCTTATTTAAGCGCTCTTGGGCTCTAGGAGCCGATGTGACCGCGGCTGATGCTTCCTTTGAGACTTCTATTATTTTGCGAATGTCTGCGGGATAGTCATTGGTGGCCATGATTTCTGGATCATTAAGATCAGCCAAAGAGAATCTCAGCAGATCCGTTGGATCAGAGGTGGCTGGGGCAGTAGGAGCCGGTGGCGTCGGCTGAGACGAGGGAAATGGAGCCTCCAGAGGAGCGTCGGGCAGATCGGCTAGAATGTTGGCCACCTGCACCGATGGGGTTGGCTGCAAACGAGAGTTAGAATGAATTACGCCGATATGCGGGAACACTCATCATAGAAACCCATGGAGGAAATAACTACCCCTGCAGTAGCCGACGCGTGTGGTGAGCTTTCACCACTTTGCTCTTGAGGCTTGGAGCCTCTTTTAGCGGGAGTCTTGGTGGACTTCGCCTTCTTCTTTTCTGAAATTTAATCGGTCAAAAATTAGTCCCCGAAAAGGGCATAAAGAGGAAGTGAAGTGACAGTCAATCGAAGTATACTCACTGGGTTGCTGTTTTTTCTCCATGTCCGATAGCGATGGGCTCTGGATGCCCAAGGTACCAGAGGTATACCCCGTTATACCGGTCGACTGATGTGGCCTTTTTCCTTGATGGCCACTACTCGATTGGCCAGAGATCGGCTTCTTGCCAGCAGCCTTGGTCTGCAAACAAGGACAAAAACCAATTAGTTAAAGGTACTTGGCAGAATTGAATTGTGGGGTGAAAAGAGATCCATTTAGCTTATACCTCGCCGGTAATGTCTACTAGACTTGTGTTAGTATACCTGGAGGGGATAGAAGAACTAGACTCATCGCTCGAACCACTGTCAAAAACTACCGTCGGCTCATGTAGATTTGGAAAGAAAGTGTTAATAATGGCCGACGATGTCCTCTCCAGAAAAGTGCCTCTGCGATAGATGACCACCATGAAGAAAAGTGGCTTGTCCAACGTATAGGGGTGGGCATAAATAAACCAAAACCAAAAAACCGAACCAAACCAAACCGAACCGAATTAACTGATTTTTTTCGGTTTTTTTTCTTCAGTTTTTGGTTTTCGTTTCGGTTTTTGTTTTAATACTGTTCGGTGTTCGGGGTTCGGTTCGGTTTTCGACTCCCAAAACCCGATAAAAACAGAAATAGCCAATGAGCGTCACTTCTTCAGCTCTCTTTGCAAGTCGCAAACTCGAAACACTTCAGCTCCCTCGCCGGATCCGTGTTCCCTGATGAGCCCACGAGCACAACCTCGCCTCCATGTCTCCATCCCACACCGCGCCTCCCTCCTAGTCCCTCCTTCCCTCGCCGCTGCCCTCTCCCTCTCCCTGCTCAAGTCACCGCTCCTCTGGCCCCGCCTCTCTCCTCCCGCCTCCGCGCCCCAAGAGCCTCGCCGCCTCCTTCCTCTCCTCAAGAAGGGCCGCCACCATCGCCTCCCTTTGTAGCCCCCCGCCTCCCTCACCCCCGCCGCCCGCCAGCCATCGTCTCCCTCCGCAGCCCCCGCCTCTCCCTCCCCTTCCCCCACGAGCACGGCGTGGCGCCTCCCCGTCCCCTTCCCCCTCTGGCGTGAGCACGGCGCGACGCCCCCCCGCATCCCCTTCCCTCTTCGGCGTGGGCTTCGAAGCGGGCGCGGCAACAATGGGCGCGGGCGAGGCGACGGCGAGCGCGCAGGGGGGAGGCAGCAGTCGAGGTAGGGTCCACGTGGGCGAGCACCGGGTAGGCACGACACGCAGTTGACAGCATGGGCCCTTCGTCCCCGTCGGTGCATGGCCATGGTGCAGCTGCATCCCCATGCCCCGCTCGATGCCCTTCGGCTGGGTTCGGTTAATTCGGTTCGACGACAGTGGACGCGAGCGGGGCAACGGCGACAGCGGGCGCAGTGCATGGGATGGCAACGGCGAGCGCGATGCGCTGGCCAGAGGCCGCGGCCGAGGTAGTATCCGTGGCAGCATCAGGCGCTCGCACGAGCTAGCAGTAAGCAGTAGAAGATCTGGCTTGGAATGCTTCGGTAGTTCGGTGAACCGAATAACCGAACTGAATTTTTTTCGGTTAATTCGGTTCGGTTTTAAAATTTATTCGGTTTGGTTCGGTTAACAGTTTTCAAAAACTAAATTTTTTTAAAACCGAAAAGCCGTATTAACCGAATGCCCACCCCTACCAATGTATGTTCAAAAAGAAATGAGGCAGGTCTTCAAGTTGGAGCTCATCGGCTATTTCCAGCACTATACTAGCTGCGGTTACATCGCGGACGCGAGCTCTCGGTCATAGTCGATCAAGCAATGGAAGACTTGGGATCACTTACCCAAAGCCCAACTGCTGAGCGTAAATAGAAGGATGATAAAATTCGTAGGATGGCTAAAATGTTCGATTTCTCGTATTTAAGCCAACATGAAGGATGCTCGGAGAAACGAAAGTCTTATAAAAATTCAAAGTCTCCTGAGGCATCAAGGAACTGTTGGCTTCTAGATGCAAGAAAGATGGACATGGGAAATCAGCCACTTCGCTGTAGCTGAAGAAGTCCTATTGCTTGAAGTCTTCATTGCTCAGCTGAAGGAAGAAAGCCGGGTACTTCTTTGAGCCGATGGGTGTGACCCTTGTTTCATTCCCGGAGCACATCATAAATCTCTCTCCATACGATCGACTGGCTCTGAATTGAGGCACTGTATTTTCTGGAGTATCTTCCCGCGAAAACGCCGCGTCCTCGGCTGGTTCCAAGGCAAAGGACCGGCTGAATAAGCAATACAACCAGATTTGGATGAACCAAAGGGGACCAGCCACGTTACCGATAGCGAAACTGGCAAATCCTGTAAACAACCGACTTCTTATTATATGCATCATTTTTCCTAGAACAAGCCGACGGCCCTCTACCAGTCGCTCCGCTATAAGCTGATACACTTGGGTCGGCCCAAGGGAAGCCCCGCAAAAGAGATACCTTTCTAACCACAAGTTAAGGAAGACCACATGCTCTTCGTCCGATACTGGCCCATTCACCTTGTTGTTATTGCTGATATACTTGCTCCACCCTTCGCCTTTGGATTGAATGAACTTGTACTTTGGCTTGCCGCTGTAAGCTGATATTTGCTCCCCGTCCGGCTGAAGGCAACATAGCTGGGCCACATCCAAAAGAGTTGGTCCGATGGGACAGTGCAGAACCTGAATGCGTTAAAAGTATCCAACCAGAAATAGCAAGCTGTGGTCACTAATGGTTCATTGGCCTCTGGATCGGCTAAACATAGGGGAAGGCACTCAGCTATTCCCATCCTCTCCTATACCTCTCTCTTTTGGGCCGCTACCCGATTATACCAATTTTTTCATCCCTTGAGCGCTGTCGGTCATGCTCTAAAACTCTTATTCCAACCTTCTATATTATATCCGGCGGCTGATAAAGGAAGGCGAGGTATTTCTTCATTTTTAACTGTATCAGCCTCTAGGTTTCCTACTGGATCTAGATAATACTGGTTGATGCCGTTCGGGATTGGGATAAGTACCTGACTGGGGTCCATTCAGCCGATCTGAGTTGAAGCCGATTAGGAGACAGAAGGAGGATGAGCGCAAGGGACTTGACAGCAGGAGCAAAAGAAGCCGATATTAGATGTTCAGAGAGCTCGAAGGCGTGAGAATGATCATGTGGGGGCCGCATATTTATACAACAGGTAAAAGTGAAATGGCGGGAAGGATTTTCGAAGCGGCGTGTGCAGTGAGAATGAACGATATGCATATCGAAGTTTTTATGGTGCCATTAAAACAGCGGTTACTGCCGAAGACTTCCTGCTAAGCCGACGTCGTGCAAGCCGATAGTTAAGATTTTTGGAAGATAACAAGTTATCTCCAAAAAATGGGGGGCATATGTTTGCACCAAGATTTGGCAGGTATGGTCAAAATCGGCAGATTTGAGTCAACAGGATATAACTGATGTTTGACTTGGAGAGATTAAAGATATTTGGTTACTACAAAGATTTTTGAGGAAAGACCGTCCGGATTGAGGCCGATACGGATCGCGTTCTGCAACGTATTGTAATAGGACTTGATCGACCGATAGGTATAAAAGAAGGACGTGGGCAGACGAAAACAAGAACACAATCAAATCAACCAGTCTGCATTATACTTTCATCTACTTTTCGTTGACTAGGAGTAGCTTTGTAATCTAGATTCTCCTGTAACTTGATTTGATCAATAAAGTTGCGCATTACTGATTATTGATCATCTTTTGTTACGCCAATCAGGTTTGATTTTATCTGATCTTGTTGCGCATCGTCTTTTTCAGAGTCGATCTGCCTTTATCCTTCTGATTAGCCCCCCATCGGCTAATTAGATTTGCAATTACCTTCGATTTGATTGGCTTTTAGCTGGTTGGAACTAAGTCGATTGCTCCTTGTGATTGACTTTACGCGTATTTCATATTTTTCTTACCGATTGCAGGATCAAATGGTTGGCACGCCACGAACCAACTTGAACCCGGTGTTCGTCTGGTGTGTTATGGTCGATAAACCATACATCAAGTTTTTGACGTCAACAATATGACTTCTAGCTTATACGAAAAGTCGCTTAAAAGATAAGCTGTTTAGAAGAATTTATTAATTTTTTTAGAAGCTAAAACTGGCTTAAATCCTCAAACAGGAACTTAGCTAGTTCCTACTTTCGGAGCTCCGATGATCGCTACACGAGGTTTCTCGACAGACGCCGTCGACCGTCCATATGCCATGGAGTTTTGCCACTTTAGAGGCGCTAGAACGTGTCTGTATGTTTTTTATCAGTATCTGTGTGTTGCCTCTAGTTAGCTCACTGCCATTCGACAGTGATAGGCGTTGGTGAAGCTAGCTATGCATGGCTACGGTACATATACTAGACACTTGGTTTAAGGGATTTTATAGATCATCTGGAAATTGTGACGTGCCCATAAAGGGCCGGCATGTTTTGGCGCGGCACAGTGGGTTGTGCTGGGCTTGGAAATCAGGTCTTGATGGACGGTATGAGATGGCTTCTCGGACCGTGCTTGGGTCGGTCAGCACGAAAAAACTGTTTTAGGTATAAGTCTAGTCCATTAAATATAATAACCAGCCATATATCTTCCTCCTGTTGACCTCTCATGTGCCAGCGTTGTCGGCCCTTCTACCGCGCTCGTGCCACCATCTCCACGGATACCGTCCGCTGCCATCGATGCTACGTCCCTCTTTTGTGCCCACGCCGCTATCTCCACCGACGCTGTCTTCAATTCTCCCAAGCTTGCACCGCCGACAACTCTTGCGTGCTCGCGCAACCGTCTCCCCTGATGTCATCCGCCACTGCCTATGGCTCCCTCATTGGTGTGCTGTGCTCATGCTGGTCCAACACGAAGGTAGTCTTGTGTGCCATCGGGCCGTGCATAGGTCTTGACAGTGACCGATTGTACCGACAAAGCACAACCCATTGCGACCCACAGCTCGTTGTGCCCGTGGCGTAGAACGGCACGACCTAACTCCTAGCACTAGTTTATCCTATAAATTTAATGATATAACACCATTACTCATTTGTACTAAGCTTGTGCTTACAAGCGATGATGCGTTAACGCAGCAACCCATTCTATTACTCAAACAAAATAAATGGTTAAGTACGGACTTAAGGTTGGACGATCCCTTCATCGCCGACCCATGAAGAATTCATATGCCATGCATTGAGAATCTGCTTGCCTATAATTCCAAGCATAGATTTCTTTGCTTGGAGTAGGGTTCACAAAACCAATTTAAAAAAAAACGTTCGAAAATAAAAAATATCGAGTCGAAAATAGTTCAAAACCAAAGGGTTAATAATTCAAAACTTCTGAAAAAAAATTCAAAAAAATCGAAAACCGGCCGGTTTTGACTGAAAATCGACTGGCCAATTGGTTGGTGCTGACCACTGCAGCGTTGCCACACGATTTTGACCTAAAACTGATCAGTTTTGATCGAAAACCGATTGAATTTGATCGAAAATCTACCAGTTTTACGTCGCATAATTTTTTTTCGAATTTTTTTATTAGACCAGTTTACTGACTGGTTTTGGATATCGAACGGGCTCGGTAAGGTCGAAAATCGTGATTTTCGACAGTTTTGTGAACCTGGCTTCGAGATGACAAATAGATATGCTTGCAAAATATATGAATGTAACATCTAAGGTGCAAGTAAAACTTGGATGTCGAAAGTCGCATCCACCGGTCACCATGACTTGTGAACTATGAAAGCATATCATGTCTGCTAAAACAAACGAAACATCATATACTTTTGTCCGACGTAAGCAGAGTACGAATAGACAACGTCGAGAAATATTGGCATCTTGACCAGTTCCACACAATCGATGCGTGCAACCTTTGCACCCATACGACCAGCTTAACTAAAATCACAAGCAGAACGAACCGGACACCCCCCTGTAAACCGACGTGCAAGCCACCCAAAGCCACGACCGTGCAGCTCCAACGCCGCGAATCTCGGCGCCGTCGTGATCAGGCGGCACGACCAGCTGCTCCGCCGTGTAGTAGTAGCCGTCATCGCCGGTGTCGCGGTCTCCTCGGCCCGGCGTGCCCCTGGTCATCCTCTGCGGCACGTGCGGCGGCAACGAGACCGGCAGCTCCTCGTAGTTGCCGTCGTCGGCGTCGGCGTCGCGGTCTAGTGCGCCCGGCATGTGGAACGGCGGGGCCGGCGTGCCGGGCGGGCAGCACGTGTTGCGCCAGCACAGCGTGAGCGGCATATATATGTTGCGGGCTAAGCGCGCGCCGCACGTTGGTTCGACGCGTAAGGGTAGTACTTACGTGAGACGTCCTGAGAAAAAAATAAGTTGAATTGCTAGCTTTTAAAGGAATCGGAGGGTTTGAGCTAGCAGATCAATCCGGGATTGGCACTAACTCGGATACTAATCGTATACGTATAATGTTCTTTTGCCAAACTGATTTGCATTTAATAGGGACGATGTGAATGCACAAAAATACTCGCTCCATCGTATGTTTAACGCTCTCTCGTGTGTGTATATATATCTCTATTACTTCTAATTAGGAGTTAGTGGCAGTAGTCCGTTCTCCCTTAGAGTATCTGATTTGTTGAATCTGACATAAACGGCTGAGATAGAAGAGGATTTAATCATATATCTTAGAGGAAAGGATTTTATCATATCTTTTTTGAATAGAAATATTATTTTAGCATATCTCTATTCACATATTCTTACTATGGAAGGAAGTTATTCATATATCTTATAAATGGAAAGATTTTCTCATCATGTCCTGCATGAATAGAAGGATATACTTACCATATCCCATAATACGAGAATTCTATCTCATCATATCTGGAAATGCATAGATTAAAAGGAAAGAATCACGCAACCAAATCATGTGCCAATCACGAAGATGTCGGGGAGACCTGGCTTCCATCCGCCTGCGTACGCTGCCTTCTGCTTTCATCTACTCCCTATTAGAGGGCACCCACTCTCATCTTCAGTAGGACAGGCCGGTCGTTAGTGGAGGCACGCGTAGGAAGAGAAGAAAAAGGCTGCGTGCAAGAAGCAAAAAGATTTCCTGCAAGAGGAAGGCAATAACTTTCTCGTCCTTCAATGGTAAATATTGATATTGACGAGTACTCATACAATGGGTACCCCAGCGGCCCGGAGTAACGAACGGGTCGTCCCATGCCCGACACCGACCAAAGGCCTCGCGATCCACAAAAGACATTCGACCCCGACCTAACGAGCTGCTCCAAGGTCGTCCCCGACCTAACGGGGCGTCCGACCCTCGCCACAGGTCGGACTCCCCACCAGCTCCAACAAAGCTGAGGCAATCTCCGCCGGCCATCGGCCACGTGGTCTACGGACGTGACCGCTCAAAGTGACCGTGCGGGGGCAAGTAGCTCCTTCCCAAGACAGTACGAAGGTTGCTAAAATCAAGACTCCAGTCTCATCGTCTAGTCACGCACAGTATGGAGATGCGCTCTCTCCCGAGGCAGCACCAAAGACGCAATATGACGTCAGCGCTCGTCAGGCCCGCAGAAGGCATGTGCGCTGTTCCCAATGAAGCAGCTAACTGATCTACTCGATGAGCCCACCAACCCAGTATGGGCAGAAGGGGAGGTCGACCAACCACCAAGACCGAGGGTCAGAACTCTTAGCATAGATGTCTTCATCCTTCCCTCTCTCGACTTTCCATGTAACCTGCCCCCTCCAACTATATAAAGGGAGGCAGGGTCTTCTGGAGGAAGGACGGACGAACAAACGGTCTCTCTCGCCCTCTTCTCTAGATCCCTCAACGAATAGGCTGTTTACGTTCTCTGGTTCGAGCCCCCAGCTCTCGCTTGTAAACACTGTGTAGTCTTCTGCACCTAAAGCAATACGATAAAACACCACACGAACTGGAGTATGGACATTCAGCCCGAACCAGTATACATTCTGGGCCTTTAGGTCTAACCATTCAAGGAGAGGGAGCGCGCGGCCCCTTAGACTTATAAATTTACTTGCCGGTGACTCGAAACCCCGACAGTTGGCGCACCAGGTAGGGGCCTTCGCGCATCTTCATCGACATCCCCGGATTCCCGTTTGCTTCCTTGATGGCATTCTTCACCCACGACGGCGCGTCTACGTCAAGGAGCCGAATCCGTTTCGGCTCCCTTGACTTCACCGCCACTCCTGCGGGAGAGCTCGTGCTTGTCCCCGCCGCCTCTGGAGACCAGGCGTCCGCTAGCAACCTGGACTCCATCTTCGACAACCTCGTCAACATCCGGCTCGAGGGCCCTGAAGAGGAACGCGGTATGCTACGCTAGCACAAAAAAAATCTACCACGTAACCAGAAAGCTACTCGCAAGAAGGGGATCATAGATAAGATTACCACTAGACGCGCAGTTGCGGAATCCTTCGCGCATCGATGTAGTGGATCGTCCTCGCCGCAGTCGTTACGTCGATGTAGTGGATCGTCCTCACCTCGCCGTGGATCGTCCTCCCACGCCGCAGTCGCAGCAGCGCCACCGCAGTAGTCCACACGCCCGAGATGGAACGCCGCGCGCGTGTGCAAGCACCCGGCCGCTTCGGCAGGGCGCGCGAGAGGAGTAGGCTAGGGTTTCGAGTGAATCACTCCTAAACCGTGAAAAAGCACACCCTGCGCCCTCCCTCCTCCCCTCCTTATATAGCCACAAGATGAAACCCTAAACTAGGGCCCATTAGCGTGCTAAGCCCACGAGGTTAATTAATTACGGATCCAATCCAAATTAATGCGCCCCACCCATTAAGTGTGTGACCTGCAGGTTCATGTACGCTTGGACATGGATTTGAAAACTCCTTTTCAATCCAATAGTTGGTAGCGCTTCTTGCAAAGTATGCCAACTCCCAAACATACTATGATCAAATCGATGTAACCTATCAAAAGTACTCATGCAATAATCCTTTGCCAAGTATATGAAGATTGATCTCAAGGCAGAAGCATGTCATCCTTTGATGATTCAATCCATCTCTCGTATCCGTGATATATTAATAAGTTGTGATTGACTCTCAATCACGGCATGGCCATGCACTTCCTTAATCATATCACACGAGTGGCCTTGTCATATATCTCCGCTTCATTGGAGTGGCAAATTCCATCTTGATCGCCACTTCTTTTTGCACGCTTCATAGTAAACATGAAAGCTACCTTTATAACTATCCTGTTAGGAAGTAGTGATTGATAGCCCCAAGGAAAACTATTACACATGTAGGGAATATGACAATCTCAAGTCTAAGGATCATACATCTACTAGGTATGAGATACATCGATGACACATAAGAATGAAACATTCTCGCAGTTGTCCTATTATGGTCTATCTAACCCATGTTCTTTAACATGCGCCCACAATGTATAGATGATATCTCCATATCCCATGATCTATGAAGCATGATCATCGATCACTACATGTGCCGATCTATTCCTCGTTGTCCCATACGATGAAATCCGATCGTAGATATTTATCGAATTACATCATTAAGTAAAGAGCTTCATAAGCAAGTCACATACTTGTTGATCAATACAATGATATACATTCATTGGACCAATAATCATAATATTATTCATAAACATAGTCATGTTACAATCATCTAAATGATTGCCTCAAGGGCATAACACTAACAATCTCCCACTTGCACTTGAGTCAATCAATTAAGTATCTAGTACCAATAGACCTTGTGTGCGCCTCATGCTTAGGGTCATGGCAAAGGCTTTGTCAACGGATCGCCACATTGGCTTCCGTATGTACTTTGCATATTCTCACGCCACCTCTATCCACAATCTCGCGAATAAGGTGAAAGCGACGAGTATGTGTTTAGACTTCGATGTGATCTAGGCTCTTTGCTTGTGCAATGGCACCACTATTATCACAAAGATGTCCATTGACTAGAGGCACTAGCGACCACACCAAGCTCGTGATAAACTTCTTAATCCACACAGCTTCCTTTGCGCCTCCAAAGCCGCAATGTACTCCGCTTCGTCGAGAGTCGGCCACCGTGTTTTGCTTGGAACTCTTCCACCATCGTTCCTCCATTAAGTGTAAACACAAACCCGGATTGCGATCGAAAATCATCTTTGTCGCTTGAAGCTTGCATCGTGTAACTCTTTGCAACCGATCTTCCTCACCTCCAAAAACAAGGAACATACCCTTAGTTCTTCTCAAGTACTTTAGGATATTTTTACGGCTATCCAATGACCATCACCAGATTCGCTTGGTATCCGCCGTGACACTTAGGCATATGAGACATCCGGGCGTGTATGATCATGGCATACATAATAGACCCAATAGTCAAGTATATGGAATCTTGCTCATCCTGTCTCGCCATCGATGTCGAAGGACACCGATTCTTGCAGATCGATGCCATGTGACATTGGCATGAAACCTCTCTTGATTCATGCATATTGAACCTTTTCAATATCTTGTCAATATACGCTTCGACTTAATCCAATTAACCTTTTGATCTATCTCTATAGATTTTTATGCCCAAGATATAGCATACTTCTCCCAAGTCCTTCATTGAGAAACTCCTTTTCAATGAAGTCTTAACATCTTCAAGCATAGGAATATCATTCCCATCAATAATATGTCATCCACATACAAAATCGTAAATACAAGTGCGCTCCCACTAGCCTTCTTGTAAATACAAGGCTCTTCTTCATTTTTGATAAAGTCAAAACCTTTGACTACTTCATCAAAACGAATGTTTCAACTCCGAGATGCTTGCTTTAACTCATAAATGGATCTTTGAAGCTTGCATACCCTTTTAGCATATTTAGGATCAACAAAACCTTCAGTTGTATCATGTATACATCCTCGTAAAGATTCCCATTAAGGAAGGCTGTTTTGACATCCATCCGCCATATTTCATAATCAAAATATGCAAGAATAGCTAAAATGATCCTGACAGACTTGAGCATGGCTACCGTGAGAAAGTTTCATCATAGTCAACTCCTTGAACTTGTTTGAAACCCTTTGCCACCAACCGTGCCTTATAGATCCGAACATTTCCATCTACGCCTATCTTTTCTTGAAAATCCATTTGCACTCAATGGTTTTTACACCATCAAGAGAGTCGACCAAGTTCCAAACTTGATTGTCATGCATGGATTGAATTTCGGATCTCATGGCTTCAAGCCATTTTTCGAGTTTGGGTCCATCATTGCTTCTTCATAAGTCGTGGGCTCATCATTGTCCAACAATAATATGTCATTCCCATATCTTATAGGTACATGACGTGGCCTCCCGACCTATGTGGGTCGAGTCTCTTCCACAAAGTTGTACAACACTTTGTACATCTTGTGAAGGTTCATGGTAGCTTGAACATATTCATGTGATTCTCGAACTTCATCAAGATACACATCACTCCTACTGATTTCTTTTGAAAGAAACTCTTTCTCCAAAAGACACCATTTCGAGCAACAAAACTTTGTTCTCGCTTTCTTTGTAAAAGTAATATCCTTTTGTTTCTTTAGGATACCCTACAAAAAGCATTTTTCCGATTTAGGTGCGAGTTTATCCGATTGTAAACGCTTTACATAAGCCTCACATCCCCATATCTTGAGAAATGACAACATGGGTCTTCTCCTACCCATATCTCATATGGCGCCTTCTCAACGGATTTTGATGGGACCCTATTCAAAGTGAACGCAGCTATCTCTAGAGCGAAACCCCGTAAGGATAATGGCAGATCTGCTTATTGATCATTGACCGAACCATATCTAATAAAGTTCGTTACGCTGCTCGACACGCCATTCCATTGAGGCGCTCTGGCGGAGTAAGTTGCGAACGATTCCACATTGCTTTAGATGATCACCAAACTCTTGGCTCAAGTATTCGCCACCACGATCGGATCGTAAGTGTTTTATTGTTTTGCCAAGTTGATTTTGTACTTCGCTCAAACTCTTTGAACCTTTCAAAAGTTTCGATTTATGTCTCATTAAATAGATATATCCATATCTACCAAGTCATCGGTAAAAGTTACAAAGCATCAAACCCACCCCTAGCTGAGCTCATTGGCCCACATACATCTGTATGTACTAGGGCCAATAATTCACTTGCTCTCTCACTAAAACCTCGTGAAAGGGGCTTTGTCATCTTGCCAAGTAAACAAGATTCACATGTTTCAAATGATTCAAAATCAAATGAGATTAGAAGTCCATCACCATGGAGCTTCTTCATGTGCTTCTCATTTATATGACCTAAGCGACAATGCCACAAAAAGGTAGGGTTCAAATCATTAGGCCGATGCCTTTTACATTAATATTATAGATGTGTTTTTCTTCGAGTTCAAGGACGCATAACCCATCCACCATGGGGCAACGACCATAATACATATCATTCAAAAATATCGAACAAACAAAGTTCTTTATTCTCAAATCATAACCTTCATGTTCCAAACAAGAAGATGAAATAATGTTTCTACTCAAAGATGGAACAAAATAACAATTATTGAGTTCTAAAACTAACTCAAGGCAAATGCAATGGGTATGTGCCAACGGCAAGACCAAAGAACTCTTAATTTATTCCCACGCCAAGATCCACTTCTCCTTTGCCAAGTCTCAACTCTTTATCACCGCAACGAATTGCAAATGTGAGCAACCGAACCGATATCATATACCCATGAGTCGAGTGAAGAAGTAGCAAGATTAATTTCTATAACATTAATACCAAGTGGAAACCACATTTCCATTCTTCTTATCCGCTGTACTTTTCGCAGCCCGCTTCCAATGCCCCGATTTCTTGCAATAGAAGCATTGGGTATCGTGTTGAGGGCCAACTTTAAGCTTCGGCTTAGTTTTGAGGCTTGCGATCTCATCTTGAGCCTTGCCCTTGCCCTTGCTCTTTCCCTGCCCCACCCTTAGCCTTCCTCTTTTGAAAGCGCTTGTTTTCAACCATCATCACATGATTGGGTTTTTCTTAATGCTTTCTCGCAGCCTTGAGCATCCCATGTAGCTCTGTTAGGCTTTTCTCCATGCTATTCATATGAAAATTCATAATGAATGGCTCAAAGCTCGAGGCGTAGACCGAGAATAACATCTGTGGCCAAACCGAGGCTAAGGGGAAACTCAAGTTTTTCCAATCTCCCAATGTAACCAATCATCTTGATCACATGAGGATCGACCGATCGCTTTCACCAAACTTACAAGCAAATAAAAGCTTTGAGATACCATACCTCTCAGCTCTTGCTTGATTCCCAAACATGCCCTTCAAGCCCACAATCATATTGTAAGCATCCCGTCCTCATATTGCTTTTGGAGCTCAGAGTCCATGGTGACTAGCATGAGACACCGACTTCTATGTACATTAACATGCTTTTCATATTCAACCTTCAAATTCGAGCAGATTTTCTACGGTTCATCAGAATTGATTCTCTAGAACATAGTCCTTCTTTTCATGCTTGAGAACAATTCTCAAAGTTGCGATACCAATCAACAAAATTAGTTCCATTCAGTTTTTCCTTTCCAAAACCGATCTCAAAGCAAAACCAGTGTAGCAGAGTAAGAGAAGGTGCCATTGAACTACAAATAAAACATGCAAAGATTCTAAGCACTATGTTTATGTAAAACTTTTATTAAACCTTTAATTAAAGACACTCCTATTTTATGTCCCTTTTATAGACACATAGTGAGTATTCAAGATCCATATTCATCAAACACTAGTGAGCTTTGGCATCACTGCTAGAAATTTAATGACATAGGTAAGCAACACCTTTGCTAATTACATCATATGTAACTCTTGTTTGTTGAGTATGAAAACAAGTAATGAATGCCTCCATCAACTTGACTCATGGCCAAGTCAACCTGCCCCAAGGGCTCACATGAGGAGTGCCAATTAAGAAACCTGGCCTCATGTGTGTTTTCCTAGACACCACTTGTCTGGATAGGTTCCTTCATTACTGAAATCAAATCCCAACCACTTATGTCCTCAAGCCCAAAACCGTTTTGATAGCTTGATTAAATCTACCATTGTTATGCGTGATGTGTCCAACACATCCCTATCATCTATTGAGATAGCCATTGATATACTACTTTGGTAGTCATATCAATAACGATCTAAATTCTTGATAGGTGCAACAATTGGATGGACAATTTGAAAATAGCAAGGATTAAACACACATCCACAGAAAATCAAAATAAGCTGTGAAATAGCATGGCCCTTAGCATTAAGATCTCCATCATCATGCTTGTTTGTTCACCTAGCCACCTTGCTTGATTTGTTCACCTAGCCATCGTCTTCATCATTATGGATGCAACTCCTTATAACTTTTGATAATGAATTTTACATGAGGGTTTGAAGCATCACAAGTCGACACGCAGGTCGTTATACAATTTAAATAGCCTTATGGCTTGACACGGCACGCAGGCCATGTGAAAATTACATGCATCACATACACATAGGCCATACTATTTCACATAATTCCTCGCAAAACGAGTTAAACAAAAGCAACCCTACGACTCGGTCCGAGGCAACGCTCGGGGGTCCATGGGCAGCCGCGCGCGTCCTTCCTACCGCCGGCAACATGGGTCCGAGGCAGCGCCTTCGCAAGGTCCAAGGGCAGAGCCCGCAAATGTCCTTTACCATAGTATGATCAAATCGAATGTAACCTATCAAAAGTACTCATGCAATAATCCTTTGCCAAGTATATGAAGATTGATCTCAAGGCGAAGCATGTCATCCTTTGATGATTCAATCCATCTCTCGATCCGTGATATATTAATAAGTTGTGATTGACTCTCAATCATGGCATGGCCATGCACTTCCTTAATCATATCACACGAGTGGCCTTGTCATATATCTCCGCTTCATTGGAGTGGCAAATTCCATCTTGATCGCCACTTCCTCTCGCACGCTTCATAGTAAACATGAAAGCTACCTTTATAACTATCCTGTTAGGAAGTAGTGATTGATAGCCCCAAGGAAAACTATTACACATGTAGGAATATGACAATCTCAAGTCTAAGGATCATACATCTACTAGGTATGAGATACACTGATGACACATAAGAATGAAACATTCTCGCAGTTGTCCCATTATGGGTCTATCTAACCCATGTTCTTCAACATGCGCCCACAATGTATAGATGATATCTCCATATCCCATGATCTATGAAGCATGATCATCGATCACTACATATGCTGATCTATTCATCGTTGTCCTATACGATGAAATCCGATCAGAGATATTTATCGAATTACATCATTAAGTAAAGAGCTTCATAAGCAAGTCACATACTTGTTGATCAATACAATGATATACATTCATTGGACCAATAATCATAATATTATTCATAAACATAGTCATGTTACAATCATCTAAATGATTGCCTCAAGGGCATAACACTAACAGGCCCCGCGCGGACCCCGAGGCCGAGGCGCACCGAGTGCTGTGCCGTCTTCAGCAGTAGCATCCGTGAGCTCACGCGGGTGGCCACCTCACCTCCCGTGGGCTCACAATTCGTGTCGATGATCGGCTACGCGTCGGCATCCATCCACGACTTGCTGGAGGACTCCTCCAGCCACGACTCTAGCTCCGACACGGAGCACGTCGCCGATGGACTGCATTCTCGTGAGTGCAACATGGTGGGTATAGTCGACCTGACCGTGACCCCCGCAACTACGGGAGCTCTCATCCAGCGCACCAGAGCGCAGGAAGAGGAATCTCAGCATGCCGCACGCTACCTGAGCTCCAAAGCAGCAAAGACGAGGAACTAGAGGCCCGGAGGGTCGAGCTCGACAAACTCCAGGCCGACCTGGAGTAGAGCCAGCCCGAGCCCGCGCCAGGCTCGACGTCGCGCACGGCATGCCAAGCTGTACACCACCAGCTGGCGGAGGAATATGACGGCCCTCAGTTTTTCCCTCACGCAAGTCAAAACGTGGCCGCAGCCGCGATGCTGCTCCGCGGTCTCCACGAGCCGGACGATCCGGAGGCCAAGGCAACGTACTGTAACCTCCGGGACAGGAACGTGCGCGCCGCGGCAAAGACATGTAGGGCTCCGCCTCACCACTGGGCGCCTTCTTGCCGCCCGAGCCGCACCGGCCGCCGAGCCGACTAGGTTCGACAAAGGCGGCGCAGACAAAACGACCTCGAGCCTCGCCGCGCCAGTGCGCCAACGCCTCGGCAACGACTACGACGTCCGTGCCACCCTCGAGGCGCGGAGAAAGGCGGCGACGAGCGCCCGGCCACGGTCGTGAGACACGGACGCCGCAACGATCGCAGCTCGAGCCCCGATGGTCCAGACCACGGGCCTTCGCGTGGATCCGCCATGCGGATTTCCGCCAGTTCCGCATCACCAACATAGCCAAATACATCGGGCCACGAACCCCGCTGTGCTGGCCGAAGACTACCGCTCGCTTGCTAGGCGGAGGAGCTACGATGATCTCTTCATCATCCAAGATTTCCCATCTACCTTATGGACTCACCGAGCACTGCTCGTGTACTTGCCCGCGAACCATCAGAACTGGGGACTCAAGTGTCTCTTCATTGGCAACTTCTGTGGCACCTACAAGCGCTCGGGAACTTTGGGACATGAAAAGTCGCAAACAACAAATGGGAAACCTCCGGATTACATCCGCTTTCTCCCACAATGTAATGAACTCCCGACATCTCCGACGCCGACGCCGTCGGGCGTTTATCTACGGCACCTCTTGCAAGGCCCTCGTGCACAAGCCGGGTTGCGCTAAACCCGTAACCACCAAGGAGCTCCTTGACATCGCCACCAACCACGCCTCCGACAAGGAGGCTGTGGGGGCCATCTTCGAGAAGGGGAAGGCCAAATGAGAGCCCAGCACTCAAGCCGCCTCCCCTTCCGACCGCTCCGACAAACGGAAGCGACAGGGGAAGCAGGTCCGAGAAGGCCACTTGGTCGCGGCTGCCGACCACCCCGCCAAGCAACAGGCGCGGCCAGTCGTCACACCTGACCATTTCGAGAAACTGATGGAGAGTCCATGTCCGAACCACGGGTTCCCGTCAGCACAAATACGGATCGCTAAGTCTCGGCACTTCCTTTCTCACCCCACACCGTCGAAGGGGAAGGGAAAGAAGCGTGACCCGGCCCCGTGTGCCGAGGAAAAAAGGGCAGACGACGAGTTCCCCGAACCCGACGGTTGCCTCATGATCTTCGGCGGACCGACGTGCTACGCCGACAAGCGACGGCTCAAGCTCGCCTTCCGCGAGGTCCACACCGCGACTCCAGCCATCCCCCACTACCTCCGGTGGTCGAAGTCCCCGATCACCTTTGACTGGACTGACCACCCCGACCACATCCAGCAGCCGGGGAGATACCCGCTGGTGGTCGACCCCATCGTGGGGAAGAAGCGCCTTACGAAGGTGCTCATGGACGGTGGCAGCGGTCTCAACATCCTTTATGTTGAGACGCTCGACGCCATGGGAATTCCCCGCTCAAGTCTCCGACCGAGCAAGGCGCCTTCCATGGCGCTATCCCGCCACCAGCTCACCTCGCCGGGCAGTCGACCGCCTGCTACCTTTGGAGGACCGGAAAACTTCCACACCGAAACCCTCACGTTTGAGGTTCCGGATTTTCCCGGCTCCTACCACGCCATCCTGGGGAGACCATGCTACGCCAAGTTTATGGCGGTCCCCAGCTACACCTACCTCAAGCTGAAGATGCCTGGGCCACAAGGAGTGATCACCGTGGCCTCCTCTTTCCAGCTTGCCTACAACTGCGAGCGAAGCAGTTGCGAGCTGGCGTCGGCAGTCATTGCCTCCGCCGAGCTCGCGAACCTCCAGAGGGAAGCTTTCGAGTCCGCCTCGACTCAAAGAAGTCGGGCCGGATCCTTCAAATCCGCCGAGGATACGAAGGAGGTCGCGGTCGATCCCGAGGATCCGACCAAAACCGTGCGGGTTGGAGCCATGCTCCCTACCAAATAGGACGTCTTCGCATGGAGGCCCTCCGACATGCCAGGAATCCCAAAGGAAGTCGCTGAGCACTCCCTGAATGTCCGACCAGGCTCAAGGCCGGTCGCCCAACTCCTGCGCCGCTTCGACGATGAGAAGCGCAGGATCATAGGGGAGGAAATCGCCAAACTTTTGGCCGCAGGGTTTGTAAAAGAGGTGCGCCACCCCGAGTGGCTAGCCAACCCTGTCCTTGTAAAAAAGAAAACCGGGCAATGGAGAATGTGCATTGACTACACGAGCTTGAACAAGGCGTGTCCCAAGAACCCGTTCCCTCTGCCACGCATCGACCAAGTCGTTGACTCCACTCCAGGGTGCGAAACCCTTCCCTTTCTGGATGCCTACTCAGGCTATCACCAGATAGCGATGAAGGAGTCCGACCAGCCCGCAACTTCTTTTATCACCCCTTTCGGCTCCTTTTGTTATGTAACGATGCCGTTTGGTCTGAAAAACGCGGGCGCTACATACCAGCTATGTATGCAAACGTGCTTTAACGACCAGATAGGCCGTAACGTCGAAGCATACGTCGTCAAGACCAGGAAGGCCGATGACCTCGTCTCCGACCTGGAAGAGACCTTTGCAAACCTTCGACGGTTTCATATAAGGCTCAACCCCGAGAAATGTGTCTTCGGGGTCCCCAAAGGAAAGCTGCTCGGCTTCATCGTCTCCGAGCGTGGCATCGAAGCCAACCAAGAAAAGATCTCGGCGATCATGAGGATGGGCCCGATCGGCAACCTAAAGGGAGTCCAAAAGCTGACAGGATGCCTTGCAGCCCTAAGCCGTTTCGTGTCTCGCCTTGGCGAAGGATCGCCGCTTTACAAGCCGCTCAAGAAGTCCAATCACTTCACCGATTCCAGAGGCTCAGAAGCCCTCACCCACCAAGGTATTCCCGACCACCTCACCTCCCCGTCCCTAAGACTGTAAGAACCGCTGTTATTTACATCGCCGCTACGACCCAAAGTTGTCGGGCGGCTCGCTGCAGAACGAGTGGAAGAAGGCCATGTGCACAAGGTACAACGGCCGGTCTACTTCGGCTAACGGCGCTCTCCGAGTCAAAGCCTCAGATCCGCAAGTGCAAAATTGCTCTATGCGGTGCTCATCACAAAGAGGAAGTTGCTCCATTACTTCGATCGGCACACCATCTCCGTGGTGACCTCGCCGCCACTGGCGAAATCGCCCACAACCGCGACGCCGTGGAGGATAGCCAAGTGGGCACTCGAGCTCAACGGCCACGACATATCGTGACGCTCGAACGGCGATTAAGTCGCGACGCTCGCCGACTTCGCCGCCGAGTGGACTGGCCTCGTGCGCCACCGCGCCAAGACTCCGAGCATCGATAATGTATTTTGACGGGTCCTACACCAAGAACGGCGCGGTGCGGAGTCGCCATCGCCTCCCCGCCGGAACAAGCTCCAAGACGCCATTCGGCCGCTTCTTCGATGCGACTCAACAACGCCGCCGAGCACGAGGCTCGCCAACGGTCTCCGATCACCGCCGACCTCGCTGCGCGCGCCGACTTACGCCCACGGAGACTCCAAGCTCGCCGCCGACCAAGTCATGAAGGCCGCGAGCCTCGAGACGCCCGCATGGCCGCGCATCGTCTGAAGTGCGCAAGCTCAAGAAAGGTTCAAAGGTTTCGAGCTTCACCATAGCTACAGACGCCACAACGGTGAAGCCGATTACCAGCCAATCTCACCTCCGCAGGGGGACCACCCCGCCGGGATCTTCGCCCGTGATCTTCAAAATCTTTCATCCCATCGACTCGCGACCGAGCGGCCGTCCGACTCGTCCGACGCGACCACTCGCATCGCCGACCGTCGTGAGGGGTCGCCGGTCGGGCCGTGACGCATCGACGGCCGACCGACCGAGGAAGCCCTTCATCGACCGCTTGACTGATGGATCGCTCCCCATCGACCCGACCGAAGCACGACGCCTCGCCCATCGGGCGAAATCTTTCATCCTGGTCGGAGGAGACCTCTACAAAAGGAGTCCTCCGGGTCCTCCAAAATGCATCCGGTCACCAAGGGGCGGCCGCCGCCGATATCCATGGTGGCGCTCAGGCCACCACGCCGCCTCGGTCCCTGGTAGGAAAGGCTTTTCGGCAAGGTTTCTACTGGCTGACCGCCTTGGCCGACGCCGAGCAAATCGTCCGCACCTGTGAAGGATGCCAGTTCTTCGCCCGGCAGACGAATCTTCCGGCATAGGCCTTACAGACGATCCCCGTCATATGGCCATTCGCGGTCTGGGGACTCGATCTGATCGGGCCCTTCAGAAAGGCGCTCGAGGGCTTTACCCACCTCTTTGTCGTGGTGGAAAAGTTCACCAAGTGGATAGAGGCCAAGCCGGTCGCTAGCATCACATCGGTGCAGGCGGCCAACTTCATTCGCGACATTGTCTTCCGCTTTGGAGTCCCGAACTCCATCATCACCGATAACGGCACTCAGTTCACGGGGAAGGAGTTCCTCAAGTTCTGCAACGACTTCAACATCCGTATCGATTGGGCAGCCGTGGCCCATCCGCGGACCAACGGCCAGGCTGAGCGAGCAAACGGCATGATTCTCCAAGGGCTCAAGCCACGAATCTTCAGTCGGCTGAAGAGATTCGCGGGATAATGGGTAGCCGAGTTATCTTCCATCCTCTGGAGCCTGCGGATCGCACCGACCCGGGCGGCCGGGTTTACACCATTCTTCATGGTGTTCGGTGCTGAGGCCGTCTTGCCAACCGACCTGGAATACGGCGCCCCAAGACTACAAGCCTTCGACGAGGCTCGAGGGCTCATCTCGCAATAAGACGCCATCGACCAGCTTGACGAGGCACGCGATGTGGCCATTCTACGATCGCTGGCAAGTACCAAAGAGCGCCGCAACGCTACCATACCATCATATCCGGCCGCCCTTCAACGCTGGCGACCGTCCCGCGCCGTTCACCCAAAGAAAGACAAGCACAAGCTCACCGCTCGAAGGCCCCTTCACCGTCGTGGAGGTTCTCCGACCCAGCACCTTCCGGATCAAGGACACGGATGGCAACGCCATCTCCAATGCATGGAACATAGAAAAGTTAAGGCGCTTTACCCGTGAAACTCTTTCTTGTCCTTTGCACCTTTTACCTTCTTCCAAGCGCCTGACGCTGCGCGCCGGGGCTGCTTGTTGATACCCTCGAACGGGTTGGTTCCGCCGCTCGCTTCACGGGTCTGCGTGACCGACCAACCACGTGGCTCCTCCTAGACGGTAACCCTCTCGACCCAAGTGCTGCGGCCTACGCCCCAGCGGCTATGATTGCGAAGTAGCGCTTTGTGGAAGAAGGAAGTGCCCGAACGGAGCAACCCTCGGTCGGTCGGGAACACGTTGTTCCCGCACGAGCACAACCAGTTCGCGCTTTTTCACAGGTTGGTGACCCGACCAACCACAGGGCTCCTCCTAGGCAGTAACCCTCTCGACCTAAGTGCTACGGTCTACGCCCCAGCGGCTACGGTTACTGAGTGACTCTTTGCGGAAGAAGGAAGTGCCCGAACGGGGCGGCCCTTGGGTGTTCGGGAACACTCCTATCCTGTGCAAATGCGCATAAATGCTTCATAGCCAAAGTCTCAGTCCCCTTCGCGCCTCCTTCATAAATGGTAACGCTCCGACCTACGCTCAACCAACCCTTGTGGTTTCTAGAGCTACGGTCGCCGAGCGTTTTATCACAACAGGAGAATGCGAAAGACGGATTGGAGCTCATCAAACCTTCAGTTTATTGCTTGCTAAGGTCTTTTACAATATGTAAAAAAAACATCTAATTCCTCCTTATTTTTCATGGAGGATGCTCCCGGCGAATCTCGCTTAATCACCGGGCGTCGCGGCTCGACTTGAAGTTCGAGCTCGCCGACCTCCTCGCCGATCCGTTCCCGTGATCCGCCGCTAACGACGGCGAGGTCGATGCCGCCGTAGTAAGAGACGGTGTGGACGAGCGCCGAGGAAGCTCCGAGCACGCGCCCGCCACCGAGCCTCGACGCGTTCGCACTTGGGCCAGCGGTGGCGAGTGAGCTAGGCCCGCGGCGGCTCCAAGCATTCTGGCCGCAGATGTCCCGCCAACCTTGCGGCGGTCCCAACTCGCGGGCTGTCGGACCGCTTCTCCTCGCCACCAAGCCAGCTCGCCAAGGCCGCGGCCCCGCGCCATGATTGCGCTTCGGGCCTCCACCGCTTCTCTCCGTGCTCTCCACGGCGCCGCTAAGGTTCATCCGCAGCTCGCAGATTGGGATAGCGCCGGCGCGCCCTAACGAGCCACGATTGCAAAATCGACATGAGTTCGACCACTTACCGCCGTGGAGCTCGCCGTAGCGCCGGCTCCTCGGTCTTGGCTGCAAGGCCCCGAGCGGCGCCATGCTCGGATTTCGCCTGCTCAGCGCCCTCCCGGGTCCGATCCCGCTCGCCTTGGAGGCGGGCCGCCTCCGACCGTGAGGTCCCTTCGGCGGCGACGGCGGCATCCTTGGTGCTGCTGGCAGCCGCTAAAAGGGACTCAAGCTCCGACACCCGTGTCGCCAAGGACTGGTTCGCCTGCGCCATCGAAAGCAGAACCGGTGGCTCGACCTAGCCTCGGCGGGCCTTCTCCGCCGCCTCCTGCTCACGAACCAAGGCCTCCTGAGCATCGCGCAGCCGACGCACCTATCGCGCTTCTTCCTCGACGACCACCTCCGCCTTGCAAACCCCGAGGAACAGAGACTTCTCTCGAACGGCCCGCAAGCGCCGCAAAGCACGTGACTTATTAGCTCGTGATTTAAACCGCCAAAGTTGCAAAAGCCAAGTTCTCGCTTACTTACCGCACCAACCGAGAGGATCTCCTCGATCGTGATCCAGCCATCCGCCGAATAGTCAAATCACGAGCCGCACCTCCCGGATCTCGCTTGCCTCGCCACGCGCTACCGACGCCGTCTCCAAAAGCATCCCACTCACGCGCTCCGCCGGGTTGTCCAAATAAGGGATGGTACGCTGGTCCGTCGCCCCGACCGATCAACGCAGCGAGGGCACCGAGCGCACTTCGGTCGGCACCGAGTTTGTGTCCGTGGGAGTCCAGTCGGTGCCTCCCCCTGTGGCTCCAAGGGGATTAACTCCGACGCCTGGACCGCTCCCGCCGACGGGCTCCCGGGCGGCGGCGTTAGCATCGCCTCGGCCCGGACCGCTGCGGCGCCGGGCTCTCGACGGTGGCGGCGGAAGGTTCTCCCGACCTCCCTCAACTGCGGAAGGGAGCCCCGATTCATCAAGGATCGGCGGATCTCCCCCATGCCCCAGCTCGACCTCTGGCGCTGCGACCGACGTCGGCCCCACCGGCGGCTCCAACATCACCGCGCCGCCACGACTTTGTCGGCCGGCCGCGCCACCGCCTCCCCGAGCCGCTCTAGCTCACCGACGCTTCCTCGACTTCGCCGCCGGGGATAGCGCCGCCCACGCGGAGCCACCGGGCGCGGCCGCCGACACGCCACCCTATGTAGGTATCACAGACGCAAACGATCGGGGTTACTCTGACGACCTCGCTACGACAAAGTTGAGAGATGCGACACTTATCTGCGCCGATCGGTGCGCGTACCGCGCTCTCTTAGCCGGCCCGCGCGGCGGCGAGTCGGCTCTCCGCTTTCCCGAGGACTCTCCACCGGGACACTTCCACCGGGCGCAACCACAACGGCGCCAGTCGGTCGCCTCCACCGACTCCGCCGCCGACGCCCCGAGGTCGGACTGAGGTACCGGTCGGCGCTACGCTCCCGCTACCGCTACTAGAAGTGGACCCGCACCGCCTGCCTCGACGACGGTCTTTTCGACACCTCATCACATGCGGCCTTGCCGCGCTTTCCTTCTTCTTCCTCCTCTTCTCCTCCTCAGCTTTTGCGCGCGGATCCGAGCCGAAGTGAGCTCGCGCATGGCCAGCTACTCTCAGCTTTCTCCCCGGCAGAGAACACCCGAGACCATCCCAAAGCCTCGAGAAATGCAAACGGCCAAGACCGAATGCTAGGAAAAAGAAAAGGGGGAGGAAACAAGAAGAAGTTTGCTCGGATTACCAGGTCTGGGGGATGAGATGCCGAGAATGGCTCGGGGTGCCCGCCCGCCGCTTCGGTGGCGCTTCTGCCCGTGACGGCGGACACCCGGACCTAAACCTCCGAGGCGAAGAGTTCTGGCCCCGCCATCCTCATGGGGTCAGACGTCCCCCCGTATCGGAACATGGGGAGCAGCCTACCCATGAGCGGCTGGACGCGCATCTTCATGAAAGCGCGCACAACAACATCGCCGGTCGCCTCGCCTTTGGACCTTGATCCGATCAATAATCTCGCCACCTTGGCCTTCTCCTTCTTAGCGGCGCCCAGTCCACTCGGGTCCCGCCGACTAACCGACCGTTGAAGACCGGGCGCCTCCATGTTCTGAACATAGAACCACCCGGAGTGCCAGCCCCGGTTCAACGACGACAACTTCACGTCGATATAGTCCGGCCCCCGACCGACACGCATTTGGAGTGCCAAGCCGCCTATGCGCGCCGGGGCGTCCGATGGCTTATCCTTCCTCACCCGTGCATGGAAGAGGTGCCGCCACGCATCTCCGGCGGCTCGATACCCAAGAACGCCGCACCGCAGGCCATGAAGATCGCGATATGGAGGACGCCGTTGGGATTAAGATGCTGCACCTCCGTCTTGTAGTGAGAGAGCAGCCCCTGAACGAATGGGTGCAGAGGAAGACCGAACCAACACTCGTAAAACGGGGCGGGCACGACGATCTCATCGTCCCCCGGCGAGGGACGGCGCCCCGCTGGCACCTCCACTTTGAGACGCTTTATGGGAAGGAACTCTTTCTTCACCAGGCCGAGCGCGCGGCCGGGCTGGATGGAGCACTCCGGCCACGACATTCTCGAAGAAGAGCAGCAAAAAATGTGAGGAAGGGGGAAGGTGTTTTCTCCTCTCTGGCTTCCGCTGTCTACTTCTATCTCAGGCGAGGACAGGAGAACGAGGAAAGGCAAAGGCAGACAATCGTCCTAGCATCCCCGTGCCGAAATTATAAAGGCCGAGTAGGCGCCAGCCGAACCGACACTAGCCGAACAGACACCACCACGAACGAATCGTCGCACGTCCCGTCCCTCCGGCTGCTACGCCGAGCAAAACGGTAACCTCGCGGTTTCCAATTCCTCTCTACGCATTTAAGTCTGGCAGGACAGCAGGAGGCGAATAGACGTCGTATCGGGCAGTGCACCCCGTGAACCCTTCGGTTTCCGCCTCTGGGTCGGATCGGCTGCACCGTTATGAGTCTAAAAGGCCCCTTCGGGCCGCTGCGACCTCAAAGCAAATGAAAGAGCTCGAAAGTCATACCGAGGCCCAAACCTAAAGTCGCTGGTTCTAAAGCCGTGCCCACCAAGTGGCACAGAGCGCCCCAATGAAAATTTGAGCAAGGGCGAATACAAGGCGAGCTCCCAAAGGCCTCTAGTTGGGTTGGTCGACGACCCAGTCGCCTTGACTCGTGTCCGAGACCATACTTCACACTCTCCCGCGGAGCCCATCGATGGGTGACAGCCAGCTGTGCTCTGGGTCGACGAACGACCCAGAGTTCGATACGGGATCGAGTAAAGAAAGGTTTCTCATGGGCCGCCCTCAGTTAGCCGGACACTCTACGCTGGGATCGTCCGCTTGGAAGGGTCCCCCTTGGGAGGGACCTCCAAGGACCCACTCGGATCACCCGTTATTAGCTCCACGAGCACGGTGTTCAAACCAACGTGGGTAAACGCGCGTTCGCTCACCCCCTCCAGGTCCCACACCTGCGGACGGGGCGTCTACGTGGGATAGACAGTAGCCACTCCTCTCGCAGCTACCCTCGCCAGACGAGGACTCGGGATGGATGCCCACCGTCCAGCTACGATGTTAAACGAGCAAACGTCCAGCTATGATGTTAAACGAGCACTCGGACACCAGAACCTCCCGAGAGGCATCTGGTCATCCCAGCCGACCTAAGGCCACGTCCAGCTATGACGTTAAACAAGCACTCGGACACCAGAACCTCCCGAGAGGCATCTAGTCGTCCCAGCCGATCTGAGCCAACGTCCAGCTACGACGTTAAACGAGCACTCGAACACCAGAACCTCCCGAAGAAGCATCTGGTCGTCCCAGCCGACCAAGGCACTGTCCAGCTACGACGTTAAACGAGCAAACATCCAGCTACGACGTTAAACGAGCCACCGTCCAGCTACGACGTTAAACGAGCAAACGTCCAGCTACGACGCTTAAACGAGCCACCGCCCGGCCACGACGTTAAACGAGCAAACGCCCGCCTACGACGTTAAACGAGCCACCGCCCGCCTACGACGTTAAATGAGCAAACGCCCGGCTACGACAAGAACGAGCATTCGACACCGTAACCTCCCGAGAGGCATCCGTCGTCCGCGCGACCAAGGCCGCGTCTAGCTACGACGTTAAACGAGCACTCGGACACCAGAACCTCCCGAGAGGCATCTGGTCGTCCGCGCCGACCAAGACCGTGTCTAGCTACGACGTTAAACGAGCACTCGGACACCAGAACCTCCCGAGAGGCACCTGGTCGTCCGCGCCGACCAAGGCACCGTCTAACTACGACGTTAAACGAGCACTCGGACACCAGAACCTCCCGAGAGGCATCTGGTCGTCTCAGCCGACCAAGGCCGTGTCTAGCTACGACGTTAAACGAGCACTCGGATACTAGAACCTCCCGAGAGGCATCTGGTCGTCCGCGCCGACCAAGGCCGCGTCTAGCTACGACGTTAAACGAGCACTCGAACACCAGAACCTCCCGAGAGGCACCTGGTCATCCGCGCCGACCAAGGCACCGTCTATCTACGACGTTAAACGAGCACTCGGACACTAGAACCTCCCGAGAGGCATTTGGTCGTCTCAGCCGACCAAGGCCATGTCTAGCTACGACGTTAAACGAGCACTCAGACACCAGAACCTCCCGAGAGGCATCTGGTCGTCTCAGCCGACCAAGGCTGTGTCTAGCTACGACGTTAAACGAGCACTCGGACACCAGAACCTCCCGAGAGGCATCTGGTCGTCCGCGCCGACCAAGGCCACGTCTAGCTACGACGTTAAATGAGCACTCGGACACCAGAACCTCCCGAGAGGCACCTGGTCGTCCGCGTCGACCAAGACAGCGTCTAGCTACGACGTTAAAACGAGCACTCGGATATCGAAACCTCCCGAGAGGCATCCGGTCGTCCGCGCCAACCAAGGCATTTGAATGCTCGTACTTAAGAAAAATGGCCACGCACCGGCTGCTTACCCTCGGGGGCACGAGTGGTCTAAGAAAGCGCCTGAAGCGAAGTCGTCATACAGATGCATCATTCGCAAAAGAAAGGGAAATTTTATTACAAGCCGACAAGCTCAAACATTACACAATGTTACATGATATGGAGTTACATAATATGGTGGAGCTACTTTAGCACCAAGTATTATATCACGAATTTCAGATTGCGTAAGTGCAGACAAGACCGACGGCCACTGCTACAAGACGCACTATCGCCTCCAAGAGGGCGCTCCTCACCACGAAGAGCTTCGGAACAACCCCGAGCAGCGCGTCGACGATGGCGGTGTCACGGGCCATGGCCTCCTCCATGAGCTCGGCCATCGCCTGGTCACGCTCAGCCCAGAGCTCGGCCAAGGGATCTTCCTCCACCACCTCGACATCGTCACCAAAGCCAAAGACCAGCGGATGCGCCGAAGCCATTGGAGAATTGAAAAAGAGGATTCTAGGCTGGGGATAACCATTCAAGCAAGCGGTGGTACCCTTATATACCCTGAGGAAAGAAGATCAAACGACTCCGCATAAATGCCAGACGCAAGAAAACGGCGCCTTTGGCCGATCCCGGCGCCGAGAGACGAATGGTCAAGACGCAAAACCATGCACAGCACGCACAACCAAGCAATTAAAAACTTTCGCGCAGGGCACCCCGATAGGTCCTCAAGAATCGCGGATGCGCCAAGCACACCAAAGCTAGAGCCAACTAACTGTGCCTGGCTTGACCACCAACCAACCGGCCACGCTTCGACCATGCTTTACCGACCAAGCTCAACCCCTGACCGCATCTAACGAACTCGCTCGGGGGTTCGGGGGCTACTGACGAGTACTCATACAATGGGTACCCCAGCGACCCGGAGTAACGAACGGGTCGTCCCATGCCCGGCTCCGACCAAAGGCCTCGCGGATCCACAAAAGACATTCGACCCCGACCTAACGAGCTGATCCAAGGTCGTCCTCGACCTAACGGGGCGTCCGACCCTCGCCATAGGTCGGACTCCCCACCGGCTCCAACAAAGCTAAGGCAATCTCTGCCGACCATCGGCCACGTGGTCTACGGACATGACCGCTCAAAGTGACCGTGCGGGGGCAAGTGGCTCCTTCCCAAGACAGCACGAAGGTTGCTAAAATCAAGACTCCAGTCTCATCGTCCAGTCACGCACAGTATGGAGATGCGCTCCCTCCCGAGGCAGCGCCAAAGACGCAATATGACGCTCACCGCCGTCAGTTCGCAGAAAGCGGTGTGCGCTGCTTTCCCAATGAAGCAATAATCGATCTACTCGATGAGCCCACCAACCCGGTATGGGCAGAAGAGGTCAACCAACCACCAAGACCGAGGGTCAGAACTCTTAGCATAGATGTCTTCATCCTTCCCTCTCCCGACTTTCCATGTAACCTGCCCCCTCCAACTATATAAAGGGAGGCAGGGTCTTCTGGAGGAAGGACGGACGAACAAACGGTCTCTCTCGCCCTCTTCTCTAGATCCCTCAACGAATAGACTGTTTACGTTCTCTGGTTCGAGCCCTCAGCTCCCGCTTGTAAACACTATGCAGTATTCTGCACCTAAAGCAATACGATAAAACACCACACGAATTGAAGTAGGGACATTCAGCCCGAACCAGTATACATTCTGGGCCTTTAGGTCTAACCATTCAAGGAGAGGGAGCGCGCGACCCCTTAGACTTACAAATTTACTTGCCGGTGACTCGAAACCCCGACAGATATCTCTCTACTAATTCTAATTAAGAGTTGGCGGCGATCGTCCGTTTTCCTTCAGAGTACTTGATTTAATCATATCTTAGATGGAACGATTTTATCATATCTTTTTTGAATAGAAATATTATTTTAGCATATCTCTATTCACATGTTCTTACTATGGAAGGATGTTATTCATATATCTTATATATGGAAGGATTTTCTCATCATGTCCTGCATGGATAAAAGGATATACTCACCATATCCCATAACATCTCTACTACTTCTAATTAGGAGTTGGTGGCAGTGGTCCGTTTTCCTTTAGAGTATCTAATTTGTTGGATCTAACACGAACGGCTGAGATAGAAGAGGATTTAATCATATCATAGATGGAAGGATTTTATCATATCTTTTTTGAATAGAAATATTATTTTAGCATATCTCTATTCACATATTCTTACTATGGAAGGATGTTATTCATATATCTTATAAATGGAAGGATTTTCTCATCATGTCCTGCATAGATAGAAGGATATACTCATAATATCCCATAATATGTGAATTCTGTCTCATCATATATGGAAATGCATAGATTAAAAGGAAAGAATCACGCAACCAAATCACGTGCCAATCACGAAGATGTCGGGGAGACCTGGCTTCCATCCGCCTGCATGCGTTGCCTTCTGCTTTCATCTACTCCCTATTAGAGGGCACCCACTCTCATTTCCAAGAGGAGAGGCCGGTCGGTAGTGGAGACACATGCAGGAAGAGAAGAGAAATAGGGGTGGGCACTTTTAAACCGAAACCGAAAAACCGAACCGAACCGAACTGAATTAACCGAATATTTTGGTTTTTTCGGTTTTCGGTTTGCGGTTCGGTTTTTATTTTGGTATTATTCGGTTTTCGGTTCGGTTTTTTACTTCTGAAAACCGAAAAACCGTTCACCGAACCGAATGAATCAGCATTCAGCACTCAGCAGCCACCGGCGGACCGGCCCACAGCCCACTGAACCTCACACGGCACCACACATCTGAGACATCTTCAACCCATTTCAGCATTTCCCATTTCCCAATCTGCGCCTCTGTGGACTGTGGCTCTAGGCTCCAGCCTCACAAAACCCTAGCCCTACTCGGCGGGCGGCGGCCCCTACCCGGCGGGCGAACCAATGACGACGGCGTGGGGCTGCTGGCGCCACCTACCAGCCAAGGTGCCGCAGCATCGCGGCCAGCCAGCGCCGCCTCCCATCTCGCCTCTCTACTCGAGCCGACGCACTTCGCTCGGTCTCTCTCGCCAGACAGACCGCCACTTCGCCGCCTCCCGGCCCCGATCCCATCCCTAGGCGTCACGACCATCGCCGACTTGCCACCCTCACGGCTCCCATCTGACCCTCCCCTGAGCTGGTGCAGACCCAGGCGCCGTCGACCGACCCGTCGTCCTCCACTCCTCCCGTCTGGATCTGCGAAAATTAGAAGCGTGCAGCGACGCAGCCTAGGTAAAGGCGATAGCTTTAGCTTCTCTGCTTTTGCATGATGAATAATGGCACCGCTTTATCGAATTGATGCTCATGGCATGAATCGAATCGTGTTCACAAAGAAGCAAAATGATGCTTATGGCATGAATCGAATCGATGCTTATATGCCTATCTTATGGCATGAATCGAACCGCCATCGAGACTGATTTGATTGCATGGTTGTGCTATTTAGTTTCTTGTATTTGATTGCATTGTTGGTTGCGTTGCATTAGCTGATCAACTTGCTGATTGTGCTGCCTTCTTCCATAATTCGGTTAACCGAATAACCGAAATAACTGAACCGAATAAATTCGGTTATTTCGGTTCGGTTTTTGTAGCTATTCGGTTTGGTTTCGGTTTTCAGAAGTCAGAAACCGATTTTTTCAGGAACCGAAGAAACCGAACCAAATAACCCGAATAAACCGAATACCCAGGCCTAAAGAGAAAGGCTGCGTGCAAGAAGCAAGAAAATTTTCTGCAAGAGGAAGGTAATAACTTTCTCGTCCTTCAATGGTAAAAATTGATATCTCTCTACTAATTCTAATTAAGAGTTGGTGGTGATCGTCCGTTCTCCTTCAGAGTACTTGATTCGTTGGATCTAACATGAACGGTTGAGATGGAAGAGGATTTAACCCGATAGTCAAATCTCTTCGGAGGAACAAACTTTTCCTACTATTGAAACATAATTAAAGTTAGTGTTCTTTGCAAATAAATTTTTTATCGCAAATTGAGTTTTCGTTGCAACGCACGGGCACATGACTAGTATATATATATATATATAAAGCCTGTTTTCTACTCCCGGGAGTAATTACTCCCTACGTTGTATCTCACAACGTAGAGAGTATCTCGCGCAACAGAGGGTATGTACGTGTAGTATACGAGTATATAAGACTAGCTAGGTAGTATTTACATTTTTTCAGAGGTGGTATGTATATATTTTTTGGATATACTCCTTTTTATGTCCATATATAAAGGTATTTGTAAAATACGCTATAAACTATGTACTCCCTTGCATTTTTTTTCATGTGGTTCACATTGAAATATCTTATAATTATTATATGAGTGTATCCAAAGTGAAAAAGGAGTATTTCAAGTTCGTTTAGGTAGTATTTCAGAGGTGGAAGTAACTACACCTCGGAGTAAAAGATATTTTTCATATATGTGTGTGTATATGTTTACGTGTACGTGTATATATATACATGTATATATATACGTGTATATACGTATGTATATACATATATATATATGGTATAATTACCTAGGACACCATGATCTAAAAAGGATATTTTCTCTATGTATTTTTCAAAATTTTTAGGATGCTGAGTTTAACTAGTTTACTAACTAGTTCAAACAAGTTTGAACTGAAATTCAAACTAGAGTTTCCCTTTTTGATGATAGTTTGGTTGTAGGTATGTGCTGATTTTATACATAAATCAGCAAAGCATGTGATCCAAACTCGTTCAAAATCTTTGAATTCAAGTATATTTTTTCAAAGGTATGTGTTTCATTTGATTGTTATAGATGGGTGGTACCCCATTTCGGCTTTCTATATGTATGTATGTATGTATGTATGTATGTATGTATGTATGTATGTATGTATGTATGTATGTATGTATGTATGTATGTATGTATGTATGTATGTATGTATGTATACACGCACGGTAGCACTAATCCTAATCTACTCTTAAGCGTAGAATACCTATTCTATGCTCGGTCGAAGAAGAAGCACACCGTACTAGTTACTAGCAATGCGATAGTAAATCACGAATATATTTTACTATAGAACAACATATGCAATTACTAACGAATCAGTTACTAGTTAATGCGTTGGTCAACACAAATAGTTAATGCACATTGTAGTTTGTACATAAATATGCATAATTATGTTTCTTCTTTATTTTAGCCAAATCTTTTAATAGGTAGTTCGGATTTGCAAATGGTTTTAACAGTAGCTTATTGACGACAAGATGAATAAAATGATATGAGTATCGTTATTAAACAGTAATTTTACTGACTGGTAAAAGAAATTACCATTTTTATAATATGAAATTACTACATCTACTACTATAAATTACTATCATACAGTATAATTGGAAAATCCTACACAGATCGGTCATTTGGCAATAAAAGTCCGTGAAAACTATATGTATAAGTTCTGAAAAACTCTTAAAAATTACCTTACCTAGGGAATGTGAGCTTCTATAGCGCTATAAATTTGAATACCAAACTCAGCCGTATTTGAAAGATATGAAAAGGACAAAATTACTATTTATCAATGATTAGCGCTTGTCAGTTTCCATATCTTTCAAATCAGATTGATTTTGGTTTTCAAATTTTACAGGGATGTATAATCTCACCTCCCCTACTTATGATAATTTTTTGAGAATTTCTGAAAACTTATACATGTGGATTCATGAACAAGAATTTAGTTTTATTTGTCGACCCTTTTGTAAAATTATTAAAAAATTCTCAAAAAATTACCACACGTAGGAGAGGTAAGAATCTATAATCGTATAAGAAGACCAAAATCAATATCAACAGAAAGATATGAAAAAGATAAATTCGACTCAATAATGATTTTGTACTATCTAGCGCTTTGTCAATTTCATATCATTCAACTTGCACATTGTTATAAAATCAATCACAAAAGAAGAAGAACACGAGACGCATGAATTTTACGTGCAAAACCCTTGAGGGAAAAAACCACGGACGCCAATCAGCGATATCACTATTTTGAGGAATTGTGTACAATGGTTAGGGTTTACAATGAGCGTCTACTCTCCCCAACAGATTACAAGAGGTATTTATAGATGGATGAAGCTACTCGAGTCTAAACGGGCTACACCGAAATATGGGCTAAAGGCGTCCCTAAAGCCCAATGGGAAATTCGGATCAATACCCAACAAACTCCACCTTGAGACGAATTCCCTCTTGCAGAAAAAACATCATCACTGAACTCCTTTCAATAATAAATATCACCGGCGCCAAAAGTCTGTAGGACTTAAACTGAAACTCCAACCAAGCTTGAGCATAGCTCAAACTTAGTAACTGAAATTGTCTTTGTCATCATGTCAGCGGGATTATCATGGGTATTTATCTTGAATATTTTAATATCACCTTGAGCAATGACATCTCGAATATAATGATACCTCACATCAAATGCGCTTTGTCTTTTCATGAAACATTTGATCCTTTGTGAGGTAAATAGCACTTTGACTGTCACAAAATAAAGTAACACAAGAAGTAACCCCGCTGAGCTCAGTGTACAAACCTCTCAACCAAGTAGCTTCTTTACATGCTTCAGAAATAACTATATATTCAGCTTCAGTAGTTGAAAGAGCAACAGTAGCTTGCAAGCTTGCTTTCCAACTAACAACATAACCACCAATAGTGAAAACATAACCTGTGAGAGATCTCCTCTTATCTAAGTCACCAGCATAGTCAGAATCAACATAACCAACAAGTCCATCTCCAGATTTTCCAAACTGCAAACAAGTATTAGAAGTACTACGCAAATATCTGAAAATCCATTGAACAACTTTCCAATGCTCTTTGCCAGGATTAGCCATGTATCTACTAACAACACTTAGTGCATGAGATAAATCAGGACGAGAACAAACCATGGCATAAATCAACTGCACTGGAATATGGGACTCTAGACATATACTCAATATCATCATCCACTCGGGACATAAAGTCAAGATAATCAAATGTGCAGCTAAAGGAGTACTCACTGGTTTTGCATCATGCATATTGAAGCGACGAAGGACCTTTTCAATATAACCTTGCTGACTAAGGTATAATTTACCAGATTTCCTTGCTCTAATGATTTCCATACCAAGAATTTTCTTTGTTGTACCTAAATCCTTCATCTCAAATTCTTTACTCAATTGTGCCTTTAGTTTAGCTATTTCTGACTTATCTTTTGCAGCGATCAACATATCATCAACATAAAGAAGCAAGTATATAGCTGAACCATTAACAGTTTTCATGTAAACACAACTATCGTAATTTGACAGCTTAAAACCACGAGAGAGCATAAATGAGTCAAATTTCTTGTACCATTGCCTAGGGGATTGTTTTAAGCCATAAAGAGATTTCTTCAATCTACAAACAAGGTGTTCTTTTTCAGGAATAACAAATCCTTCAGGTTGGTCCATATAAATATCTTCCTCTAACTCTCCATACAAGAATGCAGTTTTAACATCTAATTGCTCAAGTTCATAATCATGCATGGCAACAATACTGAGTAGAGTGCGAATAGAACTGTGTTTCACAACAGGAGAAAATACATCATTGAAATCAATACCAAATCAGTCAGAGTCTTTAGCACCAACCTTGCTTTATACTCATCAATCAAGAGAAGAAATACCTTCTTTTCTTTTGAAAATCCATTTACAACGGATAGTCTACTTGTCTTTAGGCAATTTCACTAAATCCCAAGTACCATTCTTCTCAAGTGACTCTATCTCATCTTGCATAGCGGTCATCTAATTTTTACAATCAGCAGAAGTAATAGCCTCAACATAATTAGAAGGTTCAACATTATTGTCAATTTCTTCTGCAACACTTAAAGAATAAGAAGCAATATCACATTCTTCAATAAATCTTTTGGGTGGATGAATAGACCTCCTAGGTCTGTCATTAGCAATAGAATGTTGTGGAGGCTGCACAACTGGAGAAGAATGCTCAACAATATGTGAATCATCAATAATAGGTGCATCCTGAACATCAATATTATTATTTTCTGGTGTATACTTTGAATCAATAAGGTGCTCCACCTGCACACTAGTCTTCTGTTGTTTCTCAATAGGAACATTAGTATCCAATTTATCATTTAGCATAACAGATTCATTAAAGATAACATTCCTGCTGATAACAACCTTTTGTGTTTGAGGATTCCACAATTTATAACCTTTAACACCAGATTTATAACCAAGAAAGATGCACTTAATAGCTCTAGGCTCCAATTTACCATTATCAACGTGAGCATAAGCAATACAACCAAAAACTCTCAATTGTGAATAATCAGCTGGAGAACCAGACCATACCTCAATTGGAGTTTTCTTATCAATAGCAATGGAGGGAGACCGATTAATAAGATAGCAAGCAGTGGAAGTAACTTCAGCCCAAAAACGCCTATGCAAACCAGCATTAGACAACATACAACGGACCCTTGAGATGATGGTTTTGTTCATACGCTCAGCTACACCGTTTTGTTGTGGAGTACCAGGAACAGTGTAGTGACGCACAATACTTTCAGATTTACAATATGAATTAAATTCATCAAAACAGAATTCCATCCCATTATCAGTACGAAGTTTCTTTACCTTCTTTTCAGTTTGTTTTTCAATCATCACCTTCCACTCTTTAAATGTTGAAAATGCTTCTGATTTATGCTTCAAGAAATAAAGCCAAACTTTTCTAGAATAATCATCAATAATGGTTAACATATAACGAGAACCTCCTAAAGAAGTCTTACGAGATGGCCCCCCATAAATCAGAATGCACATAATCAAGAATACCTTCTATAGTATGAACAAAAGTGTTAAATTTTACCCTCTTATGCTTATCAAATATGCAATGCTCACATAAATCCAATTTTCCATTATATCCATCAAGAAGTCCTCCTTTACTCAATACTGCCAAACCCTGTTCACTCATATGTCCAAGACGTTTGTGCCAAAGATTAGCAATATCGGGTGATGAATGTGAAGAAACAAAGACATCACCTGTAATTGTAGTGCCTTGAAGACGATATAAATTGGCAGATTTCAAATCACCTTTCATAACAATAAGAGAACCTTTTGATACTTTCAAAATTCCATTGCCACCAGAATATTTATACCCTTTAGAGTCAAGAGTACTCAAAGAAAAAAAATTCCTTGTCATACCTGAAACATGCCTCACATCTGTCAAAGTTCTGATAATGCCATCATGCATCTTGATTTGAACGGATCCAATGCCAACAATAGGACGTGGCGAATCATCACCCATCCTAACAGAACCAGCATCTTTAACAGACTCATACGTGATGAACCAATCTCTATTAATGCATATATGAAAAGAAGTAGCAGAATCAATAATCCAGTCATCACCACTACTAGCACATCCAGCAAAAGCAACAAGGGTCTCACCATCAGAACTACTATCAGCAGAAGCAACAGAAGCTTTACCTTTATCATTAGGTTTACCTTTTGGTTTGTAGGTGCCGTTCATCTTTTCTTTGTTCTTTATCTTATAACATTCAGATATATCATGATTATTTTTCTTGCAATACCTGCAGAATTTTTCTTTACCTCTGGACTTAGAACGGCCCCTGTAACTGCTTGAACTTCTGCCTCTATACCCATTGTATGATTTCTTTTCTTTTGTTCGTCCCCGGACAGACAAAGCTTCACCATGCTCACTGGAACTTTCAGAAGACACCATTAATTTCATCTTTTCTTTTGCATGTAAGGCCCCATAAACTTCAGCAACAGTTAATGTATCACGACTATATAAAATAGTGTCTCTAAAATTTGAAAATAACAGAGGCAGGGAACACAAAAAGAATAAGATCTAGATCCTCATCTTCAAATTTTACCTCCATAGATTTAAGGTCAGAAACGATCTCTTTGAAGGCCGATAGGTAATTCAGCACGGAACCACCCTCTTGCAACTTGTGCGAGAATAATTTCATCTTCACATGTATCTTGCTAGTAAGGTCCTTGGACATGCAAATTGACCCCAACTTTAACCATAAAGCAGCTGCAGTTTTCTCCTGCAAAACCTTTTGCAAAATATTATTTGATAAATGAAGATGAATTTGAGATAAAACCTTACGATCTTTTCTTTTTTCTTCATCAGTCCAGGTCTTTTGATCTTTGTTCCCAAATTTATCAAGCGTATGATCCAGGTCAGTGTGAGCAAGAATTGCTTTTATTTTGACTTACCATAGCGAAAACCTTGTATCATGATCTAGCAGCGGAATATCATACTTCAACAAAGCCATGTAGAATAAATCTTGATTTTTTCTCTCTCTGTTTTCTTCGTCTGCTGATCTGCTTATCCTCCCTGCGAGCCTACTTGAAGATAGTTGTCTTTTGTACCGAACAATGTAGCAGTACCACTCGTAAATCACGTCAACGAACGCTGATTCAATTTCTAATCAAATCTGCTGCTTCCTGTTCTTCACGCGCTGCGCTCGCCGCTCGCAGTAGATGGAGATCAATCACCCTGCGATTTTTTTTTTCCAGTGCTGTGCACTGCTAGGGAGAAGTAATTCTTGTGCTGTGCGCTCGCGTACTGCTGCTTCTTGGTCTTGCAGCCGCACAGCACTTGCGCCCGTCAGCGTTACTTGTCGGGAGGCTTGACCTGGAAACAATAGAGCACGGCCTCGCCTTCACACGCGGCGGTTGCGGGCTGGAGGTCGGTCCGGCGCGAGTGAGCGGCGCAGAGACCGCGCGAAGGGCCGAAAAGACGAATCGGCGGCGCGGTTTGAGAAGATGAACCGGCGGATCGACGCTGAAGACGAAGCGACAGCGCACTGCGGTGGATGGCGCAGATCCGCTCGGGATGCGGCCGGAGCCGAGGAGGCGGTGGCCGCAGCTATTGCCGACGAGGACAACCAGCGGCGCAGCAGATCGAAGGATGAGGAAGATGAGCAGTCGCCGAGAACTGTAGATCTGATCTGATGATTTTTTTTTCTCGTGATTGATCTGCTCTGATACCACTTGTTATAAAATCAATCACAAAAGAAGAAGAACACGAGATGCACGAATTTTACGTGAAAAACTCTTACGGGAAAAAACCACAGACGCTAATCAACGATATCACTATTTTAAAAAATTGTGTACAATGGCTAGAGTTTACCATGAGTGTCTACTCCCTCCAACAGATTACAAGAGGTATTTATAGATGGATGAAATGACTCGAGTCTAAACGAGCTACATTGAAATATAAGTTAAAAGCGTCTCTAAAATCCAACGAAAAATTCGAATCAATACCCAACACACATCCATGAAACTTGCTCGTCGGTTTACCGAATGCCCTCTCTACACGCCGCTCGACCGGCACACCCGTCGCACGCCACTCAGTCGGCGCCTGCAGTCCGCAGCACCCTCGCCCCTGCCTTGCCGCACACCCTGCAACCTGATGCTTGCTGTCGGCTCGCACGCCTGCCTCCTCCTCGACCCCTACAGTCCGCCGTCAGCTCGCACGCCCACCGACTAGGGGTGCTAGCCAGCACTCCTTAGCTCACCGTTGGGTCTTCCTCTGCCGACTGCTGAACTCTTAACATGAACCTCGCATTTCCTACTCTGTCCATCCAGCACCTGATCGACCTGTTGAGAGATGCCAACGCGAACGCCCAGACAGCAGCTGACAGGCGGAGGGTGACGAGCCAGGAAGCCGCGTTTGAGTTTCTCAAGATCAACGGCGTCACATCCAAGGACGACTATGATGCCGCTCCTGCAGGCCAAGGATTCACCAGGAACGTGCAGGTATACCGGATTACATATCAGTGAGCCGGCAGCTTGTGTAATGGCTGCTGCATCAATACTAACCGAATCAATGTTTCTTGCTTCGTCTGCAGGGTTTTTGGCATTACAAGATACAGGGGTACAAAGTGCGCCATATTGGGGCTAACCCATTCTACAAGGATAGACTGCAGTATACATACGCTCAAGGAGATCGCCAGGCATGGTCCTGTGTAGGGTTGGTTCGTTTATCACGATTCGTTCCAGACTGCAGACCACCGTATATACCGTGCTCCACCCACTCCCCATCTGATAGCAAACGTGCAGGGAGGATAGCTTGCATGTCTTGGCTGCTCTGTCGGTCTGTCCTCAATTTTGCATCATTTCTCTTGGGATGTTTTGAGATGTTGAACAACGATGATAAGATGTTTAGGCACTGCTGGTTACTGCGATGTCCTTTTTCACAAGATATATCCAATGCTATCTTTCGACCAAATAAAAGCTCAGAACGTAATGTCGAGACTGTTGCGAAAAATTGCCGACTGCTTCTGCAGAGCATGCTCTTTCTCAGGGTTACGGCTGCTCTTTCTTCAAATGAAGAGTAGTCCTTCCGCCACAGTAGCTACCCTCCCATCTTTAGGGCAGAGAGCATCATTTTGGATTTTTTGGACAGCAGATGCACGAGAAAACATATGACACTACTCCACAACAACATTTAACAAGTTCCAGTAAAGCTACATGAAGCAACATCGAATTAAGTGTTGTTTTACCATTCACTAGCTGAAACTACAACGGTTTCGACTTCATAAACATTAAACATAAGAGAGGTGCTTCAATGTTTTTCTTTTTTACAGTTGCACAAATATTAAAGTATTAATAAAGGGTAGATGGAGATTACTTACCCCTTCGCTTGCTTCAAGATTTATGCAACTTGTATTAAAAGGGAAAGCATTGAAGCACTACTCTAAACATAATTGTCCTCCAGCATAGATTGGCATACGCAACTAACATAGTTTATGGCACTTTGTTTTACCATTCACTAGCTGACACTACAAAGGTTTTGACTTCATAAACATGAAACATAATTGTCCTGCATAGATTGGCGTACACAACTAACTCAGTTTATGGCACTTTGGTTTATCATTCACGAGCTGACACTACAAAGGTTTCGACTTCATAAACATGAAACAGAATTGTCCTCCTGCATAGATTGGCACATACAACTAACACAGTTTATGGCACTTTCAACACTCAGAAACTGAATGAAATTGAAGTCCACCAGCAGCATGACGCATAGGTCGAGGTTGAGCATTTCGATATCCACCAGCAGCAGGATGCAAAATTGGACAAGGACACACTCCACAACCACCAAAGTTTTTGGGGTCACCTACAAGTGGGTGGGTGGGTGGGTTGGGTTGGGGGGGGGGGTGTTACAGGATGAAAAAACAAAGTAACACATCAGTTTAGAAGTTAGAACAGGCAAGGCCAATCTAGCAAACTGTTCTAATCTAAGAAAGAACATAGTGCATGCTATGCACATGAATCATAGAACCAGAAATCAGTTGAAAACAATGCTAAAGATTATACTTTGTTCACCAAGTTGAATTTGTGTGTTCTTCAGTATTCACCAATGAGCAACTTAAAGGAAAAAAATTACCATCCTATGCACCCTCACATCACATCTTGCCTTTGTTGTCATCAACTCATTCATGTTTTATCGAAGCTTCAGTATCACACAGAGAATGCACCACAAAGCCCAGGAGAATGATAAAAACAAAAATGTAAACAGAGTGAAAACTTCGATTAATAAAACACCTAAATCCATCTTTACACATGAAGCGCAAGAGATTCCACCATCCCTCTCCATTTTCAGCTCAGCAAAGAAGTACTTGGGAACAAGGTCAACACAGCTGGTGGCACCCTTCAGCTTAGCAAGGAAATTTGCATGCATCCACAAGCCATCGAATAAAAATGGCTTACTGTTCACTGCTTTAACCAGCTCATGATCATCCTCCTAACAAATTCACAAACATAAGAGGGCAATCTAAGGGTACATATATAAACTAATAAGCAATATATCATGTAGGAACTTGGTATTGCATTATGGACTATTAGATTTAGTCTGTAGGACTCTTAACTCTGTAATTTGTATACTTCAAAATTGTTTCCTTTTTCTCTGTGGATGGATTTGTTTGCAATTCCGTTCACGCCTTACTTTGTATGAATGCAACTCTGTCACCATGTCATGTTCTTCATCAAAAGGGCGTAAATAACCGGTGGGATGACAAGCCGTGAATAAGCAGTGGCATGTAGATGGTGATGCACCAGCCATGGACCTTTTTTATGGCAGTTGATGGATGCAAAAACAAGATATTGCATTGTTATTTGGTGAGAACGAGATGTACATATTTGTCTGGGAAATAGCTGATAAGCGGTGGAATGACAAGCTTACTCCATTGCATACGGCTTGCCACTAAATAAGACACACACTACTGTTCAGATGTGTTGGACACAGGGGTGAAGTCCAGGGATTTGAGTTTTGTGTGTGTGTGTGTGGGGGTGGGGGCGGCAAAATAAAGTACACAATGGCCATACACTTCCCTATGACGAGGGGGCAAATTAGTGCAAATTCAAACAAAACTCTATCAAACAAAACTCTATCGAACTATTTTTTTGGTATTTAGTTGGGGTCCTACTTTTCGTAAAAAAAATGGTCAAAAGGATATAAACATAATATTTTTTTCTAAAAAAAGACATAAACATAATTTTTTTTTTCTAAAAAAGGACCTAAACTTTTTTTTTCTGGCTAGGCTCGAGCTGGATCAAGCCGGCTCAAACCGGCCTAGTGCCGGGATTCCTTCCAATTTTAGGAAAGGTAGTATGTGATTTTTCGAGAAAGTATGGTAGCTTGCATGGAATGTTTCCAGACGAAGAAACACAAGGAAAAAACCAGAAGACCTCAACCATTACTAGAATACCGAGAGTTCCTTTGGGGTAATTCACTTCTAAAAAAACAATCATGAAGAAAAGATTCAGCCAGCTAATATCTAAAAGCTATAAGATTCTTAATTTTTTATATTAGAATAACTTGACTATTTGTTTCTATTTTTTTATTGCTAATGTTGCAGTGAGTTTGCTTATGAAAATGCCATGTACTGCAATTATAGATTCACGGTAGGGAACATTTATATTGATAAAATTAGGAATAACTTTATGTTGTGTAAATACATGCAATGTGATCCATAGATAATTTGAGTGCAAAAATATGGGGGGAATGGTTTTATAAATATGCGGGCCTCAACTTTTGTTGGCCTATATATCACAACAAAACACCAAATTCTAAATGGCAATATACGCTATTTACAAACACGAGTAGAACAAACCTTATTCATGTTGTTGTAGTGTTCCAAACCCACTTGTGCACACGTCGGGGTATGCCGTGATAGATTATATGAAGGTTTTTCCCTGCAAGAGCAGAAGTGGCAACATCATGCAAATTTCTTCCTTTCATATTTCCATCAAACTAGTACTTAAGAGTCAATACTCAATGTCATCATCACGTTTAAGAGAGGCAGAAAGGAGGGTATAAAGCTAGTGACCATTTGAGAACAAAACTTATAAGGTGATAAGTTGCTTCGATAAACACACAACTATTTATTTCGGACCTTAGGTGCTACCACTTGTGTCACTACTGAGAGACTATACCTCTTAGATTTTACTCCCTCCGATCAGAAATATAAAGCGTATTTTGACTTTACACATAGACTAAGGTTGAAGTGAATTTGAGAAAGGTATTAGTAAAAATGACTTAGATACCCCACTTAATTGTCTTAGAAGATGAGAGAGAATATTTTGTGTACGGTGGTCATGAATAAATGTATACAGTTGAGAGAGAATAAATAGGGATATAGTAGAAAAAACCTTATTAAATCTACATACAAGTCTTATATTTTTGAACAAGATCATTCAAACTGTAGGCCTTATATTTATGAACGGAGGGAGTAATGGCGAACTGAATACTACAGGCAGCCAGACATGACCACTCAAAGATGAAGACTTTACTAACACCTTAGAGCAAGTACAGAAAGGCAACCTTAGTTTACTCTTAGCATGTACACGTCAGTTTTATCCTATGTGGAAGAGTGAGAAAAGAGGATAGAGAAGAGAGCTGGATCTTATTTAGTTGTAAGTATTGCACGAGAATATAGGTGCTATCGCCGGCTAAAAGCCGGTGTTGTTATTGTACAAGCTGACTTTTATTACATGATGGTTTTATTGCTCACTCTAGAGACAACCTTTAGAGATAGTTATTGTACAAACTGACTTTATTGTTTACTCTAGATAACATAGATGAGAGATGGAGTAAGTAAGTGGGCTTTGCTATTGTACTTGCTCTTACTATGGTAAGGCATAAGGCGAAAGAGCATGGTTATATTTATTTGATCGTAATATTCTAGGATACGATGTTGTCCAAATCATAGTTCAAAATCCCGGCGAAATTTAGTCTGAGATTTCGGATTTCGGCCTGAGACGAGATTCAAAATCCCGGCCGGATAAAAAAGTTTGAAAAAATACAAATTACTACAGTAATTTTTAGAACATTTCGATGCATATTGCCGAAATCTCGGGTATTTTGATGGGATTTGGGTCAATAACTCTTAAGAATGTCATCTTTCATGAAAATGTGTTGAAAAACTGATTTTTTAGACGTTTTATAAAAATAGCAAAAACACTATTAGATTTTTATAAACTTTTACAAGCTTGACCATGCTTTCAAAAATTTATTGTACCATATTTAGCAGTCTAGGATCATGCATAATTTCTTTCAAAGGAATTGAACTTCATTTGTTGTATTTAAAAATTCATAAACAGGATTAACAAAATTGAGACAATAACAGTATTAGACTTTTATAAATTCATTCGAGTGTGATCATGATCTAAAACTTTTAGAAGGGCTTAATAATTGCCTCATAAAACTTATATTAAAGTTTCAAAAATTTCAAACTTATTTTGGTTACTCAATCAAATCTATGGAAGCAATACATGTAGCACCATAAAGCCTCCATCAGGACAATAGTACTGTCACAATTTTTGAAAATTCCTCAAGGTTTATCATCATCTAAACATTTTATGGGAAAATTAGTGATGTGTGAGGACCATCCACAAAAAAATTCAATATTTTCTAACATGGTTTGAACCATTTTTCATTCTGTTGAAATTTGCTGCTCAACCTTCAGTAGCACTGTCCGAATTTTTGAAAATTCCTCAAACTTGATCATCATATAAAAATTTTATAGGTATATTATTGATGCATCAAGACCATCCAATTTTTTTTCAACATTTTATAACATAATTTGAACCATTTTTCATTAGTTGAAATTTGCCGATCAGCCTTTTATCAGGACAGTAGCACTATCATAATTTTTAAACATTCCTCATTCTTGGTCATTTTCTAAAATTTTTATGGAAACTTTAGTGATGTGTCAGAACCGTCCAAAAAAAATTTCAAAAAAATGTAACATGATTTCGACCTTTTTTCACTAGGTTTAATTTCGTCGAGATTTTAGCAATTTCGGCCGGCCGAATTTTGTTTCAAAAATTCTGGATTTCATATTTTGCGTTTTGAATTTTGACTGAATTTTGTCCGAATTTTTGGGATTTCGCTGAAATTTTGAATTTCACCCACATCAGAGATGTGAACCAAAAACGAAATTTCTTACCCAGGTCCAAATATCTGAGCATATTTAATTCCGCCGAAGTTTTCCCAGGTTTGCAAAACAAGGCCTGTGTCTTGCTGTATATTTTTCCAAATTAAATAACATAATGTGATCTTGAAAATTAAAAAAAATTATTGCATTTTTCTAAGGAAGAACTATTAGCAAACTATGCCGAAACAACTAAACCAAATGTGCAAAACATAGATGGATAAAAGATAGCATCACTAGCCTATATTGATGTGATATAAGACTTGACTTTTTCCTCATAAGTATAGGGGTGGGCATCTGGGCCGAGCCATTTCGGGCCAGCACGAGGCATGCTCGACCCAGCTTGGGTTGTGCCGAGCCTGCTAACCGGGCACGACGGGCGGCATGACATGGAGAGATGGGCCGTGCCTGGGCCGACACGGCCCGCACAAGTCTTTGGGCAGCACGGCGGCATGCCGACCTGCCTGCAGGCAGCAGGGCACGCAGCCGAGCACGTGCCGCATCGGGCTGCCTGGTCCGCCTCGCGCGCGGCCGCCTTGTACTAAAGTTTCATTCTGTTTTCATTTGTCAGACGACTTGGATGAACTGGAGTGGATGTAGTATCCTGTTGAATATTAATGCTTAATTTGGATATCAATTAAATGTGAAATTTGTTTGGTTTCACTGAGGTTGTGTGGAGATGTGTATGTGTGTGTGTGTATATATATATTCATATTCATTCATATATATATGGTGCTGGAATTTGGTATATGTGTGTATGCACAGTGCTGTCATTGTGCATATATATAAGTTCTTGTATACATGTGCTCATACAATGGTGGTCATGTTTGGATGTTTGTATGAAAGTGTGAGAGTTCACCTTCATTGATGATGAGCCATTACTTGTTTTGTACTGCCATAGGATATACATGAATATGTATTAAGTGCTGGAATTTTGTGGATATGTGTGTATGTATATGGTTGACCTTGTGTTTATATATATATATATATATATGCTAGTATTTATGTATGATTTTATGTTTGTTGGATTTTGAAACTTAGAATTAAGGGTTCACTACTTTTAACTATTAAAAGTTTTCCTTTAAATGGCAGAAGTCTAGAAAAATTAATAAATAGTGAACAATTCAACTCAATGTCAAATTCAAAATTTTAAATTTTACTTTCTTTTTATTTTGTGGATGTTACACATACTTAACTCTAAACATATTCTTATTTACCCACCCTTCACTCTCTATTCCAATTTCACTCCCTCGCCACCACCTCTCCCTCTTTTCTCTTTCTCGCTCTCTCTGTCCTGGAAATTTGTAAAGCACATGCCTTCATCCTCCTTCGTCGACCTCCTCACTCTTCTACACCACCGAAATTCGTAAAGCACATCACCAACATACCCTAGCGCCGTCGGTAGATTTACCAATTCTGATGGCCTTCTTCGCCCAGCGGGAGGCGGATCTCCCTCTCGCTCTTCTCCAACGATGGCTACCGATGGCGAGTGGTGGCATGACGTCGAGGTGGGGGATACTAGATCCTATTGTGTAGCGGCGGGAGGAGGCTTGATGCAGCAGTGGCGACTGGGGATGGGGCTCCTCTCTCTCTCCTTCTCGCTCTTCTCCATCGATGACGACCGGCGGTAGGTGGTGGTGCAGCCTTAAATACCCACCGTCACTCTCTCAACCCATATCACTCCCTAATTGCCACCTCTCTTCTCCCTTTCATTGTCTCTTTCTTGGGTGCTGCTACCTAGATTCGCTGCCTCCCCGGCCTCCCTCCGCCATCGCCCTCATTCTCCTATGCCACTGCCACTCGTAAGCACCATCACCAACACCACTCTAGCGCACCAGCCGATTCGCCAAGTTTGATTGTTGCCCGATGGCGTGTGGTGGCATGGTGAAGTTATTTAAAAAAAGTAAAAGAAATGGTGCTTCAATGTGGTTGTTTAAAGAACATTTGTTAAAAAAAAAGAGATGTGTTGTGTGAAGAAGAGGGGAAGGAAGGAATATCAAGTCAACGGTAAGTCTTGTGTAAAGAAGAGGGGAAGGAAGGAATAAACACACCAATAGAAGTAGGCGTCGTGCCGTGCTGGGTCGGCCTGGCACAGGCCCATCATGCTTCATGCCGAGCCACGACGGCTCGTCGTGCCCATTGTGCCATGCCGTGCCAGCCTGGCTCGCCTTCGGTGAGTCTAGGCACGGCCCATTTCCATTTTGTGCCTACTTCATGTCGTGCCAGCCCAGGCCCAGCCCATTTGCACTATTGTGACGAGAGGAAAGGAGCCAGAGACACACAAAGCTGAGGCAATGGACACAAATGTTAGGGAAAAACAAGTAAATTTTATTCATTCTTGAATAGGTACAGAGTTACTGCCTTGTTAAAACCTTACACCCTGGTGTGAAGTACCCTCGATATGGAAAAGAGTACAATAACTACGTAGATATGAATAGACTACTCGAGGTCGAGATGATCAAAGTCGGTTATCACGCCCATGACCTCCGGATCCTCAGTCTGATATTGTGTCCTGTCATCTGCACGCTTCCAGTCTTTGAGGCATGTAATTGCCTCAACCATCTTAGGTCTAAGAAACAACTTCCTCGGCTCAAGTATTCTCTCCACCAAACTAAAAGTGGCTTTTGATGAGACAGTGGACACCGAAATTACAAGTATGCCCCATGTAAAATGCGATAGCACGGGGTAAATACGTTGGTGATTCTTTCACGACAAGAGCAAGCTGAGTCGATTGTCCTCGTCCATGTCTAGCTCAGTCTTCACGAAAGGTGTGTCGAGGTAGTGGTTGATCTCTACCCATGGATTCCATTGCGACCTGCTCGGCACTTTGAAAGATGAACTAGACGCCTTGCCTTTTAGCTTCTTCTATATGTTTGAAGCGGTCGAACTGCCTCATGCTTATTGTGTTGTTGAGATAGATCTTCTTGCTTCACTTTTGCTACCAAACTTTTTGTGATATTTGTCGAAAACTCTAAAAAACTAGTTATAAACATGAGTATAGGCCTCAGAAAAATCAAGATCGAATGCTTCACCTATTCCCTCGAAGGTGCCCTGTAAATCAGATATTTTTCTCCGAGGATCCAGAATAATAGCGAAACAGTAGAGATGTGTAATAGCTTAAAAATATATTTTTTAAAAAATTCTCTATTGGTACTGTAATGGGTTGTAAAATATAATTATCTCTGTTTTCTTTGAAATTGTTAGCAATAGTCTAAAGCCATTGGATGACTAAGCAAGAAGTTGGGTAGTACACACTAGATAACATGTTGGTTGTATTGTAAAAACTTTCTAAAAATTGACGAAAATGACGGGCAACTTCCCAATCCACATCATGAACCAACGACTTACCATTATTGCAATTGACGAAGACGGTGATAATGTGCTCGTAGTCCATACACTGTTCTAGTATAGTATACGTAGAGTTTCATCTAACCTTCATATCAAGGTTGAATCTCCTTGGTAGCTTATTGTTGACCCTACAGTACACCGAGAACTGGGCGAACTTTATAGTTGAACCTGTAACAAAATTGATAACATCACGTATGTTGTTCAAACTAGGTTTCATTATATCCAAACATGTCTGCACAACCAGATTAATGATGTGGAATATACATCTCTGGTGAAGTACGAAACCTCCAACATAATTCTCCAGGTGCGATAAGAGATGCTCCATAGCCGTCGTGTTAGCTGATACATTGTCAAGAGTGATAGAAATAATTCTATTTTCTATGTTAAAGTCAATAATAACTTCAAGTACACGGTTAGCGATAGCCTCTCCATTGTGTGCCTCATCGATTGGCCTAAACCATATGACACTTTTGTTTAGGACGTAGTCGTCGTCCAAGTAATGTGCGCAACACTAAGATAGACTGCTCTTTGGTGGGAGGAAGTCCATATATCTGATGTCAAGGCAAAGGAATAACTAACTCTTGTAAAAGCCTGTTCCAACATTGCTAGTTTATTTGTGTACATTGCATATATGTCACGTGTCGTTGTTTTCCTACTAACATATTGGTATTATGGGCAAAAATCATGTTGCACCATCCTTTCAAAACTATAGCTCTCACCCATTCTAAGTGGAATATCCTCCGTAACAATGTAACGTGCAATTTCGTCTCTAGTTACATCGGCGTTGTATACCCATGTACTTACCGAACCGTCGGTGTTGAAGTTTAGTTGTGTTTGGACGCCCTCATCCGGCCTCCGTCCTGCCAATATATTCTTCAAGCATGTCTTCACATGTCGCTTGAGATGACCTGTTCATCCACATGCATGTGCAGATAATTTAGCTCGATAGTATTTACAAATAGCATAGACTACCTCATGCCCGTCCACAATTTTGATGGTTCTATCCCATATGTTGCCAGCACCACGCCCGTCGACTACCGGATATGTACACCCATCCCGGATGCACGGATATAGTGGTATCGGAGCTCGATGCAGATATCGATGCCCGTCCCTCGGGAATGTAAGAGGATTCCTCGATGCTGTGCGTACCGATCAAATGACGGTCATCCATGCCATAGTCTCCCATGCTAGGGGAAAGTTAGCGCGGATCAATCTATTGATCCCAACGAGTGAGGCTTGGAGAGAGAGAGAGAGCGTGCTCTCCTACTCTTGCTCTTGCCAAACATTTTATTTCGTGGTGGGAGAGCAAAAAAGAGAGTAAACTCGAAGTAAACAAAGAGAACAAATAAGAGAGCGAGCGATGTGATGAAGTGCTGAACAAATGAGAGCGCTCGAGATGATTTTATAGTGAGCATAATCGCCCGTTGAAATCAGGCGTTAGATGGAATCAGCCAGACGAACGTTAAAATTAGCTTTATTTCTTTTCATGGGTCACATCACTGTCCGTTTGTGTCATTCACCGAACGTTGCGGAGTCTTTCTCTATAAATTTAGTGCCCATTGGGCGAATGTTCCCACTGGGGGGAATCATTTCCCCCCTCTTTTTCCTCCTATCTCCCCTTTTCCCTTGGCCCCTGCCCCCCTCCGCTCGGCCCCTCCTTTCTCTCTCTCCCTCTGTCTCCCCTTCGACTGACCGCCCCCTCACTCCCTTCCCTTCCAAGTTGTGTCGGCCCCTCGCACCCACCCCTCCCTTCCCCACTGCCTCACCTCCCCACCGCGTCGCCGCCTCTCCTCCCCTCCTCTTCCCCACCACCTCCCCTCCCCTCCCCTTCCCTTCCCCGCTGCCTCACCTCCCTTTCACCTCCCCACTGCGTCGTCACCTCTCCTCCCCTCCCCTTCCCCGCCACCTCACCTCCCTTCCTCATTCCCTTCCCCGCCACCTCGCCTCCCTTCCTCCTCCCCTTCCCTGTCGCCTTGCCTCTGCTCCCCTTCCCTACGCAGCCTCGGCCTCCCGTCCCCTTCCCCGTCGACCTCGACTCCCCTCCCTTCCCCCACCGTCGGCTCGGCTGTTAGTGTTATGCCCTTGAGGCAATCATTTAGATGATTGTAACATGACTATGTTTATGAATAATATTATGATTATTGGTCCAATGAATGTATATCATTGTATTGATCAACAAGTATGTGACTTGCTTATGAAGCTCTTTACTTAATGATGTAATTCGATAAATATCTCTGATCGGATTTCATCGTATAGGACAACGATGAATAGATCAGCACATGTAGTGATCGATGATCATGCTTCATAGATCATGGGATATGGAGATATCATCTATACATTGTGGACGTATGTTGAAGAACATGGGTTAGATAGACCCGCAATGTGACACTGCGAGAATGTTTCATTCTTATGTGTCATCAGTGTATCTCATACCTAGTAGATATATGATCCTTAGAGTTGAGATTGTCATATTTCCTACATGTGTAATAGTTTTCCTTGGGGCTATCAAACACTACTTCCTAACCGGATAGTTATAAAGGTAGCTTTCATGTTTACTATGAAACGTGCGAGAGGAAGTGAGCGATCAAGATAGAATTTGCCACTCCAATGAAACGGAGATATATGACAAGGCCACTCGTGTGATATGATTAAGGAAGTGCATGGCCATGCCGTGATTGAGGAGTCAATCACAACTTATTAATATATCACGGATACGAGAGATGGATTAAATCATCAAAGGATGACATGCTTCTCGCCTTGAGATCAATCTTCATATACTTGGCAAAGGGATTATTGCATGAGTACTTTTGATAGGCTCTGTCCGATTTGATCATAGTATGTTTGGGAGTTGGCATACTTTGCAAGAAGCCACTACCAACTATTGGATTGAAAAGGAGTTTTCCGAATCCATGTCCAAACGTCACGTGAACCTGCGCAGGTCACACACTTAATGGTGTGGGACGCATTAATTTGGATTGGATCCGTAATTAATGAACCTCGTGGGCTTAGCACGATGGGCCCTAGTTTAGGTTTCATCTTGTGGCTATATAAGGAGGGAGGAGGAGGTGCGGTGTGCTTTCCACGGTTTAGGAGTGATTCACTCGAAACCCTAGCCTACTCCTCTCGCTGCCCCTGCCGAGCGACCAGGTGCTTGCACACCGACGCACGACGTTCCATCTCTGGACGTGTGGACTACTGCGGTGACGCTGCTGCGACTGCGACGTGGGAGGACGATCCACGACGAGGTGAGGACGATCCACTACATCGACGTAATGACTGCGGCGAGGACGATCTACTACATCGACGCGCGAAGGATTCCGCAACTGCGCGTCTAGTGGTAATCTTATCTATGATCCCCTTCTTGCGAGTAGCTTTCTGGTTACGCGGTAGATTTTTTTTTGTGCTAGCGTAGCTTACCGCGTTCCTCTTCAGTGGTATCAAAGCCAGGTTGTATAGTTTTGTGATCTGGATGTTGCACATATAATGTGTAAGGTTAGTAGATTGGATCTATTACATGTTGAGCCAGTTCATGTGATGAATTGGTGACGGCAGCCATCGATGAGATCGATCGGTTTAGGGTTTGAGGAAAGTGCAAACCGACTCAATATTGATTTGGGTGAGTCCGTTCATGGTACGACGTTACCCTTACCGGTCGGGTTGCCGCCATCAGGGTTTCTGAAACGTATCCATATGGGACCAAGCAAATCATGTTAGATCGGATTGGGTCAATTTGGTTGATCCGTGGAAATTTTGAGGGTGTTTTCCCATGTCAGAAGACATGCCTCTAAAAAATTTCAAAGGCGCCGCCCTCGACCATGCACGACCGGCCAATGGGACCGCCGCAGAGGCGCCCCTCGCACCCAGTCGTAGGGTTGCTTTTGTTTAACTCGTTTTTGCAGGGGATTATGTGAAATAGTATGGCCTATGTGTATGTGATGCATGTAATTTCCACATGGCCTGCGTGCCGTGTCAAGCCATAAGGCTATTTAAATTGTATAACGACCTGCGTGTCGACTTGTGATGCTTCAAACCCTCATATAAAATTCATTATCAAAAGTTGTAAAGAGTTGCATCCATAATGATGAAGACGATGGTATCAAGCAAGATGGCTAGGTGAACAAATCAAGCAAGGTGGCTAGGTGAACAAACAAGCATGATGATGGAGATCTTAATGCTAAGGTCCATGCTATTTCACAGCTTATTTTGATTTTCTGTGGATGTGTGTTTAATCCTTGCTATTTTCTTTATGCTCATTGCATGTGATGCCATGTTCTTAGTAATCTTTGTTCTTCCCTATAGTTAAAAATTTTAAATCAAATTGTCCATCCAATTGTTGCACCTATCAAGAATTTAGATCGTTATTGATATGACTACCAAAGTAGTATATCAATGGCTATCTCAATAGATGATAGGGATGTGTTGGACACATCACGCATAACAATGGTAGATTTAATCAAGCTATCAAAACGGTTTTGGGCTTGAGGACATAAGTGGTTGGGATTTGATTTCAGTAATGAAGGAACCTATACAAGACAAGTGGTGTCTAGGAAAACACACATGAGGCAGGTTTCTTAATTGGCACTCCCTCATGTGAGCCCTTGGGGCAGGTTGACTTGGCCATGAGTCAAGTTGATGGAGGCATTCATTACTTGTTTTCATACTCAACAAACAAGAGTTACATATGATGTAATTAGCAAAGGTGTTGCTTACCTATGTCATTAAATTTCTAGCAGTGATGCCAAAGCTCACTAGTGTTTGATGAATATGGATCTTGAATACTCACTATGTGTCTATAAAAGGGACATAAAATAGGAGTGTCTTTAATTAAAAGGTTTAATAAAAGTTTTACATAAACATAGTGCTTAGAATCTTTGCATGTTTTTGTTGTAGTTCAATGGCACCTTCTCCTACTCCAGCTACACCTGGTTTTGCTTTGAGATCGGTTTTGGAAAGGGAAAAACTGAATGGAACTAATTTTGTTGATTGGTATCGCAACCTGAGAATTGTTCTCAAGCATGAAAAGAAGGACTATGTTCTAGAGAATCCAATTCTGATGAACCACCGAAAATCTTTTCGAATTTGAAGGTTGAATATGAAAAGCATGTTAATGCTTCAGAGAGTCACCGTCTCATGCTAGTCACCATGGACTCTGAGCTCCAAAAGCAATATGAGGACCAGGACGCTTACAATATGATTGTGGGCTTGAAGGGCATGTTTGGGAATCAAGAAAGAGCTGAGAGGTATGGTATCTCAAAGCATTTATTTGCTTGTAAGTCGGTCAAGGCGATCCGGTCGATCCTCATGTGATCAAGATGATTGGTTACATTGGGAGATTGGAAAAACTTGAGTTTCCCCTTAGCCTCGGTTTGGCCACAGATGTTATTCTCCAGTCTCTGCCTCAGAGCTTTGAGCCATTCATTATGAATTTTCATACGAATAGCATGGAGAAAAGCCTAACCGAGCTACATGGGATGCTCAAGGCTGCCGAGGAAAGCATTAAGAAAAAACCCAATCATGTGATGATGGTTCAGAAAACAACTGCTTTCAAAAAAAGGAAGGGTAAGGCTGGGGGAACGGGAAAGAGCAAGGGCAAGGGCAAGGGCAAGGGCAAGGCTCAAGATGAGATCGCAATCCTCAAAACTAAGCTTCAGAAGCTTAAAGTTGGCCCTCAACTTGATACCCAATGCTTCTATTGCAAGAAATCAGGGCATTGGAAGCGGGCTCTGAAAAGTACAGCGGATAAGAAGAATGGAAATGTGGTTTCCACTTTAGGTATTAATGTTATAGAAATTAATCTTGCTACTTCTTCACTCACTCATGGGTATATGATACGGTTCGGTTGCTCACATTTGCAATTCGTTGCGGTGATAAAAAGTAGAGACTTAGCAAAAGGAGAAGTGGATCTTCGTGGGGAATAAAGCAAGAGTTCTTTGGTCTTGCCGTTGGCACATACCCATTGCATTTGCCTTGAGTTAGTTTTAGAACTCAATAATTGTTATTTTGTTCCATCTTTGAGTAGAAACATTATTTCATCTTCTTGTTTGGAACATGAAGGTTATGATTTCGAATAAAGAATTTTGTTTGTTCGATATTTTTGAATGATATGTATTATGGTCGTTGCCCCATGGTGGATGGGTTGTACGTCCTTGAACTCAAGAAAAACACATCTATAATATTAATGTAAAAGGCATCGGCCTAATGATTTGAACCCTACCTTTTGTGGCATTGTCGCTTAGGTCATATAAATGAGAAGCGCATGAAGAAGCTCCATGGTGACGGACTTCTAACCTCATTTGATTTTGAATCATTTGAAACATGTGAATCTTGTTTACTTGGCAAGATGACAAAAGCCCTTTCACAGGTTTTAGTGAGAGAGCAAGTGAATTATTGGCCCTAGTACATACTGGATGTATGTGGACCAATGAGCTCATTGCTAGGGGTGGGTTTGATGATTTGTAACTTTTACCGATAACTTGGTAGATATGGATATATCTATTTAATGAGGCATAAATCAAACTTTTGAAAGGTTCAAAGAGTTTGAGCGAAGTACAAAATCAACTTGGCAAAACAATAAAACACTTACGATCCGATCGTGGTGGCGAATACTTGAGCCAAGAGTTTGGTGATCATCTAAAGCAATGTGGAATCGTTCCGCAACTTACTCCGCCAGGAACGCCTCAATGGAATGGCGTGTCCGAACGACGTAACCGAACTTTATTAGATATGGTTCGGTCAATGATCAGCCAAACAGATCTGCCATTATCCTTCTGGGGTTTCGCTCTAGAGACAGCTGCATTCACTTTGAATAGGGTCACATCAAAATCCGTTGAGAAGACGCCATATGAGATATGGACTGGGAGAAGACCCATGTTGTCATTTCTCAAGATATGGGGATGTGAGGCTTATGTAAAACGTTTACAATCAGATAAACTCGTACCTAAATCAGAAAAATGCTTTTTGTGGGGTATCCTAAAGAAACAAAAGGATATTACTTTTACAAAAGAAACGAGAACAAAGTTTTTGTTGCTCGAAATGGTGTCTTTTGGAGAAAGAGTTTCTTTCAAAAGAAATCAGAGGAGTGATGTGTATCTTGATGAAGTTCGAGAATCACATGAATATGTTCAAGGTACCACTGAACCTTCACAAGATGTACAAAGTGTTGTACAACCTGTGGAAGAGACCCCAGCCCCACGTAGGTCGGGGAGGCCACGTCATGTATCTATAAGATATGGGAATGACATATTATTGTTGGACAATGATGAGCCCACGACTTATGAAGAAGCAATGATGGACCCAAACTCTGAAAAATGGCTTGAAGCCATGAGATCCGAAATTCAATCCATGCATGATAATCAAGTTTGGAACTTGGTCGACTCTCCTGATGGTGTAAAAACCATTGAGTGCAAATGGATTTTCAAGAAAAAGATAGACGTAGATGGAAATGTTCAGATCTATAAGGCACGATTGGTGGCAAAGGGTTTCAAACAAGTTCAAGGAGTTGACTATGATGAAATTTTCTCACCGGTAGCCATGCTCAAGTCTGTCCGGATCATTTTAGCTATTGCTGCATATTTTGATTATGAAATATGGCAGATGATGTCAAAACAGCCTTCCTTAATGAGAATCTTTCTGAGGATGTATACATGATACAATCTGAAGGTTTTGTTGATCCTAAATGTGCTAAAAGGGTATGCAAGCTTCAAAGATCCATTTATGGGTTAAAGCAAGCATCTCGGAGTTGGAACATTCGTTTTGATGAAGTAGTCAAAGGTTTTGACTTTATCAAAAATGAAGAAGAGCCTTGTGTTTACAAGAAGGCTAGTGGGAGCGCACTTGTATTTCTGATTTTGTATGTGGATGACATATTATTGATCAGGAATGACATTCCTATGCTTGAAGATGTTAAGACTTCATTGAAAAGGAGTTTCTCAATGAAGGACTTGGGAGAAGCATGCTATATCTTGGGCATAAAAATCTATAGAGATAGGTTAAAAAGGTTAATTGGATTAAGTCAGGAAACGTAAACTGACAAGATATTGAAAAGGTTCAATATGCATGAATCCAAGAGAGGTTTCATGCCAATGTCACATGGCATCAGTCTCTGCAAGAATCAGTGTCCTTTGACATCTGATGAGCGAGACAGGATGAGCAAGATTCCATATGCTTCAGCTATTGGGTCTATTATGTATGCCATTATCTGTACACGCCTAGATGTCTCATATGCTCTAAGTGTCACGAGCAGATACCAAGCGGATCCTGGTGATGGTCATTGGATAGCCGTAAAAAATATCCTAAAGTACTTGAGAAAACTAAGGGTATGTTCCTTGTTTTTGGAGGTGAGGAAGATCTGGTTGCAAAGGGTTACACCGATGCAAGCTTCCAAACTGACAAAGATGATTTTCGATCGCAATCCGGGTTTGTGTTTACACTTAACGGAGGAGCAGTAAGCTGGAAGAGTTCCAAGCAAAACACGGTGACCGGCTCTACGACAGAAGCGGAGTACATTGCGGCTTCGGAGGCCGCAAAGGAAGCTGTGTGGGTTAAGAAGTTTATCACAGAGCTTGGTGTGGTCGCTAGTGCCTCTAGTCCAATGGACATCTATTGTGATAATAGTGGTGCCATTGCACAAGCAAAAGAGCCTAGATCACATCAGAAGTCTAAACACATACTCCGTCGCTTTCACCTTATTCGCGAGATTGTGGATAGAGGTGACGTGAGAATATGCAAAGTACATACGGAAGCCAATGTGGCGATCCGTTGACAAAGCCAACGCCACTGACCTAAGCATGAGGCGCACACAAGGTCTATTGGTATTAGATACTTAATTGATTGACTCAAGTGCAAGTGGGAGATTGTTAGTGTTATGCCCTTGAGGCAATCATTTAGATGATTGTAACATGACTATGTTTATGAATAATATTATGATTATTGGTCCAATGAATGTATATCATTGTATTGATCAACAAGTATGTGACTTGCTTATGAAGCTCTTTACTTAATGATGTAATTCGATAAATATCTCGATCGGATTTCATCGTATAGGACAACGATGAATAGATCAGCACATGTAGTGATCAATGATCATGCTTCATAGATCATGGGATATGGAGATATCATCTATACATTGTGGACGTATGTTGAAGAACATGGGTTAGATAGACCCGCAATGTGACACTGCGAGAATGTTTCATTCTTATGTGTCATCAGTGTATCTCATACCTAGTAGATATATGATCCTTAGAGTTGAGATTGTCATATTTCCTACATGTGTAATAGTTTTCCTTGGGGCTATCAAACACTACTTCCTAACCGGATAGTTATAAAGGTAGCTTTCATGTTTACTATGAAACGTGCAGAGGGAAGTGAGCAGTCAAGATAGAATTTGCCACTCCAATGAAACGGAGATATATGACAAGGCCACTCGTGTGATATGATTAAGGAAGTGCATGGCCATGCCGTGATTGAGGAGTCAATCACAACTTATTAATATATCACGGATACGAGAGATGGATTAAATCATCAAAGGATGACATGCTTCTCGCCTTGAGATCAATCTTCATATACTTGGCAAAGGGATTATTGCATGAGTACTTTTGATAGGCTCTGTCCGATTTGATCATAGTATGTTTGGGAGTTGGCATACTTTGCAAGAAGCCGCTACTAACTATTGGATTGAAAAGGAGTTTTCCGAATCCATGTCCAAACGTACGTGAACCTGCAGGGTCACACACTTAATGGGCTGGGACGCATTAATTTGGATTGGATCCGTAATTAATGAACCTCGTGGGCTTAGCACGCTGATGGGCCCTAGTTTAGGGTTTCATCTTGTGGCTATATAAGGAGGGGAGGAGGGAGGGTGCAGGGTGTGCTTTCCCACGGTTTAGGAGTGATTCACTCGAAACCCTAGCCTACTCCTCTCGCTGCCCCTGCCGAGCGACCAGGTGCTTGCACACCGACGCACGACATTCCATCTCTGGACGTGTGGACTACTGCGGTGACGCTGCTGCGACTGCGGCGTGGGAGGACGATCCACGGCGAGGTGAGGACGATCCACTACATCGACGTAACGACTGCGGCGAGGACGATCCACTACATCGACGCGCGAAGGATTCCGCAACTGCGCGTCTAGTGGTAATCTTATCTATGATCCCCTTCTTGCGAGTAGCTTTCTGGTTACGCGGTAGATTTTTTTTTTGTGCTCGCGTAGCATACCGCGTTCCTCTTCATCGGCCTCCCATCCCATTCCCCGCTGCCTCACCTCCCTTCCTCCTCCCCTTTCCCGCTGCCTCCTCTTCGCTCCCCTTCCCCACGCAGCCTTGACCTCCTTTCCCCTTCCCTACTGGCCTCGACTCCTATCCCTTTCCCCGCGGCAACACATGTGGGCCACGCGGCCAAGGCGGTCACGATGATGGCGCACGGAGCCACGGAGGTGAGGCGAGGCGAGGCGGCGTGGCCATGGCGGGAGGCGAGGCATCGCGGGCTCGGTAGGGCCACATCAGGCAAGATGACAACGACACCGTAGGTACCCCTAACCTCCCTACCTCTGCCGTCTGCCCTGCAATGGACCCGCAGTAATTCACTGTGCCCCCGTGCCCGCGATGTGCCGTGCCGGTATGATCCTGGCCCAAATGGCCATGTCAGGCCGTGCCGCCCACCGTGCCCAGTTCCCGTGCCCAGCACGGCCCGAGCAACAGCACCGTGTTGGCCCGACATGGCCCGCTTCGTGCCGAGCCGAGCCTTAGGCCAGGCCGGGCCCACCATGCCTTGGGCTAGCCCAAAAAAGTCCGGCCTGATGCCTACCTCTACACACCAATCACATATGGATCAACATCAAATAAGCACACAGAGATCATAATAACCATGCGTACATATTATTGCAACCTACGTAATACAAAAAAATAGACTAATCAAAGTACACGGTTGATGACTCGATGATACGCATCTCATGTTCTTGTTCTGATAATTCACTTCATTTCAGTATAATAACACCTTGTGTAATAGCGAGTAATATGTTATTTTCTGGATAGTAAAAGATAACATATCCTGTGTAAACCACTTTTACCATTTAAAATTCACGGAAATCAAATGTACAAATTTCAAAAATTATAAAAAAATTATCACAAATAGGGTAAGTGAGACTCTACAACACTAAACTATTTGAAGGCCGAAATCAATTTTAGTTGAAAGATATGAATTTTTTTTGATTGAATAGTGATTTTCACTGTTTAACGCTTTGTCAATTTTATATCTTTCAAATTCTATTGAGTTTGGTCTTCAAATTTTATGAGGTTGTAGAAGCTCACCTCCCCTACTATGGTAATTTTTAAGGATTTTATAATAATTTAATAGAGGATCGACAAATAGAATTAAATTATTGTTCATGAAAACCATATGTACAAGTTTCTGAAAATTTTGAAACAATTACCATACATATGGGGTGAGGTTCTACAATCTTGTAAAATTTAAAGACCAAAAAAATTTTTAGCTGAAAGATATTAAAAAGATAAATTTGGCTAATAGTTCACTTCGTTTCAGTATAGTAACATCTCATGTAATAGCGAGTAAAATATTATTTTCTGGATAGTAAAATGCAACATATCCTGTATAAACCACTTTTACTTTGTAAAATCTATAAAAATCACATGCATAAGTTTTCAAAAATTATAAAAAAAGTACCATAAATAGGAGAGGTGAGATTCAATAACACTGTAAAATTTGAAGACCAAAATCAATTTTAGCTTAAAGATATGAAAAAGACAAATTCGGTTGAATAGTGATTTTTCACTATTTAACGGTTTGTCAATTTTATATCTTTGAAATGCTAATGAGTTTGATCTTTAAAATTTACAGGGTTGTAGAAGCTCACCTCCCCTACGTATGATAGTTTTTTTGAGAATTTTTCAAATATTTTAATACAGGGCTGACAAACAGAACTAAATTCATGTTCATAAAAACCACACATACAAGTTTGCAAAAATTCTAAAAAAATACCATACGTAGGGAATGTTAGATTATACAACCCTGCAAAAGTTAAAGACCAAAAACAATCTCCACTGAAAGATATGAAAAAGACAAATTTAGTTGATAGTTCACTTCATTTCAGTATAGTAACATGTTGTGTAATAGTGAGTAATATGTTATTCTCTGATAGTAAAAAGCCAACATATCCCGTGTAAACCACTTTTATTGTGTAAAATACATCAAAACTATATGTACAAGTTTTCAAAAATTATCAAAAAAATTACCATAAATAGAGGAGGTGAGATTATACAATATTGTAAAAGTTGAAGAGCAAAATCAATTTCAGTTGAAAGATACGAAAAAGACAAATTCGGTTAAATAGTGATTTTTCACTGTTTAGCGCTTTGTCAATTTTATATCTTTTAAATGCTATTGATTTTGGTCTTCAAATTTTACAAGATTGTACAAACTCACCTTCAATCATGCAGAAATATTTTCTTCACTAGCATATTTGTCATCTAACAAATATGATATGTCAATCTTTCACTTTGCTATTGTTACTTACAACAAATCATTATTGTAGAATGTTGCTAAAAGATTTGGTCCCTATTAGGAGGTGTATACTTTATATATTATTACCGATGGTCAGAGCATGCATGTGCTTTCATGTAGCAAAGACGGTAGGTTTCCCATCCATTACTCCACTGTAGTTCAAACAGCATATTGATGCTTGATCACTTTTCAGTCTAATAAATGGTATCGTATTGTTGAATATTAGGTAGCTCAGATATTTCTGGCTTCCATCCCTTTATATACTTTTTAAGAAACAAAAGCTCTCTGGCTTCCATCCCTTTATATATTTTTTAAGAAACAAAATCTTTTTTATGTGTGTTACCGTAGGGTTCCAATAATATTTTGTTGCCCTTGCGTGAGGCTGCCTCTCCTAGTCCGTGTGTGGTCCAATTAATTTGCTAGAGGCGTGACATGAGGATGGCAATGCAGCTTGGGCGTCACGGCGAGATGTGTTGAAAAACTAGGTATTATTTGTGTTTTAGATTTGAAAAATAAACTAATTCCCAAAATGATTAGATACAACAGGCAAGATAGAAGACACCACATATTTCTGTAAAGAGATCGATCCACCGAGGAAAAAATAGGAGAATTCTTACGATGGGCTTGATGACGAAAAATGAAGCAGCGCAGTAGCGACCTGGCCGTAGAGGAAGTAGTCGACGTCGTGGATCGCAGGATGAAGAGCTCGGCGGTCGCGCGATTCGCTGCCGAAACCTTATTGCCGCCCGTGCGAGTTCTCTCGGCGACAGCGGTTCGGAGATCCGCTCTCCTTGCCTCGCGGTGCACGCCGAGAGGAAGGTCGGTGAAGAACGAGCACAAAGACGAAAACACAACACAGATCACCGTAGATGAACACGGTATCGAGTCCAAAAATCAAAAGGCTTTTATCATGCGGGCGTCTCCAGTTTTATAGCCTCGCACGATGCGGTCACTATTAAATGCTAGTAACTGCAGGTCATTCAAATGACAGTTTCTATTAGAAACTGACGCCATTATCATGGCTGTTTCAATTCTCAGTAAATGACCCCATTAATTCACTAATAACAGAGAGAAACCGAAAATTAAAAAGGGTTTAAACGTACCAGGAATTTAATCCACGGCACGGCGACTCGCGACGTCACAAGTCACGCGGGAAAAACAAGCGGAAATACGCGGTAATTCGAGAAATACGCGCGCGCGCGCGTGCGTGTGACTTTAGCCAGCTCCTCACCCTCCATATGCCTTATTACAAGATATGGTGGGAGCTCTCCCTTTTAAATTGGTATTCTCCCCTCTCAACTAGCAATATGATACTATTATTTGTAGCTTTGGCATTAGAGATAAATGGGCCACTTGGGCCTCATTTCTAACAATCCCCCACCAATGCCGAAGTTGACAAAGACTCAAAATTTGATCATTGTGCTGAATCTTCGTTTAATATATCAGTGTTTCGGTGTAAGTCCCATACGGGTTGAACTTTCACCTAGAGTAACGTGATCCATCCTCCCACAGCTAATGAATGGACTAAGCCTTGAATTCATAGCTTTGTGTGGTTTGATTTCACCCGAAATCTTAACTGATACTAGGCTGCCAAAGAACTTCACCTCAACGGAGCGTTAAATGGTCATGCTCCCTAATCTTCTCATGAGCTTTCTAGAGAATGCCCCTTTCTCGTGAACTGCGACCTCACAGTTAGGCTCAACTAGGTGTATTCATTTAAGGTATCCTGTAGGCCAATACCTTTTTCCTTTGACACTAGAATACATTAAGGCTTTAAGCCAACCTTCCATACAGTCAAGAGTACTTTGTCTATTAGGACATAGGTACAAATTTAATAATATGTACTATCTTGTTACAACATCAACTTGTTTTTCCCATTACCTAATTCACGGGATCTCCGATCAGGAAGATATGGGTTCTGCTGTGGTGTAACTCAAGCGAACCTCATGCCCATGTCCATAGACGCAATGGAAATCGCTTTCCTTGCAAGTCCTTTTGTAAAAGGATCACCAGATTTTCTCGATCGAATATAATTCACAGCAATAACTCGGAGTTTCTCAACTTTACGACAGTTTTAAGCCTACGCTTCACATGTCTGGAGGACTTCATGTTATCCTTAGTACTCATAATCTTAGCAACACTTGTTTGGTTATCGCGATACATTAAGATCGCGGTATTGGTTTCTCAACCAATGGCAAGTCCAACAATAGCTCTCTAAGCTATTCACCTCAACGATGGTCGTGTCTAGTGCTACGAGTTCAGCTTCCATGGTTGACCTCGTCAATATGGTCTGTTGCAAGACCTCCATGAAACCTATGACACCACTAAAGTAAAAACATAACCACTTGTAGCTTTGATCTCATCCGCATCGAGAGATCCAATTGGAATCACTATATCCTTCTAAAGCAGATGGATACCCAAAGTATAGTGTATTCCATAAGATGTTGTTCCTCTCAAGTAGCGCAACACCCTTTCAAGTGCCTCCCAATGATCATCTCCTGGGTTAGATGTAAACCGGCTTAATTTGCTCACAGCAAATGAGATATCAGGTCTTGTGGCACCAGCTAGATACATAAGGGACCCAATAATTTGTGAATATCTCAATTGATCTTTTCCTAACCCTTGATTTTTTCGAAGCTTAACACTTGGATCATAAGGTGTTGGGAGATTTTGCAATTCTCAAACCGAATTGACTCAAAATTTTCTCAAAGATAATGGGATTGGTGCAAAATAATCCCATCCTCATTCTTGATCAATTTAATATTCAGAATAACATCTGCCTCTCCCAAGTCTTTCATATCAAAGCATCGAGATAAGAAAGTTTTGACCTCGTCAATTACAGCAGTGTTTGTCCCAAATATAAGTATGTCATCAACATACAAACACAAAATAACACATTGACCCCACCATAACGATAGTATACACACTTATCTGCCTCATTAACAGCAAAACCAGCAGATGTCAAAGTCTTATCAAACTTTTCGTGCCATTGCTTAGGAGCCTGCTTTAGGCCATACAAGGATTTTGATAATTTGCACACTTTATTTTCCTGTCCAGTAATCACATAACCATCTGGTTGCTCCATATAGATTTCTTCCTCCAACTCTCCATTAAGGAAAGTTGTCTTTACATCCATTTGATGGACGTGTAGACCATGGGAAGCAGCTAATGCTATGAGCACTCTAATGGTGGTTAATCTCTCTGGAGAATAAGTATCAAAATAATCCTCTCCTTTTTTCTGGGTATAACCCTTGGCCACAAATCTTGCCTTGTACTTATCAACAGTACCATCAGGCCTCATTTTCTTTTTGAAGATCCACTTGCATCCAACAGGTTTGCACCCACTAGGAAGATCAGTGATCTCCCAAGTCCCGTTAGCCATGATGGAATCCATCTCGCTACGGACCGCCTCTTTCCAATACTCAGCATCAGGTAGTGCATAAGCCTCTGAAAGAGATTTTGGCACATCATCCACGAGGTATACAATAAAGTCGTCGCCAAAGGTTTTCTCAACCCTTTGTCTCTTGCTCCTACGAGGAGCCTCTGCGACTAAATTGTTATCCTCCTCAAAATTATCTTCTACTGGTAGTGTATCATTTATTGGTTCAGAAACAGTGGTAGGTTCAGCATTATAATTATTATTAGTTTGAGTATTCTCAGTTCGTGAAGAACTACCCGCCGGTCTCATAGGATAAATATCCTCAAAAAATGAAGCATCTCTGGACTCCATTATTGTGTTAACAATAATCTCAGGAGTTTTTGATTTTACTACTAAAATCTATAGGTCATGTTATGTGCATATCCTAGAAAAATACAATCATTGCTTTAGATCCAAGCTTTCTCTTTTTCTGCAATGGTATATTGACTTTTGCCAAACACCCCCAAGTTCGCAGAAAATTGACATTGGGTTTTCTCCCCTTCCATCCCTCATACGGAGTAATCTCACACTTTTTAGTGATTACTCTGTTTAGGACAAAATTCTGTATTAGTATAGCTTCCCCACCACATTTTAGGCATACTGGCACTCTCCAACATGGCATTCACCAAGTCTGTTAGTGTTCGGTTTTCCTCTCAGCTACCCCATTTGATTGGGGAGAATATGGTGGTGTAACTTCATGGATTATACCATGCTCGAGCAGGCTGGGAGAATTCATGAGAGATATACTCTCCCCACGATCAGACCTTAGTCATTTAATTTTCTTTTCTAGTTGGTTCTCAACCTCGACCTTATAAATTTTGAAGTAGTTTAAAGCTTCATCCTTTGTTTTCAGCAAATACACATAACAATAACGTGTTGCATCATCTATAAAAGTTAGAAAATATCTTTTGCCTCCTTTTGTCAACAATCCATTCATCTCACACAGGTCAGAATGGACAAGATCTAGTGGTGCCAAGTTCTTTTCTTCCTCTAATCCCTTAAAGGGTTTTCTAGGTTGCTTTGCTTGCACACAAGAATGGCACCTTGATCCTTTGACAATATCACATTTTGGAATTAACTGTAATCTGGATATCTGAGCAATGGCATCATAACCAATATGACATAAACGAGAATGCCAAACATTGGATTCACAATTATTAACTTGAGTAGCAACATTTAAATTTAAACAAGACTCTAGTACACTTAAGCGGAACAGGCCTTCGCTTTCATAACCTTTTCCAATAAAGTTTCCAAACTTGGACATTACAACTTTATTAGACTCGAATACTAGCTTATAGCCATCTCGACATAATAGGGAACCACAGACAAGGTTCTTATTTATTGTTGGCGCATGCTGCACGTTCTTTAAGTGGACAATCTTCCCTGAAGTAAGCCTCAGATCCACCGTGCCAACACCAAGAACAAAAGCATGCGACCCGTTCCCCATTAGGATAGAGGAAGCCCCTGCTGCCTGGTAAGAAGAAAATAAAGATATGTCAGAACATACGTGAACATTTGCACCCGTATCAACCCACCAATCAGTGGATTGACATGCTGAAAAAACAACAGGAGAATTACCATACCCTCCTGAAGTAGTTCCCTCACTTATAGTCACGTTGGCAGTTTTCTTGCCCTGTTCATTTGACCTGTTCTTACGGAAACGACAGTCTTTAGCCATGTGACCATTTTTTCCGCACACATATGTAAGTTCAAGCTCTATTGGTTTTGGTGATTGGTTTAATATTAATGTTTAATCATTGTTTAATGACAAATCAAATCATTATGAGACTAACATGTTTTATTAAGTGTTATTCTTATTAGTCTCATACTTGGATGGAAAATGGAAAACCTAAGGTATGCACTCGTATTCATTCTATTATATATATGCATACTTAGAATTCAAGTTAAAGTATTAACTCTTCCGTTGCTTTAGTCCAAATATGTGCATTATGTTCCTAATTCATATATACATGAATGCACACATCTAGGGGGAGTTTATAATTTAACTTGATGTTTCAATTGTATTGATCCATGTCCTCTTGTCATACAATATAAAGGATCAAGACCTTGAAACAATCTTTTGAGTATATATGACTTGTGTAGTTATATACTCATGTCAATTTAAATAAGTTTAAATTGAGTTCGATTGTCTCTCAATCAATCAAAGAACATTTCATCATGTGTTGATGGTGTTTCCTTGTTGATTAAAGACAAGCGAAAAGTTCTTGAGTATAATGAAGCATTAGTTGCATCAAAGTACTCAAGACACAATTAATCATTCAAATTGATTAGGGTTGTGCTCAATCGATCTTGGAGGCATCCATTATGTGTTAATGGAGTGCGGTGATGATTGAGACAACCGTGTTTGTTGGACTAACATCTTCCATGAGTTGTGAAGTAGGTTAAGTCCAAGATGATGAAGAATCGGGAAGAAGAAGTCATCATGAGTTGATGAGCTTCAAGAGGTGATCCCGAAGTGAAGAGAAGGGCTAGAGAAGGTTCATCATGCGTTGATGACCAAGAAGAAGAAGAAGAGGTGATCCTGGAGAGAAGATGATTGGAAATCATAAAAGCTCCAAGTGGATCAAGTGTGGCAAAGGTATAACTAGCTAGGGCTAAGGATGTGTTCCTAGTCTTTTACGGTCTCCGTGTTTGGTTGTGAGACCGGGTTGCTTGTTAGGTGCCGTACTATTAAGAGGGTTGAGTCTTTTAGCTTGAGCTTCATCATGTGTTGATGAACTCGATCCGGTTCACTCTAGCTCACTCTCTTGTTTGATGGTTGCATGAAGCTAACCATTTGGCATGTGTTGCAAATTGGTAAAGCTTGTGCATTAGATTTTGTATGAGCTAAGTATTTGCATGTGTTGCAAATAAGGGTGCTCATACTTGCATCTTATTTGAATCTTATTTGATTTGGTTTTGCTTGGAGCTAAGTTTTGCATGTGTCGCAAAGGAGAGAGCTCAAGCAATTTGGTTTAAAGTGCTTGCATGGAGTTAGAGATTTGCATGTGTTGCAAATAGAGAACTCATGCACTTGTATTTGTTGTGGTTGCTTGCATGGAGTTAGAGATTTGCATGTGTTGCAAATAGAGAACTCATGCACTTGTATTTGTTGTGGTTGCTTGCATGGAGTTAGAGATTTGCATGTGTTGCAAATAGAGAACTCATGCACTTATATTTGTTGTGGTTGCTTGCATGGAGTTAGAGATTTGCATGTGTTGCAAATAGAGAACTCATGCACTTGTATTTGTTGTGGTTGCTTGCATGGAGTTAGAGATTTGCATGTGTTGCAAATAGAGAACTCATGCACTTGTATTTGTTGTGGTTGCTTGCATGGTGTTAGAGATTTGCATGTGTTGCAAATAAAGAACTCATGCACTTGTATTTGTTGTGGTTGCTTGCATGGTGCTAGAGATTTGCATGTGTTGCAAATAGAGAGCTCATGTTTTAGTATTGCTTGGAGCTAGGTTTTGCAAGTGTTGCAAAGAACAATGCTCAAGCATTAAATTGTTTAATGTGTATTTGCAAGTTCGTTGTGCGAATAAACCGAGGTCTATGGGTTCGAATCCGAGAGCATGTGAGTAGGGCTTGCAACGGGTGTTTGCAAGTTGACTGGTCTTGTGTTGACCTTCACATGGCTAGGGGATTAATCTCATAGACTCGAGTTTGATTTGCTTATCGTTTTGCAAATAGATCTTGAGTTGTTTGCGAAATGTGTTTTCGTTAGTTGGATTTGTTATTTGCAAATGTGTTTTGCAAATGAACTTTAGATTATGGGTTCCTATCCTAAAGCATGTGAATAGGGTTTGCAAATGTGTTTTGCAAATTGACTTGATCATGTGTTGATCATCACATGGCTAAGAGGATTGATCTCATAAGTTCTTGGTTTATTGGCAAATGTGTTTTGCAAATAAGTTGTGAGTATATGAGATTCTTTGGAGTATGTGATTAACATGTGCAAATGTGTTTTGCATAGTGTTGTGATCATGTGTTGATCCTCACATAGCTCAAAGAATATCTTTAATGGTTTGGAGAAAAGTTTTTGTGAAAAACGGTGTTTTCTCCCTGAGGCCGGTCGTACCGCCCCTGTAAGACCGGTAGCACCGGGGTCCGGTGCTACCGCAGTTTGGCCGGTAGCACCGAAGGTCCGGTGCTACCGTCTCTCTGGCCGGTGTGGAAAATCCAGAGAGGGGATGTTTTTGGGTGGTCTGGCGGTCCGGTGCTACCGCTCATGGTAGGCCGGTAGCACCGGATGTCCGGTGCAACCGCTCCTCTGGCCGGTGTGAAAAATCCAGAGGAGGTGTTTTTGAGTTCGGCCTGAGGCCGGTGCAACCGGGGTTGAGGCCGGTGCTACCGCCCGAGCGGTCGGTAGCACCGCTCCCAGTTGGCCGGTACTACCGGAAATCCTGTAACGGCTAGTTTTGTAGCCGTTGGCGAGGAGGTCGGTGCTACCGGTCCCAGTAGGGCGGTAGCACCGGGAATTCTGGTTTTGTCCAGAATTTCCCCCCAACGGCTAGTTTTGGCTTTGAGGCTATAAAAGGAGGCCTTGGGGGGCAAGGGCAGTAGGTTGGCTGTGTGCTAGAGCTTTTGGGTGTTTATAGGAGTTGTGTGCATGTGTTGCCTTCTCCCATTTGCTTCTTGAGCTAGGTTGAGCCTCTAATTGCATGTGTTGCAATTAGGAGAGGATTGAGAGTCTCTTGTGCATGTGTTGCACTTGAGGAGGATCCTTGTGTATGTGTTGCACTTGGTGATCACCGGAAGCACATGTGTTGTGCTTGGTGAAGTTCAAGCGAGAGGATTCGGCTTGTTACTCTTGGAGGTTGCCGACTCTAGACGGCGTGGGCGTCGTCGCGTGGGAGCTCTCAAGGTTGTGAGAAGCCCGGTGAAGTTTGTGAAGGTTCGGGTTGAGCCTACGCGAAAGCGTGAAAACCACATCTAGTGGATTCGAGGTGGGTGCTCAATTCGTGGAGCCGGTCCAATGTGTTTGGGCTAACCTCAACGTGGACTAGGGAGACCGGCAAGTCTCCGATCACCACAGTAAAAAGTATTGTGTCTCTTGTGCTTGCTTTGTTCTCTTTATTTATATTCAAGCAATTTACATTCATAGAATTAAATTGATTGATTGTTTGTCTTTAGAATTGCTTTTTGTTAGAGACATAATTAGTTAGTGCACATAGTGAGCCTAGTTGATTTAGGCTTTAATTGTCAAAACCTTAGTTTATCGCTTCCGCATTGTTTTTGATAAGGTTTTGGCATAGGGGTAATTAAGGGGTGAATTGCTTTATAGAAATTAGTAGAAAGAGAAAGTTTTAATTATTTAAAAGCCGCCTATTCACCCCCCTCTAGTCGGCATCCTTGACCTTACAACATAACAGGTAATGTTCTTCATATCTTTCTTCTCAAACTTCTTCTTCTTGAAGCTAGTATTTTTATTTGGTTTCAAGCCTTTGTTGTTGTTGCCACCCTTCTTCTCAATCACATTTGCGTTGTTTGGTTCACGAGAAGAAGTTTTTGGCGCATCTTTGGCTCGCTTTTTCTTCCACGTCGAGGCGACAATGAGATCTTCAATAGAAATCTCTTCCTCTTGTGTTTTAGACCGTGGCAAAATTCCTCCAAGATGGGGGAAGTTTAGCCACAATGCCCGCGGCCACAAATTTTGCAGGTAAAGCACATCCCAAATGTGCAATCTCGCCCACTAGTAGCTGAAACTCATGCGCTTGAGCAACAATCGATTTAGACTCATCAATGGTAAATCGAACAATTGCTCGCGACGTATACAACCAAATGACCAAACCTCGACCGCATATTTTTGTTCAAGAGCCAACCACAACTCAGTGGCAGATGTGTAACTCATATACACATCATATAACTGATCTGCCAAGATGGTCAGAATGCAGCCCAATGCGGTGTTATTCGCATTCTCATACTGCGCATTCTCCTCATCCGTAAGCAGGTATTGAGGGAAAATCACCCACCAATCACCCGCATATTTATGAAAAGATAAATAAATAACTGGTAGATCAAAGATAGACAACAAAACAACAGTGAACTCCCCGTTCACATCCCAACAATTCCACATTTTATGAAACACTCTATACCCCGTGTGAAATTCCCGGGCTTTGTCCATGACCGCGGACGCGGCTATTCGAATAGTTTTACACTCTGCAGAGGTTGTACAACTTTACCCACAAGACATGAACATCTCTTTGCGCAATCGATAATAACACACTGCCTTTGGTGTGTCGCAGAGATATCATGACAAAGCCTTTACAATGCAATTTGTCTAAACTCGATCGCTCGCTAAGGTTTCGCCCTTTAGGGCCCCTCTTGCGCCTTGCGAATCTACCCGTCCATCCGGAACCCACACCACCAATCGGCGTTACTCAAGGCTAGACCTTACAAATTAATCACTAGGTCTGTCCCATTCGGACATGTGGTAGTACAGTTAGGCCCGATTCAATGGCGCACAAGATTAAGTCCTTAAATTGTCTCGAGCAAGACATCCACATCCCAATGTGCTAGAAAGCACCCCTTTACTTCACGATCACTTGCCCGAGGGAAAACAATTGTTCAACCAAGACCAATGGCAAACCCGCCATGGTACAACAAATTTTACAACGATGGCTAACGGCCACGATTCAATATCTCATTAAGTCAATATTAACATTATTCACATGTGACATGAATCCCAACGTATATCTAAGCATGTCTAAGCATAGCTACGATAACCCAATGTTGGTGTAATATTTATGTCCAACTAGTAATGTCCCAACCTAGGTTTAGCAATGGATACATGGTATACAACTAATCAAGGTGGCATAATGTCAACTAGGTATACATCTACTCCCATTAAATAAACATTGATACGTAAATAGCATGCAAGTGTATAAAATAAATTACTTTGCAAACATAGGATCAATATGACCAAGGTTACGACTTGCCTTGCTGATCTAGTGCTGAATCTTGGTCTTCGAAGTCTTCGTTCGCTCCCTCGGAATTAGCGTCTATCGGAAAAGAAAGCAACGAAACCAAATAAATACCAAACAGAGACCCAAACAAGCTCAAAACTGAAAATAAATGGCTCTGGAAGATAGATCTTGATTTTAGAAAAATTTAGAAACTTGAATCGCCTCAATCGGAGTTCGTATGAGCGAGAACGGGCCTCCGAAAGATTAAATTCAGAGAAAATACAGAAAATCAGAATTTTTGGATTTATTTTTGTACTTGAAAAAGCGATTTTTGCGCAACGCGGCGGCGTCGGCCGCTCACGGTGGACAAGGTCCACGGCGCTGCGCCGATTCACCGTGCACCGCGCGCCGGTGACGCAGCGCCCGACGCTGCCGACTCACAGCACACACGCGGCTCGGACGTGGCGCCGACGTCGCTGCGCACCGCGGCGCGCGATCTCGTGAGAGGCCGGATCGGATCGAACGGCCAAGGCGCGCGGCGCAGCGAAGGATACGTGGCGCGATCGGGGCGCCGCAGCGATCGGACGGCCGCCAAGAAGTGGAGGGGAACGACGACGAAGGCGGCGCGGGCTCACCGACAACGGGAAGACGACCCGGCGATCGGCGAAAGATGACCGGATCGGCGCGCGGTGTGGATCCGGAAGAAGGCGACGCGTGAACTTCGGGAGACCAATGGCGGCGGCGGAGGAGCACCGCGGCGAAGAAAAAGACGGCGGAAGGCTTGGATGAGGCGGCGGACTCGGCGAGGTCGCGCGGCGCGGCGGCGGCTAGGGCGGCGAGAGGTGGGGCAAAAGGGCGGCGCGAGGAGGCGATCCTCGGGGGCGTCGACGGCTTAAATAGGGGCCTCGGCGGCCGTGTCCGACACGGACTCAAGGGCGGCGCGCGACGCGGTTTCGGCCTTGGCGGCGGCTACGGTTAGAACCGCGCGCGCTGGGCCAAGCGGCCATGGGCGAAGCGAGCGAGCCGGGCGTGAGCGGGCTAGGCCGAGGCGATGCGGGAGGGAAACGGGCCGCGCGGGGAAAAACGGAGCGGGCCGGAGGAATTTCGGCCTGAGAGCGTTTTGAAAATTAAAAACATTTTTCGATTTTAAATAATTCCAGAAATCCGAATAAAACCAATTAAATTCAAATAAATGTCAAATAAATTCAAAAAAATCCCCAAAAATACAGAAAAATTCCTTGGATCACAAGGAACCCAACTAAAACTGAAATTCTTAGGTTTGATGAATAGTTTATTCAAATTAAATCCTTTCATTTAAGGAAAATTCAAATTAAGCTGGAATTAATTCAAGAAAATGCAAATGGTTTATTTTTGAATTCCAACATTCCAAAACTCAAATTTTGGGATGTTACATGCTTCATGGAAATTATTTATGATATCTCATTTTAAATCCAAGAGCCCTAAAATATGGTGGATCGTAGATGTGGGCTTTTCTCTTCGGTTGAATGAATTCGCTCCAACTAAAGGAGAAGTGAAATGCCTACATCTCGACGCTCAAGCTACTAATGTTTTATTTAGTTTTGTGAGCGTAGATATTTTTAATTCAATATGCAATCTCAAGAGTGCTCATGAAATGTGGATCAAGCTTCAAGAATTATTTGAATTATCCACATCAACAAGCGATGATTGCTTTGAGGATAGGACATCGGTAGAAGAAACCTCCACTTCTACCTCAAGTGATGAAGAAACCTCAACCTCCGCCTCAAGTGATGACGAGCAACAAATTCTTTTATCGTTAACTCGTTGCTTCATGGCTAAAGGTAAAATTGAGGTAAGTGATAGTGATGAGGATGATGAACCCTCCTATGATGAACTTATGAATATGTTAGAGGAGCTCAATAATTATCTTGGTAAGGAGAAAACAAAATATAAAATTTTAAAGCTTGAACATGACTCTCTTCAAAATGATTATAATGTGCTTAAAGAGAATCATGAATCTCTCCTTCTCAAAGAACTTACTAAGCCTAGGGTGGACATAGGAATTACATGTGATTTAATTGATGAAATGCCTTGCTTAAATGTCAATCCTATTATTTCATCAAAAATTGACATGTCCACCTCTTGCAATAATTCAACTGATATACCTTGTTGCTCAAATACAAATATTGCTTCTACTTCCTCTATGTCTTGTGAGACTAATCTTGTAGAGGAAAATAAAGAGCTCAAGGAACAAGTCACTCAATTGAGAAGTGACTTAGAGAAGTGCTACAAAGGAAAGGTCACCCTCGACAACATTCTAAGCAATCAACGAAAGTTGGTTGACAAGAGAGGGATCGGCTACATCTCCAAGAGGGAGAAGAAAATGAAGGGCCACTACGCCTCCGTGCGCCCTCATCAAGTGGAAGTCAAGTCCACACCACCATTGGAGAGGCACACCGGCAAGAAGCAAGTCAAATCGGTCAAGAGAGGACCAAATAGCGTGACATGCTTCAATTGTCGGGAAAGGGGACACTTCGGTAAGGATTGTCCCAAAGGTACTACTCCTTAGCCCATTATTGTAAATGATCATTATTTGTTTAGGAAGGACAAAAATGGCAATGTGTTTGCCAAGTTTGTCGATTCTCCCAAGTACTTGCAAAATTATGATATTCAATTGCTTAGGAAAAATGAATCTAGAAATGTGTTTGCTCAAAATGCTAGATTTCCTAAGACCAAGAAAAATCATGTTGATCATGTGCTTAGGAAAAATAACTATAGCAAAACATTTGCTAGATTTGTTACATCCTCTAAGCTTTCTCATTATAATGATCATCATATGCTTAGAAAGGATCAAACTAGAAATGGGTTTGTGAATTTTACTAGACCTCCTAAGCCGTCTCATTACAATGCAAATAATTCGCTTAGGAGGAATAATAACCTCAAACCCATTGCTAGTCATGTTAGTTCACCTAAGACTATTAATGTTAGGGCCATTTGGGTTCCTAAATCACTTGTGACAAACATTCTAGGACCCAACAAAAATTGGGTACCAAAAAGCGCCTAAAAGAATTGTAGGTGCTTAGAGATGCATTGGAAGCTTTGGCTTGATCAAGAATGATTCCATCATGTGCAAAAAGAAGCCAAGCTTGAAGACATTCACATCAATCATGAACCAATACCATCTCGGGTAACAAGTATTTAAATTGATTCTTATAGCTTCTAGCCTTGTGTAGGTTAAGCTACATTTTTAATGAAAATCAATTTAAATTGCTTGCTTATGATTCTTGCTCATGCTTGTTAATTGTATTGATTGAAATCTTGAGCAAGTATGGGGTAGTGGCACATTAAGAGGAGTGCTAAATCATAACCATGTAAATTACATCCCTATGTGTGTCCATATTTATATAAGTGCTAATATATATTTTCAAAATGAAGCCATTTAGCCAAAAGTCAAAATTTTGTATACTATTAGTAATCTTTTGAAAACTAGTTCAAAATGTATACAAATGCTTTCAAAGGTCTTCCAATAGTTTTGGCTTCACAAAATCTATTTTACAAAGAAAATGAGTTTCATGCCCAAAATCAAGTTACTAGTATCTTGTTTTGGATTTAAACTTATAACTTTCATAGAATTAAATGTAAAATGATTTTGAAAATAATTCCAAAACGAAAAACCTAGTGTTGGTCATTCTTAACAGCTTTCGTGTTCAAAATATTTTCAAAAGACCAACCAATCAAAAGTTATTTGATTTTGAAACTCACCCAAAAACTATACTTGACCCATAATGGTCATATTGTTGCACTTTGTGAGTTTCTTCATTTGGACTAGATCTTGTGTAGTATCTTAGTTCAAAATGATATTTAAGACTCATATACAAAATTCAAATCTCTATATCTCATCTTATTCTTCATTTGAATCTTGTGTTGAAACATTTGGCTTTGTTTTACAAATGACTATTTCAAAAGGACCATTTTGGTCAAAAGTCAAATCTTATGTTTAAAAGGCCTAAAATTGTAAAAAGCTTTGTAAAAGTACTTTAATATGTATTTCAAATGTTTTACAAGCTTTCAAAATGAAAAGTTTATGTTGAAATCAAAATTGATCAAAATTCTTGTTTTCACCCAAAATAGCCTATTTAAGCATATTGCTCAATCTTGGCTTTCAAAATGGATTTCATTATCTTTTCAAATGGTATCATGGTTTCTAAAAGTATTTCAAATCCTACAAGCCATGAGGATTCAATTTTATGAAATCAAAATTAAAATTGCACCTTGAGGCCCTTTATGTTTGTTAATCTCATTTTCATGCCTCAAAGCACAATTTGCCATATCTTTTAAAATAAAATTCTTTTTCGAAAATTCTTTTGTAAAACATTATAAATAGTCCAAAGTTTATTTCTGGAAATTTTCAAATCATTTGGACTTCATTTGAATTATTTTGCAAAATTTGCGAAAATTTAGTTTTTCATCTGTCGAGCCGGTTGCACCGCTCAACCGTGGTAGCACGGATCCGGTACTACCGCACCTGAATAATGGTAGCACCAGTGGCCGTAGTACCGCACCTAAATGGCGGTAGTACCGCCCCGCAGATCTGTTCGAATTTTCGACTTTTGAAATTAATTCAGGATATCTTTTGAATGAAGTTTCCTTCTTCAAAATTCTTTTGGAAAAGCTTCTTATGATCCCAAAGTATCTTTTACTAAATTTCAAATCATTTGAAAATTATTTGGCTTAGTTTCAAATGGTATACATTAAGTTTTCCTTGATATATTTTAAGTAGTATCCTTTTGGGGTCTTTTGAAATATCATTTCAAAACCAAAACTTGTAAATGTCTAAATGCTAATAGCTCCATGCTTCAACTCTTGAACCTTATGGGAGCTTATTTTAATCAAGTTTTGTGCATTTATCTCTAAATGGTATCTCTAATGTTATTGTTCTGATACCTTCAAATTTTTCCAAACCTTTGAGAAAATTAAGGGGTATTGGTTTCTATCAAGTGGTACCAACTTTTTCTTTGTTTTATAAATTCTTACAAATGGTATCCACCTATACCCCTCATGCATTTTTATGAATTTTAATGATATCTCAGACTCATATGGATTAATTTCCCATTTGAAGCTTAATTGTAAGTTCAACCTCTCAAGGACTCTCTGTGTGAGATCCTTTGTATGATTGAATTATCTAACGGGGATAAATTCATATTAAGTTGAGTTTAAATGAAAATGCTTTATTTTAAAATGGTTCATTTCACATTGCTTATCTTACAAGTGTTTCTTCAAGCAATGTCTCTTGAGATTTCTCTCATTGATATCTTTCTTTCTCAAGTGGTACCTCATGTTTTAATGATCTTTCAAGTGGTATCTTTTTCATATAGTATCACTTGAAAAATATTTATATGTGGTATAATGTGAAAAGTAAGCATTACAAGTGGTACAAGTTTCTTATTCTCCTTAAAGTAGTACTACAAGTGATGCTTCTTCAAAAAGATTTCTTTTAAGTAATTTCATTGAAAATCTAATTAGAAAATTGGTATCAGGCCTTCTTTTAGATAAATTCCTTGTTTAAGTCATATTAGGCAAATTATGGACTCTTCAAGTGAGTCATGATGAATTCATTGAATAGCCTAATAAAATGAGGAGTTTTATTTAAATGTGTTTCAAATAATCCTTTTGAGATTTAACTCTAAATATGGCCTCCTTCTAAAAATGGTTTACTCTTTTAGGTCATATTTCAAAAGTTTACAAAACCATTGGCCTTAATTCTTTAAAACCAAAATTCCTTGCAATGGTCGCATGATTTCATTTCAAATCATTTTATGACCAAAAAGGGGGAGAATTATTTCTTTTCAAATAACTATATTCGATTGCCTCTCTTACCAAGCTCTTTTTAATTTGACATATGATCTCCGAAGTAATGCTTAGCCCTCAATATTTTCAAGTGGTACAACCTCCTTTTGGTTTGGTTTTCCATTTTTGGTGTTTAATGCCAAAAGGGGGAGAATTACTATGAGCTTAATTCCCTCATTTGGATCTTTGAGTTTAATGCCTATTAAGGGGGAGAAATTGATGTGTACACTCGATTCTCATTGGTTAACACTTTATAAGTGATATGAGTGCTTGGTTTGGTTAAGCAATATAAGTTAAGTGGTATTAAAGCTAAGTTATGTGGTATTAGAGCTTATATTGGTATTAGAGCTTATATTGGTATTAGAGCTTAGTTTTTTTTTATAAATGGTTTTTATAAGTGGTAAAGAGCTTAAAGGTTTTATGCCTTAAAGGGGATATGCTTTTGGAAATTTTATTTGTAATTCTCGATCTTTAAGTTTCAAAACCCCTTCATAAATTGTTTTTCATCCAAATGAGCAATTAATGTAGGATTTATCATCAATCACCAAAAAGGGGGAGATTGTAAGTTCAAGCTCTATTGGTTTTGGTGATTGGTTTAATATTAATGTTTAATCATTGTTTAATGACAAATCAAATCATTATGAGACTAACATGTTTTATTAAGTGTTATTCTTATTAGTCTCATACTTGGATGGAAAATGGAAAACCTAAGGTATGCACTCGTATTCATTCTATTATATATATGCATACTTAGAATTCAAGTTAAAGTATGAACTCTTCCGTTGCTTTAGTCCAAATATGTGCATTATGTTCCTAATTCATATATACATGAATGCACACATCTAGGGAGTTTATAATTTAACTTGATGTTTCAATTGTATTGATCCATGTCCTCTTGTCATACAATATAAAGGATCAAGACCTTGAAACAATCTTTTGAGTATATATGACTTGTGTAGTTATATACTCATGTCAATTTAAATAAGTTTAAATTGAGTTCGATTGTCTCTCAATCAATCAAAGAACATTTCATCATGTGTTGATGGTGTTTCCTTGTTGATTAAAGACAAGCGAAAAGTTCTTGAGTATAATGAAGCATTAGTTGCATCAAAGTACTCAAGACACAATTAATCATTCAAATTGATTAGGGTTGTGCTCAATCGATCTTGGAGGCATCCATTATGTGTTAATGGAGTGCGGTGATGATTGAGACAACCGTGTTTGTTGGACTAACATCTTCCATGAGTTGTGAAGTAGGTTAAGTCCAAGATGATGAAGAATCGGGAAGAAGAAGTCATCATGAGTTGATGAGCTTCAAGAGGTGATCCCGAAGTGAAGAGAAGGGCTAGAGAAGGTTCATCATGCGTTGATGACCAAGAAGAAGAAGAAGAGGTGATCTGGAGAGAAGATGATTGGAAATCATAAAAGCTCCAAGTGGATCAAGTGTGGCAAAGGTATAACTAGCTAGGGCTAAGGATGTGTTCCTAGTCTTTTACCGGTCTCCGTGTTTGGTTGTGAGACCGGGTTGCTTGTTAGGTGCCGTACTATTAAGAGGGTTGAGTCTTTTAGCTTGAGCTTCATCATGTGTTGATGAACTCGATCCGTTCACTCTAGCTCACTCTCTTGTTTGATGGTTGCATGAAGCTAACCATTTGGCATGTGTTGCAAATTGGTAAAGCTTGTGCATTGGATTTTGTATGAGCTAAGTATTTGCATGTGTTGCAAATAAGGGTGCTCATACTTGCATCTTATTTGAATCTTATTTGATTTGGTTTTTGCTTGGAGCTAAGTTTTGCATGTGTCGCAAAAGGAGAGAGCTCAAGCAATTTGGTTTAAAGTGCTTGCATGGAGTTAGAGATTTACATGTGTTGCAAATAGAGAACTCATGCACTTATATTTGTTGTGGTTGCTTGCATGGAGTTAGAGATTTGCATGTGTTGCAAATAGAGAACTCATGCACTTGTATTTGTTGTGGTTGCTTGCATGGAGTTAGAGATTTGCATGTGTTGCAAATAGAGAACTCATGCACTTATATTTGTTGTGGTTGCTTGCATGGAGTTAGAGATTTGCATGTGTTGCAAATAGAGAACTCATGCACTTGTATTTGTTGTGGTTGCTTGTATGGAGTTAGAGATTTGCATGTGTTGCAAATAGAGAACTCATGCACTTGTATTTGTTGTGGTTGCTTGCATTGTGTTAGAGATTTGCATGTGTTGCAAATAAAGAACTCATGCACTTGTATTTGTTGTGGTTGTTTGCATGGTGCTAGAGATTTGCATGTGTTGCAAATAGAGAGCTCATGTTTTGGTATTGCTTGGAGCTAGGTTTTTGCAAGTGTTGCAAAGAACAATGCTCAAGCATTAAATTGGTTTAATGTGTATTTGCAAGTTCGTTGTGCGAATAAACCGAGGTCTATGGGTCCTAATCCCGAGAGCATGTGAGTAGGGCTTGCAACGGTGTTTGCAAGTTGACTGGGTCTTGTGTTGACCTTCACATGGCTAGGGGATTAATCTCATAGACTCGAGTTTGATTTGCTTAATCGTTTGCAAATAGATCTTGAGTTGTTTACTGAAATGTGTTTTCGTTAGTTGGATTTGTTATTTGCAAATGTGTTTTGCAAATGAACTTTAGATTATGGGTTCCTATCCTAAAGCATGTGAATAGGGTTTGCAAATGTGTTTTGCAAATTGACTTGATCATGTGTTGATCATCACATGGCTAAGAGGATTGATCTCATAAATTCTTGGTTTATTGGCAAATGTGTTTTGCAAATAAGTTGTGAGTATATGAGATTCTTTGGAGTATGTGATTAACATGTGCAAATGTGTTTTGCATAGTGTTGTGATCATGTGTTGATCCTCACATAGCTCAAAAAATATCTTTAATGGTTTGGAGAAAAGTTTTTGTGAAAAAGGTGTTTTCTCCCTGAGGCCGGTCGTCATCCTGTAAGGCCCGTAGCAGAGCACCGGGTCCGTGCTACATGAGTTTGGCCGGTAGCACCGAAGGTCCGTGCTACCGTCTCTCGGCGGTGTGGAAAATCCAGAGAGGGAATGTTTTTGGGCGGTCTGGCGGTCCGGTGCTACCGCCCATGGTAGGCCGGTAACACCGGATGTCCGGTGCAACCGCTCCTCTGGCCGGTGTGAAAAATCCAGAGGAGGTGTTTTTGAGTTCGGCCTGAGGCCGGTGCAACCGGGGTTGTGGCCGGTGCTACCGCCGAGCGGTCGGTAGCACCGCTCCCGGGCCTGCGGTACTACCGAAATCCTGCAGCGGCTAGTTTTGTAGCCGTTGGCGGGAGGTCGGTGCTACCGGTCCCGATGAGGGCGGTAGCACCGGAATTCGGTTTTGTCGAATTTCCCCCAACGGCTAGTTTTGGCTTGGAGGCTATAAAAGGAGGCCTTGGGGGCAAGGGCGATGGGTTGGTGTGTGCTAGAGCTTTTGGGTGTTTATAGGAGTTGTGTGCATGTGTTGCCTTCTCCCATTTGCTTCTTGAGCTAGGTTGAGCCTCTAATTGCATGTGTTGCAATTAGGAGAGGATTGAGAGTCTCTTGTGCATGTGTTGCACTTGAGGAGGATCCTTGTGCATGTGTTGCACTTGGTGATCACCGAAGCACATGTGTTGTGCTTGGTGAAGTTCAAGCGAGAGGATTCGACTTGTTACTCTTGGAGGTTGCCGACTCCTAGGCGGCGTGAGCGTCGTCTTGTGGGAGCTCTCAAGGTTGTGAGAAGCCCGCGAAGTTTGTGAAGGTTCGGGTTGAGCCTACGCGGCGTGAAAAACCACATCTAGTGGATTCGAGGTGGGTGCTCAATTCGTGGAGCCGGTCCAATGTGTTTGGGCTAACCTCAACGTGGACTAGGGAGAACGGCAAGTCTCTCGATCACCACGGTAAAAGTATTGTGTCTCTTGTGCTTGCTTTGTTCTCTTTATTTATATTCAAGCAATTTACATTCATAGAATTAAATTGATTGATTGTTTGTCTTTAAATTGCTTTTGTTAGAGACATAATTAGTTAGTGCACATAGTGAGCCTAGTTGATTTAGGCTTTAATTGTCAAAACCTTAGTTTATCGCTTCCGCATTGTTTTTGATAAGGTTTTGGCATAGGGGTAATTAAGGGGTGAATTGCTTTATAGAAATTAGTAGAAAGAGAAAGTTTTAATTATTTAAAAGCCGCCTATTCACCCCCCTCTAGTCGGCATCCTCGACCTTACAACATAACAGGTAATGTTCTTCATATCTTTCTTCTCAAACTTCTTCTTCTTGAAGCTAGTATTTTTATTTGGTTTCAAGCCTTTGTTGTTGTTGCCACCCTTCTTCTCAATCACATTTGCGTTGTTTGGTTCCTGAGAAGAAGTTTTTGGCGCATCTTTGGCTCTGGCTTTTTCTTCCACGTCGAGGGCAGCAATGAGATCTTCAATAGAAATCTCTTCCCTCTTGTGTTTTAGACCAGTGGTAAAATTCCTCCAAGATGGGGGAAGTTTAGCCACAATGCCCGCGGCCACAAATTTTGCAGGTAAAGCACATCCCAAATGTGCAATCTCGCCCACTAGTAGCTGAAACTCATGCGCTTGAGCAACAATCGATTTAGACTCATCAATGGTAAAATCGAACAATTGCTCATGCGTATACAACCAATGACCGACCTCGACACGCATATTTTTGTTCAAGAGCCAACCACAACTCAGTGGCAGATGTGTAACTCATATACACATCATATAACTGATCTGCCAAGATGGTCAGAATGCAGCCCAATGCGGTGTTATTCGCATTCTCATACTGCGCATTCTCCTCATCCGTAAGCAGGTATTGAGGGAAAATCACCCACCACATACCCAGATACATGAGCCAAAACTTGGCTCTAGTCTGCCACCTACGGAAGTTCTGACCATTGAACCTCTCAGGTTTCATGGCATCACTTGCACCAGCCATTGCTGAATCACAATCACACAAATAATACCAATAAGGTTTCTGGAATGTTGAAAAACTAGGTATTATTTGTGTTTTAGATTTGAAAAATAAACTAATTCCCAAAATGATTAGATACAACAGGCAAGATAGAAGACACCACATATTTCTGTAAAGAGATCGATCCACCGAGGAAAAAATAGGAGAATTCTTACGATGGGCTTGATGACGAAAAATGAAGCAGCGCAGTAGCGACCTGGCCGTAGAGGAAGTAGTCGACGTCGTGGATCGCAGGATGAAGAGCTCGAGCGGTCGCGCGATTCTGCTGCCGAAACCTTATTGCCGCCCCGTGCGGGTTCTCTCGCGACAGCGGATCGGAGATCCCGCTCTCCTTGCCTCGCGGTGCACGCCGAGAGGAAGGTCGGTGAAGAACGAGCACAGCACGAAAACACAACACAGATCACCGTGGATGAACACGAGTATCAGAGTCTAAAAATCAAAAGGCTTTTATCCATGCGGGCGTCTGCATTTTATAGCCTCGCACGATGAATGATCACCATTAAATGCTAGTAACTGCAGGTCATTCAAATGACGGTTTCTATTAGAAACTGACGCCATTATCATGGCTGTTTCAATTCTCAGTAAATGACCCCATTAATTCACTAATAACAGAGAGAAACCGAAAATTAAAAAGGGTTTAAACGTACCAGGAATTTAATAAGTCACAAGTCACGCGGGAATTCGCAAAATACGCGCGCGCGTGTGACTTTAGCCAGCTCCTCACCCTCCATATGCCTCATTACAAGATATGGTGAGAGCTCTCCCTTTTAAATTGGTATTCTCCCCTCTCAACTAGCAATATGGTACTATTATTTGTAGCTTTGGCATTAGAAATAAATGGGCCACTTAGGCCTCATTTCTAACAAGATGTAGGGCATGGTACAGGCTGATCATACCAGCAATGACAATTGAGTCGGGTGCAACAGCGGAATTGAGGACATGGCGTAGAGGACAACAGCGATCATTCGAAGGGCTAGGGTAATAATATGATATTTTTTTAATTATTCGTAGTAATGAGTAGGCATTCGACTAGTATATAACGATTGCAACTCACTGTCTAGTGACGCAAAGACATAAAATAGAGAAATGAACTAATAAAAAAAGAACCCAATCGATCAACCGAGTGATACACACAAGATTCGGACTAGCCCTAGTCGACGAAAAAGGCAAGGCACGTCACGCCTCGTGCAGTAGCTAGCCTAATCGACTAGTAGCTGCGGCAGGTGCGTGGGCGTGTGCACAGCCAGGGTTTAAAACCTCGTTTTTCTCTAGATCTCGTTTATGGCCGGAGAACGAAATTTCAGCAAGATTTAGAAATTTCAGATAAATCTTGGATGAAATACAAAAATAAAAATTCAAATCCGAATTTTTTTTTTACCGAGAAAACCGAAATTTTGGCCGATTTTGCCGAGATCTCAGCAAAATTGCACCGAGCGAAAATTACATCAAACGATGTCAAACAATTTTGAATGTTTTTTTGTAGGTTACTTACACATCAATGATGTTTTCATAAAAATTTCAAATGATTATCATATCTGAGAAATTTTTAAAAATTCAAACATTGCTACTGTCGTGATAAAACGCTGACCAGCATGTTTGAACCGAATGAAAAATGAATCAAACCACGTTAGAAAATTTTTAAAATTTTTGTACACGGTTTTTATACATCACTAATGCTCTCATAAAATTTTCAAATGATTATCAAGCTTAATGAATTTTTAAAAATTCGGAAAGTGCTACTATGCTGATAAAAGCTTTACCGGCAAACTCCAACCAAATGAAAAATGGTACAAATCACGTTAGAAATTTTTTAATTTTTTTTTGGATGGTCCTGATTTATCATAAATGTTTCTATAAAATTTTCATCTGATGATCAAGTTTTAAGAAGTTCCAAAAATTCAAAGAGTGCTACGTTCTCGTAAAAGCCTAATGATCAATACATAGATTTGCTTTAGCGATCAAATTTTTTTGAAATTTTTTTCATAAGGGTTATAAATAAATTATTAAGATCTCACAAAAATTTTGAATTATGACCACACTCTAGTGAATTTATAAAATTCTTACAAATACATTGTACCATTTATATTCTTTCTGTTTTTGATTTTTGAAATATAACAAATGAAGTTCAATACATACATAGATTTGATTGAGCAAACAAAAAAATTTAATTTTTATAAATTTTATATAATGTTACTGAGTCAATTATTAAGCTCTTATAAAAATTTTGGATCATGTTCACACTCGAGAAAATTTATAAAATTCTGACGATGTTACTGTCCCAATTATGTTCATTCTATTTTGATTTTTTAAAGATAACAAATGAATTTCAATTATTTTTAAAATTTTTGTGTATGATCCTGAATTTCTTAGTATGGTATCATAAATTTTTCAGATCAAGAAAAAATATGTACAATTTTATAAAAATTTGACAGTGTTTTCGAAGTTTTTAAAAAATATCTCAAAAATTCGGTTTTTCGACAAATTTTCATAGAAGATGACTTTTCTTAAGGGTTATTGATCAATTTCTGGTCAAATCCGGTGGTCAAACATCAAATTACGGTCAAAAATGGCGAGATCTCGCCGAGATTTCCGAGAATACTGTAGCAATTTAATTTTTTTTTGAATTTTTTCGATCCGGCCGGCATTTCAAGCTGATTGTCTTTCCGCAAGCACAGGGTGGGTTTCGTACTGTCTCGTTTGCATCAAGCTGATTGTCTTTCCGCATTGTCTGATTTGTTTTCTTTACGCGACCAGATTCCGGCGCAGCAGGAGAAGCTCAGCGTTGCCGGAAGGGGATAGGATCACCATGGAACGCTACCCCAGGGACACCTTCTGCCTCGAATCCGGGCGTGGCTACTCGGCGACCTTGTGCGCACACCAGGCGAAGCACCCACTCCACTGTTCGGGTGGCCAGCTACGACACCCGCCACTTCTGCGTGGCGCTCCCTAACAGCACGTCGGAGTGGGAGCAGGCCCGCGCCTTCGACGGAACCAAGGTCGCGAGCGCATCTGTGTATGTGTTGCGTGGGCTAACTGTTTCCCCTTTGGATTGCTTTTTGCCGGCAGGAGCGTCGTGCCTTTAGCCGGACGGAATGCGGGACACCGCCTCATCCCCATCCGCTCCCTCGGCACGGCCAGATGCGGCTCGGCGAGGCGGCCTAGGGTTCTTAAAACTGAAATCGTGAAAAAAAACCGCAAAAAATAGAAACCGTGAGAACTGCAAAAATCACTCGAAAAATCGCTTGAAAACCGTCAGAAATTGAAGGGTTAAGAAATCAAAAAAAAAATCGAAAAAATCGAAAACCGTTCGGTTTTCAATGAAAAACCGCTCGGTTTTTGCGGTTTACCACGGTTTTTCGTGAAAAACCAGCCGACCAATTGAATGTTCCTGAAAAACGGTTTTTCAACGGTTTTCAAGCGGTTTTTAACAAATAATTTTTTTTTGAATTAGATCGGTTTATCGAACGGTTTTAGATTTCGAGCCGGCGCGATAAGATCGAAAACCGCAAAAGCTAAGCGGTTTTTCACGGATTTGTAAACCCGGACGCGGCCTCGTCTGCCTGCTCCCTATTCTGCAACATTTGAGGCTACATAGCTGAGGCCCGCCTTCTTGGCTTCTTGCCCCACCAACTCACCAAGTCGTCCTAAGTTCCTCTGTACCTATTGCCGGACTGGCACAATGTGCTTTACTATACTAATACCACAGTTCTTTACCCAGTTGTTCATCCATTTTAGGCGTGGCAGTGCACCCTAATTATTTGTGGAAATCGAACCGTTTTCTACAGTATTCCCGTGAATTTTCTGCGTTCCAAAGTATGCCGCTAAAATCTGCAGAAGGATACAACTGTAGAACTTGCAGTTGTTTTTGCCTTTACGTTCCGAATGATTGGTGTGTTGTTAGGTGCATAGCTGCCCCTAATTTGGATGTCATACGTAGATTTGGCCGTGTAATTCCTGTCAGTCCCAATGCCAGGTGATGGAATGTTTGCATTGCACCTGTTCGGCTGTTCCCTGCTTATATGCGGGTAACTGGGCTCATTTTGATAGGCTGGCAACGTCCCGGATCCTATACCCCTGGTCCATAAAAGCGAAATTTCCACTCTGGAGAGAACACCCCTACATAGCCTGAAGCCCAAAAATGCATTCGATAAGGTCCAAGAAGAAACCGATCCCGGCCCATACACCGGCAGTTCAAGGGGAAAAACTTCTCCGAGGCCAGAGAAAATTTTCCCTGATGCCTCTGATCATACTACCAATGACAATAAGAGTGGCAAGTAGGGGGTGAAAACGTGTTGAAAACACGTGGTTATTACTCTTTTCGTATTTTAATCTATATTTTTTTCTTTAGATTCAAAATCAGATATAGATACGGATATGGATACGAATACAAAATTTTCAAGATACTTGTAAGGCCCCCATTTTCGATAAATTAATATCGAAAATGGATACCATGTGCATACAGTACTAGTCCCATGATCAGTGGCTAGTACGCACAAATACAAATTGATATCACAGTCATACACAACTTTATTATTACAGCGGAAGCAAATACATAACATTCTTACAATACCAAAAGTAAAAGCATAACAGTGGAGACATTCATCTTGTAGTATGCCTTTTATCCCAAAATCCCCACAGGCAACTGACAAGGAGAACCCTAGTAAAATTCATCGTTCACATCCCTGAATCCTGCGTCATAAAAGGTATCGTCGGGGAAATCTGTTTCTTCACCTAAAAATATCAACATGAGCAAGTTGAGTATTTACGTACTCGCAAGACTTTTGCAAAACCTATTATATATGCAGGCCATTCCAAGGAAAAGCTCATGGTTGTTTTGCATAAAGCTAAATTGAAATGTAAATACAGAATAATAGATCGTAAAACGAAGTTTAAGTAAAAGCGGCTTAATACTGAAAGTAACTGAATGTAAGCATAAGTAAATATCAAATACACGGTATCATAACCATTTCAAGAATCATTTCTCTCACACAGTGAAATTGCCAAGTAACCATTCCTACGGTCCGGTAGAAATCCGAGTTTTATGAAAATATAAAGCAGTTAACTAGTCTTTGGCGCACCAAGATTCCCATAATCATGGAACGACTTTTGAAAAGTTTGACACTCTGCGAGTTGTACACTTTACCCACAAGTAATGATCAACCTCTTTTGCGGTGCCAAGAACACACTTCCTTTGGTGTGTCGGCAAGGAGATCATAACTAAACCGTTACATTGTTTAACCCTAACTTTGCACCAGCCCGGTGACATCAAACCCGTACTATGGTATTTATGTTTGCACAGTCACTGCATAATAATGATTAAGCATGTCCATAGTATGGCATTCACCGTTGTATTAGCAAACGTGACTCACAACACCTCGGTGTGGGCGCCCCTACGAGCAACCAGTCACTGAAGAGGCTCGTACTACTTCGGCCTACCAATGTGCAAAGCTAATTTTAAGCAACTTAATCAGTTAGAGCTGTCCCATACCAGCACTTGTGGTTGTACGATAAATTCTTGGGTTTAACGAACACGTAGTTCGGTCCTTAATCCGATACGGACAATAATCTCCACCCTACACTACGTACAAGTCCCTTGTACACCCGGCTATTGCCAATAATTGCCCGCATCAAAATCATAGTTTTATTTTCATTTTTGATTAAAATACCAACCAGGAAAGGTCATACCCATTAAGTTGTCATATCCAACATTTTTAATCGTATCAAGATTTTATTTTGCTTTTAGCATGGCTAAGCATGTCACTAAGTGTGATTAACCCAAATTGACATTAAATAATGTCTATGCTATTCTATGGTTATCAAGGTTCACAATTTCATACTTATCAAGGAAGTTCCATAAGTCTACAGGTAAAATTACCAATACCCATAATATAGCAGACTTTAGTAAAATAAAGTATGCAGTAAAACATTTAATGAAAACATTTATAAAACTGGGATCAATATGGTCAAAGGGGGTGCTTGCCTTGTTGATGATCTTCGACGTCAAACTCCTGATCGTCGAACTCACCGGTTTCGTCGGGTGCTACACGTCGAATAATAATAACATGGCAATTCCAATAAAATGAAAGGATCAGACATAAGAACCAAATAAAATCAACTGTTTGAATCAACATATTTGTTGTTTATCGATTTACAAGTTCCATGCTTATTTTCTGATTAGGTTCTAATATTAACCAATCTTATTTTCTTGAATAATTCATTTTCATTTTATTTATCATTTTCAGAGACCATTTTTACAGGTTTTACTATTCTGGATTTTCAATTTCTATATTCTGAAATTATTTAAATTGCTATTATGGAGCTACTTTCTTACCCTATATTATACTTTAATGATTTTCCATGGTACACCCTAAGTATTTTTGCATAATCAGGTTCCTAGCAGAGCATGGAATCTAATAAAATTTATTTCATTTAATTTGAAGTTGAATTGCTGAAATTCTATTCACAACATATTTCAAATTCTTTCTTTAAATTTAAACCTGAAATTCAAACAAAGTTCATTTTGAAATATTTTTGCAAATTATGAATCTACATGATTTTACACGAATTTAGAAATTTATTTCACTTCATTTGATTGGATAGTTCAAAAGATATTTAAGTTTGAATGCATTCGGTTTTGAAAATACAGAAAATCAACATTTTGCCAAAAAGGGAAAGTACGCCTTCACTGTGAAAACGCGCTTTCCATTTTTGCGCTGCGTCGGACCGAGGCACTGACATGCCGGGCCCATCTGGCAGCGGGTCAAGCGCTGCGAGGAGTGGTCGACGCGTGGCCGCACCGACCAAATGACACGCGAGGTCGATCGTGGGGCCCATGTGGCAGCGACTCACGCCGCAGCGATCGACGGGTGGACCCGACTGTCAGTGACCCGAGACAGGACACGGTTTGCGCGGCTCGCCGGCGGCGAAGCACGGCCGGAGGGGTGGAATGGGTTCCGGATTCTTGCTCAGTGGGTCCGTGCGCATCTATTGGTGGTGGCTCTTCGGCCAGGGGTGGCCGGAGGCGACCTGCCACCGGAGAGGGGCGGCGGAGCCCACGGCTCACCGGCGGCACGGCGAACTAAGGCTTCTCGAGGAAAAAGGGACACTGCAGAGAGCATCAGAGGACCACAGCGATCTCATTTTTGAGTTCGGGCAAGAAAATGAGTAATGGAGGAGAGCTCTCACCGTGCGGCTGCGGCGGCGGAAGGAGGAGCTCGGAGGGGAAGCTCGCCGGGGAAGAAGAGGTAGAATTGAAGCTGCGGGAAGAGAGTAGGGCTAGTCGCGGTGCTTAGGGTGAATTTATTTGAGCAATGGTTCGGCGGATAAATGGATTGAGCGCTTCCCCTCTTTCGGTATTTGGCCGAGATGAGGAAGAAGAGGGTGGTGACGGCGTCGAGGCGGTTTGGCTCGGTTTTGTTGGTTCCTGGAGGAAGTACAAGAGCGAGCGATGTCTTTGGCAGGGTTTAAATAGGCTAAAGAGGCGGTTGGCACAGGGTGTAGGCAGAAGAGAAGGCGGTGGCTTGCGCGGGTGATTTCGCGACCATTCTGGCGCGGGAGGGAGAGCACGGAGGTCGAGGCGGATGCGGCGTGGCAGGGGCGACGTGCTGGCGTCCTCGGGTGGCGAGTTGCGGCGCGGGTGGCGACAAAACGGAGAGGTGGCGTCGGCTCGGTGAGAGAACGGCGAAGACGCGAGAGAAAAGGGGAAAGAACGGGGAAGAAGGGCTGACAAGTGGGGCCAGGCAGTCAGAGAGAGAAGAGGTGGTCGGCTGTTGAGACAGCTGTCCAGGCGGGCCCACTTGTCGGCGAGACAGGGTTTTAATCTCAGGACAACTCTGGATAGTTTAGGGTAAAATCGGAAGTTTAGGCTAGAAGATAAGATCAAAATTTTATAAAACTTTTTACTGAGGTTGGCAAGGTAAATAATATAGTCTAGTAAAATTTTCAAATAAATTAGATTAGTAAAAATATTTTTCAAAATCTGACAATTCACTGTTAAAGGTTTTTACTGATTCTGTTTTTCATTTAATCTAAGGGTAAAATAAATTTATTATTTTATGAAACTTTTTTACAGGATTTATAATAATATTTTGTACTTTATGTAAAATTTTCATAAGTTTATATTTGATATTTTATTTTTAATAATTCCGACACTGCATTTTCCAGCTTTTAAGATTGACTGTTTTGAATTTCTAAAATTACTAAATGAAGAGATAAATTCATGATATTTTTACCAGGGTTGGGTTAAGTTAATATGTCGGCATGGTTAAAAACTAAACTCTGGTTAAGGTAAGAAAAATCCTGAACAAATCTTTTGGTTCAGATTTTCACTTGTCTCCTCATGATTATCTTTGTATTTTATTTTATTTTATTAATTCCAGGACAGAGCAAGTGGCACAAATATGATTCTTAGATTTTTAAGGATTTTGCTGACTTTAGGTTTTTACCTTTTGTCTTTTACCATTTTGCTATATTGAGGATTTGGATTTCTTTTAATAGGAAAAAAAAGCCAAAAGAATTTCTTTAATTCAAGAAAAATCAGAAAACACAACAATAAATCATATGGATACTTTTACTATTATATTTCTGATTTTATTGAATTTTGGGTTGTTACAATACTGGCACATGGCGGATGCTGATCGGATTCGAATCGATCACAGATAATTTGATGGATACTACGCACATGAAGAAAAGAGTCAACTTTAGCAACAAAAGTGTCAAACTATATTACCTGTTAGAGAATTATTTATTCTACTTGACAACATAAACATAAATTAAATATAAATTCATATTATAAATTAGTCAATCACTAGAAAACCATAGATGGTAATAAAGGATATTGATGTTTTATCATATAGCCATTTCGTTGATTCATCGATATCTTTCGAATATCCTACCAAATACGGATATAAAGCGGATATCTCTCTTTCCATATCCTAACCTATATTTTTCGAATACAGATTCAGATAATATCTTATACGAATTGAGACTAAAAAATTGTATTCCGTGTGAATCTTTTTCGGATACAACGTCGGATCGGACGAGAATTATCTGCCCCGTTTTCACCCGTAGGGTCAAGGAGCATGGGAAAATTTTGGAAGGATAAGCATAGGATCTTTTCCTAAACTAAAAGTAGTGCGTACTATAGCCATCCGCATAACTTTTAGTTTTTTCTTTAAAGTATATATAATATATCTATTGATTCACCAGACATGCCCCGCCTCATGATGATGACTTTCGATTATTATCAACATTTATATGACATGTACCATCTTACATATGAACATATAAAAATATAAAGTCCCTTTTGAAGCTTAGCAATCTCATGTAAAACAGTTCAATTTTCACCGGAATTAAAAAGCTTCCCATGTTCGGAATAGTGACCAAAATATTCAGTCAACATATGGGTGTACTCCCAAATCGATATTATGTTAATTAACAAAATTATTCTTATATTTGATTATGAGTATTGATTAATTATGTATTATATAAACTTTCGCATTTGAGAGTATGAAATTTTCATTTGAAAATTTCAAAAATTAGACTCCATGTATTTAATTATAAACTTTAAATTGCAGAGAACCTACATATTTTGTCTAGTGACACTTAACCATTGTTCTTTATGGTTATAATGTTTGACAAAACCTCATCCTAACGAAATTTGTAGCTCGTTGGTGTTGGAACTTGGAACAAAGGTTGCTAGGTGGAGCGGTACGACCAGGGTTCACAATTTCGTTTCGCTCGCGAAAACCGCTAGCCCCGCGGTAGCGGTTTTCGCGGAAAACCGCTCGAAAACCGCGAAAAACCGAACGGTTTGCAAATTTGGAAATTTTGAAATTTGGTCAAATGAAATCCCGAAGACCGCGGTTTTTGACGAAAAACCGCTCGGTTTTCGCGAAAAACCGAGCGGTTTTTGGAGAAAACCGCAAAAACCGCCCGAGGTTGGAAAATTGGGGAAAAAATCGAAAAAAATTGGGAAAAAATACAAAAAAAATATTGTAAAATTTGTAGAAATACAGGGAAGGTTAAAATTGAGTAAAAATGTAATAAATATATAAATAAGATATGTGAAAACGTGAAAAATTTCCAAAATGATCTCTTCTAAATTTGGAAAAAATCGACAAGACCTTTGCTATATTTTAGTGAATTAGAAGTTGTAAGTTATGTATTTTGCAATAATATGTCAACAAGTAATCTTTTATTGCAATACTACAATCACACAAGTGCAAAAATCGGCATTTACATAACTACAAAGCAAAATCATTCACAATTTCACTACCATTTACTTATCAACACCATTTACATTATAATGCATTTAAATTGAAGTTGTGGAGTAGATATAAGTATAGCTTCGTCACTCTTCCATTGTCGCAAAAATAACATGTTCGACCTACATGAACGGAACATCGAAAACCGATGACAGAAGGAAAAATGGTGAAAATATAAGAACAGAAGGAAAAATGGTGAAAATATAAGAACAAATTGAAAAAATTGCAAAAAAAATTAAAAATGTAAAAAAATCCCAATTAATCTATAAAACACCTAAGAGAAATGTTTATAATTTTCTAAATCATTTATTTCTTCTAAAAAATCTAAAACAGAAATTAATGAAAAGGAACAAATACACTGTCAGATTTTTATAAATAGTAAAATAATTTATTATATTCTAAAATTTTAATGAAAATATAAATAGTTCTAAAGGATCATGTACTAAAATTTTCAGAAATATTAGACTTCATTTATTTCCCATATAAAATCAAAAACAGAAGAGCATATACAATGATAATAGCACTTTCGGAATTTTTAAAAAATACACATATCTGATCATCATCTCAAAATTTTACATAATCATTTTAATGACGTTATAACATCACAAAAAAAGTTTAAGAAATATTAGACTTCATTTTGTGCCCCTAGAAAATAAAAAACTGAAGAGCATATATTGTGACAGTATCACTGTCAGAATTTTTAAAAAATGTACATATATGATAATAATCTGAAAATTTTACATAATCATTATGATTACCTCAGGAACGCACAGAAAAAATTTAAAAAAATTTTGACACTGTTTGATAAATTTCTTCAAATTTTTGAAATTTACTGTTCATCTGGCCGATTTTTCGAGCGGTTTTAATTACCGAACCGGCTCGGTACAGGCGGTTTTCGCGAAAATCGAGCGGTTTTCGACGGTTTTTTGAACCCTGGGTACGACAACAGAGCGGAGCCCTAACACTGATCCACTTGCCGGAGGTAGTTGGAAACTTGGAATCATTGAGCCAAGGACATATTTAGTTCAAACCAGGTTCTATAAAATCTCATAACCATTAGACTTGGTTTTAAGTGCTACTAAAAATCCTAATATTTTATGTAACTACGACTACAAAACACGTGGTTTTCTAATATTTACTTTACAAGAGAAGGAAAAGTTTTGTGAATGTGATAGGTTGTGATTTCTGAATGCCACGTATTGGCATCCTGTTGGCGTCCAATACTGACCCCCTCTTGAATCCATCGCTTTTCTAAATCTATGATAAACTTTTTTTTTTTGCAAATCTGCTTTCTTTTCAAACGCAATTGTAAAAAATAGCTCATCTCTGACCGCGAAAGCGTCGACAGGCAACACATGTCACCTGCAGTACAGCAGGAGCTTGGAAGGAGCACCTACCGAGCCATAGGACCTTGGCAGCATTAATGAACCGAGTTAATTAAGCAAAAGCCATCAATTAAGTGATTAATTAATGTCACAATTTCTTACGAAGCCATATGACCTCAGTAAGAACTTGTCGCGGTTCCTAGCATGGTAGATGACACAACGCTTCCATAGTCGAAAAGGGGACTATTTTGTAATTACGTTTCAAAGGGCTGATTTGCAAAAAAAATCATAGGACTAGAAAAGTAATGACTTCGACCCTCTTTTCCTTCGAATCAAGATCCAATGCAGTCCTCATTACAGCTGTAACTTTAGCAATTGCATGTGAACCGTTGAATCAAAAAATGATAGCATAGATATTCCGAAAGCAATACACAAAAAGTGTAGCAAGCATTATAGTAAATACTGCAAATGAGCGCTGTTGAACGATCCAAATCATTTATTGCTGCGATCAAATGATCCTAAGAACCGAATACGGCTTAAGTTGTGTGTGCAACACAAACCCTTTCCCTCTTCCTTCCGATCCAAAAATGTGTACGTCAACGAGCACAGCAGGGCATCCTCTACGCACGCACGCACACTCACACGGTGGACCCTTTCTCCACGTACCCACCAGCCATCCACAGTACCACACCACCTCATTCGAGAATTATTTTTTTAAAATAATATTTTTTAATGCAAAATTATAGAAATAATATGCCGAAAAAATAACAGTTATACCTATCTGTCGCAAATCGAAATCGTGACAGATATTTTGTCGCGATTCCAAACAGCGACAGAATATCTGTCGCGATTTCAAACAGCGATAATGTTTCTGTCGCCGTTTGGAATCGCGACAGAAACCTGTCGCCAACGGTTCAGCTCTCTGTCGCTGTTTGGAATGGCGATAGAGAGCGTAAAAGCTGCGCCGCCCGGCCTTCGGCCTCATTTCCACCGAGCCTCGTCACACACAGCCGAGAGCTCGCGCGCGCGCCGGAGAAAAAAGAGAGGAGAGGGGAGAGGAGGAAGAAGAGGGGAGGAGGAGAGGAGGAAAAAGAAGAGGAGGGGAGGAAGAAGAAGAGGGGAAATTAGTCTTGTGTTGAGATAAATCTTGTTTTGTTTATTTAATTTAGAATTTAGTGAACAAATGAAATAGATTAGTAAGTAATTAGGTTTGTAGAGCAATAAATATTTAGAAATACGATATATGGACGAGATTAATTAGGGTTGTAATTAATTATCTGTGTAGACTGGCAATAATTTATTTAAATTAAATATTTAGTGATCGGATTATTTAGGTTTGTAATTAATTAGTTGTATGGAGTTATAATAGCTATGGATATAGAAAACTGCAAGAATTATGAGAGATACAATATGTTCAAGAATTACGCGAGATACAATGTGATACAAAGGCTGCAGCAATTGTTTGAATTAGTGTAGAGTATGTCATCATATGGATAGATTAAGATTTGAAAGGTGTTAGCGTTATGTTGTGCGATCATTAAAAAATTCATGAAATATTTGACAGGTATGGACGAACGAGTAGAATTTAAAATACACTACGGAGAAGGGGTTCTGCAGATGGGTGCACAAGGGGTGGAACTTAGTTATTTTTCAAGTGTCATGGCTAACCTGTCACGTGCTGGTTTGCATTTATGGGGCACGGTTAACAGATGGTTGTACTATATGTTCTCGTTGGATAATAAATTGCATGACCTCAAGCTGCACGGAGTAGGGTCTCGAAGACAGGATTACACATACTGGGAGTTAGTAGAACTGAAGGGGCCGAAGTCCTGGAGCTCGTACGTAAGATTGAAAACTGAGAATGGTTGGCGATTAATGTTGTTGGCGCAAGCATTTGAGAAAACCAATACTGGACATACGACGCAGAAGGAAGTTGTTGGTGATAAAGTAGAAGAAGTTGGGGAGAGCTACCGAACTGGAGAATGCTTAGTGAGACAGGATGTCAGCTCGAGTCATGAGGGTGTGCGAGGCGGGGAAGTTGATGTTCCAATGCCAGATGTTTATGTACCATTGGGTGTGGTAGATGAGGGAAAAATATTGAATCATTGGTTGAAGCGATGGAGGCAGAGAGTCAGGAATATGAGGATTTGAGTAACGATGAAGACGATGAAGAGCATTTCCCTACGAAGTGGGATGCATGTCAGTTCGATAGATTGGTGGTCAACAAGGGTGAACACTTCGCATGGCAGTCGAATCGGAATGAGGTGAGGAAAGGTACTATTTACAAGAATAAGTTTGAGGTTCAGGAAGTAGTGACAGCCTGGGCAGTGTCGCTTCGTAGAACCTTTAAAGTTGCGAAGTCAGATCAATGGGTGTATGATGTTAGATGCTAAATGGAGGGTTTCCCATGGCGTGTGCATGCGTACCAGCCTAAGTGGGATACCATTTGGAAGTGTTCTATAATCGTCCCATACACATGCGTGCTAACAGAGTTTGTCCAATCGCATAGAAACATATCTTCAGGTTTTGTTGCAAATGCAATGTATAGGAAGATTGTGGGCAACCTGGATTTAGAGCCACGTGCCATCATACTTGCAATAGAGCAGAGGTTTCAGTACACCATAAGCTATGCAAAAGCATGAAGAGCGAAGCAGAAGGCATTTAAAACTAGATTTTCTTTCTTTGAAAGGCCTTAAAGCATGTTCACCTCATCACGTCGGCTGCATGATCCTAATATTTCCAGTGGACGGACACCATGGACAACTCCATTGAGCGTCCTACAACCACAGTACCACAGAGGATGTAGCCTTCTATGGAGGAGAGGATAGACCCTATACTCGAGCAGAGGCTGAACATGCTGATGTTCAAGATGGAGTGCATTTAGATCATATCAAGTGGTTGGAGAAGATTGTGTGTGTGGCTATCCTTGTTGTATTGTACGCTATTCTTGCAAAGTAGTTTGTTTCATGCAAAGGAGATAGAGTTGGTCATGGATGACTTACGAAGTGGTTTCCATATATCATCTTTTGCTTTGTTAACTTACGTATTCGTCGGTTACCTCCCACCGCTTTCAGCTTTTTTGGCCTGATTTCACTACTCGTGGTAGCTTGTTCATGGACTTATTTAACTTATGTATTCGGTAATTATCTCCTCGTAGTAACAATATTTATGAAATACCGAAAGCATCCACCACCTTTCTAAGTCAAAATTGACAACACTCTGCCCACCACTTTTCGCTTTTTCAGTCCGATTGGATAACACATTGCCAACAACATTCTCAGCCCGATTTGAGTACTCGTGGCAGCGTGTTGTCAAATCGGCCTAAGAAAGCTGCTACCAGCCTGTTGTCACAGCGGCCTGAAAAGCCGAGGAGGCAACACGCTGCCTATTGATTTCTCAGTTCGATTTGTCATAACCTCCTGAAAAGGTGATAAGACGCGACCCCCGTTTTCACATAGCGACATACAACACACTGTCTGTCTCAGAGCGAAGTGACAACACCCTGCAACCCACTACTTTCTCAGACCGAAACAATAACACGCTGCAGCCTGCTTTTTCAGACCAAAGTGACAAATAAAACCACCTGCCAGCCAAGTATCCCTTCTTCCCTACCCCAATTTGCACTCCATTGCAATGACAGACCGAGGAGGAAGCTCAAGCCTTAGGAGGGGTAGACGGGAAAGACTATAAAAGGCCAAACCGCAGGCACACATACACAGCTCCCACTCACACTTCACCATGGCTGGATCCTCTAGCAGAGCATTCTCGTGGACACATGATATGAACAGCGTAGCCCTTCATTACACTTTGAAGGTTACGTGTAATGGGAAGGATGATCTGTTCAAAGAGGAGAACCTAAGTAAAGTGGTGTCCAAATTGCAAGAGTGGTGTCCTACATTATCGATGCAAAAGGTGACAACCTCTGGCCTGAACCTTGTGACCTCCAACGACCTCAAAGCGCACTTGCAAGGGTGATGTCAAAGGTATTTCAAGGTATGCGAACTAACACACCACCCTTTTGCTACATATTTTTCTACGAGATTTTATAGGGTACTGATAATGCCCGATCAGTATGCAGAGTATATTAAGGTTAGTTATTTACTATTTGTTCACCATACTAATCTTTTTAGCATTATTCATAGGTTCAATAATTCGTATACTCGTCTTGTGTGTTAGTCATTCCCGGAGGATAAAGAGTTGCTGAACAAAAATATCTCAGAATTCTTAGCGATGTATATACTCTTCGGCGGGGGTGTGATGCCTGGTTCGCGCAGAAGACGCGGAAGAGGGTCTAACTAGAGGGGTAGAGGTCCACCCAGTACTGTTACAGCAAAAAGTTCAAGAAGACGTTCAACCACCACCGAAGTAGGGCTTGCTCCTAACTATACAAATGACGATGACAATGATGATGACGATTTCATGTCACATGACTTCGACATTCAAGCACTATCACAACAGGCCGTTCAAGCACTACTACAATAGGCCGTTCAAGCAATAATGCAAGAGGACATTTAACAACACTGAAGGAGGGCTAGCTCCTAACCATACAAATGACGATGATGGTGGTGATTTCATGCCACCTAGGCCATGAACCTTACGTCCTCGGAGTCCTCCGAATCCTGACGATGATATTACATTAAACCCTATCAAGTATCTATACGTAGTACCCCATCAGGAACCAATAGATAGAGATTATTATTTTTATTGTAGTGACCTATTTCGACAACCATAGTCATAGAATGTATTGATTTGCGACTTAATCCTCCACTAGAGACATGTATCTATGTTGTATCCCCGTTTTATAAATTCTTTAAGGCATGTATGTATCTTAGGTGTAGTTCACATGCCATGCTATCATAGTTGTTGTACTTACTACACTTTGTAATATCAATATAAGGTTTTATTCAATGTTTTACTATGACTTGTCATCAAATTTGTCGCACACCGAAAAAGAATGATGAACAACAAAATTTGAATTTTTTGTTAAAAAAGTAACTGACAAATAATTTTGTAAAATACTACATGAATTATCACTGACAAATATGATTTTTTCTGAATTTATTGCACCCTGTTTTGAACTCTAAAATTCTAGCAACTGTCAAAATAATACCGACTTTTAATAATTAATGCTCACACGTTACAGCGAATTTTCGAATAAAATCAGTGCAACAATGTATTATGTAAAAAAAGATTCCTTTATTTAACTCGCACACCGGTTCAAAATGAGTGAAAAAAATTCACAACCGAACAAAACAAAACTGTCTATTGGTTTGCTATTCTTACAATTTTATCGCGAGACCGGTTATTTTGCAGAAAAAATTGTTTCAAGATTGAATTCTGTGGTACTTATCTGTGCTTTCTAAATAAAGATTTTAGTGCACATTTCGAAAAGTATTTAACTCTCTGTCGCGCAACCAAACGGCGATAGAGACATTGGCGACAGAGTCTTTGTCGTCTTTTGGATTGGCGACAATGTTTTATCGCACTTTCAAATCATGATAGAGATTCAACAGTGATAGAATCTCTGTTGCGATTTGGATCCGCGACAGGTGGTTATTACTGTTATTTTTTTCGATATATTATTTCGGTAATTTTTCATTAAAAATATATTATTTTAAAAAAATTGCGTCATTCGATGCCTCCTACGAGGGCTCGTCAACTGTCTCCGGGCAGACCACCCTAGTAGTCCCTGCCAAGCAGGTCCAACTATGTCCGGACCCACTTATCAGTGGTGGATTGTAAAACTCTTAGGCCCCAACCGTGGCCCACAAAGGTGCCCACCCCTCCTCCTGCCCTCCCAGGCTCCCACGCGACGCCACGCAGCGCGGCCAAGTCCTATCCGGTACCCGATTCCAACCAGACCGAATCCCCCACCCCAAACCCCGACCCAATCCCACCATGGCCGACGACCCCGCCGCCTCCCACACCTCCTCCTCCGCTGCCGACGACGAGGAGAGCACCGACACCGACGCCTCCAACTCTGGTCCCGCGGCACCCCAGGACCCGCCGCCACCCCTCCCCGACACCTCGGCCCCACCTTCCGCTGCCGCCCACGCCCCCGAACTCGCCGGGCCAATTCCGCCGCACGGGGAGAGTGCGGGGGCGGGGATGGAGGACTCGAGGCGGCTGTTCCAGCGGCTGTGGACGGACGAGGAGGAGCTGCTCATCCTGCGCGAGTTCCTGGAGTTCACGTCGCGGCGGGGCACAACGTTTGCGTCGCACCAGTACGACACGGGGCCCTTCTACGAGGAGATCCGGCGGCAGCTGTCCTTCGACTTCTCCAAGAACCAGCTCATCGAGAAGCTGCGACGCCTCAAGAAGAAGTACCGCGTTTGCGCCACCCGCATGACTGCCCAGGGCGGTGCCTTCGCCTTCAAGAGCGCGCACGAGGGCGCCATCTACGACGTCGCGCACCACATCTGGCGCCCCGCCTTCAAGCGCGACGGCGCCGGCGGAGGCGACGCCTCGGACGAGGACGACATCAACCCCGCAGCAGCAGCAGCAGCCGCCGCGGCGCCGCCTGGTGTGATGGAGGACGGTGGTGGCGGAAGCGCGTCTGCGCCGACGCCGAGGGGCAGGAGAGGGCGGCGCGTAAGGAGGAGGACGGCGCAAGAGATGGAGGCGCCCGCATTGCCTGTGCTGATGTCAAACGAAGTGGCTCAGGAGCCGGTTGTTGCTGCGGTGGAGAATTCGGTGCCGGCGATTGCACCACCACCTCTGGTACTGGCACCTGCTCCAGCTCCAGGGACAGCCAATGGTGCCACTGAAGAGGCTGTCCGGAATATCCTGTCACCGCTACTGAGGGAGCTCATCAGCTCGGTTGCTGTCGCTGGACAGACTGGGCTGGGATTGGGGTTGGGCATGGGCTTTGGGGGCGTCGCAGGCACCGATATTCTTGGCATTGGTTTTGGGGTGGCCGGACCGAACGCTGGGGTGCCCAGTGATGAGAAATGGAGGCAGCAGCAGGTTCTGGAGCTGGAGGTCTATCTGAAGAGGATTGAGCTTGTCCGGGAGCAGGTCAAGGCGGCTCTAGAAGAGCTCAGGTCATCAGAAAGCTAATTAGTTGCCTTGTTAGTTGTTACCTTGTTTTCTCAACAGTAGAGAGTATTTGTTTACTATCAACTTCGTTTTGTAGGATAGTACGGCATTGGAGAAGGTATACAGAGTTGATGTGTTATAAGCTTCTAATCATATACTTGGGGTCTAGCTTAGTTGCCTGTAGTTGTAATAAGGTTAGACATGAGATCTTAGATGTCTAGATGGAATGATGATCAAGGTTTGTCATTTACTTGTAGTCCACTTTATTCTCTGATGTGATTAGTCTTATAATTTGATAAAATGTAGTGTGAAGAGTTTTTATTTAGGCTATTTTTGATCTGCACTCTTTCAATTTGACTTGAGTAACTTTGTACGCTGTTGATTCATCATTTGGTAGAGCAGGACAGAAACCGGAAATTGAAAAAAAAAATCATGTGACAGCTATTGGATCCAGGTATAGCTTTATTGGTTGGTTTAAACTTCATGGATATTATTTGCTTTTATGGATGGTGTTTCATTTTGCTTAGAAGACTTGTTCTACCTGAAACACTGACGCTTTGAGCTTTTGTGATTGCTGATTGTTGATGGTGGCTTTTGGTATTCAGTTCCATTATTTGCATCAAGGCGCTGAATGATAAAATACAAATTGCGTTGTTTTTGTTGGACCCAGAGAAGTTTCTTTTGATTGCCTTATTGCATTGGCAGGTTAGTACATAGTCGGAAGCTCGGTATGAGTTGGTTCATTTTGCCCTGGTTTAGTATGAAAGTTTCTGCTACAGTGTTTCTTCCCCCGCCGCATTGTGCCATACACTATGGTCACCATTGCTTAACCTTTTGTGAACTTTCAGCGTACTAATTATGCTTGACTTGTTCATTAGGTAAGACGGTGTAACGCATTGTTTTCTTGTGGGATGTTCTCTATACTTTTCTAGCAATATCTTCAGTTGACTACAACTAATATCTAGAAAAAGAGGTGCTGGTGCGGACCTATTGCAGTCATTCTCTGCGGTCGGCATGGAACTATACGGATTGAAGAATCAAGTCTGCAGTAACCATGGCGAATCCATCGTGTTTGCAGAGGAAAGGGAAGAACACACAACAAGAAAAAAATGGTCCCGCAAAAGAGGCGACAACATGTGCATGATACAAAGGAAATCAGTGAGCATGAACTGAAAATACACGGTGAAAATTCACATCCTGAAGAATTTGCAGATCCTGGCTACTGGAGGGTGCATTCTCCTCCGGGCGATCTCTTTTCGTAGCAGCCGCGGCGCACAGGCTTGCACACGCTCTTGCAGTAGCAGTTGGGCAGGGCGCAGGGGCTGTAGTAGGAGCAGCCCGGCGGGCAGTAGCTGCACTTGTAGCACCCCTTCTCGCAGGCCTCCTTGCAAGCCTTCTCGCAGGCCTCCTTGCAAGGGTCCTTCTCCTTGGGCTTGTCGTCCTCGACGCTGACGATAACTGCGGCGAAGCACGCCTTCTTGAGCTCGTGCACGATGCTCACCGGGTCGACGGTTCCGACCACCGTCAGCGTGCACTTGTCCGGATCAACGTCCATGGACTTGATTCCTGGAGGGTTACGGACGTTAGGCAAAGAGGAAGAGGGCTAGATACGGTCATAGAGATGACAGGTAGGCTGTGCAAGAACAATCATGTTTGTCGATATGATGAACAATCATGTTTGTCGTACGCCTCCATACATAGATAGATAGAAAGAAAGAGATATACCCTCGAGCTTGGCAACAGCTGACATGATTTCACTCTTGCATTTCTTGCCGATGAGATCAGCTTTAATCACTGTCTTCTGTCAGTTATTCAAAAGTGAAAACGCAAGAACTCAGTACAAATGGTTCATGATGGTATCTAAACGACTGCATAATGACTTGTGTACGCCTTCAATTTGATTGGCAGAGGCAAGAGGAAAAGAATAGCAGAGAAGCAAACCAAAGAGAATGATCACTAACCTTAGACATTGTGAGCCGCGACACCCCTTGGGTCGACGCGAACTCTGCGTGTGGAGAACAAGACGCTGCCGGAAGCTCTGCAAATCCTGTCTAATTCTAAGCCGTTTTATAAAGGTGGCCACAGTGGAAGTCAAATCAAACCCTGTTTGGGGTTTTAAATCAGCTTTAGTTTTTGAAAAAACAGTAAGCTCGCCAAACAACTCAGCTTTAGATGGCTTTTGATATAAACTAGAAGTCATATATAACTAGCAAAAGCCAAAAGTTGAAAGCTAGATTAAATCTACTTTTACAGCTTATTGATGAGGGAAATTAGCTATTTATCAAACGATCTTTTATAAAAAAGCTATAGCCGCTTTTTAGCCTAAAAAATCAAAAAACATTTTTTCAGAAAAAACTACAGCTCTCCAAATAAGCCCTTAGCTAGAGCCAAGGTACCATTGGCCAGGACTTAGTCATAAAAGTGTACTATTACTTGTGTTACTCTCATACACACATATTATATATATGAAGTTTTTTTTCTACTTCCGTGAGTAGTTACTCTCTATACCGTATCTCATAACGTAGGGAGTATCTCGTGCAACGGAGGGTATGCACATGTAGTACATGAGAATATAAGACTAGCTAAGTGGTATTTACATTTTTTAGAGGTGATATATATATCATTTTAGACATAATCCTTTTTATGTGAGTATATGAAGGTATTTGTAAAATACGCTAAAAACTATGCATTACCTTACAATTTTTTTCATGTTGTTCATATTGAAATATCTTATAATTAGTATATGAGTGTACCTAAAGTGATAAAGGAGTATTTCAAGTTCATTTAGGTGGTATTTCAGAAGTGGGAGTAACTACTCTCAAAATTAGAATTTGTGTATATATATGTGTGTGCGCGTGTGTGAAAAGGAAAAATACATTCTACTCCTGGGAGTAGTTATTCCCTATGCCGTATCTCACAACGTAGGGAGCATCTCATACAACGGAGGGTATGCACATGTAGTATATGAGTATATAAGACTAGCTAGGTGGTATATATATATATAGAGCAGTGCTTCAATGCTTTCCTTCTCAATACAAGTTGCACAAATCTTAAAACAAACGAAGGGGTAAGTAATCACCATCTACCCTTCATTCATGCTTTAATATTTGTGCAACTGTAAAAAAGAAAAGCATTGAAGCACATCTCATATATATATTATATATTATATATATATATATATTTGAAAAGAGACTTTTTACCATCCTTGAGAGGTACCAAAATTTAATATCTTCTACTCCCGGGTGTAGTTACTCCCACATCTGATATACTATCTAACGAACTTTAAATACTCCTTATCACTTTGGACACACTCATATACTAATAATAAGATACTCTAACATAAATCACATGAAAAAATTACAAGAAAGTACATAGTTTTTAGGAAAAAGTCCATATAACACCTTAAATTTTGTTCGAAAGTCCGTCTGATACCTTTAATTATGAAATCAGACATTTGACCCTCTGAACCTTGCAATCCAGTTCAAATAACACATTGACCCGGTTTTGAATAGTGGTATTGCCCGCGTGGCGTAATGAGTAAGCGGTTTTTCCGTATAGGATGACACATTGGTTAAATTTTGGTAAATGATAGGTAGGGCTCACATGGACTTCTCTTCCAAATCGAAATAGAGAGAGAGGGGGAGCTACATGAGCCAATAGCCATGTAAGCATGATTGAGAGCTCGGTGGGGGTGAAGCCCATATGGACCCACCTGTCATTGACTTAACTTGACAATCGTGTTATCCTACATAACAAAACCGTCCACTCATTGTACCACATAAGCAATACTACTATGCGAAACCGTGTCAGTGTGTTACTTGAACTGGATTGCAAAGTTTGAGGGGTCAAATGTCTGATTTCATAATTCGAGATACTAGATGGACTTTCGACTAAAACTCGGGGTGTTACATGGACTTCTTCCTAGTTTTTAAGTGTATTTTACAAATACCTTTATATATTCGATCCAATGGATCAAATTAGCTAGTATTTATTTGTACTTTCTTCGGTAATAGATTAGTAGAAATACCTTTAATAAATCAATAGCTAGATCTGATTTCTACTATCGAGTATATACTATAAGTATAATACATTATAAAATTTCTCCTAAGAAAATATACATGCAATTTCTGAAAGAACATACATACAATCTAGACAGTCTTATATACTCATATACTACACGTTTATACCCTCTATTACGCAAGATATTTTCTACGTCGTGAGATAAGGCATATAAACTAATCGACGCTCTGCTTACTGACATAATTCTTTTCTGATCACAGGACGTTGCAACTGTAGTTGCAGTGCTAGGTTAATTGTTTAGTTTTGAGATGGCACTGCTTGGTTAACTAGCATTGGTCAGTGTGCTGCTGGTAGAGTGGTAAACGCGTTAGGATGAGAAAGTGCGTGCATGTGGTAGGAGAGCGCTATAATTTCCAAATCGAACTGGTCAGTCATCGTGTTCTATGTTGGTTTTCTTCCGTTGAAACCTCTGCTTTCAATCATCAGGGAGGTTTGGTTGAGGAAGCGCCGTACGAGGGGGTAAGCGTGTGGAATATCCAAAACAAATGCATGAACCATTGTTAAAAAGGTCACGGTTGTAGTACAGATAATATTATGCACACTTACAAAAGTTGGCCACATAGTTCGTCATCCATAATACGCAGCACCTCGCCTAGAAGAATATTTGGTAAAGTCAACCGTATATTATTTGTTTGTTGGCTGCACCTCGCCTAGAAGAATATTAGGTAAAGTTAACCGTATTTTATTTGTTTGTGCACTTTTTTTTAAAGAAGGCAAAAGATTAGCCTTAGATTAATAAAACAGAGGGGTAACAAAGTTCAGGACCTAGATGGTCCCAGCAAAAGTTTACAATAGGCTAATTACGCGTCACCAATTAACTCTGCTAATCGTTTGGCAAACTGTTCACCGAAATGGCATCGTAGACTTTAATTTTTGTTGTTGTAAATCTAACCCCGTGCAATAAAAATTACAAAAATAGTCCCCTCATTGAGCGCGGAAGAGCCAACAGCAATAGGGCACTGCTAGCGGCCACCAGCTCCTGCAGCGGTAGGTCCTATCATGGTTGCAAAGTGTGGCAGGGGACATGTGTGGTGTCGACTCTTCCGCGCCTAATGAAGAGGCTATTTTTGTAATTTTTGTCGCACGGGGGCTAGAATTTGTAAAAAAATGAAGTCTACAGGACCATTTCGAAGAACAGCTCTCGTTTGGGCCTACCAGGCACTAGGCCCTATTCTTTTCTTTGATTTTGCCCACCAAAGAGCTTACGAGGGCCTCTTTGTTTGGAAAAATTCTCGCATTTCGCTCCTGTAACATCTCAAAAGCACTAAAGAGTTTATCCTAATATTAAAAAAAATTGCCACATTTTCTGGCATTTTCTAGAATTTTCTGCATGAAATTGATTTTTACATTTTTAGCTACTGTTTTTGAATTTTGAAAATGATTTTGATGTTGTGCAAAGTCTAAAAATATTTTATTTCGATTCTATTTGATCTAAAGTACCTCTCCAAAAAAATTCATAATTTTTGAAATTTTGCTATTTCAAAAAATTCAAACGTGTTTCTTTGTAATTAAAGCCCTTTGAAAAAATATTTTAAAATCCGGTTTTTAGAAAGTGATCAGCCGAAAAGCTGCTTCTTCCACTAGAAAGCGTATTCCAACCAATATACCTTCTCTCTTAGCCCTCCCTCGCTCCGGTGACACGCCGGCCCACACGTCAGAGATTATCTTCCACCTCCTGTCATGCAAGCAGAGAGCGTTGTTCGCTCTCTCTCTCTCTCTCTCTCTCTCTCTCTCTCTCTCTCTCTCTCTCTCTCGTGCCCCACTGTTGACCCGTGGACCCTAGGCCCTCGTCGTAGGACCCGTCCGCCACATCATCTTCGCAGAACGTCGCCTGTGCACGCTTGCACCTGTCCGCTGTTCGTCGAGCGCAACCACCTGTCGCCGCTCCCGGTTTGCGACTGCGCCACCCACGGTTTCGCCTAATATAGCCATTGCAGCACCCGTCTTGTTGAACTGCCTCCCTGTTCTCCTGTCCTCTTCTTCATGTCACCAGCTGAAGAGAAGAACCCGAGCGCTGCGCAATTGCTCTGTCTTATCGTGAGAACTCGCGAATACCTTCCCGAGCCATCGCCTCTACTTAAGCTCCCCTTCACGTGTCATCTCCTTCAGCTTGCCACCCCTAGCTTCCCCCAAGTGCCAGAAGGTTTGGTCTTGTGGATCACTAGGAATGACATCATCTTCTTCTACGCCGGCAAGCACGCCTCCACGCCACTGCCCCTGGCGAGCTTCTATGCTCGACACACGCATCGATATCTTGCTTAAACTTCGCTCTCACCCTTTATGTGCTTAATGAAGCAGTTGAAGCTGAGTGGAACTGAGACAACTTCATCTTCTTCATTTTTGGTGCGCATACCGATCCGAGTAGCCGTGACACTCTGTTTTCGGTGAGCTCCTTCCCTGCTTGTCTGCGTCACCTTGTGTTCGATACATTGCTGATAAAACCCCTCACTTTATTACTTGGTTTCGGTAGTGAGTCGTCGACACTGTGCTAGTCTTTTGTTTTCAAGCTCTCGCCATATTTGGTGTCAGAGCTTCTCAGTAGAGCTACACGTCTATTCCTTGCCCTCGCACCTTCCTTGGCATGCATGTGAGCTAAAGCACACCATCTTGAAGTCTCTTTTCCTCTACAACCCATTGGCACCTTTCAAGTCTTCACCGCCTCCCCTGCTCACTATTGATTAGCCACTCCAGTGCCTCTCTGTTGTCACCTGACCACCCGGTATGGTCTGGGTAGTCCCTAGATGCTAGAGCGCTACTTAGATTTGGAAGGATAGCACAGATTCCAAGGTTTCATGTTGCCATCCATGGAGCTGCTGTAGGAATAGTCATCGCTGCCGCTTCGGTGACCATTGGTCACTGTGCCCGCCACTATAGTGTCACCAGAGCGAGCTCCTTGATAATAACCTGATGACTCGGTCCAGCTGCTCTGCTCTCCTATGATGAGTTCGCTGTTAACCCGAGACAATCTGTCGCTCAACGTCGTAACACCACCGCCCAAGTCCACCTCTTTGACTGCCGTCACTTCCCAAAGGTGCGCAAGGACATCGTCTTTCTATTTTGCTCAAACCCAAAGTCTTTCCACTGATGCCTCACCATCGACAAGCTCGAAAGTGAGCTCGGACGATGTGCTCAATTCACTCCCATGCCTTCTGTCTCTGACTTGTGAGCCCAGAAGTTAGCGTTAATGACGTTCATTAAGTTAGTTAAATATGGTTTAGAGTAATGATTCTCTGACAAGTGGCACCGAGTAGATTAAGTGAACCATTTTATAACTTAAACCAGTTTTTAAAAATGTGTCATTGACATGTGGACTCCACCTATTAGTTCTGGTGAAAAATAATAAAGGATTGACAAATAGGTCCCACCTGTCAACCTCTCTGAGAGAAAAATCTTTTTCTTCAAATAAAAAATATTCTTTCAAACCTGTTACAAATACACCTTCTATGTTAGAAGACGTAATATCAGAGATTATGCCTTCGATGTCAACCCCCTCTTTTCTTTTTAGGATTTTCTCAACCAAGCTAAATTCAAATGATTATAACTTTTGCATTCGAGTTTCTAATTTTTTTTTCTAAAATTGATTGACGCTAGTTTCTAATTTTTTTTTCTAAAATTATGCTATTTTTTAATCTACAAAAATATTTGAATTCGAGTTTTGTTTGTACTCTTTTGGCTCCTATTTGCATTATTCGATGTTTCGTGTATATCTACCGATGTCCCGGAGACTTCTCTCATCGAACCAGAAGGCGAATAAGTGTTCAACGAGTAAGACAAGCACCCCTTTGATCATATTTAAACCCATATTTCACTATTATGTATGTTGTGTTGAAAACTATTATGCATGCGTGTAATTTTGGTAAAAATTGCTATGTTGGTAAGGATGATAGATAAATCCAATTGTTGTATTCGCCCTACCTTGACAAATCGATACTCTTACTATTGTCACCCTAATAACACTATCCACTATTCGTAATTAATTAAAAGTAGAATTGTAGAGTAGAAATGATCGCTAGATGCTTAGCCATGCTTATAAGGGAAGGGTGCAGTTGCCGAGATGTGGGATCACAGTAGTCTCGTCTGGGTTATTATAGACCGATCTATTGTGCCATTGATCCAAGTACATTTGTGCAACCACATGTCTGAAATGGGATAGATCTAACATAATAAGTTGTCGTGTTCTAGCAATTTAGCCGCAGGTGGTAGTAATAGATGGAAATTGGGCTAGTGTGGGTAGTAGATGGGACTTCCATGCTCGGAGGGGCTTTTGTGTTGACTCAAAAGCTTACCAATACAACTATGAGCTACTAAGGTAGGAGTGTGCTCCGCACCTTGAGAGGCAGATCATAGAGTGGCAATTGTTATAAACAGCAATGTAAAAGTTTTGTCATGATCTCTTAGTCGCACGCGAAAGGAAGCGTGTAATGGCCGATATTGTGATATGATCATATTGTATGGGTAAAGCAGTACAACCTCTATAGAGTGTTAAAATCTATTCGAATAGCCGTGTCTCCGGTCATGGACATCGCTTTGTGATTCTCACAGTACTTAGTTTTGTATTTTAAAATTGGTTTGGTGAGGTATGGATAGGGAATCCATGCACGATTTTGCCGACAAGAGGACCTTGCCGAGTTTTATTGTTGTGGCTAGACGCCATTGGTTGTCTATGATTCTTATGCTTTCCTATTATTTGTTTATCAAATGTCTAATGCTTTTACCAATTCCGTTTGTAATCTATTACTGGTTATTGTCAAATAAATCTTGCTTTATACAAAACTGGAAAACATGGTAAGATAGTCATCCCTTGACATAGCCCTGCATATTATATACATTTATGTAGAAGTCTTGCGGAGTACGATTTTCGTACTTAACCATTGCTTGTTGAATATATTTAGAGGATGGAGTTGAAGACCTGTCATATGGTTACTTTTACGCCTCAGGCTTTGATGACAAAAATGATGCTCTCTAGATTGTCCCCGGTGATTTGCCTGTGGATAGGTGGAGGCATACTAGTTGGACAATGATACCTTTTATTCCGTTGTGTTATTTAAATGCGAACTATTTGGCCGGTTAGCCTTGTTAGCAAAAACTAGTCAAGTATGACTTAACTTTGAATGTTTAATATTATGTGCTACTCTGCTTTTCTTTCGTGTATGGATGTGGTAGGACAATATTGAATACGTGTATTAACCATTGATCATGAGACTAATATAGTATATATATATATAGAGAGATTGAAATGTCTCCAACCAGATTTCCCACGAAACAAGGATGATCATTCGCAGCGTCTTCTTGGCCCTCTTGGGTATGTTTGTAGTCTCAGCCACGACATGCCACCATTGTGCGATGCTTTGACACTCGTCCCTAGGTGGCAATTCATCATATCCTATCCATGGGCGGGCAGCCAGCCAAACTCTTCTAGTGAAGCGGCATTGGGAGAACAAGTGTAGTATTGTTTTCAAAGCGGAGTGGCACAGGAAATCGTTACTTATCTAGCTTTCTGTATTTTTCTTTATAAATCTAACCTCTTCATATATATATTTACAAATTTGATCTCCTCACCTACTACGGAAGACGTCACAGGCTATATGTGTCCCCTGCCGCGTCTAAGGAGCGCGGAAGCCTACCGGTGCCACGACAGGACGATCGAATGTAGCAGCGCATGGGTGAGAGTGACAGGAATTTGCTGTCGCACCCGAGTAGCATGGAATCCACCCTGCCGTGGTAGGCCATGTAGCTCTCGCGGTCGGCCGAGCTTTGTGGGCTTCTGTGCTCTACAGGCGTGACAAGAGATACTTATCGTCTGCCATGTCTTCTATAGTGAGAGAGATGATCAAATTTATAAATGCATATGAAGGGATTAGTTTGCAAAGAATAAGATACAGGAGCTAAATAAGCGATAACTTCATGGCACAGGGGCAGAGGTGCTGGTTTGGCCACCCCTTGCGGAAAGTCCGTGGGAAGTTCAAGATCAACTATGTACGGCGAGCCAGGCGAAGAACTAGCGTTTGGGAGGTGTTTAGGCTTTCCTGACGAAGCGATCAAGCTTCGTCTCCGTATAGCCCAGGAATTGCGCTTTATACGCCGAGCTTAACGTGTACTTGCCATGCGGTATGAGTTTCGAAGTTGTGTCATCTGGCGAATCAGGGTCCAAATTGACTGATTGGAGTCGTTCCCAAAGATGAACGAAATCCTCAATGTGTTCTCCCGATGTTGCCTGATTGATGCACAGATCCTGTATCCAACTGTCGTTCAGCAGTGCGTTATGAACGGTTCTGTTTTTCCTTTTTGCAGATAGCGAAGAGGTGCGCCAGACATCCCTAGGGCGCCTTCCATGCATCTAGCCATGCCAATTGCCAGAACAGAGGCTTTGTTCCATTCCCCAAAGATATAGCTGTTCCAGCGGCTGTGGACGGACGAGGAGGAGCTGCACATCCTGCGCGAGTGCCTGGAGTTCACGTCGCGGCGGGGCACGGACCAGTACGACACGGGGCTCTTCTACGAGGAGATCCGGCGGCAGCTGTCCTTCGACCTCTCCAAGAACCAGCTCATCGAGAAGAAAAGGAAGTACCGCGTCTGCGCCACCCGCATGGCCGCCCAGGGCGGCGCCTTCGCCTTCAAGAGCGCGCACGAGGGCGCCATCTACGTCGCGTGCCACATCTGGCGCCCCGCCTTCAAGCGCGACGGCGCTGGCGGAGGCGACGCCTCGGACGAGGACGACATCAACCCTGCAGCAGCAGCGGCAGCCGTGGCGCCGCTTGGTGTGATAAAGGACGGTGGTGGAGGAAGCGCGTCTGCGCCGACGCCGAGGGGCAGGAGAGGGCGACGGGTAAGGAGGAGGACGGCGCAACAGATGGAGACGCCCGCATTGCCTGTGCTGATGTCAAACGAAGTGGCTCAGGAGCCGGTTGTTGCTGCGGTGGAGAATTCGGTGCCGGCGACTGCACCACCGCCTCTGGTACTGGCACCTGCGCCAGCTCCAGTGACAGCCAATGGTGCCACTGAAGAGGCTGTCCGGAATATCCTGTCACCGCTACCGAGGGAGCTCATCAGCTCGGTTGCTGTCGCTGGACAGACTGGGCTCGGATTGGGGTTGGGCTGCTTGGCGTGGGCTTTGGGGTCAGGACAGAAACTGGAAATTGAAAAAAAAAACCTGTGACAGCTATTGGATCCAGACATAGCTTTATTGGTTGGTATAAACTTCATGGATATTATTTGCTTTTATGGATGGTGTTTCATTTTGCATTTTTGCTTAGAAGACTTGTTCTACCTGAAACACTGACGCTTTGAGCTTTTGTGATTGCTGATTGTTGATGGTGGCTTTTGGTATTCAGTTCCATTATTTGCATCAAGGCGCTGAATGATAAAATACAAATTGCGTTGTTTTTGTTGGACCCAGAGAAGTTTCTTTTGATTGCCTTATTGCATTGGCAGGTTAGTATGAAAGTTTCTGCGACAGTGTTTCTTCTCTAGACGCATTTTGCCATATACTATGGTCATCGTTGCTTGACTGGTTCATTGGGTAAGACGGGATAATGCATCTTTTTCTTGTGTAATGTTGTCTAGACTTTTATAGCAATATCTCCAATTGACTGCAACTAATATCTATTAAAAAGAGAACCGGTACGAACTAGGGATGGCAATCGGGTATGGTGGGCACGGGTAGTGCTCGCTCATACTCTTTCCTACCAACCAAAATTTCCTCCACGGGTATAGCCGCAAAGGTTGGCGGGCGAAAAATCTCGCCCATAACCGTCGCCTGCGGATACCCAATACCCACAGGTATACCCATTTACCTGTCACCCCCAACCATCCTTCCAACCAAAGGCATTAGGAGCTAATAAGCTATGATATTGATACAATCCTTTTGATGAAATTGTGGGAATAAATTATATTTTGTGGATTGAAAAATCATTATCAATGATTCAAAATTTAAAATGCATATGAAAATAAGAATTAAAATAACACATGCAGACATAATACGCACAGATGCTCAAGTTCAACAATTAAAATAAAAATAGTACACCAGTCATCACACATGCTTAAGTTCAACAATTAAAATAAAAATAATTCATCAGTCATCACACACATGACAAATCACCTATCACGGTATCACCAATCACAAATTGTAGTATGAGGTACCACAAATAGAGGATTCGAGCCCGACTAGGCACCTGTTGTGGCCTACATGCCAATAGAAGGTGGCGGTTAATCGGGCGAAACGGATACAGGTGGAGCTTCTCTATACTCGTACCCATTTACCTGTAAAACAAAGTTTGACTCCCATAAACATGTTCGCGGGTAATAAAAGAGGAACATAGCCATCTCTCTTAGGGTTTTTACCTCCGGGTACACGGATAATCGGGTAAGATTGTCATCTCTAGTGCGGACCTATTGCAATCATTCTCTGCGGCCGGCATGGATTCTTTATATATGCTAGACGGATTGAAGAATCAAGTCTGACGTAACCATGGCGAGTCCATTGTGTTTACAGAGGAAAGGGAAGAACACACACGAGAAGGAAAAAATGAACCCGCAAAAGAGGCGACAACATGTGCATGATACAAAGGAAATCAGTGAGCATGAACTGAAAATACACGGTGAAAATTCACATCCTGAAGAATTTGCAGATCCTGGCTACTGGATGGTGCATTCTCCTCCGGGCGATCTCTCATCGTAGCAGCCGTGGCGCACAGGCGTGCACACGCTCTTGTAGTAGCAATTGGGCAGGGCGCAGGGGCTGTAGTAGGAGCACCCCGGCATGCAGTAGTGGTACCACCCCTTCTCGCAGGCCTCCTTGCAAGCCTTCTCGCAGGCCTCCTGGCAAGGGTCCTTCCCCTTGGGCTTGTCGTCCTCGACGCTGACGATGGCTGCGGCGAAGCACGCCTTCTTGAGCTCGTGCACGATGCTCACCGGGTCGGCGGTTCCGACCACGGTCAGCGTGCACTTGTCCGGGTCAATGTCCATGGACTTGATTCCTGGAGGGTTATACGGACGTTAGGCAAAGAAGAAGAGAGGGCAAGATACGGTCACAGAGATGACAGATAGGCTGTGCAAGAACAATCATGTTTGTCGTACGCCTCCATAGATAGATAGAAAGAAAGAGTGATACCCTCGAGCTTGGCAACAGCTGACAGGATCTCACTCTTGCATTTCTTGCCGATGAGATCAGCTCTAATCACTGTCTTCTGCCAGTCATTCAAAAGTGAAAACACAAGAACTCAGTACAAAACGACTGCATAATGACTTGTGTACGCCTTCAATTTTGTTTGGCAGAAGCAAGAGGAAAAGAATAACAGAGAAGCAAACCAAAGAATATGATCACTAACCTTAGACATTGTGAGCCGTGACACCCCTGGGGTCGACGCGAACTCTGCGTGTGGAGAACAAGACGCTGCCGGAAGCTCTGCAAATCCTGTCTAATTCTAAGCCGTATATATAAAGGTGGCCACTGGGGAAATCAAATCAGCTAGCGCCAAGGTTTCATTAGCCGGGACTTAGTCATAAAAATGTACTATTACCTGTGTTACTAACAAACACGTTACGACTAAACGCATGAACACATATTTGTAGTAAAAAAATATGTACACGATAGTCCAAAATAAGTAATTAATGCATCGTATCATCTGAATCGTTAGTAAGTTACGTTCCTAGTTTGTACATGAATCTAATTTCTTTGTTTTAATCGTAACTTTTTATTACTCTCGTCGTCAGTAAGGTACTAGTAAAAATCTTTTGTGAATCGAAACTATCAATAAAAAGTTACAGGTTAAAACAAAGAAAAATTATATTCATATACAACACAAAGAAACGCGCATTTACTAGTCGGTCATGCGACGTAACTAGTAACGTGTTTCCTTATTTCTACTAGAATTTGTTCTTTTTTGTTTTAGTCATAACTTTTTATTAACAGCTCTGATTCACGAACGGTTTTCACCAGTAGCTTACTAACGACGAGAGCAACACACTGATATAAGTCTCACCGCATGAATCAGATTTTATTATCCATATAAATAGATTTTACTATTGATACACACGGTGTTTATTAGCGAGACTTATATCATTATGTTGTTCTCATTGTCAGTAAGCTATTGGTGAAAACCTTTTGTGAATCGAAACTGTCGATAAAAAGTTACGGCTAAAACAAAGAAATTAGATTCATGTACAAACTAGGAACACAACTTACTAGCGGTTCAAATGATGTGATACATTAATTACTTATTTTGGGCTATCGTGTACATATTTTACTACAGACATGTATTCACTGTATGCGTTTGGTCGTAAAATGGCTTATGTGATGCGACAAATTAATTACTTCTCTGGACTATCATAATTGTTTTTGGGCCGTACGCTGGCTGGCAGCTAGTTATGCGAAACAGGGGTTATGGCTCACGCATAGATTAAGCAGTGCTACACGCAGGTGTAAAATAGCGCTACCGAGTGTGTATATGTATATATATATAAAGAGAGAGAGGGAAAGAGAAAAAGAGAATTTTTACCAACCTTGAGAGGTACTAAAATTTAATACCTTCTACTCCCGGGTGTAGTTAATCATACATCTGATATACCACATAAACAAATTTTAAATACTCCTTTATCACTTTGGACGCACTCAATGAACCACAAGAAAAAATTGCAAGGAGACCAAATTTTTTAAGGAAAAGGTTCATATAATACTCTAAACTTTGTTCGAAAGTCCGTATGATACCTCGAATTATGAAATCAGACATTTGACACTCTAAACTTTGCAATCTGGTTCAAATAACAACTTGAACCGGTTTCGCATTGTGGCATCGCCCGCATGATGTGATGAGTGGGTATTTTTTCTATATAGTATGACACGTTGGTTAAGTTTAGGTGAATAATAGGTAAGGCTCATAGGGGATTCTTTACCAAATCGAAATAGAGAAGGAGGGAGCTATAGGGCCGATAGCCTCAGAGATAGAGACATGATTCGGAGCTCGGCGAGGGGAGAATCTCATATGGGCCCATCTATTATTAACCTAACTTGACCATCGTATCATCCTACATGGCAAAACCACTCACTCGTTACGTCACATAGGTAATACTACTATTCAAAATTGGGTTAGGGTTTTACTTAAACCGGATTACAAAGTTTAAGGGGTCAAATATATAGTTTCATAGTTCAGGATACTAGATGGACTTTCGACACGAATCCGAGTGTTATATAGACATCTTTCTAGTTTTATGTGTATTTTACAAATACCTTTATATATGCACTTAAAAAGAAGTATGTCTAAAAATATATACACACAACCTTAAAAAATATATGTAACTCCTAGATAATCTTATATACTCATATGGTATGTATACGTACCCGTTACACGATAAACTCTCAACGTCGGTAACTCGGCATATAAAGTAATCGACGTTCTGCCTACTGACATAATTCTTTTCTGATCACAGGACGTTGCAACTGTAGTTGCAGTGCTAGGTTAATTGTTTAGTTTTGAGATGGCACTGCTTGGTTAACTAGGATTGGTCAGTGTACTGCTGGTAGAGGAGTTAGGATGAGAACGTGCGTGCATGTGGAGAGCGCTATGATTTCCAAATCGAACTGGTCAGTCAACGTGTTCTATGTTATCCTCTGTTTAAAAATATAAAGTGTATTTTAACTTTACGTATGGATTAAATTTGAGATGAAATTAAAAATATATGAATAAAAATAACTTAGATACTTCACTTGTCTTGAAAGATGAGAGATAATATTTTGTGTGTGGTGGTTATGAATAAATACATATAGTTAAGAGTGAATAAATAAAGGTATAATAGGAAAAACATCATAAATCTACATGCAAGTCTTATATTGCTGAACATGACCATTCAAACTATATGCTTTATATTTCTGAACAGAGAGAGTAGTTTTCTTCCGTTGAAATGTCAAATCCATAGGGTTTTTTTTACATTTTAGGGACAAATATTTGATTTCATAGTTCGGAATACTAGATAGATTTTCGATCAAAGTCCGAGGTGTTATATAGACTTCTTGCTAGTTTTTAAGTGCATTTTGCAAATACTTTTATATATATACACTTGAAAAGAAGTATATCTAAAAAATATATATACAACCTCTGAAAAATATATATACCACCTAGATAGTCTTATATACGCATATACTATACGTACATACCATCCATTACGCGAGATACTCTCTACATCATGAGATACGACATATAAACTAATTGACGTTCTGCTTACTGACATAATTCTTTTCTGATCACAAGACGTTGCACTGTAGTTGTTTAGTTTTGAGATGGCACTGCAAGTAGGATTGGTCAGTGTATTGCTGGTAGACGCGTTAGGAAGTTAGGATGAGAAAGGGCGTGCATGTGGAGAGCGCTATAATTTCCAAATTGAACCGGTCAGTCAACGTGTTCTATGTTAGTTTTCTTCCGTTGAAAATGTCAAACCCACAAGTTTTTTTTTTTTTATGTCTGAGGTTTTGTCACACCCAACCCCTGCATTCCAATTATCAGAGATGTTTGGTTGAGGAAGCGCCGGGCGAGGGGGTAAGTGTGTGGAATATCCAAAATCAAATGCACGAACCATTGTTAAAAAGAAGATCACAGATAAGTAGTACAGATAAATTTACGCACCCTTGCAAAAGTTGGTCACATGACTCACATAGTTCGTCATCCATAATACGCAACACCTCTCGCCTAGAAGAATATTTGCGAAAGTTGACCTTATTTTATTTGTTTGTTCACTTTTTTTTAAAGAAGGCAAAAGATTTGCCTTAGATTAATAAACCAGAGGGGTAACAAAGTTCAGGCAAATCGTTTATTCTTTTTTATGCAATAGATTATATTAGTCGGTATTTATTTATATTTTCTTCGGTGGTAGTTTTTGTCGATGTTCAAGACCTGAGGTTTCTTAATTGAACTTATGAAAATATAATCGTGGGCTCCTAGTAAACAAGATGAGAAAATTGTGTATAAGGATTGATTCTTTATTAGCCAAGCGGCTCTATAGAGTATACAAATTACAGAATGAGTGTCCAATTCTAGATATCCAGATCAGATGCAATGCGATACCCTTTACAGTATGGATTGGCCCCTCTATTTATCCTAATTGAAGAGGCGGCAGTTGTTCTTCATTGAGACGTCGTGTAACCGAGAGTTGTCTTTCCACCAAATGGTGTCTTCTCGCTAAATGATGCTTTTTTCAGAGATAACTTATGGGCAATTATGTATACTTGTCAAATAACTCTTCGCACGGAGACATGTGCTAGGTAACCACTTGTCCCCGACCACTTCATTAGTCGGGGTGACTATTTCACTGGTCAGGGATCACCAATGTGAAGCAGGGTTTATTGGCCACCTTGATTGGACTGGTCGAGGGCATAATTATTCGAATAAGGGTGAGCTTTGTTTTATGTATTGTAGGCCTATAAATAGAGTATAATCATGGATAATTGAAGGTCTAAATAAGTGATAGACTTTTTAATCTTTGTCAATTTTAATTTTTACTGAACACTGTATACTGACATCGGAGTGGAGCGGCACGTGGGGGCAGAGGTGCTGGATTGGCCAGAGCTCTTGCGGAAAGTCCGTCAGAAGTCCAAAGTCTACAGCGAAAGACTTGCATTTGGGAGGTGTCTAGGCTTTTCTGACGAAGCGATCAAGCCTCATCTTCGTAGAGCCCAGGAACTGCGCTTTATAGGCCGAGCTTGACGTGTACTCGCCATGCGGTATGAGTTTCCATGCTATGTCATCTGGCGAATCAGGGTCCGGATTGACTGATTGGAGTGGTTCCCAAAATGAACGAAATCCTCAATGTGTTCTCCCCGATGTTGCCTGATTGATGCACAGATCCTGTATCCAACTGTCGTTGAGCAGTGCGTTATGAACGGTTGTGTTCTTCCTTTTTGCAGATAGCGAAGAGGTGCGGCCAGACATCCCTAGGGCAACTTCCATGCATCTAGCCATGGCAATTGCCAGAACAGAGGCTTTGTTCCATTCCCCGAGTTATAGTTGTAGCGGCCGCAAAGAGTTGGCGATCCGTATTGTCTCACGGATTTCCCATCCCACCCAAGGTTTTTGATCCTGTTTCCACTCCTGCCACAACCAGCGTAGGCGCAGAGCTCTGGCGAACTTCTCGAGGCCAAGTATCCCTAGACCTCCGAGCCTTCTTGCTTGGCAAACACGGCTCCAGTTGATCTTGCATTTTCAGTTTGTTCAATTTGTCCTGGTTTTATTATGCACCTTTACTTGAAAATGCCATCAAGCAGGTTCCGTATTTCGCCGAAATTTCACCGAATTTCGGCGAAATTCGGTTATTTCGGCGGGTTCCGAATTTTTTTTTATCTCGGTTGAATTTCGGTTGGTTCATTTGAGTTCTATCAAAAAAATTCAAATTTTAGTCAAAATTTGTCTAAATATTCGAATTCGGTCAAATTTTGTCAAAAAAAAATCAAATGTTTGGACAGCCATTTCGTTCCGAAATTCGGTGATTTCGCTAGGTGTCGGAAAAAAATGCCACCGAAATTCTTAACCCTGCCAACAAGCTGTTTTCTTTTCTTCTTTGTTTTTTCCAAACATTCGAGCATTCAGCATACAAGGTGCAATTTCACTCGGTCCCATGTTTTCAGATGCTGACGGGCTACTCATCGTTTTGCTAGCTTATGGAAAGTCTGCAACACTGTTGTGGCAGTCTCTTTGGTTGAAATAGAAAATATCACTAGTTTCTCGAAAAGGAATGGTTGTTCAGAGCATATGACAGCAACGGGAGGACTTCGTTCCTCCTCTCATTCACGCGCGTATTCTCCTGCAACCTTTATCGTAGGAAAAACAACTCAAACGTACATGTGGACAGTACAGGATGCCTGTGAATACGAATAAAAGAAATTACAACCAAAGTGAAATCAAATCATACAAGGAATGACAAGTAGACAGAGCTGCAGACACAGGCTACTGGATGGTGCATTCTCCCTCAGATGGCCTCTCTTCGTAGTAGCCATAGCCGTACGGCACAGGCCTGCATGCACTGTAGTAGCAGCAGCTTGGTAGGACGGACAGGCTGTGGTAGTGGCCTGGCACGCCCACCGTCTGACTGCACGCCTCAATGTAGGCCTTCGCACAGTCATCTTGGCATTGGCAAGGACCCTTCTCCGGCTCCGGATTCTTGGGCTTGTCGTCCTCGACGCTAACGATTGTCGCCGCCAGGCACGCCTTCTTGAGCACGAGCACGATGGACACCGGATCGACGGCGCCGACCACCGTCAGTGTGCAGTTATCGGCGTCGATGTCCATGGACATGATCCCTGCACGATGGACGCGAAGCACGTAATTTAACATAACGTTTAAGGTCTTGTCGAAATGGTGGACAGTTACTGCCAGATTGGCCCTTACCCTCTAGCTTGGCGACGGTAGACAAGATAGCAGCCATGCATTTGCTGCCGATGAGATCAGCTCTGATCACTGTCTTCTGCAAGTCGAACAAAACACAAGCAATCAGTGTAAATGGTTGCATATATAATCCAGTGCATATGACTCTAATTTTCTTTGGCAAATGCAAAGATGTAAACATAGAAGGGAAGTGATCTGACGAGCCTTAGACATTGTGACTGAATTATTCCAGATCGACAGAAATTCCGTGTATATGACCGGAAAAAGAGACGCTAGCTACTGAAAGTTTGCAAGGCTTGTGTAACTCTAAGCGTTTTATACAGTGGCAACCGAAGAAGTCAACTCAAAGTGCCAATATACCATTGGCTAGGACTTAGTCATACGAATTATCTATAATCCTTGTGTTCTACACAACTATATAAACAATTTTTTTTTCAATTATACTAGAACGTGGCATTGGCATGGCCCTTTTCCAACGCCGTGAATGGCTGAAAGGGCGTGGTCGTACTGGACGGCAATGATTAGTCAGACTACGAAGGTCCTGTTTAGTAGAGTTTCGGATCTTAGCTTTACGTCAGATCTGAAATTTGTAGGTTAAAATAAAATGAATTAGGTTTATATTTTTAGTCTAAAATATAAACAAGATGACTCACCTAAACATTCTTAATATACCCACAGTTCTAACTCCATAGATCTGGTAAAGTTAGGAATACTCAGCTCTACCAGATCCACAGATTTGATGAAGCTAGAGCTATACAAAAACAGCCTAAATTAGGATGGGCCAGCTCTGCAACTAATAGACATGTTACGATGAAATGGCAAGGCAATGCATGGCCAAAATTGGGTAATTAACCATGTTTTGTTTTCTAATCAAACGTACCCAGCCTAGCTAGCCCTAGCTATGAGTTCTTAATTAATATGTTTGTTTTTTTCTCTTTCCAAACAATGGCTAATCCAGATTGTTCCTCGATGGAATAGATCCAATCCACTGTTATCGGAGAACTAATTAAGCGGTGCCAACAAAAAAGAACTTGTGGCATACACGCGCTTGATTTACAAAGTAGAGTGTGGTGTTTAAAGAAATAAAAAATAGCGTGTGGTGAATTCAGTTGTAAGAAAATGTCAGCCCAAGGCATCACAATTCACATGAGCTCAAAATTGCTAAAAATTAGAGCACATATATGCGGTATTCTACATTCCGAGAGCTAAATGAACCTTGCAAAAACTGCATTAGAGATCGTCAGATGTTGTGATGAATGACTTGTGTTCGTTGTCAATACTTGTGTCCTTGGTCATCAAATTCAAACTCTTCAAAAGAAATAGCATACCTTTGAAAAAAAACTCTAAAAAGTAATCTATACCATAACATACGCCCCTGAGATTGCTGCCAAGCCCGTCGGCCCACGTGTCACTTTTTTTGGCTTCAAAAATCCCTCCGTAAATTCCAAAATTACGTTTAGTTCTTTTCACGGTTATTTTGCAAAAGAGGCATGTAGTTCCGTAAATTTGCCAACAGGTCCTCCACAGATTTGCGAACAGGTCCTCTACATTTTTGTTTGCAAAAAATGACTCGTGGTTATGCAAATCCTAGCCAGCCAATTTAAAAAAAAAAAACCCTCAAGAAAGTCGTAATTACGTTCAGGCTCCATCATTTTTTTTTGCAAAAAGGACCTGTGGTTCCTCATATTTGCGAACATGTCCTAAGGACATGTGTTTACGCATATTCGCCTACGACTCCTATCCAGCATATTTTTTTTTAAATGATTCGTGGTTATGCAAATTCGCCGACGGCTCCTAGCCATCTATTTTTCTACAAAAAACCCTTAAGAAAATCGAAATTAAGTGGTTCCACATATTTGCGAACGGATTCTAAGGACTCGTGGTTACGCAAATTTGCCTACGACTCCTACCCAGCATATTTTTTGAAAACCCTCTGAGAAAATCGAAATTGCGCTTTTATTTGAAAAAAATGACTCGTGGTTATTCAAATTCGCGGAGGGCACCTAGTTGACATGATTCATCACCTGAAATAAGCATCCTACTACCATCCATGGTTTGAGGAAAACAAGACATTATTCTGCTATATATCTAGCTAAGCCCGCAGGCCTGATTACATTGGACGCAAATTGCAATCAAAATTCAATCTTAATTAATTAAGTTGTCCATGATGATTCCTCAAAGTTAAGTTGGCCATGATTCGGTGTACATATATGTACCGCGCACCCCAGAAACGAATCATGCAGCAGGTTATATACATCCTATCCCTCAAGAGCAACACTTGGACGGCTAGAAGAACCTGCTCGATCACGACGGCTAGAAGAACCTAGCTAGAAGAACCTGCTCGATCATATATACTAGTTTATTACGTTATCACATGAATTATTATTCCCAACAGGATTGACTTGACTCGGTTCTTGTATATATAGTACATCAGCGCTTGCTGCTTGCCAATAGTTTCCAGCGTACATGTCCAATATATGCAGGCTGGATGCAAAAGAGGATAGAGAGCACGTCGAAAAATCATAATAGTACTTACTAGATCAAGTTGCCAAGTTGGGAGACAGAAGCTCAGTCCATGCCTCCGTGGCTAGTACTTGCTGTTCTTGTCAGAGCAATCATTAATATTTCGCGAGAGTGGTGAAATTTTATACTCGAGTACTTGTCAGAACAATCCCTTAGTATTGCATTACAGTAGCAAATTTATATTAGAGCAAAAGGAATATGCTTATTTTTTAAAATTTAAGACCAAGGTCTATATAAATAAAAATAACTAATGATATTTAAAGCACATTATTCGTCTTAAGAGCAAGAAAATCCCACAATAATTCTAAATAAGAAAAAATTCTAAAAATTCTCAGATTAATCAAAAGAAAAAGAGAATGGTTTCTACCACTTATTTTTGTAGTGTCAGATTATAACGGTGCAATCAGTGATGAATCTAGGATGAAAATAAAGGGTGAACTTAAAGTATTAAGCTAAATTGAGATAAATATAGTCTTATGCAATTAAAATTCATACATGAATAAAAAAAGTTTGTTTCTCTATTGTTGTAAATCTACAAACAAATGTTTTCGTCACTTCATTAAAAATTATCAAATAGACAATTACCAAACACCAATTTCGTCGATAATCAAATCATCACAGTACAACATCAACAAGAGCAATTGAGTATAGAAAAATAACATATAGCAATTCAACGTAACAACTTGCTCGCTGCTGCCCCAAATCCCCAACCGACTCGGCTGTCTCGGCACTTAGGCTACAGCAAAAAAAGGCTAAATCGACGCTTTTCTTGGATAAAGTCAAAGACAAAAAAAAGCTAGTTGCGTTTAATGGCCAACCAAAATACTATACAAAACAAGCAGAAGTTAGTTGAAAAATGATAAATGAACAGTCACCTCTGTAATTTTCCATCAGATAAGCAGTTTCTGTTAACAGAAGAGCAGATACATACAAAGCTTAATTTATACTAGTATAGTGCCATGTCTTCCGGTTTCCTTTTCCTAGCATGTAATATATAGTCTTTTCCTTTTCTAGAACGTTTGTTTCCTTTTCCTTAATTCCAGGATATTTGTTTCCTTTTCCTTGAGATGATGCTGAAGGTGGGGGGAGATCTGTTGTGGGCCACAGGGATGAGTTAGACACATTAAACAATAGCCATCGGATGTGGGTGAGTAAAGCTGAGGAAAGATCTGAGAGGTTAATTTTGATGGAGGCAAGTTTCTGGGGACGTTTCGCTGGGTGCATGAAGGTTAAGCCATCTCTAGTGGGGTGCATTATTTGGGGTGGACGTAGAAAAGAATGCTTAGGTGCATTATAAAGGGGTATAGATCTGCCGCCTACCATAGTCCTAAATCCTAAAGCAATGAACTTGTTCCCCCAAATTCTCAAATCTTGAACACTAAAGCATAACTGATGACCCTTTCCCAATCTGAAATAGGTGCAACCCCTTATATCTCTAAATCTTTAATATATGATAGAATGTAGAGAGCATTTCATATGTACATTGCAGTGGGATTAGGGGTGAAAACAGGACGGATAGTTCTCACCTGATCCGGAGCTGTATCCGGTTGGAACCGGATCCGGGAAGAAAATCGGATATCGGGTCGGATTCGGATCCAGATTCGGATAGTTGAAAACGGATATTGGATCGGATTCGAAGCGTACACTATCTAGAAAATATGGGTCGGAAACCGGATATCGGATATTTGCTAATTCGGATATCCGGATTTCAGACAGTCGGTCGGTCCACATTCCCCAATCTTCTCACCTCTTGGTTTCTCCCGTTTGCCATTCAGTCCCAAGGCACAAGCCGCCCCATTTGCCATTCGCTCAGATCTGAAACTCTCCTCTCCGACTGGCGCTTCCCCTGGCCGGCGTCTCCCCCACAGCCGGCACTCCTACACCCTTCGGCGTCGTCTCCCCTCCCGGCCCGCACTCCGGCTCCTCCCGGCGGCGTCTCCCCCGGGCTGGCTCGGGCGCACGGACGAGTTCCCTTACCCAGAGCCACTGTACTTCAGGAGCTTTGAAGATGAGGTGACCTTCTTCTGCTTTCTCTTGCGGACGAAGAAAATGGCTATTAAGCCAGCAACAACCAACGCAGAGAATCCACTGGCTGCCGCAACTGAAATAGCAAATGAAGATCGAACATGTTAGCGATTGATATTTCTGCACAGTTGTAGAGCGTAGAAGAACGCACAGCAGTTAGGTTAATTGCAAGCTGCAAACCACATGCCGATCATCATTATTTGTGGTTTTTTGTTCTCTCATTTTTCATCAAAATATTCAGGGCAACCATTGCATAAGTTGCAGAAAGTAGCACCATTTTTGTGTGCAACTGAGAAAGTGTAGTGGTAAAACTAACAATTTTATTGGAATGTTATAGTAGCTAGAATCAAGATTAATGCAATTCAAATATGAGTGTAAGAAGTTCTTTTTGTTATTTATTCACATCAGCTAATATGCCACACATACTGATTAATTACAGTTGATGAAAATGCTCATTAACTGGTGTTGTATGGCATTCAAACAACAAAAGACTAAGAAATTAACTGCATGAAGTACTATTGGTAAATGCAACACAGGTACTATGTATGTATAGTTACCTACTATAGTTATTGCATTCTTCTTGCTGGATCCTGCATAATAAGCAAAAAACCTGCACTTTAAAAAAAAAATCCAAATCTTGTACCAACAGTTGAGAAAGATGCAGAATTTAGACAAAGGATTTTTTTTGCATCTGGTTGATGCAATGTTGTATTTTAGAACCCTAGCTCGAAGGTTTGGTCTATGTGGAAGATATGCTTTTGCTAACTGTTTGTTATGTGTTCACCCGCAATCCTGCATTAGTTACAAGAGTTTGGTTGATGGTTAAATTTCTTGGTGTTATAAAATGATTAATGGTTAAATTTTGAGCTGTTCTCACAACAACATTCCTCTCACCAGACCCAGCTTACTTTTGGTTGCTTATTAGTGTGTTGATTCATACTTTTTTGGTGGGTTTACATCAATAATGCTCTGTGATCAAGTACCATCTAAGAGTAAAAGCTACTTAGCTCTATTATTGCACACCTTGTCACAACTCATAGCTTGCAAGCTCACAGAAATTCCTTGTCATAAGAGTTTGGGCCTGGAGAAGTGGAAGCATAAGTTGAGAACCTTCTAATTATTTTTTTGGTTATGAATGACAGGTGACTGCCTCCTGGAGAAACAGATGGCTTCCTGGAGATCTTTTTTTGCGTTGATATAGAGGAGCCAGTATGTTACGAGCTTGTGCTGGGTGCGCCCGCTCGTACGTCCGTATGCCCGGCCGTTGGTCGGAACGAGAGCTGCTCAACACCGCGGTCGGAGTCACGTCCGTCTTGGGTAATTTGGCTGTTTTCGAAGCCATCGCCTGAACGTGATATTTTTGGTGGCACCAAATAAAGCATGCCTTTTCTCATTTTATTCCACTCCTTTTATAGCCTAAGATCCTTGCTAACAGACTGGAAAGAATCTGTTGCTTAACAAACAAAAGATAGAGCACCCCTAATCAAGGAAAGATAATTGGAAAGAATAAACTAACTCAAACTAGTCTACATGCATGGTCTTGCCGCATGGACCCAGCGACGACTCCCCCGTTTGTGCCGCTAGAACGTCTTCGCGCTGCTGATAATCCGCTGCTGGCTCGGCCGCTGGACGCCGCCCACCACTCTGGCAATAGTAGACGTGATCAAAAGCTTGACGCATAACATCACTCCCCCCTGAAAAACGAGCTTGTCCTCAAGCTTGCAGTCCGGAAATGATCAACGGAGAACCCCGGCATCCATCCATGTGGCATCTTCCTGCGGCTCACCCGTCCAGTGAACCAAAAACTGGCGCTTGCCTTGCACAAACCGTTGAGCTAATAACTGATGAGGTTCAGGCCTGGCTGACTCCGTTGCCAGGGTGAATTCCGTCGGCAAAGATGGCGCCTCGACCGGTAGTTCTCCCTTGAATTCTTTGAGCAAGGAAATATGGAAAACATTGTGAAGATGAGCTCCCACCAGTAGTGTAAGACGGTAAACAACCGGACCGATGTGTGCCACCACGCGATAAGGCCCAAAGAAACGAGAGCCCAATTTATTTGGTGGATTGTCCCGCACGAAAAACTGACGATGACTCTGGAGGAGAAGCCATACCCAATCCCCCACCTGAAATTCCACTTCGCGGTGATGAGCGTCATACCTTTGCTTCATGTGGTTCTGGGCTTGTAACAAGCGCTCCTTTGCTTGCTGAAGGAGAGTGTCCCGATCCACCAATTGACAATCGACCTTATCAATAACTGTGGTGCCTTGCTGGTAAGGTACTAACGGAGGAGGTTTACGACCATATACTAATTCAAAAGGCGTCAATCGGTGAGACGAATGGAAAGAAGTGTTGTAACAGAACTCTGCCCAAGGTAACCACCGTGCCCATGTGGCAGGATTATTCGTTGCGAGTCACCGAAGATACATTTCTACTGTACGGTTCACCACCTCTGTCTGCCCGTCAGTCTGGGGATGATAAGCTGTCGACAAAAGGAGAGTCGTGCCACACCGCTTGAACAAATCCTGCCAAAAGGCACTGAGGAAGACTGGATCATGATATGAAACAATGGATTCCGTAACGCCATGTAGCCGGACCACCTGCTCAAAGAAGAGAGAGACTACCATAGGTGTAGTGGCTGGTCGCTTAAATGCCATAAAATGCGCATACTTAGATAGTCGGTCCACGACCACCAGGATAGCCGTCTTGCCCTGCGACCGCTGGAGGGTGGTGATAAAGTCCATGGAAATATCGGCCCAGACTTGACGCGGTATGGCAAGCGGCTGGAGAAGGCCACCAGGAGAAAGAGCACTTGATTTACTGTGTTGGCACACCTGACACCTGGCGACATACTGTTTGACTGTCTGGCGTTGTTTCTTCCAATAATACTCGGACTAAATGCGTTGCAGGGTCTTTTGTACTCCTTCGTGCGTAAGGTCATGCACAGACGCGATGATGGCAGTCACCAAGGCCGAATCTGCTGGAATGAAAAGCCGGTTGTTGTGGTACAGCAACACCTCGAGCACAGACCACCGCTCGCCCTGCCCGACTGAAGCGGCTTGCTCACCAGAACTGGCCGAAACGTTGGTGCTGCCCATGCTTATGTGATGGTTGTTGGAAGACGTCGTGGCTCCAAGAGCAAGTCCCTCCGCCGCTGATGGAGTTGACGCGATATCCGCTTGTGGCGCAGATGCCCGAGCTGTGACTGGTTGCGGGCCCCATCGCGCACAGAGACGCTGGACCTCCGGATGCCCGCGCAGTTCTGCACGCCATTGGTCCCGCGTTAGGTCCAATGGAAGCGAGATCGCGGTGCAGAAAGCCCCTGGAGTCTGGACGCGTGAAAGGGCATCTGCTGCTAAATTTGTCTTCCCCGGTTTGTATTCAACTTGAAAATCAAATCCCATGAGTTTACTCAACCAATGCTGTTGTGGCGGCGTCACTAGTGCTTGCTCGAGTAAATATTTAAGGCTGCCGTGGTCCGTCCGAACAACGAACGTTTGTCCCCAAAGATACAGTCGCCAATGTCGTACTGCCTTGGATAAACCAATGAGCTCTCGCTCGTAAGCTGCTAGCTTCCTGTGTCGGTCAGCCAGTTTGCGACTGAAATATGCAATTGGATGGCCATGTCGATGTAGCACCGCGTCAATCCCTGTACCTCTAGGCGTCACATTCCACGATGAAGGGTGCCGAAAAATCTGGCATTTGCAACACCGGTGCTAACATCAATTCTTTTTTTAGCTGTTGAAAAGCTTCCTCGGCTGCAGTGTTCCACGTGAAATTGTTCCGCCACAACAAGGCCATCAGAGGTGCAGCTATGTAACATCCCAAAATTTGCTTTATTAATCTTTTATTGGTTATTTGAGCATTTTACGTTTTTCTGGAATTTATTGGATTTTTCTGGATTTATTTGAATTTACTTTAAATTAAGTATATTGATCCTTTGTTTAAAACTATTTAAATTTATGCAAATTTAAAATGAAGTTTTGTCAAAAATATTTTATTTGAGTTCAAAATGCCTCAGAGTATTTTTGGGAATTTTCTTGGATTTTTCCTGATATTTTTATTGCCTAAAACCAATTAAATGAATTTCTAGAATTATTTTAAATAATAAAGTTGCGAAATTCTATTTGAACAATGTTGGGCCGAAGCCCAACACTGTGCGCGCAAGGCCTGCGTCAGCACGGCCCAAGTCAGCCGGCTAGGGCGTCGCCAGAAACCCTAGCTCGACAGCCGTTGGATCACGATCCATCCGTCCAGAGGGGGCCGCGTGTGCGCTAGCATCTTGACCGTCGAATCGGGGGCACGCGTCGCGCCGTCGTTCATCATCTCCGAAGCGGACTCGGAGTTCGCCGCCGTGGTGTCGTCGAACTTCTTCGCCGTATAGGGCTCGATCTCCTAGGCTATTTAAGGGGCGGGTAGACCCCGAGGATCGTCAGATCGCGCCGCGCCTTTGCCCTAACGCGCGCGCCGCGAGAAGCCTCAGAGAGCCCGTGCGACCTCGCCGTAGTTAGTTCTTGAGCCGCTGCGGTTTTTGCCTTAGATCGTCGTCGATTCTTTGTCTTCCGCCGCTTCGATTCGGATCCAAGCTCGCGTGTGGTGTGCGCGTCGACTTCTCTTCCTTCGTTGGCATCGCGCCCAACGCCGCCAGCTTCTTCTTCCCGGCCGTGACATCCTTCGCCCTGTCTCGCCATTAGCCTCGGGTGAGTTCTTGACCGTTGGATCCTGGTAGAATGGCCTAGATCGTGCCACGTCGCTCGGTAATCAGAAAAACCCATCTTCTAGCCTCAGCCGTCGGATCTGGATGTGTGGGTGGGATTGAGCCGCGTTGCGTGCGTTCATCGCCATCCGATCCAGAGATCTTGAAGATGCGCGCCGCGTGTCGAGCATCGGCACAGGCGGCGTCGCAGCCAATCCGGTGTCGCCACGTGTCGGTCGCTGTCACCGAGGCGCCATGGACCGGGTTCACGGTGGACCAGATCCAAGCCGTGGACCGAGTTTATGGACCAGGATGACGTGTCACCATCTGATTGGCCAGCGTCAGGGCTGACGTCAGCATGGCGCAATAAATCAATTTTTTAGTATAAAAATAATTCGGTTAATTCTGATTTTCTAATTTCTGTAATTTCAGTATTTATTCAAACTTCAAAAGGCTATAACTTTTGCATCTTAACTCGGATTGGAGTGATTCAAATTTCTAAAAATTTGTAAAATTGAGATCTATTTAATGGTGAATTTTAATTGGTTTTTGGAGTTCATTTGCTCTCTGTTTTGGTATTTATTTGCTTTTCTCCTTCGGTACGCGTAGACGTTGAATTGTGCGACGCTTCGGAGGAAGATCCAACAACTCAAGAGCAAGCTCCAGATCAAGATCAGAACCTATTCCAAGGAAAGTTGTGCTTTGATCATGTTGAACCCATGTTTATACAAATGCTATATTGTTTTACTTTACTGCATATTATTTCAAGTATACGATTGTTTCAAATTAAATTGGGATCTAGTTAATCTACCAATTTAATCTATATACCCTACCTTGTCATTTGTATGCCATGATCTATTGTCACCCTAGATTGGTTCATTATAGTTAGTTAGTAATAATAATCAACATGGGATGGTTAGACCGTATTAGTTGCTTAGCCATGCCACGTCATCACATGTACTTTAGTCTTTGATAAATAATCTTGACTAATGGAATATGGAACGATGTTATGAACTTGTGTGTCATGTGAAGTCATACGATGAGATTGAGTTGTTGTGGCGAGTCATGTCACGTAACGATGTTGAATTGTTGATGGCACGTGGTGCTTGGTAATCAACTTGGGTGATAATCACTTAGATTGGGGCAAGTGACAAGGGGCGAGTATGCCAAGGTGGGCCCAATGGGCAGAGGGTATGTGGATGTCTTGCCCTGATCACTTTAAGGACTTAACCTTGCAAGCCTTTGACCTGAGTCAATCATGCAACCACATGTCTGGCATGGGACAGCCTAGCTGATTAATTTGCAAAGTCTTAGCTTTGGTACTATCTTGGTTGGTGTGAGTTCCCGAGTTATGGAGTAATTTACATGGCGCAAGAGGGGGGCCCTGGATGTGGTAACCAGTCCCACCAGTGTTGAAACCTTAGCGGGTGGTACCAGGTTAAGCCAGAGTATTGTAAAGGCTTTGTCATGATCTCTCCGCCGACACACCAAAGGAAGTGTGTTAACCCGGAAGGCACCAAGAGACAACCATGTCATGTGGGTAAAGTGCATAACCTCTGCAGAGTGTGAACCTATTCGAATAGCCGTGCTCGCGGTATTGAGTAATGCTCGGGAATTACAGTTAAGGGTTAGTTTAATTAAATGGAAAACTTGGTTGGGATGGCAGATTGCCATATGGAAGGTTGGAACTTGATTTAGGATTGGAAACTTGGTTTACATGAGAAGTGCTGAATCTATCTATTATCGTTATTTGTTTTACGGTCTTTACAATCTATTTATTGTATTTGTTCATAAATGCTACTTTGTTGCAAAATAACCATGATAGCCTATCCTTTGAAATAAGCCCTGCATATAGTTATGTTAGAATTGCATTCTGTGCACAACTTGTTGAGTGCTTTATGTACTCACCCTTGCCAACAACAACATCATCAGTTGAGGAGTCTACATCTATGCTGGAGGAGGAGTTCCATGAGGAGACGAATGTTTAGGGCGCAAGCCTTGTCAGTTGCCTGTGGTATACTGATGGGTTATCTATGTTTTCTTTCCGCTGCAGTTTAATATGTTGTTCAGCCTTGCGAGGCAAACAAACGTCATCGTTAGAGTCTTAAAATTCCATTATATTTCACCCAGCGTGCGCAGCCACTGAACGCCCAACACCACATCGAAGCAATCGAGGGGTATCACAATGAACGGCGCCTTCAACTCCTATGCCTGGATGGTGAACATGGTGGTCGGAACTACACCAAGACATGGTAGACGGTCCCCTCCTGCCACCTTTACTTGCCGAGGAACTCCAGTGGCCTGCTCCGGCTCGCTGCATAACTACTCATGAAGTTGTGCGTGCTTCCACTATAAATAAGGCCATGGAGGCAACGATCCCCCATCTGGATCAAGACCTGCATAGTGTCTCCATGCTTCGGCCCTAGCACAGCAATCATGGATAGCGATGGTTCCTCTTCTGATGCAACTTCTTCCCCCTCATCTTCCTCATCTTCTTCTTTAATCTCGAGATGAAACAACCGTTTGCATCCATGGCCACGCGTGTATGTTTCATCACAATTGTAACACAAGCCTTTGGCGCGCCAATCTGCCAATTGATCCACGCTAAGTCTGAGCCGTGAAGTCACCGGGGTCGCGCTGCCTTGGGAACTCGCTGACATGGAAGCTGCTGTCCGGACGGACGCCCTTGGCTGCCCTATTGTCTGACTGGGGCCCTGAACCGTGGTGGCGCTTGGCCGGACTCCCGTCGGTTATGCAGGGGCTCTAGAAGGAGCAGCAACAACGGTCTCTATCCCTCGGCTAAATGGCAGCCGTGTTTTTGTGGCGGACAACATTGCCATCTGGGCCGCCTCAGCGAGCCAAGCATCCTTTCTTACTTCAGCCTCCCGTGCAAAACCGATCGCCTCTGCCAGATCACGAGGTCGTTCACAACGGACATCCGAGGCCAAGGCGAATGAGAGCCCCATAGTGAAAGTCTCAATCTGGTCAGTGCGTCGCATGCTACTCGTTCGAGCCAACAAACGCTGGAACTCCTTTGCATAATCATCCACCCGCCTGCTTCCTTGTTTAAGATTAACGAGATCGACTAGGGGTCCGACGCTTGAATGACGAGTGAACCGATGGTTGAAAGTTTCATGAAAACTATCCCAAGCGATCTATGGTTCCTCCAGTTGCCAGTTATCAAGGACCTCCAAGGGTTCCCCTCGAAGATGGATTCCCGCTAGTTCCACCCATTCTTCCTCTGGAATTCGATGGAAGCGAAAGAAACGCTCACACTGCCATAGCCAACTCAGAGGATCGTCGGTTCCGTCGTACTCGGACAGATCAAACCGTGGGGGGCGAGGTGTCCACCTCCGGCATTCCTCATCTTCACGCCCTCTTCCAGTGGCCTTCTTCTGCCGTTCTCGTCATCCTCACGTGCTGCAAGATACTGGCGCCCTCCTTCTGGAAATCGCACCGATCCTCGCGAATGACGACCCACAGTATCATTCGGGGTTGGCTCCTTGGTTGGGCCCTTAGCCTTGACATGCTTGAGCACCTCCTCCAGCAATCGCCGCATCTCCTTCCCCTCCGCTTCGAGCGCCGTGATGCGCTCCTCCAACGAAGGCGAAGCCATGGTACCAAGAATCGGCTCTGATACAAAACTGTTATGAGCTTGTGCTGGGTGCACCCGCTTGTACACCCATGTGCCCGACCGTTGGTCAGCACGAGAGCTGCTTGACACCGCTGCCGGAGCCACGTCCGTCTTGGGTAATTTGGCTGTTTTCGGAGCCATCGCCTAAACGTGATATTTTTGGTGGCACCAAATAAAGCATGCCTTTTCTCATTTTATTCCACTCCTTTTATAGCCTAAGATCCTTGCTAACAGATTGGAAAGAATCTGTTGCTTAACAAACAAAAGATAGAGCACCCCTAATCAAGGAAACATAATTGGAAAGAATAAACTAACTCAAACTAGTCTACATGCATGGTCTTGCCGCATGGACCCAGCGATGACTCCACCGTCTGTGCCGCTAGAACGTCTTTGTGCTACTGATCATCCGCTGCTAGCTCGACCGCTAGACGCCGCCCACCACTCCAGCGATAGTAGACGTGATCAAAAGCTTGACGCATAACACAGTAGATATGAAAAGGGATGGCATCAACTTGTATTCAGCTACCGTTAAAAAGGTAAATTCGTTCTCATTATGGTCATCAAGTGTGATCTTTATTTTCAGTTATAGTTAATTGCCTTTCTTCAATAATCAACTATTTGGTTAAATATCTAAAGCTTCGTGCTTCACTCAATAACCAGAGAATGAAAACAAGTAAAGATTGAGCCTTCAAGTATTTTGTTATCATAAGATACAAAAGTTCTTCCTAAGAAACCGTTGATAAGAGAAAGAAACATTAAGAAACCATCCATTCACCTTCAAGTATTTTATTATCATAAATTGGACTGGCAACTATGTTGTTATCTTTGGTTTACGATTAAAGCATCATTCATTGATAAGATGCAAAAACATTAAATAAAACATAGCATATTTACTTATTTAGGTTGACAATTATTTTCTCTGAGATGCCATATAATTTTGAATGTCCAGAACTTTTGTATACCTTCCTGTTTTACAGCTAGTTAATTGTATTTCTGGACACTATTTCATGACTAGTGATCTATTTCTGAAACCTCTATTTTTTTTCTTCATACTCGCTCACTAGTCCCTTTAATGCCTCTAATTGGATCATCAAGTCTCATGTATCATCTATCTAGCTTTTGTGTTTTAGTTGCAGCTGCTTAAAGACCAGGCAATAAGGATTTGATTTTATTTTCAAAATTTTTATCCATTGGTAGCACTGCCTTTTCCATGCGTACATTATCCGTATATCTTTATCCGTTTCCGACCTGAATCCGTCATGTATTCGTCCCGTGTCCGTATCCCGAATAACCCGGATTCGTATCCGTATCCGACTAGCCTGTATCCGGTTCCGAATCAGGGAGAAATATGGGTTAGAATACAGGAAGAGCGATATCTGCCCGTATTCGACCCGTTTTCACCCCTAAGTGGGATCAATTGATAAAATATCCTCACTTATATGTGTCATTGATAAAATATCCCGTGATGTCTTACTGACATGTGAATCCTGGGGCCATATGTCAGTGAGACAAAGAGGATATTTTATCAATTGCACCAAGTAAAATGGGGCATATGATCAATTCCCGTGTTGTGGTGTGCATATCTCTACTAGTAAAAAAAAGGGGGTTCTACATCATTGTCAGGTTTTTTTTACCTCACTAATACCCAAGAATTGGGAGGGCTCTCAAAACAAGTATATAAGAGCTAGTAAAAGAAGCTACGCATACGCAGGAATGATTTTTATAGAACTCAAATCGTCTGCGAAAAAAGAAGCCATAGTAGCTCCAACATTTACAAGATGTTCTAAGCGAAAATAACCGGCCTTACACAAGACACACCAAAAATCAAACACTTTCATTGAAAGCAAATCAAGAAACCGACTAACCGAGAGACGTCGAGTCCAAGAAAAAGTCTCATCTTTACCACGCGTTCGCCTTGCCTGATCGGACTGCTCGTTCTCCGGTTCATCAATTCTGGCCCTTTAAATCATCATGATTTTAGATTTTGTTTTTACAAATAACTGAGGCAGTACTTGACCCAAATGGCCAAAGGTCCAAAGTTTAAGCCGCTGATGTGGTGATGCCCACTGCCCGTTGGTCCCTCCTCTCCCCCCTCCAGATCCAGGCTGTGGCTGCCTTACTGGCTCCCTTGCGGCCAGCGGCCGTCCGCCCGACGGCCTGTGCCCCCAGCCCCTCATAGCTGGCTCCTCCTCATCCTCTCCTCCCTCGTGACCGGCGACTCCTCTTAAGGCCTTGAGGCCCGAGGCGGTCCAGCTCCCTTGCGGCCAGCAGCTCGCCCCAGCACCACGACTCCTCCTCTTCCCTCCCTAGCAGTGGGCAGTGACGGCTGTACTGTCTTGGCCTGGCTCCTCCGCGGCCGGTGGCCCGACGTAGCCCCTCAGCTCCTAGGCCCCGGCGCGGACACCCTGGGCGACCCGCCCCCTCTCCGGCTACTCGATTGTGTCACCCTATTTTTTTCCTACAGCTCGGCCAACGCCCATGGAAGATTGTATGCAGTTGGAGATGAGGGGGACGAGAGTTCCGACGACGGTGGAGGATACGCTCGATCCTGACAGAGCCTCCCCTTGAATTCACATTGGATGAAGATTAATGGTATATAAATATTATAGTTATATAACACAATTATATTTCAATTATAGAAAATAAAATTGTATATCAAAAATAATTGTATTATAATATTTAGCCTTGTGATTGCACGAGTAAATATGCTAGTTATATTATTAAAACAAAGGTAAAGAGGACTCCATACTTGTTCTCGATGGCTAGAAATTCACACGTTAATCAGAGAGAAAAAAAAACCTACACCGTCGATTTTGGTGAGTGTAAATTATAATGTTGTAGATTATATATATATATATATATATATATATATTAATTAGAGCTGTTACAATTGTAGAAGGTATATAACTATATTTTCATTATAAGCAGTAGAGTCGTATAACACGCACAAGTCTATATATATGTTTCATATATAATATGTATAATGTAGTATCTGGCCGAGCAAGGGCCAGTTGTTTTTTTTTCGGCTAGTTATTTAAAAATAGCTATCTTCAGTCCAATGATTTTTGTAGATGGGCTTCTGCTTAAAACCTGATAGCCCATCTTCCGGGCTGGGCCGGGCTACAACGAGAGTGAATGGCATTGCATACGCATTTCTCATTCATCTGGGGAGTGCTTCACAAAAACACAAATGCTCAGCACACCAATTTTGCGCTAACTATGCATCACCCTAAATATAGATAGTACAAATTTTAAAATAAACGAAGTGATAAGTAATCAACATATGCTTTTTATTTATGCGCCCCTTCTAGAGATCGAGTCACCGGCGGCCTGGACATCCATAGCTTCAAATGGTCGCGGAAGAGGCTGATGATGGTTTCAGTTCTCATGTCGTCGTTGCCGAAGGCCTTCCTGTTGCTCCGTTTCCAAACAATCCAGAGTGAGAGGAGCAGGCTAGTGTGCTACTGTGCTTCCATTGAAGGGTCGGCAGGAGGAGAGTGTTCACGACGGCCTGACACCTCGACTCAAAGCTGTGGAAGCTGGGCGAGTGCGAAGGGATCGAGGACCCATGATGATCGATGCGTGTCTGCAAATTGCAATAGATCCGATGATGTTCCATGGAAACTACCGATCCAAGCGTTCCAATCCAACGGCTGGCTCCTGATCCGTGCATACATGCATTGTCCTATTATATGACCTTGTGACTGTGTTGCATGGAGGGAACATGAATCTATCAAAGGTAGGTTTAGAAAGGGGGTTTTCAGTGAAGTTGGTGGGAGGTTATCTTGCTGTCTAATCTTGTCCCACTTTGCTTTTCCTCAAAGCTCGCCATTTCATTTTCTTGTTAGGACCAGATTTTGTTGGAGATCAAATAATCAAATTCATTTTTAGATGCCAGCATACTCCATTAGAACATAAAAAAAGGGTGAGAAAACAACAATTCAAGCCTTTTTTTTTGAAAAAAATAAACTTCTCTTCACTTACACTATGATAAAAACATCTGGACCTCTAGTATATTTTGGTTAGCTGGGTAGGCCTTATCTAGCTTCTGAAATATTTCCACAGGAAAACATGAGCATTTTCTAGTAGGAGCATAACTTAGCAGGACAGCCAAAAAAAAGGGTAAGTGACCACCCAGCTAACTATGTTCATGGAGAGTCGTCCTTTCTCTCCAAACATTGAGTTAAGTGAAGTGGAAACTTAAGAGGACGATGTTAAAGCATCAAGACATGGACATTAATATTTCTGTCATTTTTTTTCTCAGCATGCATAAATTGTTAGCGTCTCTGAAGCAGTTGAGTACGATGGATGGTTATTTGCAAGAACTAATTAATAGAGTAGTGCTGGTAGAAATGCCATGTTTCTGGATGGTTAACGCATTAGGTTCAAGTCAACTCCTTAGATTTGGGGTATCCATGAGATCAATTTTGTTTATTGCAAATGAATCTTGTTTTGGTAAACAAGGGCAGCAATGAGGAAACAATTTTAAAAAAAATTTCATCTACCAGAACCTAGAAATCATGTTGGATATGATCTAAAATTATAGATTAGGGTTTTAGCATTACCACTTGACTTATAGGTGTGACTTCTTAGAAGGGAAAAAGAGCGTGTCGAATCATGTTAGTACGTCGAGGCTGTAGCAGTCTTGTCCCATGAGTATCCACACGAACGGGAAGAAAACTCCACGCATCGGTCTACTAGAACCACCCCCACAACATGTCCCTCTTGGTACTCGCCAGAATTAGTCTCTCAACTTCGGTTATCCCCACGCAGCCCAGATTTATCTTTATTTATAACCGAGGAGTCAGAATAAGATAAGTCCGAAATGTTTCTGTTTTGTAACCGAATAGAATTCGAGATAACCTTTATCAATTCAAATTCTTATCCGAACTGACTTTCTATTCGTTCAAACTAACTTTCTATTTAATTCGTTCAAGGTGTCCTTTCTCTCCAAACATTGAGTTAAGTGAAGTGCAAACCAGAGGACGATGTTAAAGCATCAAGACATTGTCTTGGACATTAATATTTCTGTCATATATTTCTCAGCATGCATAAATTGTTAGCATCTCTATGAAGCAGTTGAGTACGGTAAGTGACCACCCAGCTAACTATGTTCAAGGAGAGTCCTTTCTCTCCAAACATTAAGTGAAGTGCAAACTAGAGGACGATGTTAAAGCATCAAGACATGGACATTAATATTTCTGTCATATTTTTCTCAGCATGCATAAATTGTTAGCATCTCTGTGAAGCAGTTGAGTACGATGGATGCTTATTTGCAACAACTAATATTGGAGTGCTGGTAGAAATGCCATGTTTCTGGATGCATGGTTATTTGCAACTGCTAATATTGGAGTGCTGGTAGAAATGCCATGTTTCTGGATGGTTAACGCATTACGTTCAAGTCAACTAATTGGATTTGGGTATCCATGAGATCAAGTTTGGGTAGAACTCATTGCATATCCATGATATCAATTTTGTTTATTGCAAATGAATCTTATGGTGGTAAATAAGGGCAGCAAGAGGCAAGTAATTTTAAAAAATTTCGATCTATCAGAACCTAGAAATCTCGCTGCATATGACCTAAACTTACATATTAGGGTTTTAATTAGCTTTACCACTTGACGCGCATGTGCAATTTGTCAGCAGCGGAAGAAGAACGTGTCAGATCACGTTAGCACATCGAGGCAGTAGCAGTCTTGTCCCACGAGTATTCGCACGAACGGGAAGAAGACTCCTCGCGTCGGTCTGCTAGAACCCCCGCAACACGGCACTCTTAGTTCTCGCCAGAATTAGTCTCTCAACTTCTATTATCCCCACGCAGCTCAGGTTCGTCTTTATTTATAACCAAAGAGTCAGAATAATATAAGCTTGAAACATTTATGTTTCGTAACCAAATAGGATTCGAGATAACTCTTATCAATTCAAATCCTTATCCAAACTGATTCCCTATTTAATTTATATTGCATTAATCCTAATCATATAGGCTTGCTATTACGGATTTGAATAATCCGAATAAAACAAGAGCTTATTCCGTATTTAATAATTCCAATATATTAATTATCCGTATAACAATATACGAAATTTATAAACAAACCAGTATGTTCCATTCTTGTGTGTGACCATGTAGGCCCCACTACGCCAAAACCTGCAATAGGTGACGGTCTATTTGTGGCGGTTTTTTTCGAACCGTCACAAATATAATTATCAGTGGTGGTTCTATACTGAAAATGGCGGGAAGAATATCAGTTGCGGTTCTATCCTCCAACCGCCACTGATAACAAATACATCATTAGTGGCGGTTGGAGGATCGAACCGCCACTGATAACTAGGTTATCAGTGGTGGTTCTATCCTCCGACCGCCACTGATACTATTGGATTATCTGTGGCGGTTCAATCATAGAACCGCCATCGATATCGATATCGATGGCGGTTCGAGGATAGAACCGCCACAGATAATGTTATCAGTAGCGGTTCTAGTTAACAACCGCCACTGATAATATTGCCTATAAATAGGTGGTCAGTAGCAGCACTGGTCTTCTTCCTCCCGAGAGCAAACCAAAAGTTCTAATTTTCAGATTTCGTTTTCTCCAATTCCTGTGCTTGTACTTCCTCTAGTTGTTCCTTGGTGAGTTATTTTTTCTCCTCTCTTGATTTGTGTTAATCTTGTTTCAATTTAATTTTTAAACCTAGTTTAATTAAGGTTTATATGTAGATGAGATGAAAAGTTTAGATTTTGTTTATTTTTATTTACCTACCATTTTGTAGTTGATGAATTTATTTCCTAGCTAGGTTCATTAGATGATGTTGTGTTCCTTTTATAGATGATGAATTATGATCAAGCATATATTTAATATAAATTGCATTTTAAGTTAATTTGGTAGATGATGAATTTATTATCTAGCTTCTTTAGATGATAAGTAATTAGATTAGTTTTTTAATTACTGTTAATTTGGTTCCATTAGTGTGGACATATACATCTTGCATATATTAAATTTATTTAATTAAGATTATTGGATATTAATATAAATGAAATTTTAGTTAATTTGGTAGGTAGGTGCTCATCATTTTTAGATGATGAATTTATTATCTAGCTCCTTTAGATGATAAGTAATTAGATTAGTTTTTTAATTACTATTAATTTGGTTGCATTAGTGAACGGACATATAATATACATCTTGCATTGTAACATCCCGAAAAATAGAATAATATGAAAATTAATATTTTGAATTTGAATACATTTATTTATGATTTTTCTTGACATGATTGAAATTTATTTGGATTTTCCCTGGATTTTTGTATTGAATGAAAAATCAAACAACTAGAATTAAAGAATGGATAATGATGAAAAGATAAAATGGTAAAAGATAAATTTTGGAAAAATTACCATAGAACTCTAACCACCCTGGTAAGTCAGTAAAATTAAGAAGTAAAATTTTATGCACAGAAAAATGGGTAAATAACATTAATGTCACCTCTTTTTGACTAGAAACAGTGCTAGTCAGAATTAATGAAAAATATTCGGAGATTATTTGGATCTGGAAAAATTACCAAATCTCCCTCAGTGCAGTGTTTACACCTGGTAAAAATCTTAGGAATTGATCATGTCGGCAGAGCCCTCTAATAATTCAAAAACAGAAACAATTAAAAGCTGGAAATCTTCATGTCAGATTTTTAATAAAATAAATACCCAATTTTTTGATTTAAAAATTTTACAGAGACATCCTTGACCTATTTATAACCCCTAATAAAAGTTTCAAAAATAAATAATAATTTTTGAACCTTTAAATAAATACAAAACCGAAATTCAAATCCTGTACAAACCTACAGTGTCAGAATTTTTATAATTTAACCATGCGGTATTTTAATCTAAAATTTTTACTGAAGGTTAAAAACTACCAGTATAAACTAGTCAAAAGTTTCACAAAATTACGTGGTGATTTGATATCGAATCTAATGCCCACATGGAGCGGTCTGGGCTGAGCTTATCACTTTGACCTGCCTTCTCTCGCCGACAGGTGGGCCACCCCCTTTATGCCGTAACCGTTCGGCGAAGCAACGGGAAATTGGTTCTCTCACTGCCCTGTGGCCCCGACCCCACTCGTCAGCCCCTGGCTTCACAGCCTCCCTCTTCCTCCCTTCTCGCCCGAGACAGACGCGAAGTCTCCCGAGCCCTCGCGCTTGCTTCGCCCGAATTCAGTGCATCACCGCGCTGCTGCTGCCAGTCACTGCCACGTTCATCCTTGAAAGCCGAGCGCCATACCCCGGTCAATTCTGGTGTCACTTCTTGCCGGCTAGAGTGCGTGCGCCTCATCGCCGAGCGTGGGCAGAGCCAGCCGTAACTCCCGCGAGCGTTCAAACCCTGTGAAGAAAACCTCTCGTGGCTATAAATACCAATTCCACATCGCGTTGAGGCCTCCTTCCCCTTAGCTATTCCCAGAACCGAGCAACCAAGCGCCAAAAACCTGTTCTTCACCGTTTTCGTCAGCAAAGCCGAAAAGGGGGAGAAACTCCAATTCGGGCAAAATCGGTATCAATCTCTGAAATTGCTTTCTCCTTTAGCTTCACCTGGAACCCTACTTTACTCATTCCGCCGAAATTCTATTTCTTCTCGCCTGCAGACCATCCTCACTGGGCACCCTTCTTCCTCGGCTCCGGTGCACGGTGGCGGCCCAACCTGTCGCTTCTCCGGCCCGGACAACCGCCAAAATGGAATGCCCTGACCCCGTAGATGCTTAAACCATTACCGATTCAACCGGGGAACCACTGCTTTTCTTCTCCGGCGAGCTTCTCCTCCATCCGCCGCATGCCGCCGGTGGCAGCTCGCTCCGGCCATCCCCGCCGGCGAGCGACCCCACCCACGTGTGCGGCGTGACCCCCTGGTGCCTGCCGTGCCACCCATTCCGCCGGAACCCCGCCGGAACTTCGTCGCCGTTGAGCCCGAGCCACTCCTGCGTTACGTATGCTGCGCGTGGGACCGCCTTGTCAGCCAGCCAAAGCAATCCCAGTGCATTCGGTAAAAGGCGCTTTCCAACTCTGAAAACGTATTTTGTATTTTCTGGAATTTACATAACCGAGCTGCTTTAAATGCTTATAACTTTTGTTTTGTAACTCCGAATTGAGTGAAATAAAATTCTAAATTCACCTAAAATATAGCTCTATCAGAATATAAAATAATATTTTGAAAATGTTCACTGGGTAAATTTGAAATTCAAATTTAAAGAAGAGACAAAAATAAGTACTACATATTAAAAAGTTGTAAACAAACTTTAGGTGGAATGAAACTAATTTTAGTAAAATATTCATACTTCCAGAAGTTCAAATATATAAAAATATTTAAGTTTCATTATTGTTTGAATTACCTTCTAGTAAAGATTATAATCAATGTATTAGAAAATTCAAATAAACATAATTTGAATAAAAGGAATATGGAATAAGTGAAATTAGTTTCTAAATATTAGCATGTCAGTAGGATACTTGAGTTTCCAAAATATTTAAGAAATGAATTTGAATTGAATTATTATGACAAGTATGAAGTAACTAAAATGTAAAAAGTGTATATTCATATGGCATAGAAGATCAAATAATCGTGACATGGATCAAATGAATTCAAATAGTAACCAAACCAGTTTTATTATACCTCTGTCATTGCAAGGATCTCAGATATAAAAGGATATATAAATATTATTATATAAAACAGTAAATGATCAATAGTTAAAGTATTAATAATCTCATAATTGGAATAGTTGTAACCATCGCAAATAAACTCTAAATTTGATGAAATCAAATCCTATAGCTTTGAAAAGTAGTACCCTTGCTATTTAGGCAAAAGTATCTTATGTTAGTGTTAGGTTGAAATAAAATAATGTTAGACCCTAATGATCGTTTATAGGAAAAGTATCGCGGATAAAAGCCATTTGTCGCGAAACCAACCTTAAATTACTTCTAGTGTCATGCCCTATTAATGCCTGAAAAATGGATAAATTATCCTAGGCGGTGTAGTCGCAACCTTATATCAAAAGCTGAGCTGTAGTCGAGTAGTAAATTGAACTATCAAGCCTTTTCATCGATCCGTAGAACCTCTAGTCTAAATGCAAATGTATTAGAAATCAGTTTAGAAATGATATTTAGGATATGGTATACCATATTCTAGAAAAATATTTCATTTACAACTTTCATTTCAATTAAATCCTGATAGTTGAATACCCCTAAAAAGTATGATTGTCGTAACCTTTAATGTCATATAAGCGTTTTCAACTAAGAAAATAATGTCTCGTCTAAAAGCTAAAATGTATAAAATCAGTCTAGATATGTTGTTCAAAGTATATGCTATCTAATTCAAAGAAATAACCTTATTTCATCATGTTTTACATATAAACTGTAATAGTCAAATAACCCTTCGTTCTATGTTTAGCGAACCCTACCGCAATAAGGATTAAGTGAACTTTGTATTAATGAAGAAGTTTGTAGTTAATATATTTGTATCACCAGAACCTTCTTAAAAACTATAAATAAATCTAATTAGCTGGCTTATCACTCATAACTTAATGAAAACCCTTCTTATGCAAAATCTTAAGGTTAAGTACTAATTGCGTAAACCTTAATTAGTGTTTTATTTCTTTTAATCCAAATAATTTTAGCATCTATAATTCGAAATCGTAAATACTAGAATTCATATTTTTAGCCTCTTAAATTCGTAAATCAAGAATAGATAATCTATCAGAAGAAACCATGTTTTGCTCATCGTAAAAGCCATTAAGTATAAAAATGTGTGTTTATCTAAATCATGAGATCTCAAATCATATAATCCAACCCTATATCATCCTGTTTTCTGCAATGAATCCTTATTTGATTTTCAGTCTGTCTTCTTTTCGCCCTTATTGAAGTTTATTATTTGCTATTTTCCGATCAATCGACGTGTAGAATTCGACGTCCCTTCCTCCGCCGTTGCCTCCGTCAACCGTGATCGCGTCTTAAATAAATAAGCGATATATAAGCAAGGCAAGCACCCTCCTTTGACCATCTTGATCCCGAATTTAATTTGCATTGTTTATTAAAATGTTTTATGCATACGTTTACTTTTGTAAATTGCTATTTTGTGGTCTTGGTAGTTATACCTATTGTCTCATGAAACTTCCTTGATAAGTATGAATATGTGAACCTTGATAACCATAGATTAAGCTTAGACAATTACTTAATGTCACCATGGGTATATGCGATTACTTTTATCCATGCTTAGCCATGCTTTTAGATCAAATAATGATGATGATGATCGGATCAAAATGTGTTCTTTGTGAAATGGAAAATGTTGTCATTGTAGTGTTGGCTATGGGTATTTTGATTAAAACCCAAAATAAAACTATGGTTTCGATCACGGCGATTATTGGCAATAGCCGGAGGTGCAGAGGATTTGCACGTAGTTAGGGTGGAGTATCGCCGTGTCAAATTTAAGGACCGAACTTCGGTGTTGTATGATCCAAGATATTTCGTGCAAACCACAAGTGTTGTTATGGGGCTTCCTTAAACCAATTAAGTTATCTAGTTTAACTTTGCACATTGGTAGGTCAAGTAGTAAGGGCTTTCCTTTGGGGTTTGCTCGACGGGTGCCCACACCGAGGTGTTAGGGAACAACACTTACCAATATAACGGTGTGCGCCACGTCTATGGGGAGTTCCAACATTCCTATGCTCGAGTTCTCCCAGCTATAGCGTGGGTTTTATCGTCCGGTCTTTGGTGCAAAGTTAGATTAGATAATGTAAAGGTTTTCGTCATGAACATTCGGCCACACGCTTTAAGTGCGTGAAACTTGCGGCAAAAAGAAAAGGTCATGACTTGTGGGTACAGATTGTACACCTCTGCAGAGTGTAAATCTAATCGATTAGCCGTCCCCTCGGTCATGGGAAACTTGGTGAACTTGCACTAGTTAAATGTTTAATTTTCTAAAATGGGTTGTGGAATGGAACTTGTTTAGCGACTTTTGTTTTCATGTCAAAGGATCGACATTGATGGATTCCATTTCGGATTATTCGATATTCACGATGGGTTGTGAATATATTACTTATCTTACTTATTTCATATCATCAATTATGCTTTTATAAATTCCGTTTACAATTAACTTGTTTTACAATGTCAATTCTGCTTTATGCAAATTAACTGTAGTAGCCTCCTTTGAAATGGCCTGCATATATTATAGGCTTTGCTCAAGTCTTGCGGAGTACGATTGTACTCACCCTTGCTTATATGTGGTTTTAGGTGGTTAAGTTGCCGAGCTTGAAGGTTCCTTTTAAATCGCAGTTGCGGGTTTTTTCTTCGTCGAATCTTTCTAGGGATTATGCCTTGTCGGTTGCTGCGGGTGTTGGATGGGCACACTGCAAGACTTTGCTTCTTATCTTGCTTTATCTCGATTTGTAAGAATTTTCTTTATGTAATAGCTTCCGCTTAATAATATTTGTTGTATGGTTGTGATTCCAATTGGTGTATGTGCGTACTAGCTCTTGATCATGGGACTAGTGCGGAAATGCACATTAGATTTCCATTTTGCAAGTTTGTAAAAATGGGGTCAGGGTCTGATTAGTATCGAGCTATCTTGTTGTCGGATAAACCCTAGATAGAATGGTCGTTAGCATTGGAATAAGCAAATTCAAAATCTTATTCTCAAAAGCTATTGTATTTACAAAATGTAGATTTTGCTATCCTTCCTCTATCTTAAGATTCTCCTTACCACTACTTTCATTTTGATTTGTAAACAAATTCTCCTCTTTCCTTAAAGATAGTGTATCTTCGCTAGTTGCTTCGAAGACGTCAGAGATATGTCGCTATCTTGCTTGCAAATGAAGGCTACAAGTTCTCGCCGGCAATATCATGGGAGCCAACAACACTTCACTAATCTCGGCAAGCGAAACAAAGCTCAAAGAACCTAGTGCATGATGAGACGACTTCACCTAGCATAAAATGCGAAGGTTAGAATATATTAAGACTTGCCTTAAGATAAGAACCCTTACATATAGCATATTATTTCGCTCTAGTTATATAAAGCATTTTAATGTGGTATTTATAACTTGCTATTTGAAAATTGGTTTTTATTTTGGTTGTTAGGACTGATTTATATGTGAACTTAACCGCTAGGTTAAAGTTTCACAATAAGTTGTCCTCATGTATAAATATGTAAAACTTAACCCATAGGATAAATTGGAAATCATAAGATAGCTTATCTCTTCTTTTCTATAAAATTTCTTCCAAACTTATCCTTTCTTTTGTGGAACTTTCCCTTTGTGTAAATCATTATGATCATTAACTTATCAAGTCTAATCAAGATTAATAGTATAATTACCATTACTACTGACTTCTTGAAACCATACCATTCATATACGAACTAATGTCAATATCTCGCCATATTAGTAACCACAAATTTACTTAAGTCACCTTTGGCCAATTAAAATCGATTCTAACCATAACAACTTTTGACTATGCCTCAAAACTTAATTGTTTAGATCTTATACCATGAAATTAAGTAAGAATCGAATAGTCTTATGTTTTGATTAAAATTTTGAATGGTCGTCGAAAGGAAAACTGGGAACATCGAAAGCCATATTTTCAAAAAAAAAAAAAACGACAAATTCTTTTTGAGAAATAATTTAGCTAACAAGTCAATAACATCGTAATACCTGCAACAAAGAAACTCTAAGAAGATGGAAATAATGAAGCATCAAACCTCTCGACTTCATAGAAACATTGGATCATCGACACAACAAGTAGTGCAAAAGTTAAAAGAGACTTATCGTCAAATGGCCTATTTTAAAGATAGTACTACCCAAATTACACATTATTTTGAATGCATAATAAACCTCTTGTGCAGAGATACATATGGTTAGGATAAAAAAAAAAAAAAATTAGATACCCTCCCGCATACTAAGTTGAGCATATATATATATTTTTTGTGATGTTGCAATTTTAAGTTTTGAAACTTCTGTATTGCTTTCGGGTTACTCTCGTAAATGTTAAACCATTAGGTGGAAATTTACGATGTGCCAACCCTTATTTAATAAGAAAATCTAATTAAGAAAATTTTAAGGAACGAAAAGTTGCCTTATGAACTAATAACTAACAAATAACCAACCTTGAAACAATGTTTTAAGGAATGAGACACTGCCTTATAAATTAACCAGCAATTACCAAATCCATATATAGGTTATTCTCAAAATAATATTTTAATAAATGAATGATGCTTTGTAGAATGGATAACTTTCATCTAACCATATCCTCCCAATTTCAATATCTTGAAGACACCTTCGAAACAATCCATTAATTCATCCGCTACAAGTAATGAGTAATAGGTTTTTCAGCCTTTATAATCAATCTTCGGTTCTTTCCAAATAACTCTGGTTGAGATGTATCCTTTTGTTCATCTCAAACATTTTAACATGCCGTGTACCTCTTATTAAGTTAGCTTTTTGTTGCTAAAGAATCTTGGTATAACTTACTAGCACTTCTCATTCACTTCGTGAAATCCAACAGCATTCCATCTAAATAACCTTGTCTTAACAACCATTGTAGCAGGATACCTGTGACAAGATTCCCCGGTAAAATCTTGGAAAGTGAAGCCATGTTCAGCTTTAAGCCATCTAATGATAATCCTACCTTAGTTCAGCCAGGTTCCCAACATTTAGTACAGAACAATTCCAACCTTGGCTCAGTTCTTGCCCGAAAAGGAAATGGTTTAGATCAGAAGCCTACTCCTACATTTCACTCAATACCTAAGCGATGTTCTTTGAAGTGTTGCCAACCCAACCAATCAAGATCGTGCTTGCATTATTGTGGAGAAATAGGACACTGCTAGCGATGAGCATGCAATAAATTGCTCCAATTGTGAAGGAAATCATTCTCTGGAAAATGTCCCATGAGCAATATCACTTGTTACCTTTGTGAAGGTCATGACCATTGCCCACTCAATGTCCCTAGGTCCGATAGTTGCCAATACAATTCAACATCGTGAGAGAAATTCGGGCCTTAGTTGCTCAAGATTTGGCAATCGAAGGGAAAAACTAGCTACACGAAAATATTACCTAAGGAGTTAAAGAAGCAACACATAGACTTTGATCGCCTTCATCCAGAAGTAATAAATGGCCATCGCCATCAAGGCATGTTTCTTGTGTGGTGAAGAAGGTCATTGGGCAAGGAATGTCCGCAAGTGAGATTAAAAAGGAAGATAGTATTGAGAATCCAATCATAACCACCAAGGCGCCACAAGAGAAGCGTGAGTGCTTCAAGCTTTGTCACAAGAAGGGCCATCTAGCTAAGCGATGCCCGCAAGAAGAACAAATATTTTACGCAACCATGGTCATACCGAAGTTACATCGATTAAGATTATAACTCCAAGAGTAGGAGGAATAAAATCTGAATCAGTTTACTCGAAGAATCAGTTCAAGAAGAGGCGCTTGAATGAAGACGCTTGCCCCAGGAGGAATTCTGCTCAATTCCATCCTGAATTTCAACCATTATTTGTTCATTTCTCCAACAACACGAGTGAGCAACCATCTGGTATCCAAAACCAGGCAACTAATGTTACATGCTTTTCTTGTCGTGGCGTGGACATTATGCCAACAAATGCCCAAGGAAGAAGAGATCAACTTCGTTCTCAAGACCATCAAGCTCCTATCTCCTCATTTACTCCAACTCAAGATATCGATCATGGTATACGACACGATGCAGTGCGTCTCACATAAACATAGTTTACATCGAACTAAGATTAATTTGAAATCGTTGTGTCTAATCTTAAAAGTAATATTTCGATAAGCGGAATATAGCCTTATAAATTTAATCGAACTCTCATCAAAATATATCTTATCTTAATCCTTCTAAATGGTCGATAAGATATCAAATGCTAAACTTCGATTTTAGTCCTTAACCATTGCTCGATCAATCCTCTATCATTTTTATAACATCGGTGAATAATCTTCTATTGTTTGAATAAGATGGACAACGCCGTTTGCGTCGATCGAGAAGAATCTCATCACTTCACCAAAATCTACCCGAAAAGGTTCGTCATCTCGTCAAGGATGACATAAGTGATTTCAAGTTATATCAAGACCTAGGAAGCATCAAATACCTAGAACGACCCACCTCGATGTCGGGCTTATGTAAAGATCTTCCTTATGTAATTACACCGATACTTAATGTAATATCGAAACGTCCTTTATATATATACAATTCCTACAATCAACCTTTTGACTTTGTACATTATATTCTTTCATAATTGCCAAGTACAAAGAAAATCAAAACCCTTTGTCTATCAAGATGATCAAGTAAGTTAAATCGTCAGGATCATTTTATGATCCTCTTACCTCAACCTAAATTCTTGACTTATCATACTTTGTTTGCAATCTAAAGACAACCTAGAATAACATTCATTCTCATCTAATTTCAGTCAATTGTTGTTAAATCGTGCGGATCAACCATTATATTCAAATATCATTTCTTGATGATAATATTTAAATTCTTCCCAAATGAATCAAGTAACAAACATTAATTCTTTCCCTCAAATGTTCTAAACATATCACGTGTCACTCTTTAAATTAGATTATCATTATTAACAATCCTAGTTATGCAATCAAAAGAGATATTTAGTAATATTCCTCATACATTTACTGTGAAACCCAAATAGAAATCTTCTCCATTCTAGACACATCACTTTGGAATCGCAAGAACGATGTTTTGCAAAGCGACTATCTGGAAATAAGAAGGCGAGAAACAACGAGATCACTTCGAGAAAGAATTTTCGAACCCACTTAGTCCTTGCAAATCTCGGGGCGAGATTTACGTAAGGGGTAGATTTGTAACATCGAAAAATAGAATAATATGAAAATTAATATTTTGAATTTGAATACATTTATTTATGATTTTTCTTGACATGATTGAAATTTATTTGGATTTTCCCTGGATTTTTGTATTGAATGAAAAATCAAACAACTAGAATTAAAGAATGGATAATGATGAAAAGATAAAATGGTAAAAGATAAATTTTGGAAAAATTACCATAGAACCCTAACCACCCTGGTAAGTCAGTAAAATTAAGAAGTAAAATTTTATGCACAGAAAAATGGGTAAATAACATTAATGTCACCTCTTTTTGACTAGAAACAGTGCTAGTCAGAATTAATGAAAAATATTCGAAGATTATCTGGATCTGGAAAAATTACCAAATCTCCCTCAGTGCAGTGTTTACACCTGGTAAAAATCTTAGGAATTGATCATGTCGGCAGAGCCCTCTAATAATTCAAAAACAGAAACAATTAAAAGCTGGAAATCTTCATGTCAGATTTTTAATAAAATAAATACCCAATGTTTTGATTTAAAAATTTTACAGAGACATCCTTGACCTATTTATAACCCCTCATAAAAGTTTCAAAAATAAATAATAATTTTTGAACCTTTAAATAAATACAAAACCGAAATTCAAATCCTGTACAAACCTACAGTGTCAGAATTTTTATAATTTAACCATGCGGTATTTTAATCTAAAATTTTACTGAAGGTTAAAACTACCAGTATAAACTAGTCCAAAAGTTTCACAAAATTACGTGGTGATTTGATATCGAATCTAATGCCCACATGGAGCGGTCTGGGCTGAGCTTATCACTTTGACCTGCCTTCTCTCGCCGACAGGTGGGCCACCCCCTTTATGCCGTAACCGTTCGTGAAGCAACGGAAATTGGTTCTCTCACTACCCTGTGGCCCCGACCCCACTCGTCGCCCCACGGCTTCACGACCTCCCTCTTCCTCCCTTCTCGCCGAGAGACGCGAAGTCTCCAGAGCCTCGCGCTTGCTTCGCCCGATTGATGCATCACCCGGCTGCTGCTGCCGATCACCAACGCCACGTTCATCCTTGAAAGCCGAGCGCCATACCTGGTCAATTCGGTGTCACTTCTTGCCGGCTAGAGTCGTCGCCTCATCGCCGGCGTGGGCGAGCCGGTAGTAACTCCATGGCGTTCAAACCACATGAAGAAAACCTCTCGTGGCTATAAATACCAATTCCACATCGCGTTGAGGCCTCCTTCCCTTAGCTATTCCCGAACCGAGCAACCAAGCGCCAAAACCTGTTCTTCACCGTTTTACGTCGAAAAAGCGAAAGGGGAGAAACTCAATTCAGGCGAAATCGGTATCAATCTCGAAATTGCTTTCTCCTTTAGCTTCACTGAACCCTACTTTACTCATTCATGAATTCTATTTCTTCTCGCTGCAGACCATCCTCCTGGGCACCCTTCTTCCTCGGCTCCGGTGCGGTGGCGGCCCAACTGTCGCTTCTCGGCCGGACAACCGCCAAAATGGAATGCCTCGACCCGTAGATGCTTAAACCATTACCGATTCAGCAGGGAACCACTTGCTTTTCTTCTCGTGACTTCTCCTCCATCCGCCGCATGTCGCGGTGGCGGCTCGCTCGGCCATCCCGCCGTGAGCGACCCCACCCACGTGTGCGGCGTGACCCCACAGTGCTCGCCAGGCCACCCATTCCGCGGAACCCGCGAACCGTCGCCGTTGAGCCCGAGCCACTCCTGCATTACGTATCATTGCCGCGTGGGACCGCCTTGTCGACCAGACCAAAGCAATCCCAGTGCATTCGGTAAAAGGCGCTTTCCAACTCTGAAACGTATTTTGTATTTTCTGGAATTTACATAACCGAGCTGCTTTAAATGCTTATAACTTTTGTTTTGTAACTCGAATTGAGTGAAATAAAATTCTAAATTCACCTAAAATATAGCTCTATCAGAATATAAAATAATATTTTGAAAATGTTCACTGGGTAAATTTGAAATTCAAATTTAAAGAAGAGACAAAAATAAGTACTACATATTAAAAAGTTGTAAACAAACTTTAGGTGGAATGAAACTAATTTTAGTAAAATATTCATACTTCCAGAAGTTCAAATATATAAAAATATTTAAGTTTCATTATTGTTTGAATTACCTTCTAGTAAAGATTATAATCAATGTATTAGAAAATTCAAATAAACATAATTTGAATAAAAGGAATATGGAATAAGTAAAATTAGTTTCTAAATATTAGCATGTCAGTAGGATACTTGAGTTTCCAAAATATTTAAGAAATGAATTTGAATTGAATTATTATGACAAGTATGAAGTAACTAAAATGTAAAAGTGTATATTCATATGGCATAGAAGATCAAATAATCGTGACATGGATCAAATGAATTCAAATAGTAACCAAACCAGTTTTATTATACCTCTGTCATTGCAAGGATCTCAGATATAAAAGGATATATAAATATTATTATATAAAACAGTAAATGATCAATAGTTAAAGTATTAATAATCTCATAATTGGAATAGTTGTAACCATCGCAAATAAACTCTAAATTTGATGAAATCAAATCCTATAGCTTTGAAAAGTAGTACCCTTGCTATTTAGGCAAAAGTATCTTATGTTAGTGTTAGGTTGAAATAAAATAATGTTAGACCCTAATGATCGTTTATAGGAAAAGTATCGCGGATAAAAGCCATTTGTCATGAAACCAACCTTAAATTACTTCTAGTGTCATGCCCTATTAATGCTGAAAAATGGATAAATTATCCTAGGCGGTGTAGTCGCAACCTTATATCAAAAGTGAAATGTAGTCGAGTAGTAAATTGAACTATCAAGCCTTTTCATCGATCAGTAGAACCTCTCGTCTAAATGCAAATGTATTAGAAATCAGTTTAGAAATGATATTTAGGATATGGTATACCATATTCTAGAAAAATATTTCATTTACAACTTTCATTTCAATTAAATCCTGATAGTTGAATACCCCTAAAAAGTATGATTGTCGTAACCTTTAATGTCATATAAGCGTTTTCAACTAAGAAAATAATGTCTCGTCTAAAAGCTAAAATGTATAAAATCAGTCTAGATATGTTGTTCAAAGTATATGCTATCTAATTCCGAAGAAATAACCTTATTTCATCATGTTTTACATATAAACTGTAATAGTCAAATAACCCTTCGTTCTATGTTTAGCGAACCCTACCGCAATAAGGATTAAGTGAACTTTGTATTAATGAAGAAGTTTGTAGTTAATATATTTGTATCACCAGAACCTTCTTAAAAACTATAAATAAATCTAATTAGCTGGCTTATCACTCATAACTTAATGAAAACCCTTCTTATGCAAAATCTTAAGGTTAAGTACTAATTGCGTAAACCTTAATTAGTGTTTTATTTCTTTTAATCCAAATAATTTTAGCATCTATAATTCGAAATCGTAAATACTAGAATTCATATTTTTAGCCTCTTAAATTCGTAAATCAAGAATAGATAATCTATCAGAAGAAACCATGTTTTGCTCATCGTAAAAGCCATTAAGTATAAAAATGTGTGTTTATCTAAATCATGAGATCTCGAAATCATATAATCCGAACCCTATATCATCCCTGTTTTCTGCAATGAATCCTTATTTGATTTTCTGTCTGTCTTCTTTTCGCCCTTATTGAAGTTTATTATTTGCTATTTTCCGATCAATCGGCGTGTAGAATTCGACGTCCCTTCCTCCGCCGTTGCCTCCGTCATTTGTGATCGCGTCTTAAATAAATAAGCGATATATAAGCAAGGCAAGCACCCTCCTTTGACCATCTTGATCCCAAATTTAATTTGCATTGTTTATTAAAATGTTTTATGCATCGTTTACTTTTTGTAAATTGCTATTTTGTGGTCTTGGTAGTTATACCTATTGTCTCATGAAACTTCCTTGATAAGTATGAATATGTGAACCTTGATAACCATAGATTAAGCTTAGACAATTACTTAATGTCACCATGGGTATATCGATTACTTTTATCCATGCTTAGCCATGCTTTTAGATCAAATAATGATGATGATGATCGAGATCAAAATGTGTTCTTTGTGAAATGGAAAATGTTGTCATTGTAGCTGTTGGCTATGGGTATTTTGATTAAAACCCAAAATAAAACTATGGTTTCGATGCGGGCGATTATTGGCAATAGCCGGAGGTGCGAGAGGATTTGCACGTAGTTAGGGTGGAGTATCGCCGTGTCAAATTTAAGGACCGAACTTCGGTGTTGTATGATCCAAGATATTTCGTGCAAACCACAAGTGTTGTTATGGGGCTTCCTTAAACCAATTAAGTTATCTAGTTTAACTTTGCACATTGGTAGGTGAAGTAGTAAGGGCTTTCCTTTGGGGTTTGCTCGACGGGGTGCCCACACCGAGGTGTTAGGAACAACACTTACCAATATAACGGTGTGCGCCACGTCTATGGGGAGTTCCAACATTCCTATGCTCGAGTTCTCCCACTATAGCGTGGGTTTTATCGTCCGGTCTTTGGTGCAAAGTTAGATTAGATAATGTAAAGGTTTTCGTCATGAACATTACGGCCACACGCTTTAAGTGCGTGAAACTTGCGGCAAAAAGAAAAGGTCATGACTTGTGGGTACAGATTGTACACCTCTGCAGAGTGTAAATCTAATCGATTAGCCGTCCCTCGGTCATGGGAAACTTGGTGAACTTGCACTAGTTAAATGTTTAATTTTCTAAAATGGGTTGTGGAATGGAACTTGTTTAGCGACTTTTGTTTTCATGTCAAAGGATCGACATTGATGGATTCCATTTACGGATTATTCGATATTCACGATGGGTTGTGAATATATTACTTATCTTACTTATTTCATATCAGTCAATTATGCTTTTATAAATTCCGTTTGCAATTAACTTGTTTTACAATGTCAATTACGCTTTATGCAAATTAAGCTGTAGTAGCCTCCTTTGAAATGGCTGCATATATTATAGGCTTTGCTCAAGTCTTGCGAATGCGATTGTACTCACCCTTGCTTATATGTGGTTTTAGGTGGTTAAGTTGCCGAGCTTGAAGGTTCCTTTTAAATCACGAGTTGCGGGTTTTTTTCTTCGTCGAATCTTTCTAGGGATTATGCCTTGTCGGTTGCCTGCGGGTGTTGGATGGGCACACTGCAAGACTTTGCTTCTTATGCTGCTTTATCTCTGATTTGTAAGAATTTTCTTTATGTAATAGCTTCCGCTTAATAATATTTGTTGTATGGTTGTGATTCCAATTGGTGTATGTGCGTACTAGCTACTGATCATGGGACTAGTACGGAAATGCACATTAGATTTCCATTTTTGCAAGTTTGTAAAAATGGGGGTCGTTACATGCATATATTAAATTTGTTTAATTAAGATTAGTGGATATTAATATACATGAAATTTTAGTTAATTTGGTAGGTGGGTGCTCATCATTTTTAGATGATGAATTTATTATCTAGCTCCTTTAGATGATAAGTAATTAGATTAGTTTTTTAATTACTATTAATTTGGTTCCATTAGTGTGGACATATAATATACATCTTGCATATATTAAATTTATTTATTTAAGATTATTGGATATTAATATACATGAAATTTTAGTTAATTTGGTAGGTGGGTGCTCATCATTTTTAGATGATGAATTTATTATCTAGCTCCTTTAGATGATAAGTAATTAGATTAGTTTTTTAATTACTATTAATTTGATTCCATTAGTGTGCACATATAATATACATCTTGCATATATTAAATTTGTTTCATTAAGATTAGTGGATATTAATATACAAGAAATTTTAGTTAATTTGGTAGGTGGGTGCTCATCATTTTTAGATGATGAATTTATTATCTAGCTCCTTTAGATGATAAGTAGTTAGATTAGTTTTTTAATCAATTTTTATATGTTAATTAATTTTAGATGGACCGGAGATGGATGTACAATGCTGATCATTACAGTAGAGATTACATCGACGGGGTATCTGCTTTTCTAAGAGCCGCTGAGGAGAACAAGTTGCACAAGAAGACGGAGTACATACATTGTCCATGCATTGATTGCAAGAATGAGAAAATATTTTCAAACAAAGAGCACATCCACTTGCACTTGATTCGAAGGGGTTTTGTACTTGGCTATACACGTTGGACAAGTCACGGTGAAGAGGAAAACATACATGAAGGTGATAACGTATTGGATGATGGAGAAGGCATTATGGCAGCTGACATCGGTTATGGATCTGATGAGGATAGGTTGGACATTGATGACGATAATAATCTTGCTCAGATGTTGCGCGATGCAGAAGGGAACTACACTAGTCAGAGAGAGTTTAATCAATTCAAGGGTTTGTTGGACGACTCGGACACATCTTTGTTCCCGGGTTGCAAGGAGGAATACACAAAGTTGCACACCGTGCTTTCACTTCTAAAATTGAAGGCAAGCAATGGTTGGTCCGATAAGAGTTTCACGGGCTATTACATCTCTTAGCGGACATGCTCCAGATGAAAACGTATTGCCGATAACCACTTATTTAGCTAAGAAGGTTGTATGTCCATTGGGATTAGAAGTAGAAAGAATACATGCATGTCCAAACGATTGTATACTCTATCGCAAAGAGTATACAGACTTGCATGTATGTCCGGTGTGCAAATCATCGCGATACAAGCGTAAAGGCCATGACAGCGAGGGCACCGTGGTGAAGAAAGGAGCTCCTACTAAAGTGATGTGGTATTTACCTGTAATACCTCGGTTGAAGCGTTTATTTGGAAACAAAAAGCATGCCCAATTGATGCGATGGCACTCAAAAAAGCGTAAAAAGGATGGAAAGCTGAGACACCCTGCTGATTACGCGATGGAGAACCATCGATAGGCTCTTTAGGAAGGACTTCGGGAATGAACCGAGGAATATAAGGTTTGGGTTGAGTACGGATGGAATGAATCCTTTCGGTAACATGAGTAGTATTCATAGCACTTCGCTCGTGATTCTCTGTATCTACAACCTTCCTCCTTGGTTGTGTATGAAACGAAAGTATATTATGATGCCGCTGCTTATCCAAGGGCCGAGACAACCTGGCAATGATATTGATGTATGCCTACAACCATTGGTGGAAGATCTTGTGGTACTGTGGAACGAAGGTGTACAGGTATGGGATGAGTACAAGCGAGAGTACTTCATCCTACGCGCATTGTTGTTTTGCATCATCAATGATTTCCCTGCCCTTGGTAACCTATTCGGTCGTACTGTAAAAGGGGCCAAAGCATGCCCCCCAGTGCATGGATGAAACCGCCCGTGTGTGGCTCAATAACTCGAGAAAAACTGTGTACATGCACCACCGTAGGTTCCTTCGAAGGAATCACCCCTACCGCAATATGAAGAAACAATTCGACGGGACAAAAGAGGATGGTATAGCTCCAAGGCCTCGTCGTGGGGAAGAGGTATATGATATGGTTAAGGATATTAATGTTGTACTTAGAAAGGGAGATAGTAATAATAAATCGAGGTCTCGTACGGAGAAGACCACGTGGAAGAAGATATCGATATTTTGGAACTTGCCCTATTGGAAGGACTTAGAAGTTCGACACTGCATAGACGTCATGCACGTAGAGAAAAATGTATGTGACAGCTTGATTGGTCTTTTCTTTGAACATTCCTAGCAAAACTAAGGACGAATTTGAAGGCACGAAGGGACCTGGAAGATATGAAAATCAGAGCTGAGCTACATCCTCAAGACACCGGGAAAGGGCGACTTTACCTTCCCCCAGCTTGCTACACTCTATCCAAGAAAGAGAGAACAGACCTCTGCAAATGCTAGCATGGTCTAAAAGTTCCATTCGGTTACTCCGCAAGCATCAAGAAACTAGTCTCGATGAAAGATTTGAAGTTAACTGGCATGAAGTCTCATCATTGTCATGTGATGATGACACAAATGCTTCCTATTGCAATTAGAGGTATTCTGCCTAAAAAGGTTCGAGAGGCAATCATGAGGTTGTGTTTCTTCTTCAACACGATTTCACAGAAGGTCATCGATCCCATCGGACTTTTTAAACTGCAGAATGATGTGGTCAAGACACTATGCCAGCTAGAGATGTATTTCCCTCCATCATTTTGCGATATAATGGTTCATCTCATTGTTCATCTTGTGAATGAGATAAATGTATGTGGCCCCGTATTCCTGTATCAGATGTACCCGTTCGAAAGGTACATGGTATCCTGAAGAAGTATGTCCGCAATTGATCTCGGCCGGAGGGCTGCATTGTGGAAGGTTATGCAACTGAGGATGTTATCGAGTTTTGCGTGGATTACATGGAGGGGGTGGAACCAGTAGAAGTGCCTGCATCTCGCCATGAGGGTAGGCTAGCTGGGAAAGGGACGATCGGAAGGAAATCGACAAATTCCTACGATCATGGATTGTTCGAAAAAGCTCATTTCACAATCTTGCAACAGTTAGTTGAGGTGTCCTCGTATATGGACATGCACAAGGATAAGCTACGAGAGGAAAATTGAGGACGATCAGAGGTTTGGGTAACAAAAGAGTATAACCGTTTGTTCAATCATTGGTTCAAAGAGTATATGACTTGGAAAGAAACGAGTGTTATGTTGAGGTGGTTGGCAAAAGGGCCATCAGGTACAATCTTGACATGGCAAGGATACGACATAAATGGATATACCTTTTACACGAGATCTCAAGATAGCAAAAGCACTTACCAAAATAGTGGTGTCCGTATAGATGCCTATGACAACACAGGCAGTAAGAATAGTAGCTTCTATGGGTTCATAGAAGAGATTTGGGAGCTCGACTATTGTATTTTTAAGATCCCGATGTTTCGGTGTCGTTGGGTACAACTCCCAAAGGGTGTCAAGGTGGACAAGTACGGCTTCACTCATGTGGACATTGAACATGTCGGATCTGAGAGGCGAACCATTCGTGCTTGCGAAGCAAGTAGCACAAGTCTTCTATGTAATCGACCGTGGATAAGAAGCGCCATGTAGTTCTTCAGGGAAAAAGAAGGATCGTCGGAGTTGAGAATGTCGTGGATGAGGATGAGTACAACCAGTTTGATGAGTTGCCTCCTTTCGTAGATGGCAACATCAGGCTCGAGGAAGAAACCACTCAGGAAGCTACCTATCATCGCGACGATCATGAAGATGGGCAAATTGTGAAAGAAAATAATTAGCTATATACGAGTAATGGCAATGTGATGTAAACAATATGCATTTGTTTGGAGTAATGGAAATGTGGTGTTACGCATTTGTGTGGAGTAATGGAAATGTGGGTCATTAATACATTAGGATTACATAGGGTATATAATATTTAGTGGTCACTGTATGCACCATAGCTACATATTGGGTCCACAAAATTTACAACCAATCAGCACTAGTTCAAGAGTTAATGCTTGCTTAATTAGTTTTGTTCTGAGCTAACTTTGAAATTCTATGAGATGATTCTGTAATAATTGACGAAAATTATGTTTCGGGCCGAACTGTAGTTCTAATGGAGCCCGAAACCGAGCCTATAGTGGAGGAGAGCCTGAGCAGGTACCTTACCCTCCACCCAACCACCGAAAGTGCCGAGGCCTCCACCGCTGTTGCAGATGATGGTCCTGTTGCAAGACGCCGAGGACGAGGGAAAAATAAGAAGCCTGAAGGGCGGTACACCATCTCAGAAGTCTTAGATACTGGGGCCCCTGTTGCACCGAGAAAATCAGCAGCAAAATACAGGTCAACATGCGGGTACATCGTAAGGGATAAAGTGCCAATCACCTATTCGGATTGGCATAAAGTGCCTCGAGCCACCAAAGAGGATATGTGGACAGAGCTCAAAGAAACCTTCGAATTCCCTGAAGGAGCCGAAGATCTCGTGCGTCGTGACGCATTGATGACCATGGATGCGGTGTGGAGAAACTTCAAGGCGAGGCTGAACAAAAATTATGTGAAGCAAAACCGGTCAGCCATCGGAGAGTACCCAAGATTAGAGCCATATTGGGATGAGTTTGTGGCGATGAAGCAATCCGAAGCAGCAAGGAAGTCCAGTGAGGGCCATATTAGCATCGCAAGAAGGAATACTCACCCCCACAGACTTGGCACGAGTGGGTACGCGGGTAAAATTGCTCAATAGGAGAGGCAGGAATTAGAAGCGGTCCAATTTGCTGGCACAAGTCTCTTGATCGGACTACCAGACTGAGTGAAGCACTACGTGCTAGCGAGGACAGATATCTTGTCTATTGGGGATTTATCATTCAAGAGCAGCGAAGACGAAGCAATGATGCAAAGAGTTCATGAGTTTTACGCCTGATCCACCCAAGGATCTTTTACCAGACGGGGAGAAAGACGAGCTAACAGGCCCTAGAAACAAAGAGCACCCGATCGGACACGAGCGTCGGGTCAAGGTTCCATGGAGAGTGGGTTCCACGAGCACGGAGACTCTTATAGGAGTCGGAAGAGAGCTAAAGAAGAGCGGGCTGAGAAGGAAATGGAAATGATGAAGGAAAGGGTTCTGCGAGAAATGCAAGGCACCATTGAAGAACAAGTTGAACGACAAGTACAACAAGCCTTGAGCCAGTCGTAGGCCCACAACGTTCTCTCCAGCCCTACAGGTCGTCGCAGCAGTTGCGCGTCCACGCCATTGGCGGCGGACAACAACCATTATCCTGTGGGCGACATACGGACCCCACACCTGTCGACTCAACGTGCCGTGATGAACATATTTATGCAGTACTCTGGGGTAGTTTATCCGTGCCAAGAAGGGGTGTCTTGCACAATACCCGATAGCGCCAGGTTATAAAAAGGTCCAGGTGGACATGGTACTTGCACAGTTTGCTGAGATCGGGCTAGAAAAACCCGCCAATGATGAGATAACAACTCTAGGAAGTGCCGTCCACTCATTCATCCAGTGGCGCAAGCGTGACATCGTCTTGGACCATGCGATGCCGACCTCTCCTCAAGACAATCCTCGCATCCTTCACGGCCTGAGAGTGAAACGGTGAAGAAGCAAGATGAGGTAGAAAAGAAATCCATTGAGGACCCCATAAAGATGGCCACTGTTAGTACTCCAAAGCAAAAACCTATAACACCTGCTACTTCAAAGGATAAACCTAGAACCCCTGATCCCAAAACTTGGCACATTAGACAAGCCGTATCAGCCAGATCAGGCGAAGCCAGGACCGAGTATGATGTCGTGCGACAAAAAAGTATGGGCAAGGCGAAGTTTGATGACCAAGATAATCAACAAAGATTGAAATTCGAGGTAGGGAAGCCCTTAGTCACCGCTTCGAAGTTAAAAAGTCTAACACCCATGATGCAACGATTACATGCATGGTACATGGATCGATCCAACCAAGACGTACTCTCGAAGGTGATCACTACAATTTTTCGTGAGGAACATTTTCACCATGCGGGCCATGGCTACTTCTTAATAGAATTCGATAACTTGCACAACTTGTTCTATCACGACGCCCTCGACATATCTTTTTTGAGATGCTGGTCACTGTAAGTGTCTAATATATCAATCTTGGCCTACATTCACGTAATACTGATAAATATCATGTCTAACTATTTCGTTATATAGATACGAGATGATTGAATTACGAAGAACCAAGGGGCCAGTGGGATTCCTCGACCAGGGAACGGTTTGCCAATCTGAAATCAAAAGAGCACCAAAGGAGGTCGAGAATGCGTATATAAAGTTTTGATTAAACTACAAGACAAGGAGTTTATACTTTTACCATACCATTTTAAGTAAGTTCCTCACTAGCTAGTTAAATTACTCGTTTATTTCGTTATTTACTCTGATGTAAGGACTAATGACTATGGCATCATGCATGTGTATGTAGCTTCCACTGGATTCTCGTAATAATTCATCCAGAAAAGAGCAAGATGCTGATCATGGATCCACTAGATAAACCTAAAAAAGACTTTGAAGTGATGACACATTTAATAAATGAGGTGTTCAAAAGATATTGTCAGAAGAGCTCGAGATACCGTCCATACCACAAGTCCCTTACAATCCGTACTAAGTTTCCGGTACGCACGCAAGGAATATTCTAATATCGTATTTCATAGTAAATAGCTCCTTCGACGACATCTTAGTTCATTCGATTTTTGCAGTGTCTGGCGCACCGCAGGAACAAATTTATGTGGGTACTTCGTGTGCCAGTACATGCGCGAAATCTTATCATGCACAATAAAAGACAATGACGTAGAGGTCAGTCACGCTGACATGACACATTGATTCACACCACTCAATTTCTATATACTCTCTTAATTATGTTTTTTATACTTATAGCGCCTCAAGTTGTCTACGTTAGGACTACTTCATTCTGAAATCCAAGCCATTCAGGGCTAGCTCGCCTACTTCATCATGAAGGAAGTAATCAACAAAAAAGGCGAGTTTTATGACGAAGACAACAACGATCCAGTCATCCATACTCTTCTCTCACATCACGTGTCTCCAACCTCCGAAGACCCATAGGCTTCTAGTTTACCTCCACTAGTTTAGACTTTTGTTACTTCAATTCTGTTTCATTACAAAGGGGGTGTTTGGGACAGCTCCAGCTCCACCAAAATCCGTGGAGTTGGTGGAGCAGGGTATTCCTAGCTTCAGAAATTTATAGAGCTGGAGCTGTGGGTACATTAAGAGTGTTTAGATGTGTCATCTTGTTTACATTTTAGACTAAAAATATAAACTTAATTCACTTTATTTTAGCCTACAAACTCCAGCTCTGAGGTGGAGCTGGGATCTGGAGCTATACCAAACAGGGCCAAAGTGTAAATAACTCTTTGTTGCTTTCAAATGGGAACCCCTTCTTTTGTCAATGCCACTTCTTTTGTCAGTGGTTGTGCTAGTCTGAATAATGCTCTGACCTTTAACTGCAGTTTTATTCAAAATTGGGAGGTAATTTAGTCAAATTGGTAGAGTTCGGTATTGTATCCAGATTTCATATGAAAGCAAATATTTTGACTTACTCTACTTAGCATAATTGAGCTAAGGTGACATCTCTGTCTCCTGGTTCTATTGATTTGCTCAGCCTTTGTCGTTCATATCATATTTTTGGATATGACTACTATTTCAGTTGATACCGAAAAGAGAGATGAGAGAGCAAACAAACTAACATCATTCGTTTCATAGAAGCTTGATCCATTTGACGCCCCCATTTCATAGTTTCTTTGAGATGCAGTTTCAGATTTTCTCTACACTTCACAAATTGAGCAGCGATCAAGGTGTGTGTTGTTCTTGATCCTTTCTTTTTTATATGTTTTCAAGTTCAGTTACCATATACACATGTGCTACTTTATTTTGCTGAGGTCATAATTCTAAAATGTTTTTTCCCTACAGGAGATTGTAGAGAGTAAAGTTCCTTCCTTACAGGCACAATCCTTCTCTACTTCTTTGTGTTTTTCACTTGGCCTTTTTGTTGTATATTCTTTCAGTATTGCTTAAGGTCATAATTGATGTTAGAAGTGCAGTAGATTGATAAAGAGAGCAGGTTAATAGATAAACTTAATGTTGACCTAGCTATCTTCAGATATGTAGCCTGCATAAATTTCTTGTTTATTCACTGTGATTACCATTTTCTACAGAGTAATTAGAAGAAATTCAAGACTGTATAGATTTACAAGTACTGTGTTCCTTTAAATGATGTTTTTTGCTATTTTGTGAGTACGCATCGATCTTGCAGTACACATAATCAATTAAATACCACCATATTTCCATTGCTTCTTGAAGCTGTTAGATCTACTTCTCGAAGCACCAAATATAATAATCTGCTTTTTCATATCTACGTGCCATCGAATAAGGAGTCTGAACATTTAGCTCTTCAACCTTAGTAAATAAGGAGATTGTCTTCCTTCATACTTCTGTTCTTATTTATGTAAGCAAATAAAACATCGCCGTAGTATGGTTGTCTAATGCAACGATGTCTTTGCTGTTGCTATGATCATATGTTTTTTTCCATGTTCTGCTTAAATTAGTTCAACTGTTTATTATTGATCAGTCGCACGTATTCTTGCTGATAATGCAATTTGCGATGTCAGACTAGGATTTAATTTGATTATGTTTCCTCCTTAATTTCGATTTTATTGAACTTTCCTACTATTTTTTTTGTACTTTCTTCTTTGGAGTGGAAGGTTGGTATATGCTATAAGAATAGTATTTCCCATGCTAAAATGTTCAGTCTTCAGCTGGTATTGTCAGCCATTGTATATATTTTTGGAATTTGACAGATCAAATACTATATTGCTATTGTTTTTAGTAGGTATTTACTACTCTTGTTATAACTTTTGGCTATGCTTTTTACAAGCCAGCTCCTGTGTTTTAATGCTTATCATCTTTGATACATTTGAACTAGTGATGTCAACTGAAACAACAATGTACATAATGAAGAGGCATGGCTAGCGCTGCCTGAGGCTAGCCATAAATGCCAGTTTTTTATTTTCGTGTGTGGGATTATCAGCGGCGGTTTTTGCCCAAAACCGCTACTGACGTAATATCAGTGACGGTTCTATCCAAAAACCGCCACTGATACTAGTCCTATCAGTGGCGGTTTTATATAAAATCGCCACTGATAGTTGTATCAGTGGCAGTTCTAGCCAAAAACCGCCACTAATAGTCGTATTATCAGTGGCGGTTTTTGGGCTAGAACCGCTACTGATATTTGAGTATCAGTAGCGGTTATATCAAAAACCCGCCACTGATACTTGGATTATTAGTGGCGGTTTTTGGCTCGAACCGCCACTGATACACGAATATCAGTGGCTGTTCTAGCCAACAACCGCCACAGATAGTGTTATCTGTGGTGATTCTAGAACTGCCACTGATAATCCTCGATTATCAGTGGCACTAAATCTGTGACGGTTCAAAAACCGCCACTGATGGCAGTTATGATCCGCCACAGATGGCCTTTTTAAAGTAGTGCCCATTGTGAAGTTAACAGTGTATTGAATCATCATTTGACGCACAAGTCATAAACGGCTCCTAGCAGAATATTATGACTTCTCAAATCACATGAATATCATTTATCTGACAAGCCATCAACCAATATATGTTCGATCCGGCCTTTTGTCACTTTCAAAAATCAAAATTAAACTCAAGGCGAGATATTTATCATCCTTATGCTGTTTAATGCATTGTTTTTCGGATCTCCAAAGCTAGACTAAAAAGGATAAGCGATTGACACCTCAACCTACTCGAGCATGGTTATGCATATTCTTAGTCTACCTTTTCGAGTGTTTTTAATATATCTAGCTTTGTCCTCGTATAACAAGGAGGATATAATTCCATTTTGACCACGCACATCCCTACACATGTGTCAACACATTCCCGAGTATAACTAATATAATTATCTTGGTATGTACAATGATTAGTAATATCAAAGAATATGATCCTTATGCTGGGATCCATATATGTCTCAGGTTAGATGATCAATCATAAATATTGTATGAATATGAAACCAACCAATAACACGTATATAAGCTCAATGCGATGCTTCATAATGAGTCTACCCAATAACATATTCACCAACACACTATCCATATAATTGTGTTTGTATCGCATATCTATGATCCACAAAATATGACCATCACACAATCATATGCTTGTTTGGGTAAATAAGCAATTGATGTTCCAATCAGTTAAATGACAAAGAATGATTTATAATAATACCACAAACGTGTTACAGAGTCTCACCATCAAGTCATATAATTGATGATCTATAATATGGTATTTATTAAAGGAACATGAAAATATAAACATCTATCAAACATCTCTACAATTGGCCACGGAGACATATTTCCTACATCTTTGTTACTATGAACTACTGTGTAGCAGCGAGATCAAATCTTGTTTCTTGAAGATCAGCAAAGGGGTTTTCATTTCATCTTTTGTTGATACCAAATACTAAATATATGATCCGTCTTTAAATCTATCTAGTACTCGTCCGTAGCCATTGCTGCGATCTTTATATCTGGGCTTTTTCAATCCAACCAAGAAATGCTTCGTGGCTTGCAATTTGGATTAGCGCACAGATGCTTACACGCCGGTTCGAGGAAGAAAACCACTGCTTTCCTTAAAGAAACACGTCGGTTTCATCACATGACCCATGGGCATTCAGATAAGACCTGCTAATACTACTGGTTCACAACAGCGTAAGCTGGTATTTGGATTAGGGGTGTTTGATTAGAATGTTTTAACATCTAATTTAAATTTAAACTAAATTCTAAAACATCACAAGGAATTACCACTTATCTAAATAAGACCTATTCTGATATCTGACACAGTATGATCCTTGGCGTAAATCGCTAAACTAAGCAGCTTTTTCAAGGTACGCCATCTGTATCTTCTCGAGATTATGCCACGTTTGCCTTCGTTAAAGGGCCTTAAGGCAACACGTACTACTGTAGGCTGCCATAACCAACTGCTTAGTGGCGTTTGGTTGAGTGGATAAGGGTAGATGGGATATCATTTATGGATTTAGAGTCATCCAATTGTTTGGATGAGTGGATGAGTAGGATATCATCTAGTTTTTTGGAATATTATCTCAAGATGCTAGATAGAGCCATAAAAAATAAGCTGGATGAATTCATCCAATTTGTTGTATGAAGAGTTGTACTCGGTCAAATTAAAATTTCGAACAAAAATTCAAATTTCGATCAAATTTTGACCAAAAATTCAAATTTCGGTCAAATTTTGGCTAATTTTTTCTTCAAAAATTCAAATTTAAGTCAAATTTTATCCAAAAAATTCATAACATTGATTACAACTAGTCCATCCATCCAACCAAATAAAAAATTGGCTCATCTTATCCATTCTCATCCATCCAACTAAACAAAAAATTAGCTCATCTCTATCCACCCAACCAAACAACCACCTAGATAGTCATATCCCATACCTCATTCAGGCAACCAAACGCACCCTTAGCTTCAGCCTGGCGCACGGCCCTGTAAGCAAGCTCTGCTGACCAAATTAACAGCTCATTTCAGGCGTTTGTTTTGTTGCTGCCAAACTTAAAGTCAATGTGAGAAGGACTATGCATTGTACATTAGAATAGAAACCAATTTGTAGCTCTAGCCGAGAGCAGCAGCTCCTTCTACGGTAGTGAAGTGCAAAAGGTGATAGATATCACCTTTTAACGTTTTCGTGGTTAAAAATATGATTATTTTTGCAATTATATTTTGAAAGACGGCAAAATTTATATATATAAAAAAGTTATACATGGCTAGATGGGTGATTTCGTAGCTTTCAGGTTTTGAAAACAATGGCATGCAGTTAGTCCCCCTATGCAATCGATCTAACCCCCAATGGGCCAATGACCATAATCATCAAACCTGGCCTAAATTTGCACGCATCACCACACGTCCATACCACCTCTCATTGCTTGAGCTGACAGTATTTGCACTGCACACACAGCCACCCACCAGAGACCAGACTCATACTCACTTCGCTCTGCTTTAGGTCCAATCTTTTATCCTCGTCTCGCTCACCCTTTTCCAACTATAAGTACCAGGTTTCTCTCTGCCTGCTCAGCATCCGGCGAAGTCAACAGCGGCAGCCACCAGTGAGCAGTGCAGAAGGGGGACAAAAGGCAAGTTGCATAATTGCAGCAGGGCAGAGGCTAGAGCTGCGCACGAGGATGGCCGGGCCTTGCTTCTCCCTGCTTCTTGGAGCGGTCGCGGTGGCGCTTGTCCTCGCCGCGCCGGCGCTTGCCGGCGACCCGGACTACCTCCAGGACGTCTGCGTCGCCGACCTCAACTCCGGTAAGCTCACGATTTGCCGACTATACCTCCCTGCAGCTCATATATGTAGATCTTTTAGTCTTTCAGCATTCTTGTTTGTGATTGTCCAACACCTGAGTTGCTAGGCTATAATCCTAGCTGTTACTCTGTTGGAGCTTCATGAGCAAACATTTTATCAAGGAGCTCTTTGAAGGTACACCACTTGCTGACTTTACCCCTTAAGAGGTAGGGAACTGGCGTAAACAGATTTGCTGTTCTTCTTTTTTTTTGAAGAACTAGTCCATGATTGATGTTTTGCGAATTCTTTGATGTGTAAACTGATTGTCCTCTTTGTTTTGCAAGTTTGAAAAACCGACGAAAACAGCTCATAAACTGCGGTTTTCAACTATATCTCATCGGTTCGGGATTCAAAACCGGTCAGTAAACCGTTCTAACTAAAAAAATCAAAAATTTTAAAAAAATTTATGCGAAAAATCGCCTTTCAAAAAAATTTAATTGGTCCGTCGGTTTTTGATTTTTTTTTATTTTTTAACCTTTCGATATATGACGATTTTCGACTCTATTTTTTAAATTTTTGAATTTCGATTTTCGAGGGGTTTTTTTTTCCTGGGGCATATGTTTTCTGAATGGGAGCGCGCTTCGGACTTCAAAAGCCCAAATTGAGTCGGGACTTCGGTTCCGCATTGAAGACGTACTCATGTCTGACGTAGGACAGAATTCACGTTTTGTAATCAATGCTAAACCCAGTGCCAATTCGTTCATGGTTGGATGTAGTACTAGTACGGAAGTACAGATGAGGTCCTCAGGATGGGTGGGAGGCTGGGAGCAGACACAGTTGAGTTATCAATTCCAAACTCAGGCTTACTCAAAAAATCTAGGATCAGCGTTTCCTTTTGAAGCACCAACTGAAAATTTAGTTGGTTTATAGTCTGAAACAATGATTCAACTCGACGAAATTAGTCATGAGTTTCAAGCTTACAATCAATACTGAATCAAAGGTCAAGTTTGAACCTCAGCTTAACTTCATGCTCCTCCAAGGTACTGAATTGGGTTAAAAAGTTCACAATTCATCGTTTGTAGTTTGATAGTTTCTCCTTCAAATTTCCAGTTTTTTCTTCTCAAAACTTCAAAGCCCATACCGTGAGTCGATTATAGCGCGCTGGAAAAGGCGTCCTTGCATTGCAGCACATATAACCGTACAGAGCATGTGCAGATTTCTGTTGCTGCTCCCCTTGCATTTTACTCTTGCAGTCTTCCACGACGTGGATCGCATCATCTGCCGTTCCAAATCCAACGGGAATTTCGCCATACGCAATGTGCGTGCGATGGTGCGAGCTGTCTGACTGGCCTAATCTGAACCGTTCACACGGCCAATCAGACGGCTCGCACGAAGCTTCACGCCGTGCAAAGATATCTTACCCGTTGCGCTCGTTTAGTGTACAGTAAATTCAATATGAGCTGTTTATTCTTTTCGTTCTAATATATCGAATTAGTTATTATTTATTTATACTTTTATTAGTATTATAGTAATAGAAATACTCTTAACAAATCTAGGACTAGATTTAAATTCTACTGTTACTATATACTAGTATAATGTACCATAAATTTTCTCTCTAAGCGTTTGGCGTTGGCATGCGATGTACGTGCAGAGGTGAAGGTGAACGGGTTCCCGTGCAAGGCGAACGCGACGACGGACGACTTCTTCACCAGCATCCTCGCCAAGCCCGGCGCCACCAACAACACCGTCGGCTCCGTCGTCACCGGCGCCAACGTCGAAAAGGTGCCCGGCCTCAACACCCTCGGCGTCTCCCTCTCCCGCATCGACTACGCCCCCGGCGGGCTCAACCCGCCGCACACCCACCCGCGCGCCACCGAGGTCGTCTTCGTCCTCTACGGCGAGCTCGACGTCGGCTTCATCACCAGCGCCAACAAGCTCTTCGCCAAGACCATCTACCAGGGCGACGTCTTCACCTTCCCGCGCGGCCTCGTCCACTTCCAGAAGAACAACGCCGACATGCCCGCCGCCGTCATCTCCGCCTTCAACAGCCAGCTTCCCGGCACTCAGTCCATCGGCATGACGCTCTTCGGGGCCTCGCCGGAGGTGCCCGACGGCGTGCTCGCCAAGGCCTTCCAGATCGACACCGAAGAGGTGGACAAGATCAAGGCCAAGTTTGCCCCCAAGATGAGCTAGACCATGGAGAAACAAAGCCTCAGGCTTTTCTTTTCAAGTTGCATTGGTTGGTTTGTGGGTTCAATTGTGATGCTATAATTGTTAAGCGCGTGTCAATGAGTGCAATTGTGTCGTGTCTTCTTGGTGATCCTTGTGTAAGTGGGGCCTGCAGAACGTACTTAGTAGGTGTGTTTCTTGCAATAAGCTGCAAAGGAGAACAATTTGTTGGTCTTCACCAGCTCAATCATTTTGAAAGAGGAGGAAGATTTGTAGACCATATGTCACTATTAATTAACTTTTCAGTTTAGTCCAGCTCAGCTTGATCTGATCATTGCATGTATGATTTGCATGGCTTTGTCTACTGTACCTACAGCGCAGGGAATGACCTCGATTTGGATTAACTAGTCTGAGCCAGAATGTCTGAGGATCACAACAGAATCCTTATCTTCAGCAAATGATTGAGGTAAACGTCTTCCGATTTGTTGGTCACTTGAGGGGTAATGGAATTTTCTTTTTGAAAGAAATTATTGAATGCAAAAAGGAAGTTCCATTTGCAGGGGGGAAACAAAGTTATAATTAGATATACCCTGAATTAAGTTGCAGATCAAAGAGAATCTCTTTGAGGGAGAAATTCAGAGCCTTAAGGGAGGGAGTTCATCAAATATGGACTTCATTAAATAGAGAACCATCAAAATGATAGTGTTCATACATAAGATTGGAGTGGAAATAAGCTACCTATGGTATTCTCGTTTGGAGATGGGAATGAAGTGGAAGATAAATCAGAGCATAACAACTTTCAGGACGAACTGTGGATGGAATTGGATTTTGCCTTGGAATCCATCAACATTAAAATAAAAAAGGATATGAAAGTGCTACAAATGTTCATATTTTAAGACAATCAACATGTTTAGATATTCAATTACAAAATCTATAACTGGTTGTGCCTTATAAATATCATTGCAGAAATATCTAAGGAGAAACAAATTCTAACAACAAATACTAATCATGGAAGTTCTTCTAAGAGAGGAAGAAAAACATGTGGATCACAGAGTTTTTAATTCATGATAAATTTTCTATCTATCTCTTGTGCAGCAGAATATTCCCATGACAACATTTTTGTTGCAACAAGCAAGACACTATTCAGTAATTAGATTCAAGATGAACGAATATTAAGGATAATTTTAGGTGACAATACATTAAGAAGATATGATATCACAAATATTAACAAGCATACATTGATAAACAACATTATTTGATAGATCAAGACAATGAGGACTTAGGGGTTTTTCATGTCTGCCATCATATGTGCCATAGTTTCCGCAATAGAGGCTTTTCAGTTTTCCATGAAGTTCCACAACTTTGGCACAATGCCCATTTGTTTGACACCAATAACTGATTTACTTCCAATTAGATCTCTTAATCCCTACAAAAGCGATCATGTTGTTATGAAAAGGGTGTCTTCGTATATTATCAGTAACCACGTTGAATTAAATAGTAGAAACCTTTATATTACTTCTATAAGCTCAGCTTTGGCTTTTTTTCCAGCTCTGCATTTGCCCTGCACTCCTTAATGATGAACACCTTGTTAAGAGATTTAATATCTTACGATTCATCATCTATGTCTTTCAGTTTTTGTTTCATCTCATATATCTTTTTGTTAACTCAAAATCTTCTTCACTTATATTCTGCTCCATTACATCAGATTTTCCCTTTAGTTGTTCTATCTTCATCTCAAGTTTTTATTTAGTATCCAACAACTTTTCTATGTCGTATATCTTGTTTGTAGGCTCTATTTTATGTGTGCAATTTGCAGTCACTAGAATATAAATAAATATATGATGAATCACGATAGATGTAACAATGGCCATAGTTTTATTTTCTTCTATCCTTGCGCCTAACTTTTTGGGATACTTTCTATAATTGGATTACTATTTTGTAAATTGAATAATTTCAGATGAACATCCAAATTACTCTCTCTCTCTCTCTCAATAAGAAGTTAAACATCTACATACAACATCAAGGTGATGTTTTAATGTTGTAATAAACTTAGTCCTCTAATCATGCATGGATGCAAAAGTAGTGCTTAATTTCTAGGCCAGATCAAAAAGGGGTGAAGTTAATAGACCAAGCATATTCCACATTCCATTCTTTTATTTATTTTGAGCGGACAAAGCAATTGAACTAGCTTGTTAAAGCAAATCAATCGTACAACAACACATCAGAATCGGAGAAATAATCAAATAACAGATGTAGGCTTGAGATTGTTTTTTATATATGTACAAAATTGGTGCTGCACAAAGTGATAGGGGAACTGCTTACGTTGTAGTTCCCTTGCAAAATACATAGGAAATCTATCCAATAGCAGTGCATCGGGTATTTGGTAGGTTACGTTATGCTACATGTGTTCATGGATTGATACACCTTGAGGTTTAACTTGTGTTTATCTTCACCTTGAAGTTTAATTTGTAGTCACTAGGACATTACGTGTGTTCATGGACTGATACACCTCGAAGCAACAAAACCATATTTAGAATTGAGGTTTTAATGGTACTCAACCAATACCTTGCTATGGATTCAACATAATGAACAATTACTTTTGACACATTTTAGAACCAAAAGCCCAACCATTCTTAGCAACAATACAATCAAAGAATAAACGATGAATAATGTCCAAACCATACAACCGAGGGCTCGGGGAGATCTTAGGACTCGGGAAGGAGGTGGCGATGGGCTCGAGAGAGGAGGCATCGACGTGCTCGGGGGTAGCGGCGACGAGCTCAGGAAGGAGGCCGAGGTCGGTGAAAGAGATTTTGTTTGGGTGAGGAGTGCGGCAGGCACAAACTCTAAAACGATATATATAATAGGGAAGTGTTATGACAGATGGTTCGATTAAAAAATCGCCTATGATAAGCTAGTATCACAGACGGTTCGTGATACAAATGTATGTGAGATTAGCTTATCATAGACAGTTCTTAACATATCATATAGCTTTGACGGTTGTGCTAGCAAAACTGTTTGTAATTAGCTTTAACACAAACAGTTTTTAAAACCGTATATGATAAAACGTCTTATATAAATCTTTTTGTAGCTGTGTCTGATTGAACTAGTGACTATCACGGTGCAGCCACGACAATAAACATATGGTGGTTTCCATGAATGCGAGATTCATTGGATGGATGTGGCAACAACCACGTCGAGTTGGATCAACAGTGGACTTGAGGACGCACGCGATGCCTTGTAAGCGGCTTAATGACCGGACGTCTCCATCGCGAAGTAAATGTCAAGAAGTATTCTCCATAAGTTATATATGCCACAATCTTCTTTAATTCTTGCTAGGGAGTTGCTGTGGACATGCATGTGCTTTGCATGACACATGCACGATACTTGGCATTGGTACGTGCTTACATCATCCATGCATGTGAACTTTTAGGTACGAGCTAGCTTTGTGGGACCCTCCTTTATGGCTTAAAATACCAAATAAGGTTCTATGTGCATACAATACTAGTCTCATAATCAATGATTAGTAAACACATTTACAATATTGTTATCACATCCATATGCAATATTGTACATAAGATAGCGAAAGGTAATTATACAATAAGATTTTACAAACCAATATAAGATGCAGCACAAGATACATAATTCCCGTAGTATGCCCATCACAACCTTCACCAAACTGACAAAGATAAACCTGTGACATCCTGAAAATTTCAAAAATGAGAAAATAAAAAATAAAAAATGGAATTAATTAAATTTTTTTAATTTAAAATGTCATCTTTTTCCTCATTTTCTTGAATTTTAGTCTTTAGAAAAGAAAATTTTCAATATAGAAATCATTTCTTCTAAAATAAACAAACTATGAAAATGAGTTTGAAGTATGATCTTACTTTAAATTTCCATCTTTTCTGAATTTTCTTGAATTTTCGTTCTTAATAAAATCTTTATATTAATTATTTTCTCCTTCTTCAAAATGAAAAACCCAAAATCCCTTAATAAATAAAATATGGAAAAATTTATATAAACCCCAAATTATCTCGAGGTAATCCCCAAAGTTTTTCAAAGGCATGTAGGCTCATTTAGTGCTGAAAAAAAATGAAAAACAATATAATGTGACTATGAATGGCTCAATGTCATAATTATTAAATTTTGCACAGACCTTTAAATATCCTTTAAAATTTACCACATCATATAAAGAACTAGGGTAACTTTAAGGAAAAGTTTCAAAAATAAGAAAGTTTATTGGACTATTTTATAAAATAAAAAACTGAATCAATTTAAAATGCAATATTATCAATGACAGAATTTTATAAAATCATATATGATTTATAAACATCTGAAATGTTTATGGTAACTCCCAATAACCATTAGGATCATACATAAAAAGTTTCATACAAAATTAAGCTTATTTGTTATCTAATAAAAATAAAATCAGAAAACAAAATTTTGGTGCATTAGTCTTGTCAGAATTTTATAAATTTCCACAGATAATATCTTTAGCCAAAATTTATAAAATAGGATTAAGTTCATCTCCATATAATGTATAAAAAATTTGAATTTTTTTTACTAGGAATAATACCTCAATTAATTGCATGAATCTTGGTCTGTCCAGGAGATGAGTAGATCGGTTTGCTCTCTTGACTCACTGACTTGTGGGTCCACCCCTCAGCCCGACCCACTAGACAGCAGCAGCACTGACAGTCTGACCTCTCTATCTTGCCTTCTTCCTCAGCTGAGCCCACCCTGCCCACCCTGCCCAAACGCTGCCTCGGCGGGGATTTGACCTCGATTTCACTGCCACAACAGAACTCCAACGCCGCAACTCTGGCTCCTCTTCTTCAGCCAGCTCTGCCTCGCTTCTACCAAACCGTGCCGCGACAAAGATTACGCCGTGTGAACGTTGCTCCATGCTTGCAGCACCATTTACTGCCTGTTCTGTCACAACAGCTCACCTCTGGCCCTTTCTTCACCTGCGCACAGCCACTACCCCTTCCTTCTGTTCTTCGGTCAATCAAGCAAACCAAAGCACAACCCGTTGCATCGACTTGCCCAACTCTCTGCCACTACCACCCCTGCCATGCCCATGCCTTGCGCCGGCCAAAACTTCATGAAATCCGCGCCGCCCGCAAGATAAAGCCTCTGTCCACACCCTGTAGTTACCGCCATTTTGGTCTATTTAAAGACCGTCCGAGACTTTCCTTAGCACCGTGCCTTACTCATAGATCTCCCCCATCACTCCACTACCTGAGACTACACTCAATTTCCGCCGAGAGTAGCCAAGCACCGAACGAATCTCCTTCGGCCAATCAATCTACCCGATGAGTTATTCTACAATTCATTGGCCTGGTAGCATCTTTAGCTATCTCTCAGACCATTCCTGTGCTTGATTTTAGCTCATTTCATCCACAGCACCGCCACCACCCTGCCCTTTGTCTCCATCTCTGACGCACGGCGGTAACACGACTCGGCCAGCCTCCGTTCAAGTGAACAGGTAAATTGGAACCACCGTGGCTCACTGATGCTTTCCCATCCGTTTCCCAAGCCCTATCTAGCCTAGAATCACCTTCTAACCCTTCGGCCATGGTAGCCACCGCCTGGCCTCGATGGCCGCCCGCCTCCGGCTACCACCGGTCAAACCCGAGCCAACCACCTGCTTTTCTAGGCCGCCCTCCTTCTGGGCGCTCCGCCGACCGGCCAGCACCGTGTAACATCCCAAAATTTGCTCAAATAATATTTTATTGCTTAAATGTGCATTTATGATTTTCTGGAATTTATTTGAATTAATTTTAAATGATGAATATTGACCTTTTGTTCAAATCTATTTAAATTTATGCAAAGTTAAAATAAATTTTTGATAAAAATATTTTATTTAAGTCCAGAATGTCTCAAAGTATTTTTAGGATTTTTCTTGGATTTTTCCAAATAGTTTTAATGCCTAAAACAAGTTAAACGAATTTCTGTATTTATTTAAATTGGAAAAACATGGAAAATGTTTGGAACAGTGTTGGGCCGGGCCCATCCACTGTGCGTTTGGGCCGGCCCATCTTCTGGAAGCTAGCGCCAGGGGCCGTTAGATTTCGCCATCGGCTCGGATTCCGCCACGTCTTGGCGAATCCTGATCGTCCATCCTGCCGCGTGGCGCAACCGGGCGTCGTCTTCTCCGACCAGGACTCGGAGTCCGTCTCGTGGCCGCCGTGGACTCCGCAGGGCAATCGGGCGGCAATGCCCTAGCGCTATAAAAGGAGAGCATGGGCTGCGCAATACCCCAAACGACCGAAACCCTAGATTAGCCCGTGAGAGCGCTGCCGATTCGTCGTGATTTCGCGAAAGTTTGCAGAGCGCCGCCGCCGCGAAGAACCGTCGATTCGCCGTCGTTGAAGTCATCGCAAGGACCGAGACCGACTGCAGCCGTTTCGCCTTCACTCGAAGCATGTGAGACCCTGTTCGATTGAACAGGAACTCCATGTGATTACTGTGCTATTCCCTGGATCAGTAGCTAGCACTCACATGTTTACAACATTCGTACCAAAAAATCATACACGCAAACATATAGAAGATCTTACATAAATAAAATAATTATACAGAGTTCAGTACAAATTTAAACCATTTTAACAGCGGAAATAATAAAAAAAAAACGGAAAACCAAAAGGAACTGAAACTCCAAACAGCCTTGCGGTTGCCCACTAAACCCTCAGGCACTGACTAGGCAACCTAGAAGAGGCTATCGTCAAAACCCCCGAGACACACTGAAAGAAAGCGTCGTCTGCGGATCGCATCTTCTTCCTCCGAGACAATAGATGCAAGATTGAGTACATTGGTACTCAGCAAGACTTATATTGGTTCACAGATGCAAATAAATAATTATGCAGGCTGAGCAATGGACAGGCTATGGTTATTTTGCAGTTGCATGAAAAACATTAAATAGATAAGCATAATAGATTGCAACATCGCATTTTAATAAAAGCAATTGAAAGACAGAATGATAAGCAAATATTCCAGATTTTCAACCCAGTCTACCCGACTGCATATAACCCCGGTGTCGATCCTTTGACACAAAAGATGGTTGAAAAACAGTTTTCAAAAGCCCAACCCATTTTGGAAATCACCAAAACTCTAGCATTGGGAGGATTTTCACCAAGTGCCTATTACCGCGGACGCGGCTAATCGATCAGATTTTTCACTCTGCAGAGGTGTACACTTTACCCACAAGGAATGATCAACCTCTTTTGCGGGCCGTTAACACACTTCCTTGGTGTGTCGGCAAGGAGATCATACAAAGTGTTACATTATTTAGATATGGCTTTACACCGATTGGGCGTTAACCCTCGCCACAAGACAGAGACACTCACCCAAGCCGTGGATCCACATTTATCACACACACACCACGTCTCTGTCCGGGCAAGGCGTACCGTTGCATTGGTATGTAGAAACCTCTGAGCAGACTGACCGGACTGCTGTGCAATCTCCCGCCCATAGATGCAAAGCCAAATCTAAACAACTTATTAAGCTAAGACCGCCCATACAAGCCCTTGTGGTTGCACGAAAACATGGTTCTACAACATCCCATTTGCTCGGTCCTTAATCGACACAGGCGATACTCCACCCTAGCTACGTGCATATCCTTTTGCACAACGGCTAGCGCCAAATAATCACCCGTCAAACCATAATTTTGTTTAAGGGTTTTAGCAAATTATCATCAACCAATTCCCAAAAGATTATATGACGGTTGAAAAGACTGAAAACACCAACGAGAGGCTTAAGCAGGAATATTATTATGCTAGCGGTTATACCCAAACATGACATTAAGTATGTCTAGCTCAATCTAAGGTTTACAAGGTTCACAAGTCCATACAGATTGAGACAAATCATAATTTATAGGATTAACTACAGTTCTAACCCAAAATAGCACTTTTATGGGGAGTTATCCGGATGCACTGTACGTAAGCAAAAACAACATATAGTAGGTGAATTATCAGGCTCAACGTGATCAAGGAGTTGCTTGCCTTGCAAATCACTGTCAGGAATAAAATCCGGATCTGCAGAACAGTCTTCTTCTTCTTCGATGATGTCGGTCTCTACTCGTTGCAAACAAGAAGAAAAAGAGAATATCAGCAAACCCCAAATGGCAAAAAGAAAACAGACAGATAAACAGGTAAACACAATTCGAATCAAACAGGCAACTGCTATTCATGAAATATTTGAATTTAAACATCGAATTATAGATGCTAAAATTATTTGAAATAAAATGATTGTTCATTAGCTACTTTGGAGGATGCAACACTCAAAGAAACAGAGCCCTCTCTGTTTTTCTCAAAAGAACCAAGAAGAGAGCACTTTGAAAAACTATATCATCTAGGGTTATAAACCTAACAAGATTGATGTGCATTAACTACAGAAATTAGAGTTTAAGTCTTGAATTAGCTAGAGAATACCTTAATTATCAAATCTAACAACTTCTTTTAACTTTTAGGGTTTGGATGAAACTTGAAAACTACTGATGAAAAGGCTTGGTTGAACTCTGGACTTAGCTACAAAACTGGCTAAGGAAAAAGGACTAAACAATATTACTTAAGGTTATTGCACTTATGGAAACTAAGTGAACCAAAGCTCTAAAACAGAATATTTTTCATGAATCTGGTAGAACAAACTTTGGTTATCATTTCTACACTATTATTCCAAAATTTATTACTTGGATGAGTTATTTTACACATGGTTGAAAAAGCTTGATTGTTTCAATCATTCAGCAAAACATAAAAAGTAGACTCATTCCCTTAACCTGTTTTTCATACAAACCTTAACAAAATATCATTATTTTTCCAGAATCTACTAGAATATACTTTGTGAAGTGCTTCTATACCATTTTTACATTTCTTGTCATTCATATAATCCATTTTATCATATGTTGAAAAGGGCTATATGAACATAAAAACTAACTTATAACCTTTCAATTTTTCATTTTCATTTATTACTAAACTATTCAACATCTTATATCCATTTTCTTCCTGAAATCAGGGCATGATCTTAAAAACATTTTAAAAGTGAATTTGAGTTATTTTGAACTTGTTCATAGCAAATTACATCTATTTTGGTTATAACTAGTATTGTTTTTCTTAATTGAACAACTATCACAAATACTTTTCCCTAAGTGTTTTCATATGAGCAACTCCCCATGATACATACCTCAATAGAATGAACTTTTAAACATTCAAACTTTAATCTTTTCTTTCATTTACTCAATTTCATTTTTCATGCTTAATATTCATTTTTAAGCAACATGATATATAATAAGGTATCAAAGAAACATTTGGTCTATTTGAAATACTCATAACTCAGAGACTCAACAAAAACTTACTTTTCCTTAATTGGATCCTCCCAAAAATATTTTATTCATATGACCCTATTTACACTTAAGCTTCTCTTTAATTTTTCCTAAAATCACATTTTAGTCATCTACAGAATTTTTTGTATATTTAGAAACTACAGAATTTTATACGAATTTAGAAATCAGTTTCACTCAATTTGGCCAGATGATTCAAAAGTTATGAGCATTTGAATTCCAACCGGTTTCTGAAAATCAATTAAAATCGCAAAATGCGCTTTCGATCGGAAAAAACGGTTTCCTCTGCACGCGCCAAAAACACGTTCAAACCCGCAGGCTCGCGACACTGGTCCCACCGGTCGTGACCGGAGCGGCACTACGGTCTCTTGCTCGCCGGGCGTAACTATCTCCGCCATGGCGAAATGGCGACACCATGGGCACCAAAGACACCGCGCGCACCCATGGGTGGTATCCATTCGCCGGAGGTGGTCGGAAGGTGGCCGCCACCGTGAAGGTGCGGCGCGCCATGACCGGATGGCGAAATCTCGGCTAGAGGCTACGGTTCCGGTGACCTAGGGTTTTTCTAGCTACAGTGACACTAGGGGACGCAGACTCACCGGATAGCTGGGTCAGAGATGAGCCGAAGCGGCCTGCCACCGTGCGCCGGCCGTGAGGAAGAAGAGCGGCGATGCGGCGGCGCTACGAGCAAAAAGAGGCCAAAATAGCGGATGATCAGCAACCCTTGGGTGCTAGAGAAGCTCGAGAAGCAATCAATTCGGAGGATTGAGGAGGAACTCACCCGATTCAACGTTTTCCCCCTTTTCGGGTTCCTCTGTCTCAACGAGGAAGATGATGCCCCTTGAGGCTCTCGACTCGGCAAAATGGTAAGGTGAGGTGCATGAGGGCACGGCGACGCAATTGCAAGGCTTAAAGCTGAAGGAAACCGATCGATTTCGCAGTTTTGGGCGAACTGCACCGGTCGGCTTCTTCTGTACCGAGCGCAACGAAGCTAGCCTCGCCTCCGAAATGGCTCGACCGGGACCAGGTGGGCACAGGCGAGGAGAAGGGGCTCTACTCGCGACGTGGAGGGCTGAGCTTGCGCCGGACGGGAGCAGGTGAAGACCGGACGCGAAGGACGGCGGCGTCTGCGACTCGGCTCGACCAGGGGCGAAGAAAGGGGAAAGAAATCGCGAATCGAGGTCGACATGTGGGACCGGGGCCCACAGCAGCGAGACAGCCTCGCCTCGGTGACCAGTAGCGTCAACGCTTCAACAGGCCGGGCCCACTTGTCGATGAGATAATCGATTTTAATGTGATTTGGTGAACGAGATTTCTCTAGAACTCGGATTTGTTTAAGCCTTAAAAAAATTCAAGATTTTTCCAAACTTTTTGAATAATTCGTAATGAGAGTCACACGTCTACTGGAAAATCTTGAGACAAAAAATCATTTTGGGCAATTTGTTAAAATTCTGACACTGTACCCTGGTTCTAAACTTTGATTTTGGTTTTTGATTTAATTACAGGTTCATTTTATAATATTTATTTTGAAACTTTTTGGAGAGGTTCCAATCCTTATAATTGGACTACTGTAAAATTTTCAAATCAAAAACACGAGCCATTATTTTATAAAAATTGTGACAATCATTTTCCTTACATTTTGGACCCACTGTATTTGAATTTTTAAGAGGCTTATTTCAAATCATTTAATTATAAAAATTTTATCAGTGATGCATAATATCTCTAGGGATTTATATAAATTTTATTGGCTTTTCTTGACATTGGTTAGTTTTCTTTCCACTTTTTGATTCACTGTTTTTAGTCAAAAAGTAGATACATATTTTATTTAACTTACCCCTAAGTTTATAAAAATTCTAGTTACTGGTCAAACATTATGACCAGCTCAAATAGGACTCAAATAAAATTTTCTAAATTTTATTTTCATCTTTTTACCTTTTTCTTTGTTTTTCCCTTTTTATTAAATCTTTTCCCATAACACAAAATCTAAGAAATTCTAATTGGAGCAAATAATACCTAGAATTTCAAGACCATTTATATTAAAATTTAAACTGTTTGTTTTTTCACTGTTCCAAACTTTCAGGTCGTTACAAAGCACCTCGTGCGCGCGTCAGATCTGCCAGAGCGGCGCCAGAGAGGGAGATCACCGAGGGTGTCGCCGCCGTCGAGGAAGAAGCTGTCGCCGCGGTCGCCCAAGTGCCCAAACCTTAGATCTGTTCGCGTCATCAAGTAAGCAAGGCCGCAGGCATGCCGTAGGTAGTCGGGCCGATCGCCGCCGATGACCCTAGGTTCCTGCGCCACCGCCGTCGACGTGGCTTGCTAGTTCGTCGCCGCGTGTCGCCACGTGGATGACAGATCGGACTGGACAGCGACGTGGCGCTGGCGTGGCGTGTCGGGTAAGCAGCGCGGTGGCGTCCAGTCGGCATAGTGTGGGACCCGCACGTCAGTGGCCCAAGCGCGCGTGAACCGGGTGCATCGTGAACCCAAGGAATCGTGGACGCAGTCTATGGACCGAGGGGACACGTGTTAGCACCGGAGCGCTTCGGACCAGGGCTGACGTCATGATGACGCAATAAATCTGTTTTCGATTTAAAAATAAATCTGTTAATTCTGATTTTCTAATTTCAGTAATTTCAGTATTTATTTCAAACTTCAAAAGGCTATATCTTTTGCATCGTAACTCGGATTTGAGTGATTCAAATTTTTAAAAATTTGTAAAATTGAGATCTATTTAATGGTGAATTTTATTTGATTTTTAGAGTTCATTTGCTCTCTGTTTTGGTATTTATTTGCTTTTCTCCTTCGGTACGCGTAGACGTTGAATTGTGCGACGCTTCGGAGGAAGATCCAGCAACTCAAGAGCAAGTTTCAGAACCAGATCAGGACCTATTCCAAGGCAAGTTGTGTTTTGATCATGTTGAACCCATGTTTATAAAATTTCTATATTTGTTTTACCCTATTGCATATATTTCAAGTATACAATTGGTTCAAATTAGATTGGGTTTAGCTAATATACCAGATTGATTTATACCCTACCTTGTCATTGTATGCCATGATCCATTGTCACCCTAGATTGGTTCAATATAGTTGGTTAGTAAATATAATCAACATGGTATTGTTAGATCGTATTAGTTGCTTAGCCATGCCACGTCATCACATGTGTTGGAATAATTGATAATTAATCTTGATTAATGGAATATGGAACAATGTTATGAACTTGTGTGTCATGTGGGATCACACGATGAGATTGAGTTGTTGTGGCGAGTCATGTCACGCAACGATGTTGAATTGTTGATAGCACGTGGTGCTTGGTAATCAACTGGGTGATAATCATTTAGATTGGGGCAAGTGACAAGGGGCGAGGATGCCAAGGTGGGCCCGATGGGCAGAGGGTATGTGGATGTCTTGCCTTGATCACTCTAAGGACTTAACCTTGCAAGCCTTTGACCTGAGTTAATCATGCAACCACATGTCTGGTATGGGCCAGCCTAGCTGAGTAATTTGCAATATCTTAATTTTGGTACTATCGTGGTCGGTGTGAGTTCCCGAGTTATGGAGTAATTCACATGGCGCAAGAGGGGGGCCCTGGATGTGGTAACCAGTCCCACCAGTGTTGAAACCTTAGCGGGTAGTATCGGGTTAAGCCAGCGCATTGTAAAGGCTTTGTTATAATCACTCGCCTTGGTGGTGTTTGGTTGTATCACGTGGGTAAAGTGCATAACCTCTGCAGAGTGTGAAACTATTCGGATAGCCGTGCTCATGTATTGAGCAATGCTCGGGAATTACAGTTAAGGGTTAGCTTAATTAAATGGACAATTTGGTTGGGATGGCGGAATGCCATGTGGAAGATGGAATTTGACTTAGGATTGGAAACTTGATTTACTTGAGAAATACTGAATTTATTTATTATTGCTATTTGTTTCTGATCTTTACAATCTATTTATTATACTTGTTCATAAATGTCGCTTATTGCAAAATAGCCATGATAGCCTATCCATTGGAATAAGCCTTGCATATAGATATATAGAATTGCATTCTGTGCACAACTTGTTGAGTGCTTAAGTACTCACCCTTGCCAAACAACCATAATCAACAGTTGAAGAATCTACACCTATGTTGGAAGAGTAAGTCCAGGAAGACACGAGTCATTAGGGTCTGAGCCTTGTCGGTTGCCTGTGGTGAACTGATGAGCTATCTACGTTTTCTACTTTCCGCTGCTTAATTATTAGCTTATATTTCCAATCTTGCCCTGCGTGGCTTAATAATGTAAGTCGGTCATAAGATCATACATTTAGCTATATAAATAAATGAACTATTATTCTATTATCGTTGAGTATGATGTGATATGTACCGATGTTGAGCTGAGTGCACTAGCGTTGATCCTGGGACTAGTGCGGTAAACATAGTGGGTTCGAATCAGTCGATTCGGGTCCTTACACACCGGCTGTGCATCACCGCCAACGGGGAGCCCTAGCCGTGCCTCTGTTTTCTTTCACCGACTAGTGGGGCCAATTCGTCAGCCAGCGTGAAGAGGAAGAACGGTTCGAATTAGTGAATGCGTTTCCCCATTTAGAAGACATATTTTCATATTTTACGAGAATTTCCAAACCCTACAACATTCATGTTTTAATAATTTTTGTATTTTATCTCCAATTCCAGTAAAATAAATATTTATTTAAAATGATGTAGTTTCATAATATGCAAAAATATTTATTTTTGAATCAAATTTTGAAATATTAGATTTAAAACTTGAATAGAACCCTATTATGGACACTATTGTAAATATGAAAACTACAATTCCTAAAAATATTGAATAATTTCCATATGCTCCTGAGACCATAATAACAGATAGTAAAGACAAGGAAAAGAAATATTAGTAGAGATATATTTATAAGTTAAGCACGAGTTTTTAAGCTTATTAAATTTTCTTTTAACTAGCGGCCATGCTAACTAGGGTTTTTCTACAGTCTGCACGGCTCTGATACCAACTTGTATGGCCCCCATTTTTGATATTAAATATCAACAATGGGTTCCCTGTGCATACTGTACTAGTCCCATGATAAGTGGCTAGTACACACAGATTACAAATTGAAATTACATCCATACACAATAATATTACATACGCTAAGCGTCTTGAGATTACATAATATTATTAGAAGCCAAAAACTTGAAACTAGCAGCGAAAACATTATTTCTCTTGTAATATGCCCATACACCCTCAGGTAACAGACAAGGTAAAGCCCCTAGAAAAGATCGTCGTCATAACCCCCATATCCTGTATGGTCATAAAAATCATCGGGGTACTCGGTATCATCACCTAAAAATAACAATGATAGCAAGATTGAGTACATTGTGTACACAACAAGACTTATAGTGTATCACAAATGCAAGTATAAATAAATGCAGGCTATAGCAATGGAGAGGTTTCTACATTTATTTTGCATTGGCAAATTAAAGCATAATCGTATGCTAGATTGCAACCAAAATTTGTAAAAGAGCATCTATTGTAATAATAAAGTATTTTCATAATGTTAAGATCATATTGCAGTCTACCCGACTGAATCCATCCGTCTCCATATCATCCCCTGACAAGGATTATATTTCAAAACACCATTCCCCACCAAATTATTTTTGGAAATATTAAAACTTTAACCATGCGATGACGTTAACAAGTGCCTTTGACCGTAGGTACGGCTAATTAATTAGATTTACACTTTGCAGAGGTGTACAGCTTTACCCACAAGAAATGATCTACCATTTTTGCGAGGCCAGTTGACACTCTTCCTTTGGGGTGTCGGTATGGAGATCATGACATAACCGTTACATTGCCTAGACCTAACTTTGCACTAGCCCGATGACGTTGAATCCTTGTTATGGAGAAGATACATGACAGTGATTCCCTGTCATGTAAAGTAGTAACACGAGCAGTAAATCCATGTGATAAGAGAAGTAATTCCCTGCAGTAAGGGTTTCTCTCCATACCAAGACGTACACCATTATACCGACATGCATTTACCCACACCGAAGTATGGAAGCCGCTCACAAGCAAACCTAGAAAGGATTGCTCATACTATCTCCCGTCTACCAATGTGCAAAGCTAGATCTAAGCAACTTAATAGATTAAGACTGCCCATAATAGCACCTGTGGTTGTACGGTTTTTTTCGCTTGAAAACAACCTATAGCTCGGTCCTTAATCCGATACGGGCAATACTTCTCCCTACACTACGTACAAGTCTAACCCTTGCACAACCGGCTATTGCCAATAATTGTCCGCATCTAAATCATAGTTTTATTTTTAGTTTTTAGTCAAATTATCCACAACCGTCATCATAGCATATCCAACATTTTCAAATTCCCAAGAAGCAGTTTTCATTTGATCATCTACTTCGTTGCTAAATAAGCATGGCTAAGCATGATTATTAATCGTATATACCCAAATTGACATTATGTAATGTTTACCCTTTTTCTATAGTTATCAAGGTTCTCATGTCCATACTTATCAAGGAAGTTCCATGAAATATTAGGTATATCTACCAACATTCCAATATAGCATTTTTATGACAAGTACGCGCATGCATATTAATTTTGCAAAGCATTGAAAAGTAGATATTTGAAATAATAGGGTCAAGATGATCAAGGGGGTGCTTGCCTTGTCGATCGTCATCAGGTATAAAGTCTGGATCGTCGGCGAGGTCGTCGTCTACTAACTCAGGTTCATCGTAATCTACTCGTCGATCAACAAGAATAACATACAATAAACAACAAACCAAAATAAGAGCAAAAAGAAGACATATAGAAAATCCAAATAAAATCTTACTCATAGAAACAGGAGTGTTCATTAGTGAGATTATGATTCGTGTTTATGTGGTTATACTGTCTTTTTATTTGTGTTTACCTTTACTACTTTTGGACTAAATAGTATCAAGTGTTTCTTGCTTCATGTGAATTATTCATTTTATTTTTAACAAACTTTAGATGCTAAAATTATTTAGAGTAGAAAGATTTATCTCACAATGATAGTATAAAGTAGTATGTTGTTAATAGGATTAAGATGCAAAGCAATATATTTATAGACTTTTGAATTAAACATTTATCATCATACTTCTTGCTGCTATTCTATTATGAATGCATAACATATTAAGTTATTTACTAAATCTTCATGTATTAATTATTAGATGCATGTATGTTCTTATATGAACACACACACACACACACACACACACACACACACACACACACACATATATATATATATATATATATATATATATATATATATATTTATGCTCTTTACACTAGAACACAGCCTATTTGCATAAACCATTATCTATCCAATATTTTTACCTAGCCTAACATCATACTGCCATCATGCTGAAAAGAAATAAGTTTACCAACCTTCTGAAATTCTTTTCTATTATTTTATTTATTATTGTATAATTAATCTAATAATGACAGATTTTAATAGAAAATACCTAAAACAAACTAGATATCCAAATATTTTTATATATATGGGGTCCTAGAAGAATGAGGATCATAGCAAAATTGGTTCCATACATATTCAACTTTATTTGCAAAGTTTCTATATTTAGTCTATTTTCATACCTTCTATATACCTCTGTATTTAAATATTTTTCCAGAGTAGATTTTCAAAATGTTTTTTCATATCCTGGAATTTCTTGATTTTAGATGAATTTAGAAATTGGTTTCATCTCATTTGGATTTCAAATGCAAAAGATATTCAAGTTTGAATCTAAGTCAGTTATGAAAATCAAGAAAATAGCAAAATACGTTTTCAGAGTACTGAAAGCGTCTTTTGCTTCACGCCAACAGTTTTCGTTCAAATTTGTCTCAGCCACTGACATCTCGGGCCCGCCCGTCAGCGTAACAAAACAGGGCACGAGCTAGAGCTCACCGCCGGCGAGGATCCGGCGATTCTCCGGTCTGGCCGAGGGCATGGCTAGCACCAGGGCATCCTTGTGCACCTGATGGTGGTACCTATTCGTACCGTCGACCAGCCGGACCACCTCGCCACCGTGGCTATGCGGCGGTGGAAGAGTCGGCGAGCTGTGTCAGCGACAAAGGGTTTCCCCGACGGAATCGGTTCTAGTTCTAGCATCAGGGGGTACTAAGCAATCCATTTTGCCTACTTGGAGTTGCAAAGGTTTGTAGAATGAGCTCACCAGTGTTCACTGGTTTTGGAGAAGAAGGGGGCTCGGTGACGACGAAGCTCTGGTTGAAGATCTCTGGAAACAACAGAGGGCTTTTGATCACAATAAGTCACTGATGCTAGTGTGGAGCTTGATTGGGAAGTAAATGAGTGTACCGACTACAATCAAGACGATCCCGATTTCTAGGGTTCTTCGGCAGCAAAGAAATCATAGCAATTGGAACGACTCGGTGGATGAAACTGGATGAAACAAGAGGGGAAATGACGAGTACTCTTCTGTGAACTCAAGCCAGTATTTATAGTCGAGGGATTCGCTGTAGATAAGCCCGTCACCTGGTGTGAACTCGGTGGGGTTTTGCGGTGCTAGAACAGGAGCTGGTATGGGCGGTTTGCGGGAAATCCGGGCAAGGCGATGCGTGGCAAGGTCTTGATGAGGCGGTTTCCTCGGGCGGTGCGCAGATGCAGCGGTGGCGCGGGCTACAGGCGAGATTTTTAACTCGCTGCTCTGGCCAGAGGAAGAAGACGAAGGTAGGCGCTGCGACTGACAGGTGGGGTCACTAGAAGACCGGTCCCGCATGGCAGTGAAGGAAGAAGAGAACTTCGGTTCCAACTGCGAGCACGGTTGATTTGGGTTCACTGAATCTATTACCTATATAGTCAGTAAATTAATGAGAAATTTACTGAATTTATTAGAGATAAGCTAGAACATATTGTTAAAATTTTAGACCAATTGGACGCCTGTAGAATTTACAAAAATTCTGACAGTGCACTGTGCACAGATTTACGCATTCTATTTTATATTTATTTAGGTCTTTATATCTCATTGCAAATTTTCGAAACTTTTTTTCAAGGTTCCTTATGGCTACATTAGCCTCCTTTAAAATTTTTAATTTCATATTATTGATATTTTATTTACTAAAATTCTGACATTGGTATTTCTAGATTTTCAGCTTTTCTATTTTTGAATTTTTATATATATCAAATTTAAATATTATCTCATGATATTTTTACTGTTGATGTCCAATCCAGGATGATGATAATATAAAAATTTTCACATCGAATTTATGGAAAATAAATTGCTGACATATTTACTATTGTTAGTCATGATTCATTAAATTACCTTTTTTTTCATCTTTTAGTACTTTGACATGAATTTTAAATTATATTTTAGGGTTTTGGATAACTCCACGAATTTTACAGGGATTTTTCTTATTTTTTGTTTTACAAATCTTTTCTTATCACTTATGTAAGGTTTGTGTGATTAACAAAAGAGACTTTCCCTTTAAGCAATAATTAAAGAAACTCAAGAAAATTCAGAAAAACCTGGAAAATGCAAAAATTAAATTTGATTTAAATCTTTACTTGATTTCTTATTTTTATTAGATTGGCAAGATGCTACAGTCACTCGGTATAAGTTAAAAAGTTCTTGCCTTCTGTACATGGCCAACTGTGATAACCCGGGGGTTATTAGTTAATTAAAAGCAATAAAAACATGATTAGGCAAGATAATAAAATGTAAGGGGTTTGAGAATTGTCGTCAGTCCCATAGTGAAGGTATCGCTCATCGATATACCTGATCTATCCGGGGGCTAGATCAGCACCTCTCGCTAGATCGGTGTTCATCATTCGGCGCTTTAGGATCTTACCGGGTACGGTTGCGGGTACCGTTAAGTTTTTGAGCGAGTTATGACCGTAGTGCCCTTAGGGACTTTAGCCAACAGTAAAAGCCCAAGGGCAAGATGGTCTTTATGCCCACAAGAGAGGTAAATAAAGCCAGCCTTATGCCACCCCAAAGCCAGCCATTCACCCACCAAGAGGCAACAAGCCATCCAGCTCATTCACAGCCAGTGCTCTCACACAAACTGAAGACACCATATCTAGCCTTCCCCTATTTCCACCGAGCACAAGAGCCACAAGCAAGCTTCCAGCCGAAGGGAGCAAGGAGAAGAAGTGGAGTACCTCCAGAAGAGGAAGATCAACCAGAAGAAGAAGGCCATCCCGAAGAGGAGGAGATCATCCAGAAGCTAGCCGAAGGAGGGGAAGCCAGAAGCTAGCTCGGCCAAGAGGGAGACAAGCCAATGACTGCAACCTCTTCAACCTCATCATCAACCCCATCCCCAGCTAGCTCTACAACCAACCGAACCACCAGGTGCACTCCACAGTAGCAACAGTACCAGTTCATGTGTGCAAGTGGTGGATCGGGTCTTTCCTGTGGTCTCAGTAGTTAGGAAGCCACTAGAGTAGTATCTGTTCTTTCTCATGAGTAGGTCAAACCTTTCCCAACGTCCATCATAGACCCCAACATCTTTCTAGCAGCATCAGTAAGCAAGCAAACAACAAAAATGAAAATAAAAGGGGTTGAAACCCTAGCTTAGCCTCCAGTTAAGCCAGTGAGCAGCAGAGGGGGAGTAGAGCGGCGGGGATGAGTTGCGTTCGGGCTGGCGCCGATCATGGAGAAGTGAGGAAGGGAGTTGGCCGAACCGGCGCAGCTGCGGTCGGGGTCGCGCGAGCCAAGAGCGGCCGGCCAGTGCCGAGCCGAGTAGAGGCGTAGGGAGGAGCTTGGCCAGGAGATGTGGTAGCCGAGCAGGGGGAGGAAGAGTAGGGAGAGGAGGAGGAGAGGAGTGAGGCTGGCTCGGGTGGGAGAAAAGAGGAAGGAGCGGAGCAGCTGAGGCAAGGCTTCGGCCAGGGCTAGAAAAGAGAGAGGCAGACAGAAAAGAAAGAAAAAGAAAGAGAAGAGAGAAGGAAGAAAGAAAAGAAAAGAAAAGAAAAGAAAAGGGAAAGAAAGAAGAAGAAGAAGAAAAGGAGAAAATGGGGAGAGAGAAAAGAAAAGAGAAAAAGTGAGGGAGAAAAGGGTATGAAAAATAATTCGTGCCACAGACCGCATTGATTTTGTTGATCAACTTGCAGATCGTGTAAAAATCGACAACTGGTATGAATTAAATAAGTGCCAAGATAAAATTGTATGGTAGATCAAAAATTGGTTGGACGCCAGAATAAATTATTCACCTTAATTGCCCTAGTTAATGCTTTTTGCTTTCAGGATCAGACCTGAGCATTCCAGCCAATCAGATCCAGGATACGAGTGAGGCCGGTTATATTGATCCTAATCAAGCCAAGCTTTCCTTTAATCATGTCTTGTGAAATGTTTTCAACTGCTTTCATGCTTATCTATATCATCACTGCATTGAAAAATATATATTGCAATTAAAAACCTTAAATCAAACTTTATGGTTTGTGAATGAGTTGATGAGATGATAAATAGAATTTCGGAAATGATGTTTGGCTCATCCAACGAATGGAGCCGTGAATGTGTTCGTATCTTTAATTATGGTTGGTAGAGGGCGCCGATGAGATAGGAATAGTCGGCGGGGTCCTCTACATAGGCTATAATATAAGGTCAATCAACTACACTCGGGCAATGAGTTGTATTCCAGTATCAACCATAGTGAGTGAAATCGGTCGAAAAAGGTTGTCGCTATGAAGGCATTATGATCTCCACATTGTTGGTTATATAGATAACTAGGAGTGTGAATTTGAGTATGTCAGGAGTCCCAGTGATGGATACAATATCAGCTGCGGTTGATCAGGCGCTATATGTAAAGCCTAGGGGAGTATCAGCGCTGCTGCGGTAGCATGGTACAACTGGTACGTTGAGGGTATGTGGGGAACAGTCGAGAACACCACTACTCTTCGGCTACAAGGGTTGGAGATCTAATGTTGGATTAGTGATAAACATTCTGGGTCCTCATAGGATGGGGTCGCTATGGCTAAAAATGATATGAATCTGCGTAGGGTTAAAATCTCGAATTCAAGCCTGTCTCTTGGATTGGAGGCTACGGAAGCTAAGTCTGTCTCATATACGAGTGCTAGTAGCTGGTTTTGAAGTTTAAAATAAACAACCCTTAAAGAAAACCAAAAATCTATTTTTGTAAAAATGTATGTGAGGGAAGGTGAGTATTAGTTGGAATTTGGTTGGTTTGAGAGAAGATCATTTACTGCATTTGCTAATAATACTTGCTGAGTACTTTTGTACTCACTCTTGCTAAATCCCCCTTTTCTAGAGAATGGCCCTGGTGCTCAAGCTTCTGGATGGATTGACGAGGGGCTGAGTTCTACCAGGAGGAATAGAGGAGATGAGTAGCCTGCATCGCCTTCGTCAGTCTTTTGGTGTAATAGTATCTATGTTATATCCTTTTGTTGTACAAGGATCAGTGTATCTATGTAATGGGCATATAGCACTCGATGTTTTGATTAGCTAGCATGCCGAGATTCGCATAATTATCCCGGTATGGTGACAGTTCTACTGTCGTTACCCTGGGCTAATTATGCGGGTCGCCACACCAACCAATGTTACGCAGGATCTTGTATTAACCTATAATTTTGCACAGCTGTTGAAAAGGCAGAACATACTGGCAACGACATTCTGTATTTCTGAGAATGCGCCTTTTTTCCTTAACAGTCAAGACAGGACCTAGTTTTACTGAAGATGCTATGGGACGGCTTGCTCAAGGAACTAAAGTTCTAGCGTAAGGTGGCTATGAAAGAATATTTAAGCAGACGTTCGAGGTTGTTTCAGATGAGTAGCTGAAAATATCTTATGCATGCATGCTACCTATCAACATCTGCTGGTCCTGTCATGGGAGTTCTGTACATTTCTAAAGCTAAAATTGCATTCTGCAGCGACAACCCTCTTTCTTACAAAGCTGGAAATAAAACTCTACGGAGTTACTACAAGGTAAGGGTTAATTCACTTGTAGCATTTATATACTGCTTATGAAGTCAATCCTCCTTTTGCACTTCACTTTATCATGTTTTTTATTGGTTTGTGCCTATAAGCCAAGTCTCAGGATTGTTGTAGTTTGTATTCCTGTATTTTGTGGAGTGTAACTTACTGCAGGAATTTGGTTCTTTTGATAGAAAGGGGCAAAACTGCCATTGGTTATATTCTTCTATAAAAGAAAGCAACATCGTTAGCACACCCATATATCAAAAACAAAATTTATACAATACATGTAACTACCAGATCTGACATGACATAGTGCTACATTAAATATCTGCATCTGGAATTCTTCTTACAAATCAGAAAACGTGGACAGCCATGCATATGTAAATTCAAATTTTAAACTTGACCACTACATTGGTATCCTGTAAATATTGGTAGTTCAATTCAGTTCCCTAAACTGAGTAGTTATATCCTAGATCACACTAGATATGAGATTATGCATTTTACCAAAGCATACTGCTGGACTTAAAAGAGTTATTTGACCAAAGAGAACAACAAAGGTACAAAAATGACATGGTTTTTGGTTATACTATGAGCAACCGAGTTTCAGCCATCAAATACCCGAGGCATGCCTAGCTCCAAAACAATTTGAGCTAAATAAGAGCAATGTCAAATCAAGTCCCTATAACTTATGTTTTCCCGATTCATGATCATAGGCATAGCTAAACAAGCTAAGATATTACTGTGCATTACAGAATGTAATATCCCGAAAAATGCAATAATATAAAAATTCATATTTTGAATTTGAATATATTTGTTTCTGATTTTTCCTGACATTATTGGGATTTATTTGGATTTCTTTGGATTTTTGTATTGAATGAAAAATCAAACAACTAGAATTAAAGAATGGATAATGGTAAAAAGCTAAAATGGTAAAAGTAAAAATTTGGAAAAATTACCATGGAACACTAACCATGCTGGTAAGTCAGTAAAATCAACATGTAAAATTTTATGCACAGAAAAGTGGGTAAATAAATGAATGACACCTCTTTTTGACTAAAAACAGTGCAAGCCAGAATTAATAAAAAATATTAGAAGTTTATCTGGATCTGTAAAAATTACCAAACCACCCTCAGTGTAAAATCTATCCCTGTTAAAAATATTAGGATTTTATCATGTCGGAAAAGCCCTCTAATAATTCAAAAACAGAAACAATTAAAAACTAGAAATCCTAATGTCAGATTTTTATAAAATATTAACTTGAGGTTTTGACTTGAAATGTTTATGGAGATATCCTTAAGACCAAATTAATCCCTATAAAAAGTTTGGAAAATAATTAATATGATTTAAACCCCTAAATAAATAAGATACCGAAATACAAATCATGTACAAGTCCACAGTGTCAGAATTTTAAATAATTCATTAAAAGATATTTTGGCCTACAAATTTTACTGAAGTAAGAAGACTACCATTATAGGTCGGTAAAAAAGTTTCACAAAATTTAGACAGAGAATAGATGCAAATTTAATGATCACATGGAGCTGTTCAGGCTGAAGTCTATCCCTTGACTCACCTTCACCCTCTGACATGTGGGCCAGCCACCTTTCCGTAACGGTTCGCTGGAAGCAACGGGAAACAGCTTCTCACACTGCCCGGTGGTCCCGGCCCCACTCGTCAGTCCCTGACTTCACAGCCCCCTCTCTTCTTTTCCCCTCGACGACCGAGTCTCCCGAGCCTTCGCGCCGCCTTCGCCCAATTCAGTGCATTTGCCGCGCCGCCCGCTCGATCGCTGCCACGCCCTACCCTTGGTTCTCCCGTGCCATGCCCTGACCAGCTCGCGTCACTTCTTGCCGCCGAGACTTCACGCCAAATCGTCGCCTAGCAACAGAACCGAGCCGCAAATCTTTTTCGGCGTTCAAACCCTGTGAATCCATCTAACGCCGACTATAAGTACTGGGCTAGCATCACAATGAGCCGCTTTTCCCTTACTGACGAATACTTATAACAGGGGTACCCCAACGGCCCAAAGCGACGAGCCGGCAGCCTCAAGCACAGCTCAAGCCCAACAGGCCGCTCCCAGCCCACTACCGACCGAAGCACCTGCAAGGCCACACGAGACATCCCTTCCCGACCGACCGAGCGGGGCTCCCGACCCCCGCCGCGAGACGGGACCCCCCGGCTCCGACCAAGCAGGGCTCCCGACCCCCCGCAGCAGGTCGGGATCCCCTGACTCCGATCGTGCCAAGACGACCCCTGCCAAGGGCCGCGTATCAAAGCCTCTACCAGACAATAGCCACGCACTTACGAACGGGTCAATCGGTGACTATACAAGGCGGTGGCTCCTTCCTAGAAGGTTTAATGATCGACCAAGTCATGCTCCCAATCCCATTAGCTACCACATACAAGACGAAGACACGCTCTCTCCCGAGGCAACTCCCACGTCATGCGCAGCAACGTCAACACTCGTAAGGTTCGTAGAGGGCAGGTACGCCGTTTCCCGGGGAAATACCTAACCGCTCTGACCGACTAAGCTACCGACCCAGCATGGGCAAGACGGGCGATGATCAGTCAGCAGAACGGAGGACCGAAGCCTCTTAGTGTAGGTCGTCTTGTCCTTTCCCAATTCTCGATGTAACCTGCCCCTTCCTTTCATATAAAAGGAGGCAGGAACCCCCGTAGGAAGGGCGGATCGCAATCGAACCCATCTCGCTAAGCCATTAGCACTCTCGCTTGTAAACTTTGTGCAGTCATCTGTACTAAAGGGAATACAACGCCACCACACGAACTGGAGTAGGGACTTTCGGCCCAAACCAGTATACATCTTGGACTTCTGAGTCTAACCATTCAGGGAGTGGAACGCGCGGCCCCTTAGACTTACAAATTTACTTGCCGGTGCTCGAAACGCCGACACTTACCATTCGCCAGCTCGAGCTCAAAAGCCAGGAATTCTCCCTTCTTCATCTCTGTTGTCAGAACACGCAAAAAAAGGGGATTCGGCGATTGAGCAAAACCGGTAAGCCTCAATCAAATTCCTCGCAACCGTGGCATTTCTGGGCATTTATGAGCCTAGCTTGCTCATCAATTTCAGTTCTCCCCTGCTGATCAATCGCCACCACTGTGCCCATTTCTTCCCCACGGCTGGCGCACGGTGGCACACTTCCTCAGTTCATCCCCGCTCCAGACAACCGGCAAAATGGAGTGCTCTGGCCTCGCTGATGCTTAAACCTCCATCGATTCGACCGGAAACCCGCTACCTTTCTTCTCCGGCGAACTCCTCCTCCCTCCGCCGCATGCCGCCGGTGGCAGCTCGCTCCGGTCGTCCCTGCCGGTGAGCGACCCCACCCACGGGTGCGCCAAGGTTCCCTGGTGCCAGCCGTGCTGCCCATTCGGCCGGACCCTCGCCGGAGAGCCATCGCCGTCGAGCCCTAGCCGCTCCTCTGCTTTCAGTCGCTGCCGCGTGGGACCCCTCTGTCAGCCGGTTAAGTCATTCTCAGCTCATTCGGTAAAAGACGCTTCCCTGCTGAGAAAGCGTATTTTCATTTTTTTCAGTTTATTTTGTATAACCGAAATGATTCAAATGCCTGTAGATTTTGCATTGTAACTCCAAATGAGATGAAACAAAATTATAAATTCATCTAAAATCTAATTATTTCATAATATGGAATAAAATTTTCAAAATGTTCACTGGGTAAATTTGAAATTCAAATTTGAAAGAAAGGGCTAAAAACACACTTCATATTAAAAAGTTGTAAACAAACTTAAAAATGAATGGAACCAATTTTAGTAAAATCCTCATGCTTCCAGGAGTTCAAATATATAAAAATATTTAAATTTCATTATTTTTTGAAATACCTTCTAATAAAGATTGTTGTCAATGCACTAGAAATTCAAATAAACATAATTTGAACAAAAGAAATATGGAATAAGTAAAATTTAGTTTCTAAATATTAGCATGGCAGTAGGATACCTGAGTTTGCCAAAATATTTAAGAAATGAACTTGATTTGAATTATCGTGGAAAGTATGAAATAATTTAAATGTAAAGTGTGTATATATGTATAGCATACAAAGTCAAATGGTTGTAATATGGATCAAATGAATTCAAATAGTAACCAAACCAGTTTTATTATACCTCTGGCATTGCAAGGATTTCAGATTTAAAATAATATTTAAATATTACTACATAAAACAGTAAATGATCAATAGTTAAAGTGTAAATAATTGCATAATTGGAATAGTTATAACTTACACAAACAAACTCTGAATTTGATGAAACCAAATCCAATAACTTTGAAAAATAGTACTATTACTGTTTTTACAAAAATACCTTATGTTTGTGAAAGAATGAAATAAAATAACGATAAACCCTAATGAATTCTTATAGGAAAACACTTCGGGTAGAAGCCAAATATCACGGTATTAATTTTAAAATGCTATTAGTGTCATAACCTGTCAATGCCTGAAAAATGAGTAGATTATCCTAGGCGGTGTAGTCGCAAACTTGTATCAAAAACTGAACTCTTATCGAGTAAAAATTGAACCATCAAGCTTTTTCGTCAACCCGTAGAACCTCTCGTCTAAATGCAAAAACTATGGAAATTAGTTTAGAAATGATGTTTGGGATATGGTCTACCATATTCTGGAAAAATATTTTATTTACAACTTACTTTTCAATTAAATCGTGCTAGTGGAATACCCCTAGAAAGTATGAATGTCGTAACCTTTAATGTCACATAAGCGTTTTCAGTTGTGAAAATAATGTCTCGTCTAAACACTAAAATGTATGAAATCAGCCTAGATTTGTTCTTCAAAGTATACGCTATCCTATTTCGAAGAAATAATCTTAATACGTCATGTTTTGCATATAAACCCTAGTAGTCAAATAACCCTTAGTTTCATGTTTAATGAACTTTGCCATAATAAGATTAAGTGAACCTTGTAACAAAGAATTTATAATTAATATATTTGTATCACCAGAACCTTCTTAAAAATCATAAATAAATCTAATTAGCTAGCTATCTGTTATAATTTATTTAGAACCTTTCATATGCAAATCACTTAAGTAATTAAGTATGTTTTGCGTAAACCTCAACTAGTGTTTCAATTCTTTTAATTCAAATAATTTTAGCATCTATAATTCGAAGTTTTAAATACAAGAATTCATAATTTTAGCCTCTTGAATTCGTAATTCAAGATTAGATAATCTATATAAGAAACCCTGTTTTGTTTGTCATTAAGTCATCAAGTTTAAGAATAAAGTAATTTCTTAAATAATTCAAACCCTAAAGTGTTCCTGTTTTCTGCAATGAATCTTTATTTGATTTTCTGTCTGTCTTCTTTTCGCCCTTATTGAAGTTTCTTATTTGCTATATTTTCCGATCGATCGACGTGTAGAATTCGACGTCCCTTCCTCCGTCGTTGCCTCCGTCATCCGTGATCGCGTCTTCGTCGTAAACGATATATAAGCAAGTCAAGCACCCCCCTTTGACCATGTTGATCCCAGAATTTAATTTGCATTGTTTATTAAAATGCTTCATGCATACGTTTACTTTCTGTAAATTGCTATTTTGTGGTACTGGTAGTTATACCTGTTGTCTCATGAAACTTCCTTGATAAGTATGAAAATGTGAGCCTTGATAACCATAGAATAAGCTTAGACAATTACTTAATGTCATCATGGGTATATGCGATTACTTTTATCCATGCTTAGCCATGCTTTTAGAATAAATGGTGATGATGATCAGATCAAAATGTGATTCTTGAGAAATGGAAAATGTTGTAATTGTAGCTGTTGGTTATGGGTATTTTGATTAAAAACCCAAAATAAAACTATGGTTTTGATGCGGGCGATTATTGGCAATAGCCGGAGGTGCAGAGGGATTTGCACGTAGTGTAGGGTGGAGTATCGCCCGTGTCAACTTAAGAACCGAACTCAGTGTTGTATGATCCAAGATAATTCGTACAACCACAAGTGTTGTTATGGGGCTTCCTTAAACCAATTAAGTTATCTAGTTTAACTTTGCACATTGGTAGGCTGAAGTAGTACGGGCTTTCCTTTCGGGGTTTGCTCTACGGGGTGCCCGCACCGAGGTGCTGGGAACAACACTTACCAATATAACGGTGTACGCCACGTCTATGGGGAGTTCCAACATTCCTATGCTCGAGTTCTCCCAAAGATAGCGTGGGTTTTATCGTCCGGTCTTTGGTGCAAAGTTAAATTAGATAATGTAAAGGTTTTCGTCATGAACATTCTGGCCACACGCCAAAGGTTCGTTAAACTCGCGGCAAAAATAAAAGGTCATGACTTGTGGGTAAAGTTGTACACCTCTGCATAGTAAATCTAATCGATTAGCCGTCCCCTCGGTCATGGGAAACTTGGTGAACTTGCACTAGTTAAATGTTTAATTTTCTAAAATGGGTTGTGGTTTGGAACTTGTTTAGCAGCTTTTGTTTTCATGTCAAAGGATCGACATTGATGGATTCCATTTCTGGATTATTCGATATTCACGATGGGTTGTGAATATTACTTATGCTTTACTTATTTCATATCAGTCAATTATGCTTTTACAAATTCCGTTTGCAAATAACTTGTTTTACAATGTCAATTTTGCTTTATGCAAATTAACTGTAGTAGCCTCCTTTGAAATGGCCTGCATTAGGCTTTGCTCAAGTCTTGCGGAGTACGAATGTACTCACCCTTGCTTATATGTTGTTTTTAGGTGGATAAGTTAGCGAAGCTTCGAGGATTCCTTTTCGTCGCAGGTTGCGGGATTTTCTTCATCGAATCTTTCTAGGGATTATGCCTTGTCAGTTGCCTATTGGTTTTGGATGGGCACACTACAAGACCTTGCTTCTTTAGCTGCTATATCTCTGAGTTGTAAGAATTTCCTTTATGTAATAGCTTCCGCTTAATAATATTTGTTGTATGGTTGTGATTCCAATTGGTGTATGTGCGTACTAGCTACTGATCATGGGACTAGTACGGAATGCACATTAGATTTCCATTTTTGCAGGTTTGCGAAAATAGGGGTTGTTACACAGAACAACAGACAAACCTTGAGTGTGTGGTTTTGCGGCCACGAACTTTCCCTGGATCAACTCCTTATTCAACACTATGGATGTATGCTCTGCATACAAACATACAACAAACCACGTATGCTCTGCGAACAAACATACAATAAACCGCCGAATCAATCACAACATGTCACCACCAAATCGAGGCAAACTAAGGAGATGAACCAACAAGCACGTAAGAGCGGAACTGAGTTTACGAGGCGAGGACGGTGGATAAGCTCGAGGGCGCCGGGTTGCGGGGACAAGGGCGACCTCGAGGGCGACGAAGGCTACGGGGGCGAGCACGAAAGGGGCGACGAGGGCTGCAGGGGCGAGCTCGACGGGGGCTGCAGGGCGAGCTCGTAGTGGGGAATTCGCCAGTGGGGGGAGGCAGAGGTGGAGGCCCACGGTCGCGCACGCTAGGGTTTGGAATTAATGAGCCGAAAGCGCGAGTGAGCACGAAATTGCTCGATTTATTTGTGATTTGAGGGCTAATATCTATGTCGGTTTTAAGACATGCCGATTGCATTCATAACAACAACTGTGTCGGTTCACTGAATGAACCGATTGCATCGACGTTGAGTAACTGTGTCGGTTCATTACAAGCACCGATTGCATTGACGCCGAGCAACTGTGTCGGTTTCATAAATCAACCGATTGCATTGACTAGAATATCTGTGTCTGTTTACTACAAGAACAAGTTGCATTGATAACGACAACTATGTCGGTTCACTGAATGAACCGATTGCATTGACGTTGAGTAACTATGTCGGTTCAATACAAGCACCGATTGCCTTGACGCCGAGCAAATGTGTTGGTTTCTTAAATCGACCGATTGCATTGACTACAACAACTGTGTCGGTTTACTACAAGAACCGATTGATTGACTCCAGAAACTGTGTCGGTTCACTGAATGAACCGATTGCATTGACGCTGAGAAACTATGTCGGTTTCTTACAAGAACTAATTGCATTGACAAGTACAACTGTGTCAGTTCACTACAAGAATCGATTTCATTGACCTAGCATTAGTGGGGGTTGTTTAAACGAACTGATTGTATTGAATTAGCATCTATGTCGATTCTCAGACATGAACCGATTGCAATATGCCAAAGTATGCGATACATATTTGAGATACCCATTCTAGCCTTCTTCTCAATATATAGCGGCTAACATTTCTAGCCTTCAGAGCATACCAGAGTAGATTTGAATCTGCCTAACATTTCTGGCTTCTTTACCTGTACAAGTTTTTTAGGTTTACCTGTAGAAGTGCATTAGTATTGTTGTTGTCTTCGGTTTACCTGTAGAAGTGCATTTTTCAGTCCACATGAGGGTAAAGGTAATATACTTGGTATACAGATTAATAGATGATGTTAAAGAAAAGTCTAGTTGTTCACCAAGTAAGTACGTACCAATGACGACTCCTAATCTCTAAGTAGGTTAATTAGGTCCTAATCCCATTCGAGGATATGTGGTTCGGGCAAGTTCCTAAGCAGTTGTACAACTCCAGAGAAAATTCTGGCATCATCTCCTCGCTGTTCTCCAGATACACGTCTCGACAACAGGTCAAGAGGAGTGTGTACCCAGAGAACACTAGGGAGATACTACCGAAATCTACTCTAGAGTTGTACAACAACTCAGGAACTGATTCGAACCACATATTCTCGAATTGTCCAAAAAACGTAAACAATTCGAGATTGCTTGCTTATAAATATGTCATTTCGGCATATTTATAAACAAGCACAACCTAAACTCTATCATTCATCATATGACAGCAACAATAATTCCAGATTAACACGAGACACTACAAAGATAATTAAATGCACGTGTGCTTGTCAAATAAAGGGTGAGAAATCTGATAGGATACACATAATTCCAGTGCAATCTAAACTTTCTTTGCAACATATCGAAATTACCTAATGCAAAATTGAAGGGGTTTGAAGGAATGCTCACATTTTGAAGAAAACCACAACTGAGGGAAAAAAAGAGGGAAAACCTCCTCAAGCTTGGGTATCAAATTTAGCCTCTTAACACCTAACCTTGAGGATTTAAAATTTTCTCACCCAAGTATTGCTTCCAACTAGAATATGTGTTGTTTTTTCAGGTGACGGCGGTTTTCTTCGCCTCTGGAACAACATCAGAGGAGAGTTTAACTCGAGAGGCATAAATAACCTAGCAAGACACACTACTACAGAATTGTCCATCAGAATCGGTTCTTTTTTGCTATTACAGTCGGTTCAAGTGGCGATACGAAGTCTTTAGATAGTGATGAGGTGAAGTTATCACAGTCGGTTTTGGCCTGATTGTGATAAAGCATCATTAGAATCGGTTCTTTCAACGAAGCGATTGTGATGACCCCTCATTAGAATCGGTTCTTCTATTGAACCGATTCTGATAACATGTCATCCGAATCGGTTCTTTCAAAGAAGCGATTGTGATGACCCCTCATTAGAATCGGTTCTTGTGTGGAACCGATTCTAATGAGGGGTCATCACAATCGCTTCTTTGAAAGAACCGATTCGATGATGGATCATCACAATCGCTTTCTTGAAGAACCGATTGTAATGGTATGGTTATCACAATCGCCTCGCCAAAGAACCGATTCTATCGATGTGGTCATCACAATCGCTGCTTAAAAGAACCGATTCGATAAGAGGTCATCGTAATCGCCATCTTAAGAACCGATTCTAATGATTGTGTCATCACAATCGCTTTTTCCAAAAAACCGATTCGGATGAGACGTCATCAAAATCATATATACAAGAACCGATTCCAATTATGTGGTTATCAGAATCGGTTCCACATAAGAACCGATTCTGATGACCCTCATGGTGGTGTTGCAATTTTCCATATTACCCGAAATGGCAAATATTAACAATGGGCATATATCACATTCACAATCTGTAACACAAAATGCACATATCACATTCACGTAACACTAACACTTAAATTACAATACATATAGCCCATTCGCTCACAACATACAAACACAAACATGCTTAATAATCAGTACACGTGCATATATATCACATTGACATATGCAATTAATATTGTTTCCATATGGACTAGTAGGACGCTTCAGGATCTCTAAACCTACCGTCCTCCGATATAACTTCCAACCAGTACCATTGGCATAAGTGGTCTCAGAAATTGTTGAGTGCTTTCTTTGTCTAAGCTCTTTTGGGGATATTGATCTTCAAAACATAAATGAGTGCATGAATTTATGTTTCAAAATTTGTAAGTGAAAGGCTAAGTATGCATGTACATATACCTTAGGAAAAAGGTGTGAGCACGACCACAACCAACATGTGTTGCATGACATAGAAGCCGCATGTCATCGCCATACTGTTGATGACATTATGAAGAGAGAAAAAGAAATTAACACACGAAAATTAGATGTCAGAAAAAATTAATCGTATATATGCTAGGCACTTGTACCGTGAATTTCTTATACTCTAGCGTCTTGCCCTTTTTCTTATCGTGTGACCCTCCTTCATCGACATAGTCCGAAAAACACCTACATATATTGGAGAGATGCCACTGAGTAAAAAAAATATAGTTAAATTCAGAAAGTGTTACGTTACGGTAATTTACTTACTTCTGCAAAGGACACTTGATCGCGTAGGCCATCGGTCTCTTTTTGATTGAGTTAAAAATGTAGACTGTGTTTTCGCTCGGAACGAGGATGAGTAGAACCCAATGGTTGCTTATTAAATGGAATGTAGTGCAAGGAAATAAGTTCGCATACGGCTTAAGTGCGCATTTAGTAATTGAAGGGTTTGTACTACTTACTCCTCGTGGTGCGGTATTACAACGAAGTCCTTCGTCGACTCAAGATGCAATACCCGCTTGACGTAGCCAAAGAACAAACACCGGATGTAGCCTAGCCGTGGTCGCAGACACAAGCTCGGGTCGATTTAACCCAACTTGGTTTTGATTCGTCACGGCTCATTGTCTCATTGCCCGCAACTCGTGTTGATATTAGAAAACATAATGCAAAATCCTATAAAAGTCATCACCATGATGTATGGTGCGATACTCACAAATGTCCCAGGATCGTAAAGTAGAAATATCGACGGCCATTAATTGGTACACACGAAACAGATCCTCAAAGCGACGGGAATATCCTATTCTCGTCACGGTGGAAATGTACCCTTTATACATCACATTGAAGTCGACTCGACGCTCTTCCTCATTCACCTTATCCATGTACCATCCATGGAGCATGCGAGTCCACCGCCTAGATCATTTAGTTCGTTGGATGCAATCAGGGGGCTTTCCATGTACGTATGCCTTAAAGTCGTAAGGGATGTCTGTGGCATGTGTTGACTTTCCTTTCTCGGGCGAAGGAGTCTTTGAGGTCAAGGTAGTTGGCTTTTCGTACCTCAAGGGTGTTGTGGCCTTTATCGCCTTTGCCTTCTTGGCGGAAGGAGTCTCGAGAGGCCTCTTGTGGTTCTATTGGTGTCGTGCTTTTCCTTTTACACGTGAGCTCGCACTCTGTAGGACTCATCACGGTGGTGGGAATGTACGAGAGCACGAGTAAGCTGCAGTACGGTAGGAACCTACAAAGCACGCGATATTTAACTTATTGCGCATTTCTTTGGAATGGTACAGAAGACGGGGATTTTTACCTTGACTAGTACGACACCGTCGTGGGCCACTTGATGAACGACATACGTGCTTGCCCGAGAGTGCCGATATCTTCGTTGGGGGAACTCGAGCACATGTGATAAGAAGTGTTCGTGGGCGAGTCCACCGCACCCTCATGTAGCCCTTCCCAAAGGCCGACTATGCACGTTGTCCGCCTCCTTGCATGGAAATGCAACCCGCATGCACCTCGACAGAAATCCGTCCTCCGTCGTGGTGGTGAGTCGGCACTTAGCAGGGCACGCAAGATATGCGCAACTTGATGAGAAACATTGTGGGAGTTGCACTTGTAGCTTTAAGTTAGGAAAATTAATTATTACCTTCACCGGGATCGGTCTGATCATTTTTGAACCACAATGCTAGGTCGGGCACGAGCTTCTCTACAAGAGGCGAGGGCATCCGCTCGACTCAGAGATCATCGCCATCATCTCGGCCCTCAAGCGCCCTCACGTGCCATCATCTCCCCTTATCTCATCTTCACGTGCCATCATCTCCCCTCATCTCCTCCTTGATCTCCTCCTCGCTTGCTCCTCGAGAGTGTCCTTGAGGCGCTCCGCACGTGCCTCCCATGATCTTGATCTAGCACTCGAAGCGTCATCTTGGAAGTAGGACTTCTTCGTATGCCCCGACCCTACGGCAATATCCTTCGACCCTTGGCTCTGGAAGGTCCCCTGCTCTTTCCGCTGGCTTACCTCCTCCTGCAATAAGCGAGTACGAATTAGATCTGAAATACAACAAGCTAGGCCAACCGCAATGTACTAAGTCGATGTCTTACGATGGCGAGACGACGTCGCAGAGCGGGTTTGCGACTACAAGCTGCCCGTCGGGGTTTTCTTTGTCCTCGCTAATACCCGATTCCATGCGTCTGCTCACATATATGGGAGTAAGGCATCGTCGTCCGAGTTCGCGCACTCCTCGGCTAGTCGCGCCCACTCGCCTTCTTCCCTCATAGCCACTGCATCGAGGTGGTGCGGGTGCGTGTTGTGCCTCTGGATAGCGGTATTCTCTCTCTTAGTCGCTCTGCCTCAGGCGCACCCTTCATCCTCATGAACTCCTCCCAAACATCCGTAGTAACGAACGGATACCTCTCGAATGGTGTACGACCTTTTAGTGCGTACTCATCAGTGCATGAGGACCTTGAAGTGCCTCAAGGTCACACCCATCCTCTTCAAGGCGTCACCTCGCGTTGCATTCATCTTCCTCCTCTATAATCTATTTTCCCTTAACCTCGCCCCACAACCGATTCTTCCGCTCGTGCCGACTTCCTTCCTCCAATCCTTAATCGTTATTGGCACTCTCTCTCACCAATTGAACGAGGAATGAACAGTATCGCCTCTTGTACTTGGGAGGGCTGTGCACCCGTGGCATTGAAGTGGAGAACTGCGGTGTTCTCCTGTGGCCCCCGTGTTCGGTCCTCGGGCCTTCCTCACCTTACTCGGCCTCTCAACATTTGGAACTTGGCTCGGCCCTCGGGAGCACCTTCTACTGTCTGCGCGAGGAGCCGATGCTCTCTAATTGTGATATTTTGAGTTTTCTTATCCGATAAGATCATATATTTGACATGAGAGAAAGCAATTGCACTACCTATTTTGTGAACTTGACAATAAATCATGTAAAGCAATAGTGAATAGATAAGTAATAAGATGTAAATCGTTCTAGCATATTTCAAGAGAGTAACAAATGAACGAATGATCTTCAAAAAAGTTTATCTGTTGACCACCTAAATACGTACCAACGATAACCCCTACTCTCTAAATAGGTTTGGTCCTAATCCCATTCGAGGATATGTGGTTCGAGCAAGTTCTAAGCGTTGTACAACTCGGAGAAAATTTGGCAACATCTCATTGCTGTTCTCGGTACACGCCTCGACAACAGTCAAGAGGGTGTATACCCGGAGAACACCGTAGGGAGATGCTACCGAAATCTACTCTGCAGTTGTACAACAGCATAGGAACTTGCCCGAACCACATATCCTCGAACTATCTAAAATCGGGACAATTCGAGACTGCTTGCTTATGAATGTGACGAAATGGCATATTCATAAACAAGCACTCTCGAATGGGAGACGTAGGTTACGCATTTTTAACTCTAACGTAGATCATATTATAGTAACATGTAGGTAAAAATTAATTCTCAGAATTGCGAGATGACGAAAGCATTCATTATGAAATTTGAACTAAGAAATGTTTGCAAAATAATCACAAGCAAGTAGATGTAAAGTGAACATGGTAATTTAAGCATTCGAACATATATCCATGTCTTACTTATCAAACATTTACTTGTTGATTAATCACTTAACATTTTATTTTCTTGTTGTATGTCAACAGATCAGCAACTACCAAAGTTCACCAAATGCATCAATTAGTAAATCATCCAAACGAAGGACTAGACAAATGACATATTGTGGTGTGAACTAAATTTAACTCTCTTATGTGAAGGCTTACAAGGATGCCAACAATGAAATAACAATATTAATGAGAAGTGCAAGGAAGAGAGGACTCACATCGCAAAATAGCTTCCGAAACTAAAGAAGGTAACCAACGAGAAAAATAGTTGCTAACTACTTGGTACTTAGTTCATACATGTTTATAGTTGCTAACTCACATACATGTTTATAGTTGCTAACCAACGAGAATCGAATACTGTTGAAGTTTGCCCGAGCCACCCGAGTAATGCTATATCTACCTAGCCTTAAGATTAACAACTTTTCGCAAAATGTGAAAGCCACGGGTTGAGAACAACAAAGACAACTCGCAAATTGTGCCATCCAATGTCGCGATGATTGTATTCACATACAAGACAAAGGATTCAACAGAAAACCTGATTGTATTTAGTGAGACACTCTCCACGGCAAGGGCACGGCTTTGATCTGTCCAGCTGCAGCACCAACAGCTAGGTCGGCAATGAAAGTGTCGTCGGTGTCTGCGGTACACAAAACAGATGAACTACCTGTGGAGTGAAAGAATCCAGAAGGCAAATACTATATGTGCAAGCAAGTGGCTCTTGCAATCTTATGTGCCTACAACCTGCTAGTAATTCAATTCAAATGTTGCTCAACATCCAGTGAATTCAAGTACTAAATGGATTGACTATTCGTATGACACTTGCAGATTCGTACCAACAATAAGCTCTGTTGTAACAGTAGTATAATTCAATCAGTTAGGCCTAACCTTTGTGTAATCTCAGATCCTCATATTGATCCAAGAAACATGGGATCGCACTTACTATAAATAGTAAGAACAAAACTAAGCATTTTGCTACGTAAGGGTGAGAAAAAAGTACCTTCCGACTAGTATTCTCCTTGACACCTTTTAATTGGATCCGCAGCTAATTCAGGCAACCGAATGGAATTCTGAATGTTTGAAGCAATAGAAAATAGACGGCCACCTCCACGAGGGCAACGCCGGCTGCAACGATGAGCTCCACAGGGGCAACGATGAGAAATGTTTGCAAAAGAAGCACAAGCAAGTAGATTTTACTTCAGGATGATGACAAATAGCCAAAGGAGTGATACATGAAAGTATATTAAAAGTTGTGTGAAAAAAGTATACAAGGAACAACGCAAAGTTACTCCTTCCTTCTAACATTTGAAGGTGCCTTATTTTTTTGTAGCCTATGCTGATCAGCCTATCTATAATCATGGCAAACTAAAAGGCCTATTCAGAACTAATCTAGCAGTTTATCTAAAAACCATCTACCATTTGAAGAAAGAAAGAACATTGTATATATGCATGTAGGGCTGAGATGATACCTAACACATTGGCATGACTGATTGCGGAAAAGAAATGTAAGAGGAAAAGGAACCAAATTGGCATGAGGTTGACCATGTATGAGTCAAGTTAGCTGTAATAAATTGTTTCCATTCATGGGTCGTGTTTATCAAACTGATTCAACAGACATCGATGACTAGATTTTAAATGCACTCATAATGCACCAACATGGACTACATTTGATGTCCATACAAATGTCCATAAAAGGTTCACAGATATTCCAAAGAAGCTAGGAAGGCATTTGCATTTGCGATTGCTATTACTTGGGCACAATCAACCAAAAGCGAATCATATGCAAGGCAATTCACCAATACTTCAAGCATACAGAGATAATAATTCACCCATTAATGGTGATTGGGCATTTGTGCATCCAAACATACAGAGATAATACTGCAAGCAACAAGGCACCACGTAAAGTTCATCCTACTCACATCTCACTTCACAATCGAAATTGCACGATAATTGCACTAATTTGGTTGATTTTTACCTCGAGGATGACGGCACACTAGGATGATGAGCTCACGGGAGGAGGCCGCGTGGGGAGCAAGCGAGAGGAGGCCAATGAGGGGAGGAGGTTGCCGGGCGGCGGGCGGCGGGCCGGGAGACGAGACGTCGGGTGGGTGGGCGCTGCGTCGGGCGTGGGGTAGCGAGGCGTGGCGGTGGCGACGGGCCAGCCAGCGGCGTCGGGCGGGTCGCACGAGGCGCCGGGCGGGGTGGCGGGAGTCGGGCCGAGGCGGCGGGCGTCGGGTCGGGCGGCGGACGGCGAGGCGTCGGGTGGGTCGGCGCGTCGGCGTGGGGCGTGGCGGGCGGCGCGCGGCGACGGACCGGGAGGCGCGGCGTCGGGCGGTCGAGGCGTCGAGGAGGCGGCGAGCGTCGGGCCGAGGCGGCGGTCGGGTCGTGCCGCGTCGGCGTGGGGCAAGGCGTGGCGGCGGGCGACGGGGCGCAGGTCGTGCGGCCGCTAGGGTTAAGACATGTATGTAGCGCCCAAATAAGCTATGCGATCATCAGTATCGGTTTATAAAGAAAACCGACACAACAGTCTATATTCATTCGTATCGGTTTATTTAATAAAACCGACACGGATAAGATTAGTCATCCGTATCGCTTTTAAATACAAAACCGACATCGATAATGGATATATCCGTATCGCTTTTCGAATAAAACCGACACTGATGTATCTCAATATATCTGTATCACTTTTTTAAAGAAAACCGACACTGGTGTCTATAATCATCAGTATCGGTTTTTTTAATAGAACCGACACGGATAATCTCAATATCTGTATCGCTTTTTCAAATAAAATCGACACAGATGTGCATATTCATCCGTATCGCTTTTTGAATAAAACCGACACATCGATGTACCTCAATATGTATCTCAGATCACTTTTTCAAAGAAAACCGACACTGATGTGCATAGTCATCCGTATCGCTTTTTTGAATAAAACCGACATTGATGTTGTTCGTTACACTGTTTCCTTTCCAGACAAACCATGAAGTCTAAATTTTCAGAATTACATCAAAGAGTGAAAAACTTTTGCAAATATCGTTGGAATTATTTAAAATTTTCCAGATATATACTTTGAGATACTACAAATCTTTTCAAAAAATAATTTTTACAAAAGAGAGTTAGCATTGGAAAAAGATGCCAAAATTCACTTTCTAGGCATGAATTTTCCTTAAATAGTTGAAAAGTCAAAACTTTTTCAGATGAAGTCCAAGTTTTTTAAAAATTTCCAAAAATGATTTCATATAGTTTAGCCTCATTTCTGTGTCTCAGAATTATATAGATTGTACATCGCATCGAGACTACACTATATGTAATTGCTGGACAATAGCTCCATATATAGTCCAGTACATTTTCCTTATTGTGGCATTGCTTACTAATAATAAACTTTATCACCTATCTGCAAGTTCTGAATTTTTATCATTTCATCAGAGAGAGAGAGAGAGAGAGAGAGAAAATGCCATAACTTTTTCGTACATTGTTCAAATTATTAGGAATTTTGCAGAAATTTGTGCGTAAAGCGTAGAAAAGTCAAAACTTTTTCAAATTACTCTGGAATTGCACGATAATTTCCATAAATGATGATTCGACTATTTGCAAGCAATTCACCATGGATTTTTACTTTCAGAGCATTGTAAACTATTTCACATACATAATACAACAATGTGATTAACAACAAACATTATAATAGTCCATTTATTTACAATCACGCCCTTCATGATGATCTACTCGCATGTAATTGGCTCCATGTGTGTCATCATCCCCACTAAGACAGCCCCATCCGCAAATGAAGGTATCTCATCGAATTGGTTATACTCTTCTTCGTCTACAACATCTTCAACTCCTACGATCCGTCTCTTGCCATGAAGAACGATGTGCAACCTCGGATTGGCGGATCACGCACGTAGAAGACTTGAGTTGTTTGCTTCGCAAGGACGAATGGGTCATCTTTGTAGGCGAGTCTGCTGAGATCCGCAATAGTAAAGCCTCTCTTGTCGACCTTCACTCCATGTGGAAGTCCTACCCACTTACATCTAACAATGGAACTTGGTATATTCCGCAATCGAGCTCCCAAATTTCTTGATCAACCCATAGTAGGAGTTCATTGTGGTTGGAGAGACTCTTTTCGAGTGATGATAATCGAGAAAACATTTATGCACACACCACTGCTTTGGACAAGACTCTTGGAATCTTGACTCTCGATGTAAAAGGTGTAACCATTAATATCGTATCCTCGCCATGTATCGTACATTAAATCTTGGTCCGTCACCAACCATTTTACGTTCTCACTAAAGGAGACCTCCGCTTTTTCTTTGAACCATGTGAGGAATCGATCGTTGTGTTCTTGTGCGATGGAGAGGTCATCCATTTGTGGATTCTCTTCCCGTAATATCAACTTATGCTGCTCGATGTATGGACGAACTTCTGCGCTATTCTGCAAGACTGTCTAATGCACTTTGCAATACATATCAAACCTCGGACTCATTAGTTTGGACCCAATGGTTCCTTTACCAGCAAGTCTGCCCTCGTGACGAGATACAGGAACACCGATTGCTTGTCTTTTACCTAGGTAGTCCACACAGAACTCAATAACCTCTTCAGTCCCATAACCTTCAACAATACTACCCTCAGGCTTAGACCGATTCCTCACGTAGGACTTTAATATACCCATGTACCTCTCGAACGGATACATGTAACGTAGGAAAGCGGGCCCACATATCTTAATCTCTCTGACAAGGTGAACAACAAGGTGGACCAATACGTCGAAGAACGACGGTGGGAAATGCATCTCAAGCTGACACAGAGTCTGCACCACCTCACTCTGTAGGTTATCTAGCATATCGGGGTCAATAACTTTGCAGGAGATCGCATTGAAGAAAAAACACAACTTTGTGATTGCCAACCTGACATCCTCTAGCAGAATATTTCGGATTGCAACTGGGAGCATTTGGGTCATCAATACATGACAGTCGTGGGACTTCATGCCCAACAACTTCAAATCATCCATGGACACAAGCTTCTTAATGTTTGCGGAGTAGCCAGATGGAACTTTAATAGCTTGGAGACTTTTGCAGAGATCTTCTTTCTCCTTCTTGGGCGAGGTGTAGCATGCAATGGGATGTACGGACCTTTTACATCCTCCTCTATCACTGCAAGCCTTGGCCTGATTCCCATGTAGGCCATGTCACGACGAGCATTCACACCATCCTTGGTCTTCCTAGGTATGTTCAGCAGGATACCAACCAAATTATCACAGACATTCTTTTCAACATGCATGACATCAATACAATGTCGGACATCTAACTCCTTCCAGTACGGTAAGTCCCAAAATATTGACCTCTTCTTCCAAATTGTCCTTGGGCGAACAGATTCTGACTCTTTCCGTCATCGAACATCGATATCCTCTACACGTGAATATACTTGCCTTCCACTCATGGGTGCGGTGCGAACGGACTTCCCTCTTCCCATCAAATTTGTCATCCATCTTACGGTATCGATGACTTGAGGTAGAAACCTCTGATGACCCATATACACGCTTTTTCCGAATTTGGCAGCCATAGACTCTCGCCTCCTCTTCACAAATAGGACACGCTTTGGCTCCTTTCAGATCAGAAACCGCCAAATTACCAAGAGCCGGAAATCATTTATGGTGCAAAATACCATAGCCCGTAGGGTGAAATGCTCTCTTTATACGCATCCCACACCACGACACCCTCATTCCACAATTTTACCAAGTCCTCGTCGGTGGTGCAAGGTACACATCAATATCATTTCCTACTGTTTGGGTCCCGAGATTAGTAATGACATCATGATATACTTCCGCTTCATACACAACCAAGGAGGAGGTTGTAGATACACAATGAATCGCGGCGGTGATGTGGCGACTGCTCATGTTACCAAATGGATTCATTCCGTCGGTACTCAATCCAAATCTTATGTTCCTCATTTCGGCACCAAACTCCTCATGTTTCCAATCGATGTTTCTCTATTGAGCCGAATCAGCAGGGTGTCTCAGATTGCCATCTTCCTTTCGAGTTTCATAATGCCAACGCAACAATTTTGCCTCTCTGGGATTTGCAAACAACCGCTCCAGACGGGGAATGATGGGCAAGTACCACAAAACCTTGGCCAATGCACCTTTAGTGACCTCTTCACCGTCGTTGCCCCGACTCTTACGCTTCTTGTCATTACGCTTCTCCTTTTGTTTGTACCGGGGCACACCGCAAACTGGACACACGTGCAGCTCCTGATGTGCGTTACGGTACAAGATGCAATCATTCGGACATGCATGTATCCTTTCTATTTTCATTCCTATGGGACATAGTAGCTTCTTTGCTTCATAAATGCTTGTTGGCAACTGGTTTCCCTCCGGAAGCAGATCCGATAGAAGAACTAGAAGTGCATTGAAACTTGTATCTGTCCAACGGAGTTTTGCCTTCAGTTCGAAAAATGCAAGGAGCGAACCCAACTTGGTGTATTCCGCTTTGCAACCTGTGAACAGCGGTTTGGCATCGTCTTCCATCAAGATTTTAAACTTTTCAAACTCTCTTTCCGTGTAATTACCCTCCACATCCCGCAACATTTGCTCCAAATTATCCTCCTCAAACATATCAAGTCGCAACTCGTCATCCGGTTCCACTGTGTCTTCGTTGCATACCGGGAAGGGTACTACCTACCTCCCGTGATGGATCCAACATGTGTAATTCCTCACGGCCACATCGAATCGTGGTCCTCAATTTGAGCTGAGTTGCTAAATCTCCTCAGATTGGTGCAATCAATGCAAGGACAATATATGAAGTCTAAACCCCTCCTCACCATATCCTCTTCTGCAATTTCTTTGAACTCCTTAACACCCCTATGAAATTCAGCACTCACACGGCTTTTCTGATACATCCATTCCTCACGGTCCATCTGCAATTAAATTTCGCACAATAAATTAAGGAGAAACTAGAGCGACAACTAGCTAGCTATTTTAAATATTGAGACATCATTTCAATTAATATTACCTTTGCAAAATAGAGGACAGGTTCTAAGATATATAAATGTACTCCCGATCGATACCTAGCTTCTTCCCTGGTTTAGAGCTTCCAATTCCCTAGATAGGAGTCATAAATTTTTAAAATCAACAATGATATCAAATAATCTAATTATATAGCTAGTGCAGTAGCTTGCAAATCTTTTTACTACAACGAAACAAAACAAGGGTACCAACGATGACACCTAATCTCTAAATAGGTTAGGTCCTAATCCCATTCGAGGATATGTGGTTCGGGCAAGTTCTAAGCCGTTGTACAACTCAAAAGAAAATTTGGCATCTCCCCTTTTCTCCATATACGTCTCGACAACAGTCAAGAGGGTGTGCATATGGAGAACACCGGAAGACGCTACGAAATCTACTCTGAGCTTGTACAACACTCAGAACTTGCCCGAACCACATATCTTCGAATTGTCCAAAAAACGTGGACAATTCGAGAATGCTCGCTTATAAATATGCCATTTCATTCGGCATAATTGTAAATAAGCATCCTCGAACGGGAGACGTAGGTCCCGCAACCTAAAATCTAACATTTATCACAAGATAGCAACAATAATTCCATATTAACATGAGAGCACTATAATAATTAAATAGATGTGTGCTTATCAAATAAAGAGTGTGAAATCAAGGCACGTACACAATTCCAAAGGCAACCTAAACTTTATTCACGACATATCGAAATTACCTAGTGCAAAATTGAAGGGTTTAAAGAATTGCCCACATTTTGAAGAAAACCGCAAATGAGGGCAAAAGAGGGAATCTCCTCAAGATAGGGTTTCAAATTTGCCTCTTAATACCCACCCATGAGGACTTCAAATTTTCTCACCCAAGTATTGCTTTGAACCACACAATATGAGATGTTTTCTCGGGTGGCGGCGAAGAAATCTCCTCCGGAGCAACAACGAGAGAAGAGTTCATTTCGAGTGCTATATATGACCTAGCGAGGCACATCGAATCGGTTCTTTTCAAAAGCGATAGTGATGTGAGCGCTCATCACTATCGGTTCTTTTTATAGAAGCGATAGTGATGAGCACGTGGACATCGAAATCGGTTCTTTTAGAGAAACGATAGTGATGTCTGCGATCATCACTATCGCTTCTATAAAAGAGCCGATAGTGATGATCACGTCGCACATCACTATCGCTTCTTTTCTTAGAACCGATAGTGATGTGCATAGTCATCACTATCGGTTCTTTTGATAGAAGTGATAGTGATGATCACGCGTCTGTGTCGAGATCACTTCTTTTCTTAGAACCGATAGTGATGTATATGCACATCACTATCGCTTTTATCAAAGGAACCGATAGTGATGTGGATGTGATCATCACTATCACTTCGTTTGTTGGAACCGATAGTGATGACCATTCACATCTCTATCGTTTTTTAGTTTAGAACCGATAGTGATATGCCCAATGTTACATCACAATCAGTTATAATCTTAGAACCGATAGTGATTATTACTAACACCTCTCCGAAGTTATTTATCACAATCGTTTTTTCGTAAAAACTTAAGAACCGATACGGATAATGCGATAGTGATGTGCCGTTCTGTAGTAGTGACATATCGCTATCGGTTCTCGCTTGCTACATCACAATCGCTTCTTTTCTGAGAACCGATAGTGATAATTATTAACACCCTTCCTAAGTCATCTATCATAATCGTTTTTTTCTTAAAAACTTAAGAATTGACCCAGATAATTAAAATGATAGTGATGTACCATTCTGTAGTAGTGTACGTAGCCTTTCTTTTGTTCTCTATGCATGTGTTTTGCTCAGTGTCCTGTGTTTTGTGTATGTTTCTCCATCGTTTTTAGTCGTTGGTGTGCTTGTGTGTTCTCCGTCTGTGTTTCTCCCCCGGTCCTCTAGTTGATCGGTGTGCGAGTCCTTTTATAGGGAGGAGCCAAGGGTAGGGAGAGCGAGCGGTCGGATGTCCCTTTATCCCAGGAATCAAACCACCATTTTATTGCTCCACAATTGCTTCATGAGGCTAATTACTTTCCATTCAAAAGATGCTGTCACAATATTTTGTCTATGACATACGGTGAGAATCATTCCATCTACGGGATATGATGAGTATATCTTTCTATCCGAGCGGGATATCGAGATAATATTAATTTCCACCTTATAAGATACGGTGAGAATCTGTGAAGATTTTTCATCTGAGCGAGATATGATGAGGAAACTCTTCTATTTATAAGAGATATATGAAGAAATCTTTCCGTTGAAAGGTGATGCGATCAAAAATATTTCTATTTTAAAAAATATTTCCATATAAAATAGAGATATGTGCATCAAACTTTTCATTGTGAAGAAGATACGATAGAGGTGTATCCTTTCCTCCCATTTTGACATACACGTTTCCAATTGATCGGCCGGCGCGTCGAATGCATATGTCGTACTAACTAACTTGCCGACTTGTAGCTAGACGTGTGGACGCAGAGAAATTATCTCGTGCTTGTTATTTAATAGGAATGAAAATATGCTATGCAAGCTTTTAAACCATCTAACAATAGAACGACATTCATATAAAATGAATAGCCTTTACGTGATATATTGCACTCATGCATGCAGAGGCTTGTTGGGTTGCAGTAGCCTAGACAAGTATTAGAATTTTCTTCTCAAGCATATAAGCCCTTTTTTTCCGATATGACTTATCTTAGCTTCACAAAAATTCATAAAACAAATTCTACATTTTTTTTCTGAAGGTAATGGACTTCCTAGACTGTTGAAGTTTATAGCTAGCCCTTTTCTAAGCTCTTGAACAGTCCTACCAATTCGAACTATGCGTCTTTTCCAAGAATTTTTGAGAGGCACTCTTGTGATCTGCGAGGACCAATTGGCCACACATCTCTACTATTTCTAATTAGGAGTTGGTGGCAATCGTCCGTTCTCCTCTAGAGAATCTGATTCGTTGGATCTCACATAAACGGCTGAGATAGAAGAGGATTTAATCATATCTTAGATGGAAGGATTTTATCATATATTTTTTGAATAGAAATATTATTTTAGCATATCTCTATTCACATGTTCTTACTATGGAAGAATGTTATTCATATATCTTATAAATGGAAGGATTTTCTCTTCATGTCATGCATGGATAGAAGGATATACTCACCATATCCCATAATACGGGAATTCTATCTCATTATATCTAGAAATGCATAGATTAAAAAGGAAAGAATCACGCAACCAAATCATGTGCCAATCACACGAAGATGTCGGGGAGACCTAGCATCCGCTTGCGTACGCTGACTTCTGCTTTCATCTACTCCCTATTAGAGGGCACCCACTCATCTCTAAGAGGACAGTAGGTCGGTAGTGGAGACACACGCATACGAAGAGAAGAGAAAGGCTGCGTGCAAAAAGCAAGAAGATTTCCTGCAAGAGGAAGGCAACAACTTTCTCCTCCTTCAATGGTAAGGATTGATATCTCTCTACTAATTCTAATTAAGAGTTGGTGGCGATCGTCTATTCTTCTTCAGAGTACTTGATTCGTTGGATCTAATATGAACAGTTGAGATGGAAGAGGATTTAACCCGATAGTCAAATCTCTTCGGAGGAACAAACTTTTCCTACTATTGAAACATAACTAAAGTGTTCTTTGCAAATAAATTTTTTGTCGCAAACTGAGTTTTTGTTGCAACGCACGGGCACATGACTAGTATATGACAGGTTTACTGGTGGTTCGTGAACACTAGGGTTAACTAGTATAGTGCCATGTCTTCCGGTTTCCTTTTCCTAGCACGTAATATATGGTCTTTTCCTTTTCTATAACGTTTGTTTCTTTTCCTTAATTCCAGGATATTTGTTTCCTTTTCCTTGAGATGATGCTGGAGGTGGGGGGGATCTGTCGTGGGCCACAGGGATGAGTTAGACACATTAAACAATAGCCATCGGATGTGGGTGAGTAAAGCTGAGGAAAGATCTGAGAGGTTAATTTTGATGGAGGCAAGTTTCTGGGGACGTTTCGCTGGGTGCATGAAGGTTGGACCATCTCTAGTGGGGTGCATTATTTGGGGTGGACGTAGAAAAGAATGCTTAAGTGCATTATAAAGGGGTATAGATTGAAACTCCCTTCCTCCAAGGAACAACCACCGAGACAAAGACATACCACAAATCTTGGCTCATGCAGCGTACTAACCATGTCACATCACAAAGATTCTAGCAGAAATTTATAAAAATAGGAAAGAGTTATTAACAAGTATACGCATAACCAAAAGAGGAGTTTCATGCATATAAGGAATAGACAGGTAAGATGTCCTAATTCATGGCCATCATGAGGGAAGATCCAGGACCCTCAAAAGAAAAAAATTCTTCACTATCTTCATCTCGGGTAGGGATATCCACCCTAGCTATGTATTCCACGAGATGTAACTAATCACGTGGAATACTATATATCGTGGATTTTCGGGAAAATGGGCGAATTCTAGCATACGAGTAAGAATTCCCGCCATGCCAGAATTCTCCCTATTAGTGGAAGTATAACATAGGGTGTATCCGCCCATCTGCACATTTAACAAGGAATTAGCATTCCTGATTAAATGTAAGGCAGCAAAGTAATTTTTTTGGAAGAAAAGATTCTAGCAGAAATTTAAAAAAATAGGAAAGAGTTATTAACAAGTATACGCATAACCAAAAGAGGAGTTTCATGCATATAAAGAATAGACAGGTAAGATGTCCTAATTCAAAATTTTAGTTCACTTGGACCCTAATATCAAGTTTTAAGTTTTTATTACTCCCATACTACCTAAGGTTTCCTACAGTCAGCATGGCTCTGATACCAACTTGTAAGGCCCCCATTTTTGATAAATGAATACCAAAAATGGATACCATGTGGATACAGTACTAGTCCCATGATCAGTAGCTAGTACGCACAAACACAAATTGATATCACAGTCATACACAAACTTTATTACACAGCGGAAGTAAGATTACATATTATTTTACAATACCAAAAGTAAAAGCTGCAGTGGAGACAACTTCTTGTAGTATGCCTTTTAACCCATTGTTCCACGAACAACCGACAAGGAAAATCCTTAGATAAATTCATCGTTAAATTCCCGTATCCCGCATCAACGTAAGAATCGTTGGGAAATCTGTTTCTTCACCTAAAAACATCAACATTGGCAAGTTGAGTACTTACGTACTCGCAAGACTTATGCAAATCCTAAAATACATGCAGGCCATTCCAATGAAAGGCTATTAAGGTTAATTTGCATAAAGCTGGTTTGAAATGTAAATACAGAATAATAGATTGCAAAATGGAATTTAAATAAAAGCAATTTTATATTGAAAGTGATAGATTGTAAGCATCAATAAATCACGAATGTTTGGGTAAACTGATCATACTCAAAACCATTTCCTTCCGCACACAGCGGAAATGACCAACACGTGGTAGAAACCACTTTTTATGAAAATAAGCAAAACTGCTAACTATGTGATGACTTTACCAAGTGTCCATGACCGCGGACACGGCTAATCGATTAGTTTTACACTCTGCAGAGGTATACAGCTTTCCCCACAAGAAATGACTGACTCTTTGAGCAATCGATATTTGCACACTGCCTTTGGTGTGCCGCAGAAAGTCATGTTATAACTGTTACATTATTTAAACCTAACTTTGCACCAGCACGGTGACGATAAACCCATTCTGTGGTGTAAGAACTCAGAGCATAGAAATGATGGAACTACCCACAGTATGGTGTACACCGTTATATTGGTAGACGTTTAATCCATGATCACCTCGGTGTGGACGTCCCGTCGAGCAATTCATTAAGAAACAGCTCGTACTACTCCGTCCTTCCAAGTGCAAAGCTAGTTTTAAACAACTTAATAAGTTAGAGCTGTCCCATACCAACACTTGTGGTTGTATGAATATTCTTGGCCTGAAAACAACTCATAGTTCGGTCCTTAATCCGACACGGGCAATAATCTCCACCCTACACTACGTGCAAAGACATGCACAACCGGCTATTGCCAATAATTGCCCGCATCTAAACCATAGTTTTATTTTCATTTTCCAACCAAATACCAACTCATACCCATTTAAATGTCATGTCCAAAGTCTTTAATCATGTCACAGTTTTATCTTCACTTAGCTTTGGCTAAGCATTTCACTAAATGTGAGTAACCCAGATTGACATTAAATATTGTCTAAGCTATTCTAGGGTTTTCAAGGTTCACAATTTTCTACTTATCAAGGAAGTTCTATAAGTCTACTGGTACAATTACCATTACCCGAAATATAGTAGGCTTTAACAAAATAAAGTATGCAGTAAAACATTTAATGAAAACATTTATAAAACTGGGATCAATATGATCAAAGGGGTTTGCTTGCCTTGTTGATTATCCTCGACTTCGAATTCCTGTTCGTCGAATACACCGGTTTCGTCGGATTCTACACGTCGTATGGCGACATATAACAAATACCAAATTTCGATAAGGCCAAAAAGAAGTCAGATGGAAATATTCAAATAAAATGATTTCACAAATTCATGAATCATTACATGAGTTATTTATTCCCATTTACAATTTAAAGATTTAGTTTATTTAAACCATTATGGCATTACTTGCTACCCATTTTGTAACTCAAATTTTTCTTATAATACACCCTAAGTATTTTTTTACAGATTCTGGTTTCTGAGATTACATGGATTCTAATAAAATTTATTTTACTAAATTTGGAGGTTATTTGCAAAATTTTCATGAATGGTATATTTCTAACCTTTCTTTTGAATTTGAATTCGAATTTCAAATAAAATTAAATTCTGAAATATTTTTGCATATTCTGAATCTACTGAATTTTATATGAATTTAGAAATTTATTTCATCAAATTTGGTTAAATGATTCAAAAGTTATAGCTAAATGAATATCTAGGTTTTGAATAAACACTGAAAAATCAGAAAATTGCCGAAAATGGAAAGTGCGCTTTCGCGGGGGGAAATGCGCTTTCCTTTTCGGCGGAACTGCTGGAGGCGACAAACGGGTCTACCGTCGGCGGCTAGCCTTGCTATTGCTGCTGTGACGCTGTGAACCATGTGAAATTGGCCGCTGACGCGCGAGGTGACAAAGGGTCCGCATGTCGGCCGACGCAAGACGGCTGGCGCCTGACGCTGATCGACCGGCCGGGCCCAGATGGCAGCGGCAAGAAGGTAACTTAGCGCGTCTGGTGACGACCGGGCCCGCTTGCGGTGACCAGAGCGGAGCTGCGGCAAAGCGAGCTTCGGCCGGCGCGAACCATCACCGCGGCGGAATCGATTCCACCGAGGCACCAACGGACCAAGGCGCACCTTTGGGTGGTGGCGCGGTGACCGGAGGTGGCGGGAAGGCGGTTGGCACCAGGCGAGGCGGCGAACTCACGGCCACCAAATGAACTCGCAAACGGCTATCCTGAGCTTGAAGATCACCCACACGAGCATCAGTGCATCACAAGGATCCCATTTCTGGGTCTAGCTCAAAGAATGAACGGCAGAGGAGGGTTCTCACCGTGCGCGGTGGCGGCGGAAGAAGAACACGGCGGAGGAGCTCACGGGAAGAAAGGGTTTCGTAGAGGCTTGGGACGGGTTCTGGAGGCTCAAGGAAGCTTGGTGAAGTGGTTCGGCGAAATGGCGAGGAGAGAAGATACGGTGTTTTGCCCTCTTTGCGGTTTTCACGGAATTGGGGAAGACGATCAAAGTAGCGGCGGAATGGGTGGCACGGGGTGGTAGCTAGGTCGGTGCGCGACGAGACGAGGGGTTTTATAGAGGCTCGGGCGGTTGGGCGAGGAGGTCGCGCGAAAACCGAGACGCGTCTCTGCGCGAGAGAGCGGGAGAGGGAGAAGAATGCGGCTGGGTGTTGACGCGTGAGGCGAGTGGCAGCGGCTGCTGGTTGAGGTGTCTCAGCGATGATCGGGCCCACATGTCAGTGAAACAGAAAAAGAACTCTGGCGAAGGCTCGGGATAGAACAGGATTAGAACGGGGATTTCGATGGTGAAAACGATGTGAAATTTTATAAAAATTTTACCAGCAGTCGGCAAGATAATTACCATACTCCAGTAAAACTTTAGCTATTTTATTATGCATGCATATTTTTATAAAATTCTGACATTGCAACAGTTGCTGCATTGCCCATTCGGTTTTTCTTTTAATTTGTGATTTAAAATAAGTTATTATTTTACAAAACTTTTTATGGTAGTTTGAAATGATATTATAAACATTCTTTAAAAATTACAGACTTTAATTATTATTATTTAAATTTTAAAAATTATGACATTACTGTTTTCCAGATTATTTATTCACTGTTTTTGAATTTTTAAAATTATAAAATGAATTAATAAATTCTTGATATTTTGCTGAAGGTTGATACTGTTTTGATGTCGGCAAGATAAAAATATTGGTTCAGGATGACTTATAGATATTTTTACCAAATTGTTTTACCATTTTACCCTGAGATATTTACTCATGATTGTCTTTGATTAATTAATATTTTTATAAATCCAGGTTGCCCACCGCCTTAAGCAAGCTGAGGAGAACCCTCAGATATTTATGGTGGCTTTGGTAATTTTTTGTAGAATTAACATTTTTACTTTTTACCATTTTCTATTTACCATATTCTTTGTTTCACTTTCTTGCATTAAAGAAAAGCCAAAAGAATATACAGAAAATCCAGGAAATTCAGAAATTTCGAAAATAATACACCAAAGATTTTTATTTCATTTTTCTTTATTTTATGATTTTTGAGGCTGTTACAGTTTACTACAAGAACCGATTGATTGACTCCAGAAACTGTGTCTGTTCACTGAATGAACCGATTGCATTGACGCTGAGAAACTATGTCGGTTTCTTACAAGAACTAATTGCATTGACAAGTACAACTGTGTCAGTTCACTACAAGAATCGATTTCATTGACCTAGCATTAGTGGGGGTTGTTTAAACGAACCGATTGTATTGAATTAGCATCTGTGTCGATTCTGTACATGAACCGATTGCAATATGCCAAAGTACAGTACATATTTCAGACAGTCCATTCTAGCCTTCTTCTGAATAGATAGTGGCTAACATTTCTAGCCTTCAGAGCATACCAGAGTAGATTTGAATCTGCCTAACATTTCTGGCTTCTTTACCTGTACAAGTTTTTTAGGTTTACCTGTAGAAGTGCATTAGTATTGTTATTGTCTTCAGTTTACCTGTAGAAGTGCATTTTTCAGTCCACATGAGGGTAAAGGTAATATACTTGGTGTACAGATTAATAGATAATGTTAAAGAAAAGTCTAGTTGTTCACCAAGTAAGTACGTACCAATGACGACTCCTAATCTCTAAGTAGGTTAATTAGGTCCTAATCCCATTCGAGGATATGTGGTTCGGGCAAGTTCCTAAGCAGTTGTACAACTCCAGAGAAAATTCTGGCATCATCTCCTCGCAGTTGCCATAATAAGATTAAGTGAACCTTGTAACAAAGAATTTAATTAATATATTTGTATCACCATAACCATCTTAAAAATCATAAATAAATCTAATTAGCTAGCTATCAGTTATAATTTATTTAGAACCTTTCATATGCAAATCACTTAAGTAATTAAGTATGTTTTGCGTAAACCTCAACTAGTGTTTCAATTCTTTTAATTCAAATAATTTTAGCATCTATAATTCGAAGTTTTAAATACAAGAATTCATAATTTTAGCCTCTTGAATTCGTAATTCAAGATTAGATAATCTATATAAGAAACCCTGTTTTGTTTTTCATTAAGTCATCAAGTTTAACAATAAAGTAATTTCTTAAATAATTCAAACCCTAAAGTGTTCCTGTTTTCTGCAATGAATCTTTATTCGATTTTCTGTCTGTCTTCTTTTCGCCCTTATTGAAGTTTTTTATTTGCTATATTTTCTGATCGATCGACGTGTAGAATTCGACGTCCCTTCCTCCATCGTTGCCTCCGTCATCCGTGATCGCGTCTTCGTCGTAAACATTATATAAGCAAGGCAAGCACCCCCCTTTGACCATCTTGATCCCAGAATTTAATTTGCATTGTTTATTAAAATGTTTCATGCATACGTTTACTTTCTGTAAATTGCTATTTTGTGGTACTGTTAGTTATACCTGTTGTCTCATGAAACTTCCTTGATAAGTATGAAAATGTGAGCCTTGATAACCATAGAATAAGCTTAGACAATTACTTAATGTCATCATGGGTATATGCGATTACTTTTATCCATGCTTAGCCATGCTTTTAGAATAAATGGTGATGATGATCAGATCAAAATGTGATTCTTGAGAAATGGAAAATGTTGTAATTGTAGCTGTTGGTTATGGGTATTTTGATTAAAAACCCAAAATAAAACTATGGTTTTGATGCGGGCGATTATTGGCAATAGCCGGAGGTGCAGAGGGATTTGCACGTAGTGTAGGGTGGAGTATCGCCCGTGTCAACTTAAGGACCGAACTCAGTGTTGTATGATCCAAGATAATTCGTACAACCACAAGTGTTGTTATGGGGCTTCCTTAAATCAATTAAGTTATCTAGTTTAACTTTGCACATTGGTAGGCTGAAGTAGTACGGGCTTTCCTTTCGGGGTTTGCTCTACGGGGTGCCCACACCGAGGTGCTGGGAACAACACTTACCAATATAACGGTGTACGCCACGTCTATGGGGAGTTCCAACATTCCTATGCTCTGAGTTCTCCTAGCATAGCGTGGGTTTTATCGTCCCGGTGCTGGTGCAAAGTTAAATTAGATAATGTAAAGGTTTTCGTAATGAACATTCTGGCCACATGCCAAAGGTGCGTGAAACTCGCGGCAAAAAGAAAAGGTCATGACTTGTGGGTAAAGTTGTACACCTCTGCAGAGTAAATCTAATCGATTAGCCGTCCCCTCGGTCATGGGAAACTTGGTGAACTTGCACTAGTTAAATGTTTAATTTTCTAAAATGGGTTGTGGTTTGGAACTTGTTTAGCAGCTTTTGTTTTCATGTCAAAGGATCGACATTGATGGATTCCATTTCTGGATTATTCGATATTCACGATGGGTTGTGAATATTAATTATGCTTTACTTATTTCATATGAGTCAATTATGCTTTTAGAAATTTCGTTTGCAAATAACTTGTTTTACAATGTCAATTCTGCTTTATGCAAATTAACTGTAGTAGCCTCCTTTGAAATGGCCTGCATATATTATAGGCTTTGCTCAAGTCTTGCGGAGTACGAATGTACTCACCCTTGCTTATATGTTGTTTTTAGGTGGATAAGTTAGCGAAGCTTCGAGGATTCCTTTTCGTCGCAGGTTGTGGGATTTTCTTCATCGAATCTTTCTAGGGATTATGCCTTGTCAGTTGCCTGTTGGTTTTGGATGGGGACACTACAAGACCTTGCTTCTTTAGCTGCTATATCTCTGAGTTGTAAGAATTTCCTTTATGTAATAGCTTCCGCTTAATAATATTTGTTGTATGGTTGTGATTCCAATTGGTGTATGTGCGTACAAGCTACTGATCATGGGACTAGTACGGAATGCACATTAGATTTCCATTTTTGCAGGTTTGCGAAAATGGGGGTCGTTACACAGAACAACAGACAAACCTTGAGTGTGTGGTTTCGCGGCCACGAACTTTCCCTGGATCAATTACTTATCCAACACTATGGATGTATGCTCTGCATACAAACATACAACAAACCACGTATGCTCTGCGAACAAACATACAATAAACCGCCGAATCAATCACAACATGTCACCACCAAATCGTGGCAAACTAAGGAGATGAACCAACAAGCACGTAGGAGCGGAACTGAGTTTACGAGGCGTGGACGGTGGATAAGCTCGAGGGCGCCGGGTTGCGGGGACAAGGGCGACCTCGAGGGCGACAAAGGCTGTGGGGGCGAGCACGACAGGGGCGACGAGGGCTGCAGGGGCGAGCTCGACAGGGGCTGCAGGGCGAGCTCGGAGTGGGGAATCCGCCAGTGGGGGGAGGCAGAGGTGGAGGCCCACGGTCGCGCACGCTAGGGTTTGGAATTAATGAGCCGAAAGCGCGAGTGAGCACGAAATTGCTCGATTTATTTGTGATTTGAGGGCTAATATCTATGTCGGTTTTAAGACATGCCGATTGCATTCATAACAACAACTGTGTCGGTTCACTGAATGAACCGATTGCATCGACGTTGAGTAACTGTGTCGGTTCATTACAAGCACCGATTGCATTGACGCCGAGCAACCGTGTATCATTTCATAAATCAACCGATTGCATTGACTAGAATACGTATGCATTTACTACAAGAACCGATTGCATTGATAACGACAACTATGTCGGTTCATTTGAATGAACCGATTGCATTGACGTTGAGTAACTATGTCGGTTCAATACAAGCACCGATTGCCTTGACGCCGAGCAAATGTGTTGGTTTCTTAAATCGACCGATTGCATTGACTACAACAACTGTGTCGGTTTACTACAAGAACCGATTGATTGACTCCAGAAACTATGTCGGTTCACTGAATGAACCGATTGCATTGACGCTGAGAAACTATGTCGGTTTCTTACAAGAACTAATTGCATTGACAAGTACAACTGTGTCAGTTCACTACAAGAATCGATTTCATTGACCTAGCATTAGTGGGGGTTGTTTAAACGAACCGATTGTATTGAATTAGCATCTGTGTCGATTCTGTACATGAACCGATTGCAATATGCCAAAGTACAGTACATATTTCAGACAGTCCATTCTAGCCTTCTTCTGAATAGATAGTGGCTAACATTTCTAGCCTTCAGAGCATACCAGAGTAGATTTGAATCTGCCTAACATTTCTGGCTTCTTTACCTGTACAAGTTTTTTAGGTTTACCTGTAGAAGTGCATTAGTATTGTTGTTGTCTTCGGTTTACCTGTAGAAGTGCATTTTTCAGTCCACGTGAGGGTAAAGGTAATATACTTGGTGTACAGATTAATAGATAATGTTAAAGAAAAGTCTAGTTGTTCACCAAGTAAGTACGTACCAATGACGACTCCTAATCTCTAAGTAGGTTAATTAGGTCCTAATCCCATTCGAGGATATGTGGTTCGGGCAAGTTCCTAAGCAGTTGTACAACTCCAGAGAAAATTCTGGCATCATCTCCTCGCTGTTCTCCAGATACACGTCTCGACAACAGGTCAAGAGGAGTGTGTACCCAGAGAACACTAGGGAGATACTACCGAAATCTACTCTGGAGTTGTACAACAACTCAGGAACTGGTTCGAACCACATATTCTCGAATTGTCCAAAAAATGTAAACAATTCGAGATTGCTTGCTTATAAATATGTCATTTCGGCATATTTATAAACAAGCACAACCTAAACTCTATCATTCATCATATGACAGCAACAATAATTCCAGATTAACACGAGAGCACTACAAAGATAATTAAATGGACGTGTGCTTGTCAAATAAAGGGTGAGAAATCTGATAGGATACACACAATTCCAGTGCAACCTAAACTTTCTTTGCAACATATCAAAATTACCTAATGCAAAATAGAAGGGGGTTTGAAGGAATGCTCACATTTTGAAGAAAACCACAACTGAGGGAAAAAAAGAGGAAAAATCTCCTCAAGCTTGGGTATCAAATTTAGCCTCTTAACACCTAACCTTGAGGATTTCAAATTTTCTCACCCAAGTATTGCTTCCAACTAGAATATGTGTTGTTTTTTCAGGTGACGGCGGTTTTCTTCGCCTCTGGAACAACATCAGAGGAGAGTTTAACTCGAGAGGCATAAATAACCTAGCAAGACACATCGCTATCGGTTCTCGCTTGCTACATCACAATCGTTTCTTTTCTGAGAACCAATAGTGATAATTATTAACATCCTTCCTAAGTCATCTATTATAATCGTTTTTTTCTTAAAAACTTAAGAATTGACCCAGATAATTAAAATGATAGTGATGTACCATTCTGTAGTAGTGTACGTAGCCTTTCTTTTGTTCTCTATGCATGTGTTTTGCTCAGTGTCCTGTGTTTTGTGTATGTTTCTCCATCGTTTTTAGTCGTTGGTGTGCTTGTGTGTTCTCCGTCTGTGTTTCTCCCCCGGTCCTCTAGTTGATCGGTGTGCGAGTCCTTTTATAGGGAGGAGCCAAGGGTAGGGAGAGCGAGCGGTGGGATGTCCCTTTATCCCAGGAATCAAACCACCATTTTATTGCTCCACAATTGCTTCATGAGGCTAATTACTTTCCATTCAAAAGATGCTGTCACAATATTTTGTCTATGACATACGGTGAGAATCATTCCATCTACGGGATATGATGAGTATATCTTTCTATCCGAGCGGGATATCGAGATAATATTAATTTCCACCTTATAAGATACGGTGAGAATCTGTGAAGATTTTTCATCTGAGCGAGATATGATGAGGAAACTCTTCTATTTATAAGAGATATATGAAGAAATCTTTCCGTTGAAAGGTGATGCGATCAAAAATATTTCTATTTTAAAAAATATTTCCATAAAATAGAGATATGTGCATCAAACTTTTCATTGTGAAGAAGATACGATAGAGGTGTATCCTTTCCTCCCATTTTGACATACACGTTTCCAATTGATCGGCCGGCGCGTCGAATGCATGTGTCGTACTAACTAACTTGCCGACTTGTAGCTAGACGTGTGGACGCAGAGAAATTATCTCGTGCTTGTTATTTAATAGGAATGAAAATATGCTATGCAAGCTTTTAATCCATCTAACAATAGAACGACATTCATATAAAATGAATAGCCTTTACGTGATATATTGCACTCATGCATGCAGAGGCTTGTTGGGTTGCAGTAGCCTAGACAAGTATTAGAATTTTCTTCTCAAGCATATAAGCCCTTTTTTTCCGATATGACTTATCTTAGCTTCACAAAAATTCATAAAACAAACTTCTACATTTTTTTTCTGAAGGTAATGGACTTCCTAGACTGTTGAAGTTTATAGCTAGCCCTTTTCTAAGCCCTTGAACAGTCCTACCAATTCGAACTATGCGTCTTTTCCAAGAATTTTTTGAGAGGCACTCTTGTGATCTGCGAGGACCCATTGGCCACACATCTCTACTATTTCTAATTAGGAGTTGGTAGCAATAGTCCGTTCTCCTTTAGAGAATCTGATTCGTTGGATCTCACATAAACGGCTGAGATAGAAGAGGATTTAATCATATCTTAGATGGAAGGATTTTATCATATATTTTTTGAATAGAAATATTATTTTAGCATATCTCTATTCACATGTTCTTACTATGGAAGAATGTTATTCATATATCTTATAAATGGAAGGATTTTCTCTTCATGTCATGCATGGATAGAAGGATATACTCACCATATCCCATAATACGGGAATTCTATCTCATTATATCTAGAAATGCATAGATTAAAAAGGAAAGAATCACGCAACCAAATCATGTGCCAATCACACGAAGATGTCGGGGAGACCTAGCATCCGCTTGCGTACGCTGACTTCTGCTTTCATCTACTCTCTATTAGAGGGCACCCACTCTCATCTCTAAGAGGACAGGCCGGTCGGTAGTGGAGACACACGCACGAAGAGAAGAGAAAGGCTGCGTGCAAAAAGCAAGAAGATTTCCTGCAAGAGGAAGGCAACAACTTTCTCCTCCTTCAATGGTAAGGATTGATATCTCTCTACTAATTCTAATTAAGAGTTGGTGGCGATCGTCTATTCTCCTTCAGAGTACTTGATTCGTTGGATCTAATATGAACAGTTGAGATGGAAGAGGATTTAACCCGATAGTCAAATCTCTTCGGAGGAACAAACTTTTCCTACTATTGAAACATAACTAAAGTGTTCTTTGAAAATAAATTTTTTGTCGCAAATTGAGTTTTTGTTGCAACGCACGGGCACATGACTAGTATATGACAGGTTTACTGGTGGTTCGTGAACACTAGGATTAACTAGTATAGTGCCATGTCTTCCGGTTTCCTTTTCCCAGCACGTAATATATGGTCTTTTCCTTTTCTAGAATGTTTGTTTTCTTTTCCTTAATTCCAGGATATTTGTTTCCTTTTCCTTGAGATGATGCTGGAGGTGGGGGGAGATCTGTCGTGGGCCACAAGGATGAGTTAGACACATTAAACAAAAGCCATCGGATGTGGGTGAGTAAAGCTGAGGAAAGATCTGAGAGGTTTATTTTGATGGAGGCAAGTTTCTGGGGACGTTTCGCTGGGTGCATGAAGGTTGGACCATCTCTAGTGGGGTGCATTATTTGGGGTGGACGTAGAAAAGAATACTTAGGTGCATTATAAAGGGGTATAGATTGAAACTCCCTTCCTCCAAGGAACAACCACCGGGACAAAGACATACCACAAATCTTGGCTCATGCAGCGTACTAACCATGTCACATCACAAAGATTCATCAGTTGAACTGATTGGCTCATTGGCTGTCTCGTGGGAATATTAGCCACCAGCTTAATTAGCTGCATGCATATGCGTGATCCATGATTGAATCAAAGAAACAGGGATGCCACATGCATATGCATATATATATTTTGCATGATCACCTCGTCAACCATCCGGTAATGGAGGGACAGAGAATGCCTGTCAGCTCGCCAGCCGTTGGATGGTGCTTATAAGTACCCGGAGAAAGACAGGGTGCACGGTAGGCAGCAAAGTTCGCGAGTCTGCTTAATCAAGCACTCGACCGGCGTTTACGTGGGATGGAGAAGGCGATCTTGGTCTTGTTTCTGAGCTTGTGCGTGTCTCAGCTCGGCGGTTCAGTGGCTCAGTGGACAGCGGCCACCGCGACGTTCTATGGCGGGAGCGACGCGTCCGGAACCATGGGTAACAAATCCCCTGATTAGTATTTTTTGGGCAATTTCTTGTTTAGTTCACTTGTTCATTTTCCTGATGTGTGCTTGCCTGTAAGCACATCTGTTCCTTCAATTATGCATGGGGCATACATGTGGCATGCGGATTAATTTGTCCTCCGGTAGGCCTTCGTGTTGATGGATGCTTGGATAGCGAATAGAGAAGTTCTGCATGGAGCATACATGTGAATTATATATTCCTACTGCCCAATTTCTTTGGAGTTGTCAGTAGTTAGAACGTTGTTTATGCCAAGTGTTGGAGAACAAAGTTCACTGGCTCGAGGTATTTTTTTGCGGGAAAATGGTATGCTATGTTTCCAGAGATCAAAACTTGCGCAAAATTCAAGTAAGCAACGGGAGCGGGAGCGAAGCCCAGAAATGAAATTTCACCATCCTCTAGAACTGTAGTGGTAGTAGTATAAGCTACCGTTTTAGCACACAGAACAAATTCACCCTCTATTTACATAGGATCAGCAACGTAATCTGAAACTAGATGCGTGATTTTTTCAAACCTTAGGGTTTTTTTTTTTGGCAAAAAGGTATGGTTCAGATCTGGATGTAATTTTCTTAAACCGCGAAGGCTTTTTGACTCGAACTTACATAGACACATTTTTTTTGCAAAATAGGCAGTGGGAGGGTCTAAACGTATTTTCAAAAATTTTGAAATGGTCTTTTGCGAAAGAGCTGTGGGGACTTGAACATAATTTTTAAAAATTTCTAGATGACCTAAATGCAAGTTTTAAATTTTTTAATGGCCTTTTTACAAAAAAAAACCAATAGATGATCATAATGTAATTTTGCAAATATCCAGAGAGCCTCTCCGCGAAACGATGAGGTGGCATGGCCGGTGAAGCCGGAACTCCCCTATCTTTAATATTAGGGTATATGCGGAGAACATAAACTTGACAAAAAGAAATGAAAATGCGTGCTAAGCGTTCTCCTTTTCAAAGCATTCTGCATCATGTGCAACCGTTCTTAATTTGGATTTTGGAGGACGTAAGTATGAGGTGAATTTAATCTGATCGATGCATTGCGTATTTGCATTTTGCATGCAGGCGGGTCGTGCGGGTACGGCGACATGTACAAAGCCGGGTACGGGACGCAGACGACGGCGCTGAGCACGGCGCTGTACGGCGACGGCGCGTCGTGCGGAGCGTGCTACGTCATCACCTGCGATGCGTCCCAGACGCAGTGGTGCAAGCCGGGCACCTCCATCACCGTCACGGCCACCAACTTCTGCCCGCCCAACTACAACGAGCCCAGCAACGACGGCGGCTGGTGCAACCCGCCGAGGCAGCACTTCGACATGTCCCAGCCCGCCTGGGAGACCATCGCCGTCTACCAGGCGGGCATCGTCCCTGTCAAGTACACCCGGACGCCGTGCCGGCGCAGCGGGGGCATCCGGTTCGCCATCAACGGCCACGACTACTTCGAGCTGGTCCTGGTGACCAACGTCGGCGGCAGCGGCGCGGTGGCGGCCGCGTGGGTCAAGGGCTCCGGCACGGACTGGCTGTCCATGAGCCGCAACTGGGGGGAGAACTGGCAGAGCAACGCGTACCTCACCGGCCAGGCCCTGTCATTCCGGGTGCAGACGGACGACGGCAAAGTCGTCACGGCGTACGACGTGGCTCAGGCCAACTGGCAGTTCGGCTCTACCTACCAGTCCAATGTGAACTTCTAGTCGAGCATAGCCAAGCCAACGGGAATTACTTGGCCCGAAATGGCTAATCAGATCCGGTTCGACCTTACTAATTAATAGCATACTTGCCCAATACATGGGCCTGTTGCGATCGGCTCTTAATTTGCTCATGATTTGGATGGCGATCCATTCTTCCGTTGCGAATTTGTGTGTCAAGTCGAACCACTACTGCATTGTAGGTTTGATTTATTTGAAGTAACGAATGCTTTCACATGAATTATTTTTCTAGTAAAGTGCACTCTAGTTTGTGTTTTCAATTGCGAGGTTAGTCCATTAGCCCAAGAATATGGACTAACCAGTGTTTATACTGTAAGGGTGTTTGGATTAAAAGTATTTTATTAAAATATTTTAAAATCTTGTATAAATTTGAATTAAATCTCAAAAAAATTTAAAAAATTATCACTCGTATAAACAGATCTAAATCACGTAAAGATGCAATCATACAATTGTCCCCTTAAAAGAATTATCATACAACTGTGACATGTAAGTACGTACACTCAGCGCGACCATTGTGGGCGTGATTGCCGTGATATTTCTCGTTATCGCGCAGCCTCACGTGCAGGGAGGAAACATGGTGATTCTCCCGCCGATTGGCCGTCACGGCCTGACAAGTAGAGGGAGTTTGGCGAGGTCGCCCGGTGCCACAAATACTCCGAGGTAACTCCATCTCTCCTAAAGAGAACGTATGTAGACGCCGGACTTTTTTAGTCGGCCCGTGACACGTACGGCTGAAGTACGGTATGGAACGGCACAAGCACAAGCTGGGTCAGCATGGTACAAATGACAGAGTTTTACTGGGTCTCGTGGTCGGACAAGATGAGCGGCACGCAGGGGCGGAGCCAGCCCAGGCCTAAGCCTCGGGCCGGCCTGGGCTGGCCCAAAAAAAATTTGCTTATTTTCTGAATTTATACAGTGTTTTCATTGATTTTGTAAGGATGTTTTGGGCCAGGCCTCGGGCCCAGGCCCGGGTGGCCCGAGGCCTGGCTCCGCCCCTGGCGGCACGGCATGCCAGCATGGGCCGTGCTTGAGCTAGTATGACACAAAAGAGGCCTGATGGGGAAGAAGGCACGACACGCGACAGAGCGTTCTGCCACGATATTGCATCATGTTGTGGCTCGCCCTGCGATCGGTGCCTTTTGCGGTCCTCGCATGCGGAGAAAGGGAAGACAACGGAGATAATAAATGATAGAGAATGGGACTAGAGAGTACATGCTCACTGACACGAGTACGAGCACCGAGTCGCTCCGCACTAGGATACCCTAAGGTTTTTAACAAGGCAATAACTTTGTACCTGTTCAAAAATGAATAAAATTTATTTCTTTTTTCCTCAATATTTGTATCCACGATATTAACTCCATGTGTCTCCTGTTCCTTTCCTTTTGTCGCAATAGTGCAAATGGACCAGACTTGGACCGGCACGGCACGAAACCAATATACGAATGGCAAATAAGTCATGCCTGAGCTCGCTGAAGACGAGTCGGGTCAGTACGGCACGGCACGATGGACCAATTAGACCGTAACGGCATGACACGACACGATTTAGACATGCGGCCCAACGGGCGTGTGCTGTGCCGCACGACGGGCACCTGTAAACGTATGTGACCTAGTCATTCTTGTTCCTCTAAAATGATTAGTTATGAACGATTTACTGTAGCAATCTGGCCTGTAGCTGCCCATGCTTATGCCTTTTTGATCTCACTCGGGTTCTTGGATTGTAGGATGTTGCTCCAATTAATTAACTATGTCTCAAAAAGCATGTTCTAATTAACCACAAAATGGGGAGAAGCACTACAAGAGTGTAAGAACATATGTAACGCCCGGAGATAAATCAATAATGGTAGAACTGCAAACTTTTTGATTTAGTACTACCCCATTCAAAACATAATAGTGATAAGAAATAGTAATCTAGTAAAATTACAATACCACTAGTATAGTGCTCTGTCTTTCGGTTTCCTTTTTCCAGCACGTAATATATGGTCTTTTCCTTTTCTAGAATGTTTGTTTCCTTTTCCTTAATTCCAGGATATTTGTTTCCTTTTCCTTGAGATGATGCTGGAGGTGGGGGGAGATCTGTTGTGGGCCACGGGGATGAGTTAGACACATTAAACAATAGCCATCGGATGTGGGTGAGTAAAGCTGAGGAAAGATCTGAGAGGTTAATTTTGATGGAGGCAAGTTTCTGAGGACATTTCGCTGGGTGCATGAAGGTTGGACCATCTCTAGTGGGGTGCATTATTTGGGGTGGACGTAGAAAAGAATGCTTAGGTGCATTATAAAGGATATAGATGAACGTATTTTGGAGACAAAATGCTACTGGCGTAAATAGTCACTAGTATAGTGCCCTGTCTTCCGGTTTCCTTTTCCCAGTATGTAATATATGGTCTTTTCCTTTTCTAGAACGTTTGTTTCCTTTTCCTTAATTTTTAGGATATTTGTTTCCTTTTCCTTGAGATGATGCTGGAGGTGAGGGGAGATCTGTTGTGGGCCATAGGGATGAGTTAGACACATTAAACAATGGCCATTGGATGTAGGTGAGTAAAGCTGAGGAAAGATCTGAGAGGTTAATTTTGATAGAGGCAAGTTTCTGAGGATATTTCTCTGGGTACATGAAGGTTGGACTATCTCTAGTGGGGTGTATTATTTGAGGTGGATGTAGAAAAGAATGCTTAGGTGCATTATAAAGGGGTATATATAAAGTTATTGTTGATTGCACGGATTCTACACTTCTAGCCATCTCTTATTTCCGTTCCATCCGCCCGGGAGAAATCAGTGAATCCTATACACATATACAGTTGGTCTCCGCTAGATAATTTTCCTGCCCTCTGAGGAGGAAGTCATATCATCTTAATTATTCTTAGCCCTTGGATGGGTTTTAAAAGGTCCAGATTTTTCTGATTCCGGCCACATCCTTTTGGCCCAGGTTAGCAATTAACCAGCACACAGCCCAATTCCATGCTTCCTTCCCACTCCATCTGATTTGTTCGACTCTGCAAACGTCGCCGCCTCCTCTCCGGTAATCGGCGGCGCAACGACGAGGCACGAACAAGTCTGAAACAGCCGAACCAATGCAATGTGCGAGGGATTTTTATTCCGCTCCTCTGGCCCCATCGTCTCGCCTCTCCAATTGAAGCCTTCCTCACGCGCGTCTATCCTGGCGCCGACGGTCCGAGGTCAGTGCGAAGCGTCGCCCATTGCTTCCAGTCGCAGCCTGAACCTACTGCCAGTGGTGGCTGTTGCCGCACCCAATGCCCTGCAACCGACCGCCTACCGCTAGGGCCGGCCGTCCCCGCGACATCCCCGTCAGAACCCGTCGCTGGAGTGGTGTCGTTGATCCTCTCTGTGCCTATGTGTGTGTTTGAACAACGTGCTCAAGGAGATCCATAGATTCTTTCAACATCGAATCGTTACCAGAAATTGGTGATGTTTTTTCTCCTATTTCTATATATTCGCAGGCTTCTCTTCCTGCCAAGTTTACTTGACGGCAACGGTACAAATTGCATTGTTACTGCAATGCTACTTCTCACCAAACTACAGCCGAAAGATTTCATTATATTTAGTTGAGCCAAGAACCAGATATGGAAACACTTATTCCTCCTGTCGTTAGTCCTCCTTTGCTATATTGTTTGCTACTTTACCTTCGGGTTAAATGGTTGATAGTTGATACAGTTTTACGTTTGATGTTCTTCAAAAAAAATTCTGAGGTGTGTGTTCTTTCCGTTTGATGTTCTTCATTTTTTCCTTAGGTGTGTGTTCTTTATTACAACAGAATAGAGCGATTCAGTAAAAATTTGGGACATTTCGGGTAAGATTTATTTTGTGTCCTTTTGACTTTGTTCACATAAGCCACAACTATATATCTTTAGTTTATTGATTGACATTTTCCATTCTAATAAATGACTGACATTCTTATCAGTTTTTTTTATTTCATTTACCTCGCCTGAGTAGTGTGGTGGCATTTTCTTTCTAGGCTTTTTATGGTGCCAGGAACAATTGTTCCTTTTCTGATTTACAATTACTCTTCTTTCTTACTTTACTAACTCCTCATACTATGGACCTTCAGGCTCAAAATCATGAGGTACTTATTCGATTTTCTTATTCTTCTCCCTTAATTACAAGCTAAGCTTGATGTACACATATATTCCTGCAGCATATCTACGTGGTGTGCTCCTTACTCTGTTGTTCTTTTTCTTTTAATGAAACACAAATGCTTTTCTCTGTTTTTTTATCGTATGCAGGAAATTTAAGCTTATATAGCCTTGATAAAGGATAGGTGAACGCATGAGATCACGTACAGTATGAATGTCTGTGCAACTTGGATTTCTTTCCCAAGCTACTTGGCTATATTGAGTTTCTTTCGTCATGTATGACTATGAATGCCATCTTCCTTTGTTTCAGATTGCTTAATGAACCGTCTACAATAACATAGAAACATTCATGTATCTAAAAAAAAACATAGTGTCGTATGTTTGGAAACGCGACACAAGAGGGAGTAGACGCGGGCCGTCTTACGGGCCTACGTCTGAGAGAGAAAGAGTGGACACGAGGATTTATACAGGTTCGGGCGCTTAAGCAAGCGCCCTACTTCTGTCGGTGTGTTCCCCGGGGGAGTAGGGAGGGGGCTCCTAGTCCAGACTTCCGAGGGACACACCAGTAATTCTGTTTCTGTATTCCATGAGCTCGTACCACAAGCGTGGGTTACATTGGGGTTTTATAGGCGCCCAGCCTATTACACAAAGTACCATCCTATCTCTACTATAGTAACTCAACCAGGGGCATCCTGATCATTCCCGGGTGAAGGTAGTGGATCACACGTCATCACTTCGTAGGGGTAGGCCTCTGACTCCGGGACCCCACAGGGTGTCTCCCGTAGATGCCCGTGAGGTAGGAGAGTGCCTCCCGAAGCCCGCGGAGTAGGAGGGCACCTCCCGTAGACGCCCGTGGAGTAGGGGTGAGAGGGTACCTCCCGTAGACGCTCGTGGAGTAGGAGGGAGTCTCCCGTAGACGCCCGCGGGGTGAGAGGGTACCTCCCGTAGACGCCCGTGGAGTAGGAGGAGTCTCCGTGATCGCCCATGGGTGAGAGGTACCTCCGTGAGCGCCCGTGGAGTAGGAGGGAGTCTCCCGTAGGCGCCCGCGGAGGTGGAGGGAGCCTCCCGTAGACGTCCGAGGAGCCGGAGTGTGCCTCCCGCAGGGGGAGTCTCCCGTAAACGCCCCGGAGGCATTCTATTGGACATGAGGAGAAAACTCCTCTGCGGTCTACATGCTGGGCGCTTAAAGGCTCCTGTCTTTGAGGCAATAGTTCTTCCCGCAATAGTAGCCCCTGGTCGTAGGACATAAGACCTCCCTTCCGGAGGTCATGGATTTTCCTCCAACACATAGGTTGAAACAATTATTTGTCTCATTTTAGAAGTTGCCCTCTTGCATGAGGTGCAAATCTTTCTCTCTTTTTTTTTACTATGATATTTCCTTCAATATAGTAAAGGTTAAGTAAAATATTTATGATTTTTATTTATAACAATAAAATATTTTTTGGGCAATAATAAAACAAAGTTGGTCACCACAAATCTGCAATCCATTGATAGGCTTAGCTATGGTCTATTTTTCTTTTTAGGATAGCTATGGTCTACAGTCTACTAAAATCCAACATGCATGCATTTTTGTATTCTTTGATTCCCAAGTCGCACTCGCACCTAGTCGTGTTTACGACTTTATAATTGGCAGCCGGGTATTCCGCTTGAGCATGTTCTACCTTACTGAGAAACATAGCATTCTGCATAAAGAATTCCTGTCAAGTTGAAGACGTCATTATAAATTCGTATTGCGTGTTTAAACCGACGGTTTCAATCGGATAGTACCATTAGGTACGGCCCTTAAATAATGGCAACTTATTCTAGCAGAGAATATTCTGTGCTCGATCGGCTGCACAGAAAGTGTGAAGTAACTAGTCAACCCGCTTGCACCATACGAGTAGCAGTACTCGGCTAGTTTTCATCGACCTGCACAATTTACGAATATGGATTTTGTCGGATCGGAGATTTATCGAATAGTATCGGATCGAAAACGAATAAAGATTTTTTCTATCGGATACAGATATAGATTCGGTCCATCATATACGGATCCGAATAATCCTGATATTTATGGGCTGGATTATCCGAATATGCACGTGAGCTAGGCCATGGCTACTTTTTTTTGTCCAAAAAGATTTCTGAATTTTAAAATCGTTTTCTAATTTAATTAATCAATAAATGAAATATCAATTATTAAAATTGGCAAACTAACTCCAAAAAATATGAAATTTTTTGAGGAAGTTATTGATGCAATCTGACATATTTTTTAAAAACAAATTCAAGATTTTATCGCATTTCAAATTTTCTAAAAAATTCAAACAATGCTGTCCTTAATAGAAAAATATTTTAAATAAGTAGCTACAAATGCATAAAAACTAATAAATACATAATTTATTATTTTAAACATAATTCAACAAATAATACAAATCTTGGGCCATTACATGTTTTTATAAATGTTTGGAGCAAATAAACTAGTTACCTTTTTTTTTATTTTGTGTGTACAATTTAAAGGGTTTTTTTATGTTCCAATAAATATTTGTGATCATATTCGTTTCAATTCGTATTTATTCCGTATCTATATTTGATATTATTTGTATTTGTATCCGGGTTATCCGTATTTGTGTTTGAGTTTGAGAAAAAAATATAAAAATAAATACGATAGAGCTATTATCCATCCGTATTCGATCCATTTTCATTCCTAGTAGTACGCAAGAATGTGACACTTGGCATGGGAGATGACCCTCTCTAGCTTGCTTTGAAAAAAAAGGAAGACAAATCAGGGCAAGGTTCTACTGGCTGGGGCTTAGCTTTAGAGGTGTAGTTGTTTGAGATCGGCTCGCTCTAGGCTCAATGTAGAAAAATCTGGAGTAACTCTTCAGCCACATGAAGGAAGTATGGGAGCGGTGAAGAAAAAGAAGATAATAGTAGTTTTAATGTAGCTAGTAACGAATCGTTAGGTATGTTTGGAGTGGTTCCTTAAGTAATAGTTTTGCTGTTAGTGATCAGGAAAGTACTGTTTTCTCAGTTTCATGTTTCTCTATTGTAAAAACTGGTACCTTGACTCCAGTGATGTAAGAACTCCATTTTGGCTTTCAATCAAAGCCGCGGGTTCTCCTGGGCCATCCGATCCGAAAATAAACGGAGTGGATTGATTGCTATGGAGTCAGTGCTGCAGTAATTCCCATGAGGCAACACGGTTCTAATTGCTACATTAATTAGGAAATCATTGTGTAACACGGTATTTCTACGTTTTTTTTGTACGAGCTGAGAATCGCTGTACATCTATGCCTGTCCTGAAGAAAGGCAGAGAACGTGATCGAACAAGGCATACTATGACATAATCAGTACATCACAAGTGATTTCATCTTGTAAGGTCAAACTGGACCGCTCGTAAGGGGCTGGGAGAACGCACATGAACTGATTAACGTGCAAATGAGCGCAAAAGTCAAGATCGGCCAACCATGTACGCGATAAGCGCTTCCCAAAGAAAAAAATGGACGCGCTAACCAGTCGCTTTCTCACTGCTAATCTTCCCTTACAATATGATCGGAAAATGCTCCTCCCGTACAGTCAATCTCTGTAGCAACCGAATCAGTTGGAACTGTAGTTGCAACGAGCAAGGAAAGTATAAATAGTGGTTTTGGCGAGTGGCCACACATACTTGTGCGCAAAACAACACAATTAAGCCAGAGACATTCCCAGTAGAATACAATCTTGTGCATATCGGCAGGAGCACTGACATGGCGCTCAAAATGCTCGTGCTCCTGGTGCTGTGCACGTTCCTGTTCAGAGCATCTGCGGCTCAATGGAAACCCGCCTACGCGACGTTCTACGGCGGCAGCGACGCGTCGGGCACGATGGGTTAGTCAAGTTAGCTTGTCATTTTTTTTTTTTGACAAACTACATTTGGGTAATGGATGCTAACATGCATGCATATGCACGCGCGGACGGTGTTGATCTCAGGCGGCGCGTGCGGCTACGGCAACCTGTACGGCGCGGGGTACGGCACGCGGACGGCGGCGCTGAGCTCGGCGCTGTTCAACAACGGCGCGTCGTGCGGCGCGTGCTTCACCATCGCGTGCGACGCGCGCAAGTCGCGGTGGTGCAAGCCGGGGACCTCCATCACCGTGACGGCCACCAACTTCTGCCCGCCAAACTACGCGCTCGCCAGCGACAAGGGCGGCTGGTGCAACCCGCCGCGGCAGCACTTCGACATGTCGCAGCCTGCCTGGGAGACCATCGCCGTCTACCGCGCCGGCATTGTCCCCGTCAACTATAGGAGGGTGCGGTGCGAGAGGAGGGGGGGCATCAGGTTCACCATCAACGGGCACAGCTACTTCGAGCTGGTGCTGGTGACCAACGTGGGCGGCAGCGGCGCGGTGGCGCAGGTGTGGATCAAGGGGTCCAGCACGGACTGGATGGCCATGAGCCGGAACTGGGGCGCCAACTGGCAGAGCAACGCCTACCTCAACGGGCAGAGCCTGTCGTTCCGCCTCAAGTCCAACGACGGCCGCGTCGTCACGGCGTACAACGTCGCGCCGTCCAGATGGTGGTTCGGCGGCACGTACACGTCCGGGGCTCAGTTTTGATGATCCATGCATCACATGCGGCATTTCGGCCTGTGCATGGTTTTACTTGTGGTTTACGAAGTTCTCCTTTTGTGCCGTTCACCATTCTACGTTGTGAATTACTATCCGTTGCTTAGGAGTTATTAGGTCCAGTCGACGTGGCTTAGGATCGAAGGCCGCCCACGTAGCATGCATGTGCATGTACCACACTACTATTTTGATGTACTCCGCACGCATGCAAGTATGTTATTACTTTTTGTGATTGTCCGCTCAATGTTTTTCTTAAAAAACGTCAGATTTAAAACTGTTGGATTGGGATCCAATGATCACCACCTGCCTCCTCCCACTCCTATACAGTTCATCACGCTACCCCAATCCTTGGTGCCTCAACAACTCCCTTGCCTGGCATTGCTCCAGCATTGGTGAGGCCCGCCATCTAGCCGCCGCTCCTACTGCTGCTTCCCCTCGACGCCTCCTCATCTATCACCGTTGTCGCTACCTATATCCTCATCTCCGGTAGTTACCGTTGCTCGCCGCCTCCTAACCTCTCACTTTCTTGTCACTCCTGCCGTCCACCACCCTCCTTCGAGCCCATGAGGTGGCACCACCACCTCACACATGGCCACAACACCACTCATTGTCGGTCCATTGCGGTGGCCTCCCTCTAAAGTCCAGCGCCGATGAACACTTACCCTAATCCGGTAACCCAACCCCTAATCCAATAAACCCCTCCCTAGCTTGCTACCGCCGCTGAAGAACATGACCTGGTCAGCCAATACATAAATATCCAAGCAAATCGCAGATCATAAATTCGGTTGGTATCCCGAAAATAATCATGTGATAGATTTCAAGCAATTCCACGGTAACATGCATGGAAGTTTGGAACTTGCTCTATGAGAGATTGTTGGGTGCTAGATTGCACAACGAAACTGCACGAGTGCTGCACATGACTAGTGTTGAACGGTTCTTGTGTCTAGTCTTGAAGGGCAGCAACAGCTGCTAGATGAGGAGGGCCAAGTGAAAATAAGCGGGAGAAAGACGGCCCTCAGCCACCCTGAAACGGACGGCTATTCTGCCGCGGACCTCTCACAGTAGCCCATATATCGCGTGACTATCCAAAAGTGTAGCCCAGCCCAGTAAAAGGTACTGTCCAACCTGCGGCCAACTTCCCGTTGCCCCTGTGGCCGAGCGGCCCTTCGTACAAAACCGCACGGACGGCACGGTGCTCGAGCCTCGTCCAGCGGCCAGCGCACGACCTCGCCGCGTGGCCGCCGGCCGGAGTCCGGGTAACGTCTAGTGGAAAATAAACTATTTTCTATGAAATTTCAGCGAAACGGTAAGGTATTTAAGCGGTGTTTTCTTGTTTGTTTATCTCTAATCGGTCAAGTTTAATTACCTTGCAAATTACTAAGCATTTTGCGCATAAACCCTTAGGCTTCATCGTTGCGTCCTAATGTTCTCTCTTCGTGGGTGCTAAGTTACTTCACGGTCCTGAAGCTGTGTGAACTGTTAAGCATAGCGAAAGCTTTTCAGCAAAGAGATGCTTAGGAATCCGATACTCGCAATGGTACCAGATGCGTATCCAAGACTATATTATAGGTTGGTCATGTTGTTGATCATCGCCAAAGATCTATGTAGTGTAGTCCGAGACAGATATGGATTATGGATTATGAGAAAAGCGGCTTCTGATTGTGGGGGAATCGGTTCAAGCGCGACTTTCATGTTTTGGATCAGGCCGACGAGAATCAGGTTTCAATCGGATTCTAATTCTATGTAGAGAGCAACTTCTAATTGTACAAGAAGCTGTCCAGAATCCTCCTGTTCGACAAATAATTCATTTTTTTTAAACAGAAGTTGTCCCAAATGGGGGCGTAGTTATGTTCTCCACGTGCATCCAAATTTAACAAGAGTAATAATGTAGTGCATATGTACTTAACATGAAATAAGTTTTACTTAAAAGCATTTAAATATTAATATGTTGAACCAAGGGTTCACCGTTCACACCTCGTAAGCTGCCGGTCGTACCAGTGAACTAGTAAACCCGTCGCTTGACCGATTCACTCAGTTTTGATTACCACGACAAGAAGTATCGAACGAAATGATTAAGCCCCGTTTGGAACGCGGTTTTTTTTTCTAATTTTAGTGAGAAATAATTTGTTTTTAGTGAAACTTTTGTAGCTGGTATATACCATTTTGGCAGTTAAATCAATACAAGTAACCTTATATACCGTACCGGCATCGGTACCAGTCAATATCAGCCATATCAACTTCGATACTAATCATATTGCCTTCAATACTCGTAATACCGGTGGAATTAATAATATGATCTATTGAACTATATGTTATATTTGATAGTACAATGTATTTTAAGTAATATTATAAGTGAAATTTGATGTGTACATACTAGTCATGTGCCTGTGCGTTGCAACGGAAGCTACAAAAAATTTCTTTGCAAAGAGTATTAACCTTGTCTGAATGATACTGTTTATTTTGAATGTGCAATGGTTGAATGTTTAAATCAATTCATCGAAGCATATAAATTCCAAACACCTGTTTACAAACTCGAGCCTAAAATTATCTTTAGTTTTGCAATATGAAGGCCCTTATGTTACAAAATACTTTGCAAATTTTAGATGCACATAAATACTGGTTATGTACAAACATAATGAATAGTAAACAAGGTTATATATAAATATCTTATTTGGAATGCATGATTTTTTTTCATGTGAAACAATGTAATTCCCAAAAAGATCCTATAAAATTCATTGTCCCAAATGAGCCTAACATGGCATTGCTTGCTAAACAGGTAAGAGATTTTGGTTAAAAAGCATACAATACTACGAAGATAAGGATTATACCACTGGAAAGTATACAGTACTGAAATCGGAAATATATAAGATGAATATATGAGGATTACCATTTTAAATGGTCTTAGGACACCTGGGGAGAGGATGTCCATATTCACCACAGCTACAACATAATTTCTTTAAATTCCCTTCACTTTGTCACAGGGAGTAAATTTGAAATGACATAATACTATTACATTGTTAGAAGATAATAAATTTGAATCTTCGAAAATTAAGGAATTAGGCATTAAACTAACTGACATCTCATCAGCACAGGTTAAACAGTAGCAGAACTAAATACACCTAACATCGTCATAATCTCGTTTCTGTTACTTTTCATGACAAAATACTCCTAAGAATGTTGTTACCAAAATTCTGTGCAGTTTTTTCATATATTCATTTCTATTTTATGGCTAAGGGAATAAGACGATGAGGCTAAAATTACAACAATGACAAATTGACAATCATGTCTCAAAGAACATGCATGCTCATCTGATCAGCACATGAAAACAGTAGCAATTGTAAATCAAGATGTTTCTAACAAGGATCAGGTCCAGATAATAAGGAGACTAAAGAAAAACGAAGCTCTCAACTTCTCAATAATCAGAGTAAAGTGTAGTTTCTTGTTACCTCGCTAACATTGTTGACGGCATAAGAGCATGGACCCACAATGACAAACAAATCACCTATCAAGGGGTTGGGTCCTTCTGCAAACTGCTCTAGGATTCCCAGAAGATAATTTCACCATTGTCACCAACAAAACCAAGATCCTTGAGCCTCCTCTCCTGGTAGTACTCAAGGCCATCCAGTTCTTTCTTGCTCCCTCTAGCTAAAAATATCATCAATTTGCTATAGTACTTTCTTTTCACCAGGCCTCACTCCAATGGCAATTTGATGTCTTGATTGCAAACCTTCTTTTTTCAATAGTTCTTCATCCTCAATAATTTATGAATGTTTTATAAGATTAATTAGGTCATAACTAACAAAACAAAGGAATAACATGCTTCATTTTAATAGTCAGACCTCTTCAATTATGGTGTGGTAAGCAGCAAGGGCAGATTTGCAGGCATTTTGGATGACTTGACATATTGATTTCTCATTGTCAGGGCTCACAGGCAGCTCAAGGTGATCCCAAACTGTATTTCTAAAGAGAGCTTACAAGAGATATGCATATGTTCCCCCAAGACTAAGTAATCGCAGGTAAGGAAGCATTTGAGGTGGAAGTGGTTCGCCGAGGACAACATCGAAGTATGCAGTCCCCCCAGCCCATTTAACTCTGCAATGTCGAGCTTGTCTCCATAAAATGGGTCAGATTCAGGGATCTCCAGTGTCAGAGTATATGCATCCCTTGATGAGTTTGATTCAGTGAACCCATAGTTAGGTGATAATTCAGCATCTCTTGTCCAGGTCACACTAAACATAAATCTATCAAAGTATCATTCATTTATATGTAAGCAAAATCTAGCTTATTCACATGAAACTCATTGAATTTGTTAGTGGTGAAAGGCAATGGCAATGTTATACTTATGCCTAGTGTACATCTGTAGGGCATTTTATTGAACAAAGTAATGGAACTTCATGTGTACCTGTTCTCTGGATTTAACATCCATTGGCGTTTGCAAAGAGAACACAATACCCCTACCAAAAAGGCCCTTTCCTTTGATCTCCCAATAGGATTCTTTTGAGGTAATATGAGCATCGTGATTTATCTGATTTGGGAAAGCACCAGAATGATTATAATAGAATATATTCCCAATCTTCTAGGTGTATATATCAATGTATCATGTACTGAGTGAAAAAGTACAGAAAATCACTCTAATGAAAAATATTTGAACGCTTGAACTAACAATGTACTCACCAAAATTACAAGAATGCCCATTGCAACAATAGAAGTTGGCTTTTGGAGCCTTCTGGATTAGAAATATTAGATCATGCTGACGAGGTTTTTGTTCGAAGATCTTACCAGATCAGCAAATGGTATGAGAGCAATCTTATATCCACAGAGCCCTGAAAACAACCTTGATCTGAGTATTCCAAATGTCCATAGAAAATCATCAAAAGTTATGGTACTAGAGAAAAGGTCCTTACTCGCTCTTACGATCTCAGCTTCGACATTATCGAATTCGGTCTGCATATACTCCTTCACACCCATTGTTGTGCTCAACAACTTTGTTCCTGGAAGGGAGGGACGCATGCAAAGTTACTTAAGCAAGCAGCTAATCCAGTAAAGAATTCAAATTTCGAAGAAAAGGCATGCATTTTTTGCATTGCACGCTCACCTTGTATCTCCAAGAGCTCATCTTCTGACCTGCAATGGAGGCACGAAGCAACCACTTAAAAGCATCAGCACGACGCGACGTGAGGTCGTGAAGAACTACCAACCAAAGCAACAAAGAGCATTTCATCAAACACATGGAGAGCGATCAGTGTCACCTCACTCACCAGAAGATGTTGGAGTCGGTCTAGCGTGGGAGGATGACGAGGTAGGGCGCCCACGGCGAGTCCGTGCCACGCTCGGCCTCCTGGAGAAGGAGCAGAGCAATGACGACCCACGACCGAAGGTCCCTGTCGCCACAGGCACAGCCAAGGTCAAAGGCGGCGACGGCGTCCATCTAGAGTTTCTTGGCCACCTTGGCGACAACCTCGCCGCCATGAGGCTGAGGCCCTCTGGCACGGCAGCCGGCGACGCTTTCCTCGCCGTGGGAGGAGAGCCAACGCCGATGTGAGGAGATGCGGTGGACAGGAAGGGGGGTGGCGATCGAGACATTTTTTATTGGGCGAATCGCGTGGACATACCATCACAAACTCCTAATCAAAGTAGTAAATATAATTAAACATATATATAATTATATATATATTATATCAAATCTAAAACGTATATCGGTATAGATCAGTACCGAAATTTACTATTCTACAAGCCAAATTGGTATAGCTCGGTATAGTATTGACAAGTGTGATTAGTTCTAACCACAGTTGGTAATTATGTATACCGATGTTAACTGTGGCGACCCCCATTTTTACATAAATGCAAAAATGAAAATCTAATGTGCATTCCGTACTAGTCCTATGATCAGTAGCTAGTACGCACATACACACCAATTGGAATCACAACCATACAACATATATTATTAAGCGGAAACTAATATACAAAGAAAACTTTACAACTCAGAGATTACAGCAGCAAAAGAAGCGAAGTCCTGCAGTGTGCCCATCCAACCCGCAGGCAACTGACAAGGCATAAACTCTAGGAAGAACACGACGAAGACAATCCCGCAACCTGCGACGAAAGAGATCTTCGAAGCTTAGCTAACTTATCCATCTAAAATCAACATATAAGCAAGGGTGAGTACTTTTGTACTCCGCAATACTTTAGCAAAACCTATAATATATGCAGGACAATTCAAAGGAGGCTACTACAGTTAATTTGCATAAAGCAGAATTGATATTGTAAAATCAAGTTATTTGCAAACGGAATTTATAAGAGCAAGTTGACTGATATGAAATAAGTAAAGCATAAGTAATACTCACAACCCTTCGTAAGCATCGAGAAATCCAGATAATGAAATCCAACAATGTCGGCCCTTTGACAAAAAGCAACAACTGCTAAACAGGTTTCAAACCAAAACCCATTTTTAGAAATTACCAAAACTAACATTGGAATGACTTCACAAAGTGTCCTTGATCGTGGACGCGGCTAATCGATTAGATTTACACTCTGTAGAGGTGTACAACTTTACCCACAAGTCATGACCTTTTCTTTTTGCCGCATGTTTCACGCACTTTTGGCGTGTGGTCAGAATGTTCATGACGAAAACATTTACATTATCTAAGTTAACTTTGCACCAGCACCGGGACGTTAAACCCATGCTCTGATGGAAGAACTCAGAGCATAGAAATGTTGGAACTTCCCATAGTCATGGCGTACACCGTTGTATTGGTAAGTGTTGTTCCCAACACCTCGGTGTGGGCACCCCGTCGAGCAAACCTTGAAAGGAGAGCCCGGACTACTTCGGCCTACCAATGTGCAAAGTTAAACTAGATAACTTAATTGGTTTAAGACTGCCCCATCCCAACACTTGTGGTTGTACGGGTTTCTTGGATCAATAGCGTCCCATTGTTCGGTCCTTACTGTGACACGGGCAATACTCCACCCTACACTACGTGCAAATCCCTCTGCACAACCGGCTATTGCCAATAATCGCCCGCATCAAAACCATAGTTTTATTTTGGGTTTTTAATCAAAATACCCATAACCAACAGTGTCATATCCAACATTTTCCATTTCTCAAGAAACAATTTTGATCTGATCATCTACCTCAAAGGTTCTAAAGCATGGCTAAGCATGGATAATTATGAAATCGTATATACCCATGATAACATTAAGTAATGTCTATGCTTAATCTATGGTTATCAAGGTTCACATGTCCATACTTATCAAGGAGGTTTCATGAGACAACAGGTATAACTACCATTACCACAAAATAGCAAATTTACAGAAAGTAAACGCATGCATGAAACATTTTAATAAACACAATGCAAATTAAATATTGGGATCAATATGATCAAAGGGGGTGCTTGCCTTGCTTATTTATTGCTTACGATGAAGACGAGGCCACGACTGACGGAGGCAACGACGGAGGAAGGGACGTCGGATTCTACACGTCGATCAATCGGAAGTATAGCAAAAACCAACTTTAATAAGGGCAAAAAGAAAACAGATAGAAAACCAAATAAAGATTCATTAAAGAAAACAGGCATATTTTAGGGTTGAGTTAAAAGATTCCACATCTTGAGTTCAAGATAAACAAGCATTCACATAGACAAAGGCTTTTATTATGAACAAGACATGGTTCCTTTTATAGATTAACTATACTTGCTTTACGAATTCATGAGGCTAAAATTATGAATTCTTGTATTTATAACTTTGAATTATAGATGCTAAAATTATTTAGATTAATAGAATTAAAACACTAGCTAAAGGGGTTACATGAATAGTACTTAATCTGAAGTGATATTACACAAGGAATGATTTTGAATAAGGTACATCTGTTAAGTTAGGTTATTGGACTTATTTATGATTTTTAAGAAGGTTCTGGTGATACAAATATATTAACTATGGATTTCTTCACTGCTTCCCGAGGTCGTTTATTCACAATAGAGTTCAGAAAATATATTACTTAAGGTTATTTGGCTAAAAGGATTTATATCAAAATATGATGAAACAAGATTATTTCTTCGGAAAATGATAGTATATGCTTTGAAAAACATTTCTAAGCTAATTTCATACATTTTAGTGTTTAGACGAGACATTCTATTCATTGTTGAAAAAGCTTATATGATAATAAGGTATATGTAGTAAGGAATTGGATTAGAAGTGTAGTGAACAATTATCAATTAGGGTTATAGCACTAGCTGGATTCAGATGAATATTAAGCTATAAACAAAATATTTTTCCAGAATATGATAGTCCTTATCCTAAATATCATTTCTAAACTGATCTTCATAATATTAACATTTAGACGAGATATTCTGCGGGGTGTTGAAAATGCTTAAGTGTTTCATTTATTTAGAAAACATAACATTTAGGGTTATGTTACTAGACTCTTTTATATACAAACCTTAACGAAATAATATTCTTTCTTCAGAACATATTAGCATGCACTTTAGAGAGTATTCCTACGCTGTTTTCATAAAGTTTTACACTTAGACGAGGTGTTTTATAAGCCACCGAAAAGGCTTAAGCGTTTCTATAACTACATGACAAAGGTTCAGTTTTCAACATAAGTTTGCGATTGCACCTTATAATATTATCTACCCATTTTTTACGCACAAATAGGGGATGACCCTAGAATTGTTTTAAAACTAATTCCGCGATATTTAGCTTTTATTCGATACGTTTCCCATATAAGTGATCATTAGGGTCTAATATGGATTTAGCTCAAATTAGCACAATCATAAAATATTTTTGCATAATCAGCAAGGGTATTATTTTTCAAGGTTTTAAGATTTGGTTTCATCAAATTTGAAGTTCGTTTATGAAAGTTATGACCATCCGGATAATACAAGTATCGATACTTCGACCACTAAACATTTACTATTTTTCTATGTCAAACCTTAGACATTTTTATACATATGGGATCCTTGTGATGTCAGGAGTACAACAAAACTAAGTTTTCCAATATTCAAGTTCATTTAATCTATATTCTAACTATTTAATTTTCTATGCATATATATACATTTTGCACCTGGGTTATTTCATATTTTTCAAGAGAATTCAAACCAAGTTTATCTCTTAGTTATTTTGGAAAATTCAGGTAGTCTACTTCCATACTACTATTTAGAAACAAATTTTACTTATTTTGGATTTCTTTTATATAAGTTATGCATATTTGAGTTTTTAGTGTATTGAATGTATCCTTTAATAGAAAGTAGTTCAAACATAAATGAAATTTAAATATTTTTATATATTTGAACTTATGAAAGCATAAGGATTCCATTAAAATTGGTTTCATTCAATTCTAAGTTTGTTTGCAGAATTTTTATACAAAGCATATTTTTAGGCCTTTTATTCAAATTTGAATTTCAAATTCACCTAGTGAAGATTTTCAAAATATTATTGAATATTATGATGGTGCCTGATTTTTCATGAATATATAAATTCATTTCACTAATTTTGGAGTTATAATACAAAAGTTACAACTACTTATATGCTTTCGGGTATGAAAATCCTAAAGAAATTAGAAATACGCTTTCTGAATAGAGAGGCGTATTTTACCGATTTAACTGGCTTCATTTCCTCAGACTGACAGGCATGGCCCATGGCGTCAGTGAGGGAAACAGGGGAGGCGGCTAGGGCGCGGCGGCGACGGCGGTCCGGCGAGGCTCCGGCGAAGGCGAGGGCACGGTGAGCTCCAACGCATCACCCCGCACCTGATGGTGGGGTCAATCACCTCCGGCGACGGCCGGAGCGGGCTGCCACCGGAGACCTACGGCGGAGGGAGGGGCGGCTCGCTGGGGAAGAAGAGGAGTTAGGCTCGGGTCGAATGGGTAACAATGCGAGCATGAGGGGATGACAGGGATTTCGTTTTTGTGGTTTACCAGAAGAAAGAAGCTCTGAGGAGTCACGCCACCGGTGGCCGGCCATGGAGAAGAATACGTGCGCGGCGGCGGTTGATCGGCAGGGAAGAGCTGAAATTGAAGATTGATTACGGCTCAGTGACGCTCTAAGATGCTGTGGTTGTGAGCAATTTGAGAATGGCTCACCGGATTGGCTTGATCGACTTCTCTCCTTCTTGGTGAGGTTCTGGCTATGGCGGTAGGAAAGGAGTTCTGGCTTTTGGTCTCAAGCTGGCGAGCGATTAAGGAAAGAATGGCTCACCTGATGGCTTTGTGTGTTGGAGAGTATGGTTGTATATTGTTCTTGGGAAGCTTGATGCTGACGCTTGAGCTCTCGCGTTTGGCTTGTGTGTTCTGTCTGGAATGCGGCTTATGCGTGTGGGAGGGATGCACACCTGCGACTTAATGGTTGAGACTTACTAGCCTTCGCAGGAATGTTCTGGGCTTGGCGAGGTGTAACATCCCGTAAAATTTAAAATATGAAAAATAAAATTTTTAAATTTAAAAATGGAATTGAATAAGAATTTCAATTGGAATTGAGATTTTTATTTTAAACAATATCTTTTCTTCTTTTCTTGCATTCTAAACTGAAGAAAAGAAAGATTTCCTTTATTAAAAGTATTTCTTCCAAAACAAGCAAAATATAAAAATAAGTTTGAGATGTAACCTTTAATTTGAATTTTAATTTCTGAGTTTTCTGAATTATTGATTTTCTTGAGTTCTTGTTTAAAAAGATAAGTCTCATAAATTGAAATGGTAAAATGGTAAAAGTAAAAAGATAAAAATACAAAATCAATAAAATTTGTAAAAGTATCAGATAAATCTCATATCTATCTAGAATCATGATTATACAACTTGCACTGATCTGGAATAAATAAATAAAGTAAAAAGACAAAAATGACCCTATCTAGATGCTCTAAACTGACCTTGCAAGATTTCTCCAGAATTCTGTCGACCTTAACCAGAGTTAAAACTTTAACCATGCCGACATTCTTATATTATCTATATCTGATAAAAATATCAAGAATTTATTCAATATTTTAATAATTTTAGAAATTCATAAACAGACAATGAGGAAAACTGAAAAGTTCAATGTCAGAATTATTAAAATTAAAGTATATACTATAAAAATATGAAAATTTTATATCAGGTAAATAATTCCATTTCAGATCTCCATAAAAATTTTCATAAAATAATAAACTAGTTTTTATCTTAAATTAAATAAAAATAAGAATCAGCCAAAATCTACAACAGTGCATTGTCAGATTTTTATAAATATTTTTACTCATATATTTCATCTGAAAATTTTACTAAACCCTAATATATTCCTTTGCGACCTACATAAAAATCCTTACAAAATTTTGAGTCAGTTTCATGACCTAAACCAATGAATCTATCCTGTCCTGTCCAGAGTTTTCGGCAGACTTCTCCTCTTTTCTCTCTCTGTCAAGTGGGCCATCCTGGCCAGCTGTGCCCCTGCCAACTTCCTCTCTGTCCCTGCCGACTTCTTTTCTTCCACTGCCAACCATGGCCCACTCGTCAGCCTTCTTCCTTTTTCTTTTTCTCCTCCTCCCTCTGCTTCTCTCGCGCAAGCCAGCCGAGCCAGCTTCGCCGCCTCCAACCTTGGTCTTGTCCGCGCCGCAACTCGCCACCCAAGACGCCGACCTGCTGCTCCTATGTCACCTCACCGCTACCAACCTGCCATATCTTGCACCGGTGAAACCCAAGCAGCAACTCCGTTGTAACATCCCGAAAAATGCAATAATATAAAAATTCATATTTTGAATTTGCATATCTTTGTTTCTGATTTTTCTGACATGATTGGAATTTATTTGGATTTCTTTGGATTTTTGTATTGACTGAAAAATCAAACAACTAGAATTTAAGAATGGATAATGGTAAAAAGATAAAAAGGTAAAAGATAAATTTTGGAAAAATTACCATAGAACCTTAAACACTCTGTTAAGTCAGTAAAATCAATAAGTAAAATTTTATGCACAGAAAAATGGGTAAATAAAATGAATGACACCTCTTTTTGACTAGAAACAGTACAAGTCAAAATTAATGAAAAATATTCGAAGTATATCTGAAGCTGGAAAAATTACCATAGAACCCTCAGTGCAGTTTTTACACCTGGTAAAAATCTCAGGATTTGATCATGTCGGCAAAGCCCTCTAATAATTCAAAAACAGAAACAATTAAAAACTAGAAATCCTAATGTCAGAATTTATATAAAATATTCACTTGAGTTTTTGACTTGAAATTTTTATGGAGATATCCTTAGGACAAAATGAATCCATATAAAAAGTTTGGAAAATAATTAATATGATTTACATTCCAAAATAAATAAAATACTGAAATTCAAATCCTATACAAGTCCAGAGTGTCAGAATTTTAAATAATTCATTACAAGGTATTTTAACCTGAAATTTTTACTGGATATTAGAAACTACCAGAGAATGTCGGTAAAAAAGTTTAGCAATTATTAAACTTGATCTGATGTCCATTTTAATGCTCACATGGAGCTTGTCTCGGTCAGACTTATCCTCTGACTCACCCTCACTCACTGACATGTGGGGCCAGCCTCTTTTCCGTAACGGTTGCTGGCGGCAACGGAAAAGCGTCGCTCTCACTGCCCCGTGGCCCCGGGACCCACCCGTCGGCACTGGCTTCACTGCCCCTCCTCCTTTTCCCCTCTCGCCCGAGACGAACTCGAAGACTCCCGAGCCCTCGCTCCTTTCCTCGCCGATTCAACGCATCGCCGTGCCATCTCTACCCGACCAAGGCCACGTCTGTCCTGACCTTTCCCCACGCCATACCGGTCACGTTCTCACGTCGCTTCCCTGCCGGCGAGACACTGCGCTGCTTCATTGCGCAAGCGCCAAACCGAGCCGCATTCCTTCCCCATGTTCAAACCCTGGTGCAACATCGTTCCTTGGCTATAAATACCTGAGTGCCATCGCATTGAACTCCCCTTCTCTCTCAGCTACTCATAGAACCAACCAATCAAGCCAAGTCGTGTTCTTCACCATTTGCGCGGAAAAAGCGAGAAGGGGAGAACTCAATTCGGTCGAAATTGGTATCCATCGTTGCAATTGATTCTTCCTCTAGCACCATCCGACATCCTATTTTACTCATCACGCCGGAACTCCATTTCTTTTCGCCTGCAGACCATCCTCACTGGGCGCCCTTCTTCCTCGGCTCCGGTGCATGGTGGCGGCCCAACCTGTCGCTTCTCCGGCCCGGACAACCGCCAAAATGGAATGCCCTGACCCCGTAGATGCTTAAACCACTACCGATTCAACCGGGGAACCACTGCTTCTCTTCTCCGGCGGGCTCCTTCTCCTTCCGCCGCATGCTGCGGGTGGCGGCTTCGCTCCGCCGTCCCCGTCGACGAGCGCCCCCACCCACGTGTGCGCCGTGACCCACTGGAGCCTGCCGTGCCACCCATTCGGCCGGAGACTCGCCGGAGAGCCGTCGCTGTCGTGCCCTAGCCGTCGCTCTGTTTTCCCTCATCGACCATGGGCCCGCTTTGTCGGCGGTCGAAGCATTTTGATGCAAAGGTGAAATCGCCTTCGATTCAAAGCGTATTTTCAATATTTTCATCTATTTCAATACCGAAATGATACAAATGCTTATAACTTTTGTATTGTAGCTCCAAATGAAGTGAAACAAAATTTTATATTCATCTAAAATCTAGTTCTTCCAGAATATAAAATAATATTTTGAAAATGTTAAGCTGGATAAATTTGAAATTCAAATTTAAAGAAGAGGCTTAAATAAGTGCTACATATTAAAAGTTGTAAACAAACTTAAAAATGAATGGAACCAATTTTAGTGAAATACTCATGCCTCCAGGAGTTCAAATATACAAAAATATTTAAGTTTCATTATTGTTTGAATTACTTTGTATTAAAGATTGTATTCAACGCATTAGAAAATTCAAATAAGCATAATTTGAATTAAAGAAATATGGAATAAGTAAAATTTAGTTTCTAAATATTAGCATGGCAGTAGAATACCTTAGTTTGCCAAAATACTTAAGAAATGAACTTAATTTGAATTATCTTGAAAAATGTGAGATAACTTAAATGTAAATATGGCATAGAAAGTCAAATGGTTGTAGTATAGGTCAAATGAATTCAAATAATCACCAAACCCATTTTATTATACCTCTGGCATTGCAAGGATCTCAGATATAATATAATATTTAAATATTACTACATAAAACAGTAAATGTTTAATAGTCAAAGTGTTGTATGATCCAAGATGATTTGTGCAAACCACAAGTGTTGTTATGGGGCTTCCTTAAACCAATTAAGTTATCTAGTTTAACTTTGCACATTGGTAGGCTGAAGTAGTACGGGCTTTCCTTTCGGGGTTTGCTCTACGGGGTGCCCACACCGAGGTGTTGGGAACAACACTTACCAATATAACGGTGTGCGCCACGTCTATGGGGAGTTCCAACATTCCTATGCTCTGAGTTCTCCCAGCTATAGCGTGGGTTTTATCGTCCCGGTGCTGGTGCAAAGTTAGATTAGATAATGTAAAGGTTTTCGTCATGAACATTCTGGCCACACGCTTAAAGTGCGTGAAACTTGCGGCAAAAAGAAAAGGTCATGACTTGTGGGTACAGTTGTACACCTCTGCAGAGTGAAAATCTAATCGATTAGCCGTCCCCTCGGTCATGGGAAACTTGGTGAACTTGCACTAGTTAAATGTTTAATTTTCTAAAATGGGTTGTGGTTTGGAACTTGTTTAGCAGCTTTTGTTTTCATGTCAAAGGATCGACATTGATGGATTCCATTTACGGATTATTCGATATTCACGATGGGTTGTGAATATATTACTTATCGTTACTTATTTCATATCACCAATTATGCTTTTACAAATTCCGTTTGCAAATAACTTGTTTTACAATGTCAATTCCGCTTTATGCAAATTAAGCATAGTAGCCTCCTTTGAAATGGCTCGCATATATTATAGGCTTTGCTCAAGTCTTGCGAATACGTATGTACTCACCCTTGCTTATATGTGGTTTTAGGTGGTTAAGTTGTCAAGCTTGAGGTTCCTTTCGTTGTAGGTTGCGGTTTTTCTCTTCGTCGAATCTTTCTAGGGATTTATGCCTTGTCGGTTGCCTGCGGGTGTTGGATGGGCACACTACAAGACTTTGCTTCTTTTGCTGCTATATCTCTGATTTGTAAGAGTTTCTTTATGTAATAGCTTCCGCTTAATTAATATTTGTTGTATGGTTGTGATTCCAATTGGTGTATGTGCGTACTAGCTACTGATCATGGGACTAGTACGGAAATGCACATTAGATTTCCATTTTTGCAAGTTTGTAAAAATGGGGGTCGTTACATCCGTCCCTTGCCGCCTCTGCTGTCTTCGCCCAAATTCCGTCGCGGCAAGGATTTGCTGCCAATTCCCTTGCCACGGCATGATTCGGGCAGCGAATTGCATCGCAGCCAAACCATCGACCGCTCCTAGCTGCCACGGCAACCTTTTCGCCAGAAAATCGCTGCCACGGCAGCAACCCGCTCTTGCTCCCGGCGTTCAAATCCTGCTTCAACCGACCTTCATCGCTTACTTAAAGCATTGCAAAACCTCTGCTAGCATTCGTGCTCTTCTCTGGAACCCTCAAAACCGAGCCAAGCCACCTCATCACCACCAGCTCCCGTCTTCTTCCCCGAGTCCGGCGAAATCAGTGAAAAGAGGGGAAAACCCAATTCAAGCTTTTCGACAAATCATTCCTCGAACCATCACTCTTGAAGCAACCTCTTGGCACGCCAAGCCTTCCCTAACCTCAATTGAGGTCTTCTTCTCCGGCATTGGCGCACAAAGCTCTTCCCGCCGCCTCCCTCGCATGGTGAGACTCATACTCCGATGCCTATTTCTTTGAATAAAGCTAAAACCGAACCCTTGAATCTCACTGGTACTCACCTCGGTGATCTTTACACTCGGGAAACCGTAATTTCACGATTCTTGCCGCCGACCATGTCCTCCCCGCCCCTCTCCGATGACAGACCAATCTCGGCCATCTCCGGCCGAACCTCCACCACCAAGGTGTGCGCACCACCCTCCTAATGCTCGCCATGCTATCGATTCAACCTCTCCGTGAAGCCTCGCCGGCGAGCCTCGAAGTGCCCTCCTCGCCTCGGGTCGCCGACAGTAAACCACCTGGTCACCCTCACTCAGCCCGAGTCCAAAAGGGAAGGCGTATTCATAGTTGGAAGGCGTACTTTCCTATTTTGGTAAATTTCGATTTGAGTATTTTCCTAAACCTAGCACATTCATTTGATTATATCTTTTACATTTTAGATTCAAATGAGATGAAATAAATTTCTAAATTCATAATAAATCCTGTAGATTCATAATATGCAAAAATATTTTAGAAATAAACTGTATTTAAATTTTAAATTCAAATTAAAGAAAAGAATCAAAACATGTCATATATAGAATTTTTGGAAATGAACTCCAATTTGAATGAAACCAATTTTGTTAGAAATATTAATTCCTCAGGGACCTAAATATGCAAAATTATTCATATTTTGGCATGATTTACATCCTTTTCTAAAGAAAGTTTGTTTCTAATATGTTAAATACTCAAATATGAATATCTTTTGCAAAAATGATTCAAATCATATCAAACCAGTTTCTATGAGTTTAGGAATTAGTAATCTACTTAGTTCTGTGAAAACATTTACAATTGAATCTAATTTGAATTAAATTTAAAATATATTATTTTCCAATACAATAGAAATCGAAATAAACATAACTTAAAGCATGTAAAGTTCAAATATTGGTAAAATGATTCCTAAAGTATTTAATAAAACCATAGTACCCTTGTTATGCAAGGATACCTCATGCTTGTGCATATATGAATTAAATTCGTATTGAATCTTAATGTGTACTTGTATGAAAAACATCTTGGATAAAAGCAAAATACTATGAAATCAATTTTAAAACAATCTTAGTGATGTTCCATGCTAATGCCTAAAAAATGAATGAATAATCATGTAAGGATTAGTCGCAAACTAAAGACAAATTGAACCTATATCGTGTAAACTATAAAACTAATTAAGCATTTCCAGTAGCTTGTAAAACATCTCGTCTTAATGCAAACTTTATGAAAATCAGTTTAGAAACAATATTTAGGATATGTACTACCATTATCTATAAAAATAATTTATTTTCAACTTGCTTTGCGTCTGAATCCGGCTAACCCAATACCCTTAAGTAATATAGTTGTCATAACCCTTAATATCATATAAGCTTTTTCAACAAAGAATATAATGTATCGTCTAAACACTAAAATGTATGAAATCAGCTTAAGAATGATTTTCAAAGTATAGACTATAATATTCCAAAGAAATAATCTTATTTCATCATGTTTTGCATATAAATCCTAATAGCCAAATAACCTTAAGAATTATGTTTTATGGACTCGACTATATGAATGAATAAACTTTGAAACAATGAACAAATACGTAATTTGTATCACCGAATCTTCTTAAAACCATAAATAAATCCAGAACCTAGCTCAATAGATCTAACATATTTAAAGTCACTTCTTGTGCCAAATCACTTAAAGAATTAAGTACTATTCGCATAACCCTTTAATTTGTGTTTTACTTCTATTAATCTAAAATAATTTTAGCATCTATAATTCGAAGTTATAAATATAAGAATTCATAATTTTAGCCTCTTGAATTAGTAATGCAAGAATAGATAATCTATCAAAGAAATCATGTTTTGTTTATCATAAGTCATTAACAATATGTTTGTATAATTATCTAAATCATAAGATCTTGAAAAATCATTCAATCCAAACCTTAAAACATTCCTGTTTTCTGCAATGAGTCTTTATTTGGTTTTACATGCATTTTCTTTTGCCCTTATTGAAGTTGGATATTTGTTATGTTTCGATTTAACGACGTGTACAATCCGACGTCGCTACTTCGCCATTGCCTCACAACCGTGGCCGTCTTCGTCGTAAGCAATAAATAAGCAAGGCAAGCACCCCTTGATCATATTGATCCCAGTTTTGTAAATATTTTCATTAAATGTTTTTCTTTGCATACTTTACTTTTATTAAAATCTGCTATATTTTGGGTATTGGTAGTTGTACCTATTGTCACATAGAACTTCCTTGATAAGTATGGATTTGTAAACCTTGATAACCCTAAGAATAACTTAGACAGTAATTCTTTGTCAAACTGGTTACTCACATTTAGTGACATGCTTAGCCAAGCTTAAATGAACATAAAGCGTGACATGGTTAAAGACTTTGGATATGACATTTAATTGGGAATGACCATTTTTATGGTTGGTATTTTGGTTGGAAAAATGAAAATAAAACTATGGTTTAGATGCGGGCAATTATTGGCAATAGCCAGTGTGCATGTCTTTGCACGTAGTGTAGGGTGGAGATTATTGCCGTGTCGGATTAAGGACCGAACTATGGGTTGTTTCGGGCCAAGAATTGCCGTACAACCACAAGTCTTTGGTATGGGACAGCCTTAAACCGATTAAGTTATCTAGTTTAACTCGCACTTTGGAAGGTTTGGAGCGATGCAATTGTTTCTTAATGAATTGCTCGAAGGGCGTCCACACCGAGGTGATCATGGATCAAGCGTTTACCGATACACGGTGTACGCCGTACTCAGGGAAGTTCCATCATTTCTATGCTCGAGTTCTTACGCCATAGTATGGGTTTAACGTCCGGGTGGTGCAAAGTTAACGTAGGTAATGTAAAGGTTTCCGTCATGAACATTACGCCACTCGCCAAAGGTGCGTGAACTATGCGGCAAAGGAAAAGGTCATGACTTGTGGGTAAAGATGTACACCTCTGCAGTGTAAAACTAATCGATTAGCCGTACCGCGGTTATGGGAACTTGGTAAAGTCATCACATAGTTAGCAGTTTTGTTATTTTTATAAAATGCGGTTTCTACCGTGTGTTGGTGAATTCTACTGGGTGTCAGTAGAACTGGTTTTGTGGATATGGTCAGGATACCCAGGTACATGAGATTTATTTATGTTTACATTCTGTTACTTTTAGTATTAAATTGCTTTTACTTAAATTCCGTTTTGCAATCTACTATTCTGTATTTATATTTCAAATCAGCTTTATGCAAACTAACCGTACTAGCCTTTCCTTTGAAATAGCTTGCATATATTATAGGCTTTGCAAAAGTCTTGCGGAGTACGAAAGTACTCACCCTTGCTTAATTGTTGTTTTTAGGTGAAGAATCAGATTAGCTCGATGAAACATATTTGTCGCAGGATTCGGGAACGATAACGATGAGGTTTTTCTAGGGATTATGCCTTGTCAGTTGCCTGAGGGATTGGATGGGCACACTACAAGACTTTGCTTCTTTGCTGCTGTAAACTCTGAATTGTAAGATTATTATGTAAATTAGCTTCCGCTTTAATAATATGATGTATGGTTGTGATTCCAACTGTTGTAAATGTGCGTACTAGCTACTGATCATGGGACTAGTACTGTATGCACATGAGATTTCCATTTTTACAGTTATGTGAAAATGGGGGTCATTACACGAGGTGTCCCTAAAGCACAGGAGGTGGGATTGGCTTCACGACTGGGCATTAAAATGGCTATCAACCAAGTTGAAAAATTGCGAAACTTTTTGACCATGGTATAATGGGAGTGGTTAGCTTCCAGTAAAATTTTGGGACAGAAACACCCTATGGTTAATTAATAAAAATTTCGACACTGTGCACTGCTCAGATTTTTTATTTCGGATTTTGATTTATTTGAGGGTGCAAATGGTGTTATTGTAATGACCCCCATTTTCACATAAATGCAAAAATGGAAATCTCATGTGCAAACAAAGATTAGTCCCATGATCGTAGCTAGTACGCACATTTACAACAATTGGAATCACAACCATACATTATATTATTAAAGCGAAGCTAATTTACACAATAATCTTACAATTCGAGTATAGCAAAGAAAGAAGCAATAGTCTCAGTGGTGTGCCCATCCAATCCCTTAGGCAACCGACAAGGCATAATCCCTAGAAATTCATCGTCAATATCCCGAATCTGCGACAATTATGTTTCACGAGCTAATCTGATTCTTCACCTAAAAACAACAATTATAAGGGTGAGTACTTTCAGATTCTCAAGACTTTTGCAAAGCCTATGATATATGCAAGCCATTTCAAAGGAAAGGCTAGTACAGTTAGTTTGCATAAAGTCGATTTGAAATATAAATACGTAATAGTAGATTACAAAACGGAATTTAAGTAAAAGCAATTTAATATCGAAAGTAATGAATGTAAACATAAATATATCTCATGTACCGGGTATCCCGACCATATCCACAAAACCATTCTCATCGACACCCAAGAGAATTCACCAACACACTGAAAAACCGCATTTTATGAGAATAACAAAACTGCTAACTATGTGATGACTTTACCAAGTTCCCATAACCGCGGTACGGCCAAAAGTTTGACACTGCAGAGGTGTACATCTTTACCCACAAGTCATGACCTTTTCCTTTGCCGCATAGTTCACGCACCTTGGCGAGTGGCCGTAATGTTCATGACGAAAACCTTTACATTACCTAGGTTAACTTTGCACCACCGGACGAAACCCATACTATGGCGTAAGAACTCGAGCATAGAAATGATGGAACTTCCCGCAGTACGGCGTGACACCGTGTATCGATAGAACGCTTGATCCATGATCACCTCTGTGACGCCCTTCGAGCAATTCATTAAGAAACAACAGATCGCTCCAACCTTCCAATGTGCATAGTTAAACTAGATAACTTAATTGGTTTAAGGCTGTCCTATACCAAAGACTTGTGGTTGTACTAATTCTTGGCCCGAAACAACCCATAGTTCGGTCCTTAATCCGACACGGCAATAATCTCCACCCTACACTACGTGCAAGACATGCACACTCTGCCATTGCCAATAATTGCCCGCATCTAAACCATAGTTTTATTTTCATTTTTCCAACCAAAATACCAACCATAAAATGGTCATACCCAATTAAATGTCATATCCAAAGTCTTTAACCATGTCACGCTTTTATGTTCATTTAAGCTTGGCTAAGCATGTCATTAAATGTGAGTAACCCATTTGACATCAATTATCGCCTAAGTTATTCTTAGGGTTATCAAGGTTCACAAATCCATACTTATCAAGGAAGTTCTATGTGACAATAGGTACAACTACCAATACCCAAAATATAGCGACTTTAATAAAAGTAAAGTATGCAAGAAAACATTTAATGAAAACATTTATAAAACTGGGATCAATATGATCAAAGGGGTGCTTGCCTTGCTTATTTATTGCTTACGACGAAGACGAAACCACTACCGACGAGGCAATGATGTATAATCGACGTCGGATTCTACACGTGCTCAATCGAAATATAGCAAATATTCAACTTTAATAAGGGCAAAAGAAAATGCATGTAAAACCAAATAAAGGTTCATTAAAGAAAACAGAATACTTTAGGTTTAGAATTATGATTCCATGATCTCATGGTTTAGTTAAATATACATTCATATTGTTAATGACTTTGTGATGAAGAAACATGGTTTCTTTTATAGATTATCTATTCTTGAATTTACTTAATTCAAGAGGCTAAAATTATGAATTCTTGCATTTATAACTTCAATTATAGATGCTAAAATTATTTAGATTAATGGAATTAACATATTAGACAATTGAGCTAAAAGCCATAAATGAATAGCACTTAATCCTTTTAATTGATTTTGCATAAGAAGTGTCTTTGAATTTGTTAGATCCATTGAACTAAGTTATTGAATTTATTCCTGGTTTTTAAGAAGGTTCTGGTGATACAAATTACATATTTGTTTATTATTTCTAGGTTCGCTTATTCATATAATTAAGTCCATAAAACATATTACTTAAGGTTATTTGGCTATTAGGATTTATATGCAAAACAATATGAAATAAGATTATTTCTTCTGAATATGATAGTCTATACTTTGAAGAACATTTCTAAGTTAATCTCATACAGATTAGGTTACCAAGACTTGGTTTTATCAAATTTGAGTTTAGTTCGTGAAAATATACTATTTGGTTCACATAAGTATTGAAACTACAATTATTTGGTTAAGTGTTTATTACAACTTTTATTGCAATGATTCTTGTTGGATAACATAATTTGATTACATTAGATATTTAGAATCCTGTTCCTTATCATGATTATATTTTTCATTAATTCTACATGTATACATTTTTCTACATTTACAAGACTTATGTTTTTAATGTAATTCAAACTTATGCATGTATGATATTTCATTTCAAATTATTTATTCACGTCTTTGTGAATTTATTAGATACTTGCATATGCCTCTATTTATTGCTACTGGATTATTGTATGCAATTGTACACATATATACCCTTTTCCATTTGGATCATTTACTATTCATAAAACAAATCTAAATCAAGTTCATACTTTATTGGATTCAGCATGATAAGGTAGCCTACTGATATTTAATGATTTAGAAATCAATTTGACTTACTTTAGATTCCTTTTGCACAAACTATGCATTTTGAATATTTATAGTATTGAAATCAATCTTTAATGGAAAATGGTTCAAACAAAGTTATAATCTAAATACTTTTATATATTTGAGTTGTTGATAACATAAGGAATCCATTAAAATTGGTTTCATTCAATTCTAAGTTCTTTTGCAATATTTTTATATGAATCATATCTTTAGCCCTTTTATTCAAATTTGAATTTCAAATTCACCGGTGATTATTTTCAAAATATTATTGCGTATTATAAATCTACTGAATTTATCATGAATCTAGAAATTTATTTCATCTCATTTGGAGCTAAAATGCAAAAGATATAATCAAATGAATATACTAGGTTTAGGAAAATATCAAATTAGAATTTTACCAATTTAGGAAAGTACGTCTTCGGTTTTGAATCGCTTTCCATATCTGGACTCGGTGAGTTGAAGGGTGGCCAGGGCCGGGCCCGCTTAGCGGCGATCAGAAATTGACAGCGAATGACGCGTGGGCAGAAAAGGATGGTGGCGCAACACCGGAGGATGACAAGCGGGTCCTTTGTCGGCGACCAAACAGAGGTGGCGGCGCCAATGCCCACCGGCGAAGAAGTACCGAGCCGCGAATCGATGGCACGATGAGAATCGGCATGCCTTTGCGCATCTGAGGTGCTACGGTTTGGCCGGAGGAGACCGAGTCGGTGCGCCACCGAGAGCTTGCGGCGGAGAAGAGCGCGGCACGGAGAAGAAGATGAGCTCGGCTTAGCTCGAATGGGTAACGATTCGAGCACCGTGAAGTCGTCGCGTTCGAGGCGGTGACGGTTTGGCGGAAATGGCTCGAGGCGGCGCACCACCGTGGACTGCGGCGGACCACCATGGCCGCGATGGAAACTCGAATCTGTGGTGATTCAATGAGAAGAAAGGCTTGGATGAGCATAAGGAGTGCCAGTGATTCCGTTTTTGGGTTCGAGACGAAGAAGAGATACCGAAATGAGCTCTCACCGTCGCGAGCATCCACGGTGAAGGAACACGCGGAGGCTTGCCAAGAGGATGAGCTTCAATTGAAGGTGGGAATGGTGCTCGGTGTTATGAGGTAGCTTCGGTTTGAGCGGTTTGAGGTGAGGTTCGCGAATTGTTGGAATTGGGTTTCTCCCCTTTTCTCGGGTTTCACGGAGAGGACAGAGAAAGAGAAATTCGGCGTGATCGATACAAATGAGTGAAGCTTGAGGGTTTGAATGCTGCTCAAGGTGATGAGAAGAGGGTTTGATTGCTGACTTGGGCTAGAGACAAAGAAAGAGGTGGTGCGGCTCGGCTTTGATCGAAGGAGAGCGGAGGGAGCGGCTTAAATAAGGGAGAGCAGCTGCTGGTATCGGTTTGGAGAAGAAGAAGGCAATATCTGGCTGCCAAGTGGGCCCAAGAGCAAGAGAAGACAATTCCAATTTTGATTCTTCAGGACAGCACGTGATCCTTCCATTAATTAAGCTACCAAACCGACTTACTATTTTATGCGGATTTTTGTAGAGGTCGGAAATGAAGCGATAAGGGTCTGGTAAAATTTTCAGTTAAAAATTATGAGTAAAAATATTTATACAAATCTGACAATTGATAACTGTCATTTTCTGCTTATTCTGATTTATATTTAATTTAAGATCAAAATAAGATTATTATTTTATGAAACTTTTTCACAAGATCCAAAATGACATTATGTACATGATATAAAATTTTCATATTTTTAAATTGTATATTTTATTTTTAATAATTCTGACATTGAACTTTTCAACTTTCCTCATTGTCTGTTTATGAATTTCTAAAATTATTAAACGATGGGATAAATTCTTGATAGTTTTACCAGACAAAGATAAGATAAATATGTCGGCATGGTTAAATTTTTAACTCTGGTTAAGGTCTACAGAATTCTGGAGAAATCTTGCAAGGTCGGTTCAGAGTATCTAGATAGGGTCATTTTTGTCTTTTTACTTTATTTAATTATTCCAGATCAGTGCAAGTTGTATAATCATGATTCTAGATAGATCTGAGATTTATCTGATATTTTTACATATTTTATTGATTTTGTATTTTTGTCTTTTTTTTTTTTACTTTTACCATTTTACCATTTCAATATATATTACTTTTCTTTTTAGAGCAAAATTCAAGAAGAACCAATAATTCAGAAAAATCAGAAAATTCAAATTCAAATTAAAGATTACATCTCAAATTTATTTTTATATTTTGTTTGTTTTGGAAGAAATAGTTTTAATAAAGGAAATCTTTCCTTTTCTTTAAGATTAGAATGCAAGAAAAGAGGGAATGATATTGTTTAAAATAAAAATCTCAATTCCAATTGAAATTTTTATTCAATTCCATTTTTAAATTTAAAATTTTATTTTTCATATTTTTGAATTTTACGGGATGTTACAGTTATTTACTTTTAAAACTTTTTTAATAGTTTTTTTGGGGCTAAGGATGTCTCTATAAAAATTTCAAGTCGAAATATGGTGTAATTATTCTACAAAAATTCTGACATGATAATTTTTCAGATTTTCAAAGCCTCTGTTTTTGAATTGTTAGAAGGTCTAAATGAAATGATAAATTACTGAAATTTTTACCAGAAGTAGGTTATGCTCTGAGGATGTCATGGTAATTTTTATGGCACCTGAAAATTTTTCGAAGATTTTCTAGTAACTTGACTTCCACTGTTTCTAGTCAAAAGTGTTGTCATTCCTTTCATTTATTTATCTTTCTGTACATAAATTTTTTACTTATTGACTTAACTGTTTTACCAGCATGTATAGGGTTCCATGGTAAATTTTTCTAACTTTTTATGTTTACCTTTTTACCATTTCCCTTTTCCTATTCTCTTTTGCTTGATTTTCCTTCAATACAAAAATCCAAAACAATTCAAATAAGAACCAACAATGCCAATAATGCTCAGAAATAAACATATTCAAATTTAAAATATTTATTTTTATTTTATTGTATTTTTCAGGATGTTACATTAACTATGGAGCCAAAACTAGCTTGCAATAACATATGTCTCGAGGCATTCATTTTGGAAATACACGCTTGCATGGCAGGACGCTTCAAATTAACTCTTTAGTAATTAACCCGTTGCGCAGTTACTTACATCAGCTCAGGCGCTGTTCGTTTTCCTCGCCACCCCCAGCCGTCACGTAGCTCCACCTCGAGCACCCTTCGAAGTAGCTATTCCACACGCCCTGAGCCAACCTGTCCACCTGCAGAGCCACGAGCTCCTCCTCAAGCGCCGCGCCGTCCTAGCCTCCTCCTACGGCGGCGGCCGATAACCAGCCGGCGAAGACCACGTCCTCGCCGTCCTCGTCGACGCCGCGCTTCGTCCAACCCCCGCCGGTCCTGTGAAGGAAGCAGCCCACCTGGACGTCGCACCGATCACCGTACACGCGCGCGCTCGCGTTCGCCCCGTCGTACATCTGCAGCAGCCCGACCTCCGCCTTCTCTCCGCAGACGAGCACCACCTCCTTCGCCGCGCCCCTCTCGGAGGCAACGAACAGGTAGACCGCCGCGCAGCACATGGAGGTGGAGACCATGAGGGGCAGGAAGAAGACGACGACTCTCGAGAAAGCGGTGCCGCAGAGGCGTACTATCACAAGAAGAACGGCCAAGAAGGAAGAGGAAGATCAAGCAGGGAAATAATGGTTGCGCCAGTTCAATTTACAGGCGTGTAGCTTGGTGCGGGGAGCTTTGAGCAAAGCATGGCAGGTAGTAGTAGTACTAGCCATGGCTACCTGAACTATTGCGAGAAAACTAAGCGTCTGCCGTTTGGAGCGAATTAGCCTCGGAATGGTTGGTTCATGGAAGAGATCAGAGTAGATATTCGCTAGGCACAATGTGTCGGGTCATGGGATCATTACTTTTGCAAATTGATACTACTGCATACAAGCACATCATAGATGATTTTACGAACCGTCTGTAAATAACTGTCAGTGATAAGAAGCGTGATCACAGACAGTTTACGAACCATCAGTGAAAATAGTCATCACGACTTTTCACAGTCAGTTCTAAACAAGAACTGTCTGTGATGATGAATTTCCTCCCAAAACAAGATATATAGCATGCAGATACTCCAACAAAGAAGCTTTAGAACACAACTTCAAGCAAAGTACGATTAACAGAACCACTGATTGAGTCTCGACTCTAGACAGCTTGAGTAAGCTATCATTACGTAAGCAATTAACAACAAGGTAAAAGCTAATCAACATATCATATATATTCTATCAAAAGATTACCTGGCATCAATCCTCAGTTGGACCATCAAAACCTAAGTTTATGTAATGAGTGAAACAGGTAAAAAACATCTGATTTTTGTTGCTCTAAACCCTCACAGCCTAGGAATTTGCAGTTCTAAAACAAGTTCTAGTAATTAATTAATACATTCCCTTATACTGTCAAGACCATTTTCTATTTTTGCAGCTAGAACAAAATGAAAAAGTGACACCTTTTGCAAGCATTACATGGACTGAGAAGTGAGAACACAGTGATCAGTTTTACTTTCACACTCCATCTGATTCAAGTCAGGTAAAATGTCCAAATAAAAGCTAAGGTTGTACTGGATATTGGAGATCAGCTTTTCAAGCAATATTTCTTAATGGAAGCGTTGACTTCAGTACCTTCTAGATTCTTCATTTAAAGTTCCTTGCCTTCCAATGTTGTAATGCTGATCCGAGTCCAACTTCCACAGTGCAGGTTTGCCTTGTTGAGGTTGGAAACTTCCACGGCTCGACGCTCTTGTACTGGCTGTAGAAGTTGGTCATGTCAACGACGAGGTCCTTGATGACGAACATGCGCGGCAGCGGCGAGATCGTGGAGGCCCCCGACGCGGGGAGGACACCGCGCCGAGGGGAGGAGTCGATGAGGACGGCGGAGGGCGACGGCGGCGCAAGAAGATGGCAACAGCGTTGGGAGAGGTTGCCGGCTCTAACACTAGAGCGAGGGCGGCGCAAGAGGATGGCAAATGTGTTGGGAGCTCTAACCCTAGGGTGGTGACGTAAGATTATATATCTGGATTTTCTCAGACGGTTGGAAGTGTGAACCGTCTGTGATCTGGACCTCTCATCACAGACGATTTTAGTCAAAAACCGTTTGTGATATTCCCCCTCAACATAGACCATTTTTGGCTAAAACTATCTGTGATGAAGAACACATCACAGACGGTTTTAGCCAAAAACCATCTATAATGTGCTTGAGACTTATCATTGATTGTTTTTGCAAAAAATCATCTGTGATGCTACCTCATCATAGACGATTTTTGAAAAGCCTTAGTAATGAGGGGTCTAATATAAATACTTTTGTAGTAGTATGAGGACAGAAGTGGCACTAAAGAAGGAATCTTGCACTCATGCTTAGCACACTGTTTAAACAGAGGAGAAGCTAGGCGGCTTTGAGATCTTTTTGTTTGAGGAATTCTACCCTGCATTATAGTAGTAGTATATGATGAATATGTAGAAATTAGATTTACCTATTGATTTATTGAAGGTATTCTTACTAATATGCTACTGAAGAAATTGAATTCAAAAATCGCTTTTCGATTTTATTTTGAGGAAATTGAATTTATGAATTCGCGCTGTTCCTCCGCCTGCGCCCGCGAATCACCACGTCCCGCCGATTCCTACGGTCCGAAACCACTGGATTCAATAGTTTACTATGATTTGTCATCAAATTTGTCGCACATCGAAAGATAATGAGAAACATCGAAATTTTCTAACATCCTTATAAAACTGTAAGAATTTTTGTAACTTATTGCAACTTGATCATCTTATGAAAATTTTATAGAAACATTAATGATACATCAGGAACACCCAAAAAAACGGTAAGGCTTTTATTAGAACAATAGCACTGTCTGAATTTTTAAAAATTCATAAAGCTTTTTCATCATCTCAAATTTTATGGGAACATTAATGATGCATCATAACCTTATAAAAAATTTCAAAATTTTCTAACGTGGTTTGTTTCATTTTTCGTTTGCTTCAAACTTGCTTGTCAGCGTTTTATTAGGACAGTTTTATAGTTTTAATTTTAAAAAATTTCTCATATTAGATAATCTTTTGAAATTTTTATAAAAATATGTCAAGAACCTGCACATAAAATTTCAACATTTTTCAACGCTTCGACTCCTAGATATTTTTTCCCCTCCGTTCGTCGTCCGCGATATAAAAAAACTGCAAAAATTAAAACAAATCCTGTTGATCTCGTTCGCTTGAATTCATTTAAAAAATTAAAAAAAATCCAGCGGATCCCGTCCGCTAGAATTCAATTAAAAAATTAAAAAAAAATCCTACGGATCCCGTCTGTTGGAATTCAATTAAAAGTTTTAAAAAAAATCATGCGGATCCCGTCCGCTGGAATTCAATTAAAAAATTTTCCTACGCTCGTGGTCCGCGGGAATGTATTGTTCAGGGGCTAAATCTATAATTTCGATGCAGACACGGTTATTTCCAAAAAAAATCAAAGACATGTGACCAGAAAATTCTATTATTATGTGCATCACGTGAAATAAATGCTAAACCCAATTGCACTGATCAATTATTGTATACTAGTCATGTGCCCGTGCGTTGTAACAGAAACTCAATTTACGATTAAAAAAAATATTTGCAAAGAGCACTAACTTTAGTTATGTTTCAATAGTAGGAAATACTTGTTCCTCTGAAGAGATTTGAGAGGGAGAGCTGAGCGCGCCGGATCGAGGGAGGGAGAGGTGTTGCGGGGTCAAAATGGTTTGAGATGAAAGACATTATGACTGAAGTGGTTCGGATTGCGTGAGCTTGTGAGAAGATTAGAAGAAGGGATGGGACTATCTAATTAAATCCTCTTATATCTCAGTTGTCCACGTCAGATCCAACGAACCAAGTACTCTAGATGTTAGATTCAACAAATCAGGTACTCTAGAGAAGAATTGACCGTCATCAATTTCTAATTAGAAGTAGTAGAGATGTGTAGCATCATGCATGCATAACTGCTAATGGATCGCGATGCATCAAATAAAAGTCACTGTGCGCGCGTGTAGGCTACTTTCTTTTTTAAGGGAGAAAAAAAGATCAGTGCATATATACTACGATCGATCGGGAATAGTGCAACATGTGTACGCGAAAAATCAGTGCGGCTGACAAAGACGTGCCTCCCTCGATCTACAGCACGTCCGTGAGGCACAGCGGTCAGTTTGCTGTAAGAAATTTTGTTTGTACGCAGTGGCATTCGTAGTAGAAAAATAAACACAATCCTTACATTTATAATGAACAGCGTGTACCATATCTTGAAATTCACCGAAAAAAAGGCTACGAGATTAAAAGAAGTACGAGAGACACGATAGAGCCAAGACTTGTACGGATCCAAACCGAGTGACCGAGAAACCATCTCCCCGTCGAGTAAGCTTTCCATCAAAAATGAGTGAGGGTGTTTGCAAGGACTTCGGGCCGAGCGACCGCTCCAAAAAGCGGCCGTGCGCCGACAACGGCGTGCAACAGAAAATACGGCTACTGCTGTTTCAATTTTTTTACGTCTAACCTTCATCCGGATGTTTTATTCGCTGACATACTATATTTAGAGACCCAGTATGTCTTTGGTGTTACAATTATGTTTAGAGGTTAATTGGTCCAGGCTATAGTCAATTATCTATTTCAGGCAACCAGGCAAGTGATGTAAGGCCGGCTCATGCATCCTACTGATCTCAAAAAAGAATCGTCCGGCAAGAACATACACACTGCAAACATGGAAGCGGTCGGGAGGGAATATATTTAGACGGATGCTCGATGATCGTACATGCATTCTAAGCTTTATTTGCCCAACCTGCAGGTTGGTTCAGATTACTGCCGTAACTGGTACCATTATATATGCAGAACAACACTTTCTCAACTCCTTAAGAGCATGTTTGCTGAGTCCCATCCGAGAGATGAAGCGTGCAGCCTTTGGGAGCCATGCAGCAGTTGCACCTCGGTTGGAGCTTCTCGGAACCGGAGGATGGGCAGGTCATGTAGTCGACTTGCAGGCAGTACTGAGGGCAAGCGACGGCCTCCATGCCCTTCTGGTCTTGCCCCAGCAGCACTACACAAGTATTTCACAGGCGCATCCGCGCATATATATCATCATTAGTTAGAGAATTGCCCATCTATGTAGTGGTTGTTAATTGCCGGAAGACCATAACCATAAGCTTACATGGCCGATATCGATATACATATATCATAAACAGATTTTAACTGATCTACCCATAACAAAATCAAACTAGGAATATATATATGACGAAATTACGAAGATATGAAGATGCATGTTAAGCTTAGGACCAATCACCTATTAGGAGGAAAGCGCAGGTTATGTGGAGTGACCTGGAGGTAGCCATGTCTGAACTCTCGAGCTGGTTCTGAATCTGCACGGCGAGGTGTTGTTTCCGCTGACATATAGATATAGCAGCTAGCTTAAAGAGTGCTGCTATGTACAATAGCGGTGGTGGCTAGTGGCTACGTTGAAACGCACATTTTTCGTAGTTTGAAGTCAACGAAGTCAGGCTTGAAACACTGAAGTCTGACCTGATAGCTAGCTTTAAATATCTGTGTGGATCTCGGAATGGAATTCTCACTGTAATCACAAACTAATTTACAACTGGTGCAGATTGTACTCCATATCAGTTTGACCCAGGCAATTAGACGCCCAAATTATGGGTGCTCTGCTGAGCTTGCCCGGTATAGGACTAGAGCGGTTTAATGGGACTGGATGGACCATGATCAGCTCGTTTTACTGAGCACGACCGAGGCTCGACAGGCGGAGCACAGTATAAACGTGCATGCCAACCTTATCACCCATAAACTGGCTGGTTCGATCATGGGATTCATGGCGTCACACATTGGAGGCAACCTGAACGGCCGCACCCAGCATGTAGTCTTAACACCATGGTGTGCGGGCGCGCGAATCGCGAAATGCGGCTTGTGTTCGGGAAAGATGCCAAATGAAAGACCGTGTGGAGGTTTATCTAGATTTGTGATGAGTTATTGATAGTGTTTAAGCATGTAAAGCTCATATTTGAGTTTGTTTTGAATTTTATTTAGAATTTGAAGCAATTTGAGATGTTGCCAGGTCAAGGGTATCACTACCGGCCATATAGGAGCAGTACTGCTGGCCAGGCGGTATTACCGACTTGGGTGCGCTAATCTTTTTACAGAGAGATGTTACTTTAGGGTTTAGCACGGCAGCACTATCGGCGCACTAGGAGCGGTAATACCGAGGGAGTGGCACTACCGACCCAAATGCGTTGTAGTTATTTACAAAGAGGGTACTCTCAGGAATTTCAGAGCGAGCGGCACTGCCGACTATCTAGGAGCGGTAGTACCGGGGGTGCGATACTATCGGCCCTGGGTGGCGGTAGTGCCAACTTCACTACTAATTTGTGCTTAATGGTTTGCATTATGCTTAATGCATATATTGTGAACAGTGCTACGTGATGGTTTGCTTGTCTGTTTTGGTTACGAGACTCTAGGGCTAGGTCATGGTGAGGTGAAAGTGAGACCAAGATTAGGCTAGGAGAGCTGAGGTCTAGAACGATCAAAGGACACCGGAAGATAACTAAGGTTGGAAAGTGATTGCAAACCGGGAAGACAAGGAACCAGATCATGAAGCATTGGTGATGGAAATAGCGAGCAACGGCATAGATCGTGTAGGATCGATATATACTAAACTAGCAATCAGAGGGGGGTGAATGATTGCGCGGAAGCTAAAACCAAATTTTTGATCTACTAAAAATTCACCCCAATTCGGACTCAAATAATTGTTTTCGTATTCAACAAAACAGAGTTAGATGCATTCGGTAAATCGCTAATTCCCGGAGATCCAACTTTCGGATTGACCTACAATTTGAACTGTAGAAACTAGATTCTAATACGAATCTAACAAAAAAGCAATCAGCGAGATCGGAACTACGGAACAAAAGTTATTAACCTCACAAATATGCTATGACAGATTATGACGAGAATTGACCAAACCCTAATTTCATGATTAATCATAATCTACAAAAGATTAACCAACGAAACTTTGAGAGACACTAAGTTGATGCCCTAGGAAGGTTTTGGATGGATCAAATCAAAATTAAACTCGTTCAATCAAGAGAGATAATGAATCAATCTATAAAAACCAAAACCGAGCAATCAAATCGAAACTACAAACTACTGCAGCAAACGTAGCATGGTACTGTAGCGTCGCGGATGACTGTAGCACCAGAAATTTTCTCTTGAATCGCTGCAGCCGCCAGGAACATCAGGAACACAAGACGCTCACCAGGAGGATTTCAGCCGCAGGGAATTCCTTGCCGCGAGGATTAGAAGAACTGATCTCCAAGTGCAAGCCGCAAGCAAAACAATGCTCTGGCCTCAACGCAAGAAATTATCTAGTCGCTGGCTTGGCTACGCTCAGGTCAGCAAGCTGAAGAAGTAGATCTTTATTTCTTCTTGTCTAATCTGATACAGTACTTCAACAAAAGAATACAAACCCTAATACCTAGCTCTCTTATCTAAACAGGAGACATCCCTCTCCTATTTATAATGAGCAACAGTTCGCATGCATATCCACCTGGCCCAACACGGCCCAATACATGCAAACTACCCAAAATTCACACATGCACGCGTACAACCCACCTGCCGCACTCACGAGACTAACCAGCCTTCATGTGCACCGTTCTCTAGCCCGAACGTCCCGCATGACATCCTTGACCACTAGGACCTCAGTTCCTCCTTGAACCTAGTCCCGAACCTCAGTTCCTCAATGAACCTAGTTCCGGTCCCATCATCGACCACGTTCGCCCTCAAGCAACACCTGCACATGAATAAACACAAAACTGTGTACGAGCACAAGTCCACGACTTGACTCAAGATCAATCCATGCAACCACCCACACGAGCGCATTGCATCAAGCAAAACTATTACCATGCTATCACAAGCATATCAATTAATCATCTGAAACAACACGTGCAAAAGCATAGCACATGCTATGAGCACAACCACTTTGCAATGCCAATTTCCTCACTAAGCCAATTTTTCAGCACATGATCTCACAATCTCCCCCTTGATGAAAACATTGGCAACACCACTTAAAATTGAACATTGGCATTCATCTCGCAAGAAAAGTTTTTGAAATCAAAAGGTTTTAAAATCAAAAGCCAAAGTGAAAACACAAAATCTCCCCCTTTGACAAATATGCAAAGTGAAAAATTCACCCTAGGTGAAAATAAGAAAAATCTCCCCCTAAGAAGAAAAATGTGAGTGAATGAATGAATACCACTTATACAAGAACATGTGCATGTGTAAAGCATGTATAAAGTTCTCCAAAAATCTCCTCCAAAATTCTCCAAAGTGGCAAAATTCTCTCCCTTTGACAATGGATTCATCAAGAACACAAAAGAGAGAAAACAAAAAAAAATTAATTTTGACAATTTTTTTTATGTAATGAGCATTCTAAGTCATCCACAAATGTAGCAAATTCATTACCAAGCCATGCTATCAAAAATAATTGCACTCTCAAATCTACACAAAGACAATGTAGAGTAAGCATAACTAGAAATCAAGTATTATTAACAATTTATTGCATGGCATGATCTCCCTTTCTCAACAATCTCAAAACCTGAAAACATTGAATTTTTGTGCACTTTATTTATACTTGAAAAACTGATTGATTGATTGATTGCAACAATAACAATTTCAAAGAATTATATGCACCATCAGCCTTACTTTTCAACCATGCCAAGCCTCATTTCATAAGCTTAAGGTTTCATGGTTTCGATCATACACAACCTCTTCCAAGTTCATATCAAAATGCAATGATAAGCAGTCTCATAAAGAAGAAGTGCGATAGTACATAACCTTGATCTTGCATTTATCAACAATCACAATTTGAGCTTTAGCACTTAATTTTGATAAATTTCATATTTAGCACTTTTTTAGTAGGATCAAGATAGCCAAGAAAGTTCAATCATGACAAGATTTAATTCATGTTGTCATTCCAATTAAATAGTCATGACATAAACTACACCATATATGCATAAACATGAAGTTGCAAAGACCTTGTAGCATAAACATGGCTTCAAATGACATATGTGTATCAAATACAATGCTCATTACTTTTTCATTATTTTTCTCATTTTTTTTCATTTAAGAGACACACAAAATAAAAAGTATGTTACAAAATATTACAAAGTTTTCAAAAACTCCCCCTCAAAACAAAACATCTTAAAAACTTTCTTCAAAATTATCACCCAATGGGATTAATTTTATAAACAAAAGTCTAAAGAACAATCTTCCCAATAGGCAAACGAAAGAAATTTTCACCAAAAGTCCATTAACTCCCCCCTCAAACGAATAACCAATGAAATCAAAAGAGAGGTGATGATATATATGTGTTTGAGTTATCACGGTATGTTCAGTTAAGCATAAGTATGAATCATGATAAATAAATAAATACTGAGCATGAAAGGCATGATATAAGATATAACATAATTGAACATGCCAGGGGATACATATGAGCATATAAGCAAATATCTCATCTCATACCACAATTAGATATCTGTGAATGTAAAAGATATGAGTGTATAAAATAGCTCACAAAGTAGGTAAATAATTATCGCACATGCCTCTTGAAGGCCATCTCAAAGGTGAGAACCATCAAAGTCTTGATCACATCTTGCAAAAGACCAAGATCCACTAAGCTTCTATTCTCCAACCCGCATCTGAAAAACCTACATAGCACTAGAAGATGTCGAGGTCTTGGTACTGGGGTTAGAAATAAAGCATTTAGGAATCCAGTACTGAGACACACGACACACAGTAGTAGGCACAACACGAGTATTCTTATGCACAAAATCATATTTGCCCTTTCTCGTGTTTCTAGCAACAAAAGGTGTTTGCATCACCCTAGGCACATAATGATGAGTAAAGCGTGACTGTCTGAAATTAGACCTAGCCTTAGCCTTTTCTTTCTTTTGTTGTTTGGCTAGTCTAAAGCAAAAATCTACTAAGTGTCCATCTCTATCACAATGAGTGCAAGTGTACTTAACACGATGTTTAGCTTTAGAAGTAGAAGCAACATTTGCATTCATTATAGTAGAAGATAAAACTCCAGCAGACTTAAAAACAATTTTCTTAGGCTCATTGACAGTTTCAAATTTTCCACTTTCAAGTGCCTTAACAACAGTGAGAGCATGTGATTTATGATGAGCATAAGAATCAAAACCTAAACCTTTGTTATGCGTGCTAACCCTTGATTGATCCAGAATCATGTTTAGGTTTTTCTTTCCTTTAGTGAAACGTTCTAAAGATTTTTTGAAGTAATCAAACTTTCGAGAAAGAGTTAAACAATTATTACAAGAAACGTCTACTTTTCCTTTTTGCTTGCGACAAGTTGAGCATGAAAGAATCTCATGTGTGAGCAAAGCATTTGTCATTTGAGAAATCCTAGCATTTGCATCATACAACTTCAATTCTAGTGTGAAGCATTTAGAACAAGAAGTTGATTCATCCAATTCAGAAGTAGAGCAACTAGCATCTTTAATTTGTTTGCAATTCAAAGAAACAAGTTTCTTATTCTTCTCAATTTCATCTTTAAGCTTATCAAGAGTTGAAGCATGAACATTTCTTAGTGAAGTAAGCTCAGAATAAATTAAGTCACATGATTTGCAAGCATCATCATCAGGAATCAAAGATTTAAGTCTAGCAATTTCAGCATTCAAAAATTCCACAAGAACCTCATGTTTTTTAATTTTCTTGTTACGTTTATCAAGCAATTTACCAAGACGAGCAACAGCAATAGCTAATTCATCGTAAGAAGGTTCTACCTCATTGAAGTCACTGTCATGATCATCATCGGTGAAGCTTTCGCTGCTTTTAGCCATGAGACACAACCCTATCAATTCATGCTTGCTTGGAATTGTTGTGTCATCTTCACTGCTCTCCGAATCCACATCGCTCAGATTTACTTGTTCAAGAGCGGAAAGAACCCGGTGGACAACTTTGCGGTTGATGAAGCTCTTCTTCTTTCTATCACTTAGAGAGAACTTCTTCTCTTTTCTTTTGTCATTGTCCTTCTCCTCTCTTTATGCTTTACCTGCAAGTTTAGGACAATTTGAACGAATGTGGTTGAGATCACCACACTCATAGCATCTTGGAGGGCCACCACCAACTCTCTTCCTCATTCTCACATTCTGCAAAGCTTTATTAAAACGAGAAGAGAGTGATGCCAAGTCTTCTTCCGAAAATTCCTCAATCTGTTCATCGGTTAGTGAAGACAAGAAAGACAAAGAAAAACTTGAAGAAATATTATTATGAGACATGCTAGATTGGGAGGTCAAAGCAATTGATTTGTGATCATTCTTCCTAGCAAGAACATCCAATTCATGAGTTTTTAATTTAGAGAAAAGAACATCTAAAGTAAGTGTACTCATGACAGTTGATTCTCTAATGGATGTAACTTTCATCTCCCAAATAGACATGTCTAATGCAACAAGCAATTGTCTAGCATTAGCAGCATCGTCATAGCTAACTCCAACAGCACGTAAATTGCTAAGAATCTTATTAAAACGTGTAAAGAAATCATCTAGCGACTCATCAGGCTTCATGTCAAATCGCATGTATTCTTTCTTATATATATCTTGGCGAACCTCTTTGACAGTGTTTGATCCTTCATGATAGTCACAAAGAGATTTCCATACCTCATATGCGGATCGAAGATGAATCACTCGATCGAAGTCGCTGCGTCCCAAGCCCTGGATGATCAAGTTGCGCGCTTTGCTGTTTGCTTCAACATGTGAGCGATTGGCATCGTTGATGTTGTCGTTCTCAGGAACTTCGTACGGCTTGTAAACATTCTCCCAAATTGTGAAGCCCAGTGCTTGGATGTACGCCTCCATCTTGGCCTTCCAAAACTGAAAATCAACACCATCGAACACACACGGTTTTGTCGAATAACGATCCATGAATCTAATCACCGGTTAAGATAAACTAGAAAAATCGTACTCTGATACCACTTGTAAGATCGATATATACTAAACTAGCAATCAGAGGGGGGTGAATGATTGCGCGGAAGCTAAAACCAAATTTTTGATCTACTAAAAATTCACCCCAATTCGGACTCAAATAATTGCTTTCGTATTCAACAAACAGAGTTAGATGCATTCGGTAAATTGCTAATTCCTGGAGATCCAACTTTCGGATTGACCTGCAATTTGAACTGTAGAAACTAGATTCTAATACGAATCTAAAAAAAAGGAATCAGTGAGATCGGAACTACGGATCAAAATTTATTAACCTCGCAAATATGCTGACAGATTATGACGAGAATTGACCAAACCCTAATTTCGTGATTAATCATAATCTACAAAAGATTAACCAACGAAACTTTGAGAGACACTAAGTTGATGCCCTAGGAAGGTTTGGATGGATCAAATCAAAATTAAACTCATTCAATCAAGAGAGACAATGAATCAATCTATAAAAACCAAAACCGAGCAATCAAATCGAAACTACAAACTCTGCGACAAGCGTAGCATGAATGCTCAGAGCGTCGCGGATTACTGTAGCACCAGAAATTTTCTCGCTTGAATCGCTGCAGCCGCTAGGAACATCAGGAACACAAGACGCTCACCAGGAGGATTTCAGCCGCAGGGAATTCCTTGCCGCGAGGATTAGAAGAACTGATCTCCAAGTGCAAGCCGCAAGCAAAACAATGCTTTGGCCGCAACGCAAGAAATTATCTAGTCGCTGGCTTGGCTACGCTCGGGTCAGCAAGCTGAAGAAGTAGATCTTTATTTCTTCTTGTCTAATCTGATACAGTACTTCAACAAAAGAGTACAAACCCTAATACCTAACTCTCTTATCTAAACAGGAGACATCCCTCTCCTATTTATAATGAGCAACAGTTCGCATGCATATCCACCTGGCCCAACACGGCCCAATACATACAAACTACCCAAAATTCACACATGCACACGTACGACCCACCTGCCGCACTCACGTGACTAACCAGCCTTCATGTGCACCGTTCTCTAGCCCGAACGTCCCGCATGACATCCTTGACCACTAGGACCTCAGTTCCTCCTTGAACCTAGTCCCGAACCTCAGTTCCTCCATGAACCTACTTCCGGTCCCGTCATCGATCACGTTCGCCCTCAAGCAACACCTGCACATGAATAAACACAAAACTGTGTACGAGCACAAGTCCACGACTTGACTCAAGATCAATCCATGCAACCACTCACACGAGCGCATTGCATCAAGCAAAACTATTACCATGCTATCACAAGCATATCAATTAATCATCTGAAACAACACGTGTAAAAGCACAGCACATGCTATGAGCACAACCACTTTGCAATGCCAATTTCCTCACTAAGCCAATTTTTCAGCACATGATCTCACAGATCGGGACTAGGCTCAGGGATGAGTTGAGGTACAGAACGATCAAGGAAACCGATTCCACTATGGTGAAACAGAAAGGACATGTGACTCTAAGCATTTAAGTCTCTAGACTATAGATTAAGGCTTCCATAAGATTTTGGTTTTTCTTGTGTGGGTGTGTGAGTACTCCTCAGGAGCTTTGCCCTCAAGTGAGAGGCTTTGTAATCATCTATCTTGCTCTGAAGTAAAGATTAAATTCGGGCTGAAGTTTTGATTTTTTTCTTGCTTTACTCTTAATTTTTTCTTATGGTTTCTTTCTTGCTTGACCTTATGCTGCCAAGGATGAATGATTGTTGGATGTATCCTCTATAGATCTTCCCCTAATAATCTAGGCAAGCCTCTTCTTGATCATGTAAGTTTCTTCAAGAAATCGGTTTTTGGGTTAAAACGGAAGATTTTGAAGTAGATCTTGATCTAGAACTTTTGGGAGCAATTTCTTCGGTGTTCTTGCTTGCTAGGATATGTCGGATGTCATCTAAGATCATCTTGATCATTAAATCCTCACGAGCAAGTTCAGAGTGAAGTTTTGATTTTTGACCCAGTTTTAGTGCAACATTCTATATTTTTGAAAATCAGAACTTTGAAATCAATTCTTGTGATTGAAGGTTGGAATAGATTCTTAACATCTTTGAAAGGTGCATACAAAGTTTCACGAGTTTTGGATCATTAAATCAAAAGTTACATCAATTTTTGATTTGAACTCGTGATGAAATTACTATTCATATACCTGATTTTATAGTTTATGACGTTAGTACCGACTCTACATATGCGGTAGTGCCAGCCCCGAGCTAAAAACTCTGAAAATTATTTTTTTCGCTTTTATTTGATCTCTAAAGGGTTTTAGCTTGGTTTCTTCAGAGATAAAAACTTAATTTATGATCATTCACCCTTCTAATCGTTATTTTCGATGCTTCACCAAATGATCCTAACTCAGGGTCCATGTGTGTCAGATGATTGATCATTGGGCTCGTCTGCAGAAGAAAGGGGAGCGTAAGGCGTTGCAACAAGGTGCGGAGCAAATTTGGATGGTGGCGTCGGAGGCCTTTAAGCGAGCACATGGCTGGGCTCCCGCAACTCCAAGGATTGATTTTCGCGTCTAGTTTTAGTTGATGCTATCTTTGCTAGCTGATGATAAAGACTTGTTAGTAGCTTGTTTTGGTTTCTGTTACTCCTACGTAGAGGTGGGTACTTAGGCTGGACTTTTTTGGCGGGCCCGAGACACGGTAGATACGGTCCGATTAAAAGCTCAACTGGGCACGATGAGCGGCACGGTCCGGTATGACACTGTAGCACGAATCGGGCGGGCTCGATGACCTAAGACATAAGGAAGAAGTCCAGCATGAAGATCATCAACCTGCAAAGCATGAGCGTCATGGATGCACCCAGCGGTATGGACGTCACCCCCGTCACCGACACCTGAGAGAGACGAGCAAGAGGGGAGAGAGAGTTGAGAGAGATTGTCACCCGTCTCTCTCAATCTCTCCCTCTCTCGCTCATTTCTCTCAATCTCTCTCGCATGTCTTCCTCACTCTCTTTCTCGCCCATTGCCCCCTTTCTCGTTCGTGTTCAGCACATCTCACCCTCTCTCTATAACTGTTTAAGAATAAATAAATTTTAGTTCTTTTTCCCATAATATTTGTGTCCATTGGCTTAATTTAACATCCCAAAAATTGGAGTTTTGGAATGTTTAAATTTGAAAATTCACCATTTGCATTTTTCTTGAATTAATTTCAGCTTAATATGAATTTTCTATTTATAAAAGGATTTAATTTGGCTAATCTATCCATCAAACAATAGATTTTCAGTTTTAGTTGGCTTCATTATGCTGCAAGGAATTTTTCTGTATTTTTGGAGCTTTTTATGAATTTATTTGATATTTATTTGGATTTATTTGCTTTTATTTGAATTTTTGGAATTTCTTTAATTCGGAAAATGTTTGAATTTCCAAAAACCCTCCGCGGGCCGAATCTTCGCCGGCCCATTTCTTCTTCCTCGATGCAGCTCGTTTGGCCCACCTTCCGTTAGCCCGGCCGCACAGCAAACCCTAGCGCCATGGCGTTAGATCTTGATCCGACGGTCAAGACTCGCCCGCGTGTTCACGTGCGTGTGAGCCGTCCAATCCTCGCCGCATGTGTGGCTGCGATGCAGCCACGTCATCCGCGCCGTCGCCGCCGAAACCCTAGCCGCCTCCACGTCAATTCCGCCGTTGCCACCTCGGTTTCCGGATTTGCACGCCTTCCCAGGCTATTTAAGCCGCCGCCGCACCCAGCCCGAGGTTCGCCTCCTCGCGCCGCACTTGCCGCCTCAAGCCTCGTCGCCCGAGAGCCATCTGTTGCGGAGATCGAGCTCGTCGAAGTCCTCCGCCGCCGCCGAAACCTTCCGCCGCGACGATCTCCTTCTCCGGTGAGCCTCCGCCGTCGTCGCGTGCACCGCCGAACTCCCCGTGTCGTCCGCGTCCTTTTGCCCCGGAAACCCGAGCTGATCCGTCGCTCTTCCGCCGCATCCCGTGCCGTCTTCCTCGGCTCCGGTAAGTTGCGCCACCGTCGTGCTCCGTCGCTAGATCTCGGCCGTTCGATCTTCCGCGTGCGTGCCAGATAGCGCCACGTCGCAGTCGCCAGCGCCCTGCCTCCCCGCCATCCGATCCGCCTCGGCCCGATGGATGCGCGACGCGTGGCCTGTCCACGTCAGCGCCTGCATTCGACGTGTGCGCTCGCGTCAGCGCCTCGTCTGCCCTAATCGCCGCGTGGCTCTCCACGTCGGTCGGTCTGCCGCGTCACCCTCCAAGCCGCTCGATGGACGCAGTCCATCGTGAGCAGAGTCTCTAACTCGTGGGTTCCACGTGTCAGCGGTATTTCATTTCCTTTTTCCAATTTTCCAGAAATCCAGAAAGTCCAGCCAATCACGTGTTGCCACGTGTCAGCACTCTGATTTTTCTGATTTTCTGATCCGAGGAACTTCCAGGAGCCCGTTCTCCTCCGTTCGAGCTCCGATTCCAGTGATTCAAATTTCTAAATTCATCTAAATTCAAGATCTGTCTTCCAGTACCATTCTTTTCAATTTTTGAATTTTATTTGAATTTGTTTTATTTATTTGTTCTCATTTCGCATGTAGACGACGCGGTCGAAGTTCAAGCAAATCAACAGTCGGAGGTAGAACCAGCAAGAGGCAGTGAAGGCAGGTCTTCCTTGAACATGTTGATCCCAAATTTTATGAAAATGTTATGTTGTTTCTAAATTATGCATGCTTACTTTTATGCAAAGTACTTTAAATGTAGTCTTAAGGTTTAGTTAAATTCCAGTTTGTTATACCCTCATTGGTATTGATCATGGCGAACCTTTGACACCCTAGATGATATATACTGGCTATTTTATTTGGTGATATCCAGTAGATTAGCATGGAACGGTAGAATTGCTTAGTCCAGCTTAAGCGTTTCGGTATTGTGCCATTATGGGAATCATTTCAAATATTGTTTAAAATTATTTGTGAAATCGCGGCAATTGTTATTGCTACTGTGATTTAAGTAAAATAAAGTGGAAATGGTTTAGACCGGGGCGGATGGATGTTTGGCGGGTGCAGAAAGCACGAGACCTTGGTATGTGAATGTTTCGCCCTAGTCAATTAAGGACCGAAGCGTGTGTTACCAAGGACCGAGCACTACCGTACAACCACAAGTCTATATGGGTACGACCTGGCTAAATAATTTGTGTGTCTCATTATTAGCTTCGCCAGTTGGTGAGTGCCAGATGTTGGCAGGCGCAAGAGGGCTTCAGATCGGGCGGCTAGAACCCTAACAGCGGTGAAACCTTAGTGAACGATGTTAATAGTGGGGTTGTACATTGTAAAGGCCTTGTCATGATCTCATGATCTCTCTGCCGACACACCAAAGGAAGTGTGTTGATAGCTTGGCAACAAGAGTCGATCATGTCTTGTGGGTAAAGTGTACACACTCTGCAGAGTTAAAACTACTTAAGTAGCCGTGCCCACGGTCAAGGGCGGCAGGTGCGCTTGCACATTGTAGATTTCATGGTTTTGTTTTAAAGGAAAATGATGGTTTGGGAATCCGAGAGCAGATGGAACTCTCGGGTTATGGTTTGGCGGATGGAGCCAGTCAGGTAGATAGAACCTACTTTAATTGTCATATCAAATTCAATTACTATGCTATTTACATTTTGATCAAATGATGCTTTATGAAATTACTATTGGTATTTACATTTAAACTTTGCTTTATGCTAAAAGAGCCATATTATGCCTTCAATTGTTCAGCCTTGCATATAGTTATCATGCATTATGTTTCCAAGACTTGCGGAGTACATTTTGTGCTCACCCTCGCAACATCCCCAACCTTCCACAGAAGAGTTCGCAGAAGCTGAAGGTGACTACGATTTCTACGCTTGTGGTTACGACGAAGGTGATCCGGAATGCAAGGACGTGAACCCCGTTCGATTGCCTGTTGGGCAAATGGATGGGCTTATCCTGCTATGGTTATTTCGTTTCCGCTAATTCTTATTGAACTCAAGCTATGATGCTGCTTATTTGTAATAATTGGCCATAAGGCTAATACTCTTTTGCTTAATTAATATTATGTGCTTAGTGATATGGATGTGTTGTCATCACTGTTTCCACTGTGTGTGCTAGCTTTTCCTGGACTAGTATAGGTTATACACAGAGGGTTCGAATTCGGAAATCCGGTCCCGACACTTAACTCCATGCGTCTCCGGCTCCTTTTCTCTCATCGCAGTAGTATAAATGGGTCGGGTCTAAGCCGGCACGGCATGGCACGACGGGCCGTCGCAGCCCGACATGATTCAGGCACGAAGCACAATAAACCCGTATAGAACCGGCCCGACACAGCACGACGCCCACCTCTACTCTTACGTTATCTTTAGGATGGCTGGATATGTCCAGGCACTCTTTTGGCTTTAATATTATTTCTTTTTCTACTTTTAATCCAGCTTTTTGTAGACCATACGGTGGTTTCCTTAATGAAGCTGGGGAAGACCCTGCCTTCCTCTAAAAAAAGCCCAAATTAGCTGATGATTAGGATTTATTTGTTCATTTTTGTTAGGGTTAGCATGCTAAAAACCAGAGACACAAGTTTTAACGTGAAAAAATCCTTACGAAACAAACCACAGGAAATAATCCACTATAATAGTTCAAAAGATTACATGTACAGGGATGTGACTTATATAGCTAAAAGAGTTTGAGTTGTTGAAGACTTGGATTAACAACTTATTTAGATAAAACCAAAAGATATGGAATAAAGATATTTGAGTTATCTCTAACAAACCTCCACTTGTTAGGGTTAGAAGCACAGCAAAATAACTAGAGACAAGATTTAACGTGGAAAAACCTTTGTGGGAAAAAAACCCACAAGAAACAATCCACTATGATAGTTCAAGTATTACATGTATAAAGAAATTGCCTATATAGCCAAAATAGTCCGATTAGTTGAAAACTTGGACTAACAATTTATTTGAATAAAACCAAAACTATGAAATAAAGAGATATTTAAGTTATCTCTAACACTTTTCATGCAAGAATTGCCTCTCTATCAGCATTTAAGTGCTGGGCGTAACCCGAACTACTATTCATGCCCTTGACAATCATTGGACGCTGGAGGGTGGCGATAGGGGGGCAAACATGTCGCGAAACTTCCTCCTGTTGGTAGTTTTGGTATATCTCGCTTTCTCGAGTCAGTCATGCTTAAATTGTGCTTCAGATGGCATTGGCTATCTATCAACAACTTCGCTACTCTTCAAGTGGTGACAAGATATGGCGGCTGCCTGTTTGCTTTGTTTGCACTCTATTCTTAATCTATGGAAAGCAATGCCTTTATACTGTTCAGAAGGGATGCAAATTTTCGTTAGGACAAATGAGAATTTTTTTTACTAACAGGAGATAACATTATTGCAATCTTTTAAAAGGCATGTCTACACGACTCGTAGAAGCCTAACGACACCATTTGCAAGGGCAGGATTCTTGTGCAGCAGCCCGTTAGGGACTGCAACTTAAGCAGTTGCGTGCGTATTGTTAGATCAAAAAACGACGGTCCAGATCGATCTAGAATATTGTAGCACATAGATTTTAGAAGATCTGGACCGTCCGTTCACTCAATCAAATAGTCTAAACCTGTGAGGAACGTTTAAATTGCAGTCCCATCGAGACTGCGCCCGCCCCCGTCTGCAATATAAAAACCAGGTCGAAGTTGGACCAGTGACAGAAGCATGCATGCAAAGAAATGCCTCTGGCGGCTGCTTGTCTGACTGTGCATTTAATTACCCAGATAACCATTTCGATTTGAACTCCGGAGTTATTTTAACTTTACTGCCATGATCAGGACATTTCCCAACGTGACAGAGGAGGTCACAGCAACGAGTGGAGCCAGCACACTGCGCTTGGGATGGGATTAGGTTCGGATACTTTTCTTCAAGGCAGTGACGTTTCCTATAAGTAGGGAGCCTTTCATAGTTTCATTAGCCTCTCAGCTTCTAAATACCAATTCATCCCTTAATTTGGGGGCGAATCCTATTAGCCATGGCTTCTGCTGAAGCAGGAGGAGATAAGTACCGCTCATTCATGTATGGCGAGAGCGAGAAGAACGCCGTGTGGAGGCTTGGAGCCCCTCCCAACTATGACATGGTGAACAAGCTCTTCGAGGAAGAGAGGACTAAGGTACTAAACCCATCCATATCTTACTCCATGGATGCATGCTTTCATGATGCAGCAGTTAGTAGCCCAATCATTCCGTCAGAAGTCAGCGTCTCCAAGGATGCAGATTAGGTAGTGGATCGCTTTCATCTTTGCAGATTATTAACAGACTGAAGTTCTTTTGCACACAATAGGTATGGCCCGAGGGGTCTCTGGAAGAGAAGGTGCAGCGGCTGCTGAAAACCTGGGAGATGGAGCTTGGCCACAAGGTGCGTCCTGAGGACCAGAAGAGCATCCACTCCCAGAAATTCTGCGCAAGCACCAACGGTGAGACCTGATCGCCGCATACTTGCAGCCATCGATCGGTCGCATTGAAACAAATGATATACCAAATCACCACTGACAAGTACCGTGCAACGACGCACAACACCGGCAGGGCTGAAGCTTCTGACCCGGAAGGAGGTGATGGCCATCGGAGGCTACAACGCGTTCTTGAAGACCAACCTGCCGCCGGAGCACCGCATCTACGACCCTGACAAGGAGACGCTCGAGTCCGGCATGTCGACGTTCCTGACGGCGTTCCCCCGCGGCTTCGCCATCGAGGTGCTTGACGTGTACAGCGGGCCGCCGAGGATCGCCTTCAAGTTCCGGCACTGGGGGTACATGGAGGGGCCGTTCAAGGAGCACCCTCCTCATGGGCAGCTCATCGAGTTCTTTGGCGTCTGCATCTTCCATGTAAAGTGACGAGTATATTTCTATCTCTGCCTATGCATGTGTTGCAGAGTTGCTAGTGCATATTGTTCAGACTTCAGAGTTCAGACTTGAGTACACTAATAAGATTTAACGCAACAATGTGACGTTAGGTTGATGATGAGATGAAGGTGGAGAAAGCAGAGTACTTCTATGAGCGCGGCAATTTCCTCGCGAGCTTCTTGAGCGCGCAGGCTGCTGCTGAGGCAACATCAGGTTCAGGCTGTCCGGTGATGAGAGGAAACTAAAGCAAAACGGAATTCATACAACATGTCACCCATATCAACGTATAGGATCACCTCAAGATTTGCATCGGCTTTGATTCCATGTAACAAAAACATTTAAATAAAGCAGTTTGTTTGTCTGGTACAAACGCCACTTTTGGGGTAGGTGTTAAGAAAGCTGCCACTTGACTTCTAGGCAGAACAAAATTTCGGAAGAGCTACATGAGACGGCTTAATCATCAATCAGAATTCAATGAACAAAGCTCAGCCTTCTTATTTTCGAGCAAAATATCATCTTCCTCCATTGTTGCGATGTGCATTTATCTGATTGTCACCAGACTTTATTAGAGCACTACGAGCAGGATAAGCCGCCCATAACTATGCTCGCTCGCAATTATTAATAGTTCGAAGGTATAAACTGTGTATTACGAGACCCTAACATGCCCCTTGTCCTTGTCCTAGTGGCTCCTGTGTTAAGACGACAGGCAGATTATGCTTAAATGACAAACACGAGCTTCAGAAGCATTACAAGCCAGGTAAGCTGAGAGGCAGGGAGAGTAGCTTACGTGTAGTGTCTTCACAACTTTGATTTTACTGACAGTCTTGTCCTCAACTCCTCAGCAACCGCATCAATGAACTCCACGGTGTTCAGATACTTATCTCGGCTGACACTGTACGATATCAAGTGAACCAATTAGTTAACTCTTGTATATTGTTACTACAGGATACAAAAGAGAAGCAAGAATTACTTGGGCCCATGAATGAGAAGAGCTAGATCCTTTGTCATCTTTCCAGATTCCACTGTTCCCACACAAGCAGCTTCAAGTTTTTGTGCGAAATCTAACAGTCTTTTGTTTCCATCAAGCTTAGCCCTATTCACATTAAGGCATACTGTTTCAACTATAAATAAATCAAATAGTCCCTGTGGCATACTTGTTACTACCTCCGTTCTTTTTTACTTGACGTGTTTTACTTTCATGGTCTCCAAGATGTGACTATGATCGTTACTTTTTATAATTTTGCATTACGATGTACTGATAAAATTATAATATTATGAACGTATTTTTAACGAAAAATCATATGATATAATTTTCATATAGCCAATCTAATGATAAAACTTTGCATTTGACAGATTCTAGGATGTCAAGTAAAAAAGAATGGAGTATTTACAAAAATAGTAAGAAATAATATATTAGCTTGAATACCATTCTTAAAATGAAAACTCTCACCAAAGTTTGGAAGACAAATTTATCAACTCTTCACATTAACAAAAAAAAGATGGAGTGTATGGCAATAGAATAAAATTAATATGAGAAAATTTCGTGTAAGAATTTATGTTCGACATAATAACTAATGAGGTGAAATGCAATCTCATCCTAGTTTCTTTGATTTAACTCATCCTTCATACCTATGTGCTAGTCCAGTTGACCATGCAAAGATTGAAGCGATGCTGTTTGTACTAGTTTCGCCTCCTTTTTGGTGAACTCTATAATGGCGTGTGACTGTACCATGTGCAGCTTCAGCTTCAATGGTTCTACCATCAGGGCAAACCTAAAGCCATGCAAATTTTATTTGTTAGATTAAGCAGCGAGAAGTGTATTTGTGATGCCAGCTATTCCAGCAGCAGTGTGTAATCTAGAAGTATCCTCGATAGTGAAACATTATCTTCACAAATGGAGATAAGGCAATAAGGTGACTACGTTTGAACTTTGAAATAAACAGAGAAGAATGGTGCATTCAACCAGGGAGTACACACACCAGAACCGATGTCATCAGACCTAGTGATCCAAAACCTGCAGCACAAGTAACGCCATTCTGCTCTTAGCAAAAAATTATCATTTATATCAAGATAAAAGATCACAAAGCGCAAAATATGTATAAACTGAACACAAACCTTGAGCAATTAGATCGCTCTGCACATCTCCATCATAGTTCTTGCAAGCCCAAACATAGCCACCTTCACTCTTAAGGGCATAGGCCACCATATCATCAATCAACCGATGTTCGTACCTGCCATAGCAGAATTAGTCAGCCACAAAAGGGGAAAAAGAGCCCCACCTAGCTGCAAGATAGACAGAAAATAGGCATACCATATTCCTGCATCCTCAAACCTGCCTCTCCATTTTGTTTCATAGTTCTCTTGGAATATGTCTTTAAACCTGATTTATGAGACAAATCAGACAAATAAGCAAAGAAACATTTCAATGTAAGGCATAGATGGATGTATGCCTATATCAAAATAAACTAAATTACGTATGATAATTGACTATAGACCTTCCATCGTATTTTTTGAGGATTGTGTTCTTGGTGCTAAGATAAAGTGGCCATCTTTTCTGGTAAGCCATGGTCATAGAAGCTTCAGCAAATGCCCGAATAGACTATTTGCAATACAACATAAGATAAAGGACGTCAAGTTTATAACCCCGTTCAAACAAACAGAGCATCAAAAGCTGGCTTGAGTGCTTGACACAGGATATGATTAACAAACCTCATCAGTGTTATACATAGACAAAGCTACTCCACCAGCACCACTAAAGTCGAACACATCCAACTCTATTTGTTCCTCTCTGCCATCTGTGGCAGTTTTCACGAGAAGACAAGAGTAAGCATGACATTGACACAATGAATAACTTATATTTAGTAATCGGGGGAAGTTATTGATTAAGCCACTGTGGTACTTGGATATTGATGCAACGATAACACATATTAGAAAGGTATGTTTACATATAAAAAAGTTACTTTACTCATAGAGACTTATTCTGTTCAGTGTTCACATATATCAACCATTTAATAGGTCCTGACGTTATGCATCGGATTATAATGATAGCCAAGTCTATGTGCCAATATGGTGACACATGATACCTATCCCAACAATCATGTCTCTATTTTGAGGACATCAACAGCAATTTTATAGCCAAAGATACCCATATAAAACAGAAAATAGAGATCATCATCGGTAGAACAAACACTACTGTGCGATCAGGCTAACAAGTAACCAATCCTGGCTGGTACAAGTTCAGACTTGCAGCCACTATCACAATATTAGCTTAATAACTAGCTTAACTAGTCACATACCGAATATTAACTTAAGCTTCCCTGGCCCTCTAACAACTGTATCTGTTGCTCGGTATTGATCACCATAAGCATGCCTTCCAATGCATATGGGTTTTGTCCATCCTGGAAGCATAAAAGATGTAGTGTAAATATCAATGAGCTCCAAGTATTGACATGTGCAACACAGCCTCCATACCAGGCACAAGCCGAGGAATATTCTTGCAGATGATTGGTTCTCGGAAAACAGTTCCTGCAGAAGTCAACGAGTTAAAACATAATAGCTGCATTGATGAAAGATAAAAATAGAATGATGATAGGATCCAAGAATCTCAATGAACATATGTGACATAAATGAGCTACCAGTGAGAGGTTTACCATTCAAGATGTTCCGTATTGTCCCATTTGGACTCTTCCACATAGCTTTTAAATTAAACTCTTTTACACGTCCTTCATCTATTAAGCTCATAGGTAGCATGGCACCAAATCAAAATCAACATGAGTGTCCAAAATTACTGGTTAATACATCATGCTCATAGGTTAATGAACTCAAACTCTGCTGAACATCACCTGGGGTGATAGTTGCGCATTTGATGGCCACATTGTACCTGAAACAATATTAGAATAACTGAAGCAACTTGATATAAAGGCTACAAAATATAGAAATCACAAATAACATGCATGATGCATCCATTATGTATTAGTATAAATGATATCACTGGCACACATGCGAATGCCTTCATTTTACCAAATAAGTGCTAGTTGAGACTACAGGTCAAAGAAGTTCAGCATAAAGCACCAATAATATACAGTGCAATACAAATACCATAACCATAAAAAGCATAGCTTAACAGAGAAAAAGCAATAAGACAAAGGATGGCCAAGAACTAGGAAGTTGAACAACTGAGTCTTACTTTAAGGTAGCTTCTGCACTCTCTATTGTTACTTTGTCCCCAGTAGCATCACGGTTTGGTAGACCTAAGTCAAAGTATTTCATGTCCAAGTCCAGGAAAGGGAATATAAGCTGCATGATCAGAACACAAATTAAAAAACGTCTCTTAATAAAGATGCCAGCATTAAGAAACTCCACAGCACCAAAAAGTATAACAAAAGGACATAAACATATAACATGACAAGAGAAAGGTGCTGATCACTAAGCTTTGGTAATGGTAAGTATTCCATGAAAATCAAGAGAGAGAAATGTAGTTACAAGGACTTAACCTTTTCTTTTATCCATTTCCAAATAACTCGAGTCATTTCATCACCTATGCAAACAAAAAAAAAACAGCACACAGTTATACTGAGTTATCTGCAAGTCTGAGGTATCACAAGGACCTCCACATGAATAATCATATGTGTATCCAAGATATTGCATTGAGACAGTTATTAAATATTTTCAGCACATCACAAGTTGAAGTTTTGGCCCCCAAAAGAGGTAAATCTAGCTAATGTCAGCGCACTTCCTACTCAGAACTATTCTACTCGTCCTCAATACATCTAGAACTTCAGCAACTCAAAGAATAACCAGTTCATACATAGCGAATTAACGAGCAAAATCATTAAACATACGAAATTGCACATGAGCAGGTCCATGAAACCCCCAGATGTCTGCATTCCACCACCTGATAACTTCACCAAAAATTTACATTTAACAAGCAACACAAGCCAGCCCAAGGTTGCCTAGAACATAACGCAGAAACTAAGTTCCAGTTCGACCGCAGAAAGTCCAAATCCAAGTAAAGCAGCCTAATTCACCCCATCAACCACAGTACAGCCAAACAATTCCCTAGCAAAACTCAACCAAACAGTCCGCCAAGCACACGCGGCATCGCAAATTCAGAATCTGCACAAGCTCTCACAGATCGGAAGTTGGTGGGGGTGGGGAGGGGAGAGACCGGGATCGGGGTTCTCACCGTCCATCTCGACGATGGGGTTGGCGACCTCGATCTTCTCGGACGCCATGGCGCGGCGCTTGTCTCGCGGGGCAGCCTGCTCCGAGGCGAGAGGGAATTCGAGCTCTTTCCAACCTGCGGAGTCTTGGAGTCTGGAGACCGGAGCGCGGAGAGCACGAAGCACAAGCGACAGGGCGGAGATCGGCCGAGTCGGTGGACTTGGTCCAGCAGGCGGTGTCAGGAGTTAGGACAGGGCATGTCGGCCACTGGGGCCACGTCACATTCGAATCATCAGCCGTCCAATTTAGCGAGGGCAGATCAAGGCCGTCCGTTCGTCCTTCTGGCTTCTCGCGCAACCCCTCTCGAGTCTCGCGGCCGCCGTCTTCGCCGCCGGCCTCCGCCTCTCCGGGCCCTCCCTACGGTACCGCGGTAATGTGTCCACTCATGTTGCATCCACTCTGTCACCGTAAGTTCAAAATCTCGTTTTGCTCTAAATCTCATCCATAACCGGAGAACGAAATCTCGGCGAGATTTAAAAATTTCGAACAAATCATAAGCGAAATACAAAAACAAAAATTCAAATCTGTTTTTTTTTCTACCGAGGAAACCGAAATTTTGGCAGGTTTTGCCGAGATCTCAGCAAAATTGCACCGAGCGAAAAATGGATCAAACAACGTCGAAAAATTTTAAAATTTTTGTATAGGTTCCTGACACATCAGTGATGTTCTCATAAAAATTTCAGATGATTATCAGAACTGAGAAATTTTTGAAAAATTCAAATATTGCTACTGTTCTGATAAAATGTTGACCGCCAAGTTTGAACCGAATGAAAAATAAAACAAATCACGTTAGAAAATTTTAAAAAAATTTGTGCATGGTTGTGATGTATCACTAATGTTCCTATAAAATTTTCAGATTATGATCAAGCTTCATGAATTTGTAAAAATTCGGACTGTGCTACTGTGCTGATAAAAGCTTTACCGGCAAACTTCAACCAAATGAAAAATTGTACAAATCATGTTAGAAAATTTTGAAAATTTTTGTGGATAATCCTTATTCATTAATTTTTCTATAAAATTTTGATCTGGTAATCAAGATTCAAGAAATTCCAAAATTTCTGAGAGTGCTACGTCCTTGTAAAAGCCTAATGATTAATACATAGATTTGCTTTAGCAAATAAAAAATGTTTAAAATTTTTAAAAATTTTGCATAAGGGTTATAAGTAAATTATTAAGATCTCATAAAAATTTTGAATCATGATTACACTCCAGTGAATTTATAAAATTCTTACGAGTACAGTGTACCATTTATATTATTTTTGTTTTTGATTTTTGAAATATAACAAATGAAATTCAATACATAAATAGATACGATTGAGTAAAAAAAAAGTTGATTTTTTTTTTAAATTTTATATAATGGTACTGAGTTAATTATTAAGATCTCATAAAAATTTTGGATCATGATCACACCGGAGAAAATTAATAAAATTCTAACAATGTTACTGTCCCAATTATATTCATTCTGTTTTTGATTTTTTTAAAGATAGCAAATGAAGTTAAATTATTTTGAAAATTTTTGTGTATGATACTAAACTTCTTAGGATGGTACCATAAATTTTTTAGATCAAGATAAATCACGTACAATTTTATAAAAATCTGAAAGTATTTCTGAAGTTTTTAAAAAATATCTCAAAGATTCGATTTTTCAACAAATTTTTATAGAAGATTACTTTTTTAAAGGTTATTGATCAATTTCCGATCAAATCCGGTGGTCAAACATCAAATTCCGATAAAAAACAGCGAGATCTCGTCGAGATTTTCCGAGATTACTGTAGCAATTTAAATTTTTTGAATTTTTTTAATCTAGCTACCATTTCAAATCTCGTCCACGTCCGAAAACTGAGATCTCAGCGAGATTTTGAACCTTGGTTGCCGCTCATAGATTTTGAACCTTTGCCGCTCATAGATTGGGGCAGTGTGGGGGTGTGGGAGGCTTGCTAGCATAGCCTAGGCTTGGAGTTGTGTGTTCATCTGAGCAGCGCGCAACGGCGTGTTGATTTTGTTCGCATGTCAATTAGCCTCCGTTTTGTTCAACTGGCTTGGCTTGGATAGGATGCAAATAATATCGACATATTTTGCACAATAAATTGGTCTCTACAGGGCTGTTTGGTTTTATAACAAATCTGTCTCACCAAATCTTAAAATTTAGCATTGTGAAATTTGGGGATATTTGGTTTGATGATAAATTTGTCCTATCAAATCTTATCAAAATTTGGCATTGCTAAAATTTTGTCACCAAATTGGTTACCAATATTTTGACCAAATATTAACAAGAAAATGAACTAGACAAGAGAAAAGGAAATCTTGCCAAAACTTGGTAACAAATTAAATACTTGCTAAATTTAGTTAACACTACCAAAATTTGATAAGCCAAACATTAACAACCATTGGAAGTAAACCGAATAACCCCTTAGTCACCAGATTGGTTACCAATATTTTTGCCAAAAATTGACAAGAAAATGAACAAGAGAGCCAAAAAGAAAGAAATCTTGCAAACCTACTTGCCAAAATTTGGTTAACGCCTCTAAAATTTGATAAGACGGACATTGACAACCATTGAAAACCAAACAGCCCCTATGTTATATTTGTCATGGCAAGTTCTGCCAGCAAGGAAGTTGGTTGACGGACTCAAGAGTCAATGGCAAAGAGCTTGATGTTCGTGTTGCAAGGTAGCTCAAAGTGTTCTAACAATATTCAAAAGGTCGATTGAACTTCAAATTCTTGCCTCTTCCTTATATTTATGAATGCCACTGTGTCATGACTGAAGTTCAGATCGCTGTTTCCGTCCCGTATTTTGTTTGTAACATTGCACAAAGTAACATTTTAAACAGGACCCGTAACTGTATTATCATTTTGTAATTTCAGAAATTTCTGTGACTAGATAGACTGTATATGTTTGGAAAAAAAAATTGCAGCTGAGATCCGTTGAGGCATTTTCATTGCATGCTCCATTTCTAGTTTTGTTTTTCTTGTTATATTTGCTATGTGTAGTTGAACTGCAGCCCTATATCACCACTACCATCAAACATGTCTGACAATCCAACCTCCGTGTTGTAAAGAGGAATGAACGTGTTAGGTAGTTGTTTGCACCAAAATTTTGTAAATATAGTCAAATCGGCAATAAAATCAGACACGTGGAAATTAACGTACAGGATTGGAAAGATTTGAAGGAAATTGGTAACAGTAAGATCTTTAAAAAAACAACCGTCCGAGATAAAGCCGATACGGATCAGAACTTGAAACATGTTGTGAAAGGATACGATCGGCCGATGGGTATAAAAGAAGGGTCGAAGCAAACTGCAAGGGCATCCAACACAATACAATCAACTAGACTTTACTCTTACTTTTTTCTGCCGACTAGGAGTAGCTTTTGTAACTTAGTCTTTGTAATCGATTTGATCAATAAAGTTGCGCATCGCCGATTGTTGATCTTCATCAATTACGTCCCAGGTTTGATTTATTCTGATTTTGTTGCGCATCACCTTCTTCAGAATCGATCTGCCTTTATCCTCTGATTAGCCTTAATCGGCTAATTAGACTTACCCTGTTACTTCGATCGCGATCGGCTTCAAGCTGATTGGGTCTAAGCCGATTGATCCCCACGATCGGCTTTGAGTGAATTTTATATTTTTTACCTTGTCGGTTCTGAGTTAAATCGACCGCACGCTTTGAACCAGGTGTTAAATGCGGTGTCTTTGTTGTCGAAACCCTACATCAAGTTTTTGACGCCAACACACTCTTGGCACGCCCGGTGGGACAATGTGTTCGTCAGGAAAGTCGATTCCGCCATCCGATCTCAACACAGAAGCCATAATCGTCCCAACAATGGACGATTTGACTGCAGAACAACATCAAGAGATTGAAGCTCGGAAGACTGCGTTGGAGGAGATGATGCTAAGTCATTATCGAGAAAACTAGGCGTGGCGTCACTCAAAATGCGCCTCCGACGGTCAACATACTCGAGATGCGGGTGTCACAGAACCGGTAAGCCGATATATGCCTGCTCAAGTCGAATTATCGGCTATGATTAATCAGTCTGTGCACCACACCTTAATAAACCAATCATCAGCTCTTGTGACAACGCTTAATCCGATGATAGCAAATAGTGTTAAAACTATAGCTCAGGAGTTAGCTTCGTCAGGTAGTCTGCTTGACCCATTGCAAGCTCTGCCGAATTATCCTGTTTTTTCAGTAGCCCAAAATACGCAGAGCACACCAGTCGATCCTAAACCATCAGCTATAACCTCACCCCCTACCATGATGCCTACTCAGCCCACTATAATATTGCCTAGAGACCCACGGCCAAGTGGGGTGAGCCATTACCACGCATACACCGACGCCGCCAAGTTAGACGCATCAACAAATCTGTCGTCGTCGGCTCCATTCTATGCTTTTCCACAATCAGTTTCACAGCCGATTGGGCCTGAAAGATACCCACATGAACCTACCCTGCTTAGAAATCTAGGTCCGCATAGGGTAATAACTTATTCAGAGCCTTTCGTCCCAATACCAGAACCTCAGGCTAGGCATAATAGGTATGATCAGTATACTCGTATGCCATCGGCTCAGCATAATTGGCAACCCGAGTTTGCACTCAGGGGGCAGAATGCCAACTATGATCAACATTATCAGGGGTCTGCGGTGCCAATGGCCGATAATGCAAACTGGGCCGACCAAATCTCCGCTGTCTTAAGGGACCAATTCGACATACAGCCAAAGGGGAAGGTTATTGGCTACAGAAAGCCGTATCCTGATTACATAGATCGTATACCTTACCCTCACAATTTCAGAGTCCCAGATTTTGCAAAATTCTCTGGTGATGATTCAACTACCACTCTAGAACACATCAAACGCTTTATCGCTCAATGCGGCGACGGCTCGGTCCGATGGATGAAAATAAAACTATTCCGTTGTCACCGCTCGGGCACCTTTACTTGGTTTACTTGTTTGCCTCCAAATTCGGTCCACTTATGAAACGATTTGGAAAGCCGATTCCACAGTATTTTTCTCGGCGGTTTAGAACTCGGGATTTGGACCTAAGTTACATTCGCGAAATTTGGAGAATCGATGGCGATTACATTAAGAGGTTCAGGGAAACTAGAAACCGATGTTTTAGTATCACATTGCCCGATAACCAGCTTGCTGATTTGGCTTTTCAAGGATTAATTCCACCACTTAGAGAGAAATTTGGAGGGCAAGAGTTCAACGATTTAAGCCATCTGCTTCATCGTGTATCGGCTCAGGAAATCCGATTCCCAGATAATAAAGTGTTCAAAGATAGATTTAAAAATAACGGCAATAAAGAAAAGGATAAAGTTAAAGTCAATATGGTGGATTATTGTCCAAGCGATTCTTCAGAAGACGATGAAGCAGAAATAAATATAGCCGAATGGGTAAAAGGGTCTAAGAAGTCCCTAGTCTGTTCTTGGCTAAAACCGACTAGAAATAAGTCGGAAGTTAAGTATGCCTTTGATGTTTCCAAGTGTGATCGTATTTTCGATCTATTATTACAAGAAAAGATAATACGGTTACCCGAGAGACATGTCATACCATCGGCTGACGAGATCAAGAAACGCAGGTATTGCAAGTGGCACCATTCTTTTTCTCACGATACTAACGACTGCAATATTTTTCGTCAACAGATCCAGTCGGCTATTGAGGATGGTCGGCTAAAATTTGCTGATGAGCTGACCATGCAAGTCGACGCTGATCCATTCCCAATTAACATGGTTCAATGTTCGGCTAAAGGAAAGGAGCCGATGCATGATGAGCCAAAGAAGGATCGGCAAGTTAATATTCAATCGAATTCAAACGGCGACTAGACGTTAAAAATTACAATCGGCTCATTACAAATAGAAGCCAATCATGAAGAAAAAAATTCGAGAACCATTAAACCCAAGGGAAATCCTCAGGTGGGCAAATGGTACAAAGCTGAAAAATCACCATCAAGGCAGTCAGCTAAAAGACCGGGACCAACATTTTCACAATTGATGGAGAAATATGAAAGAATGAATAGCCGACCATGATATCCTACTCGCCGGTCGGATAATTTATACCACACCGAAAATGTGGAGAGAGCACATAGAAGGTGTCCCTTTTGGTAGTTTTGCTGGGAAAGGGGAGTAGTATTGCCATCGCCGTATACGTGTCCGATGGAGCACTATCCCCGAGACGATTGCCCAAAACAATCGGCTAGAGATAGGTTGTCCGGGCCGATTCGAGATCATGGCCAGGGTTACAGAAGGCCTGTTTGTGAAAGAATATCTGAACCAAACCAGGTACCGGACCAGGTCGAAACACGGAGGCCCAATTCAAACCAGGAAGATTTGGCTGGCCAGATATGAAAGCCAATTGAGCCCGAGCCTAGGTGGTGTCCATCTGGCCTTAGCCGATCGCAGCGCAGACAGCTTCAGATGTTAAGGACGCAAGAGATCCGAGAAGCCGACGCCAAAAAACAGAGAGATGAGACTTTCAATGAGCTTCATCCGGTCAAGGTTGTCAAAAAAGAGTGGAGAAAAAAGGAACAAGCCGAGGAAGATTTTGAATCGGCAGATGATCTAGATTATCCTATGATTAGGAATGATACACCCCCAATGGACATCAATATGGTGTTCACACTGCCGGCCAAATTCAAAATCAAAACTGAGTCGGCTAAAGAAACTTGTACTGAATCATGTTCAGGCGTTCAAAATGCTATCTTTGAAAAACCAAGAGATGATCATCGGCATCTGAAACCATTATATCTGAAAGGGTATATAAATGGGAAGCCGATATCAAGGATGCTGGTAGACGGTGGAGCCACAGTAAACTTGATGCTCTATACGACTTGCAAGAAATTGAGTAAGTTCGATGAAGACTTGATTAAAACTAACATGGTTTTAAACGACTTCACAGGCGATCCTACAGAAGCTAAAGGCGTCATGGTTACAGAACTGACCGTCGGCAGTAAAACTTTGCCGACTGCGTTTTTTGTTATTGACGCCAAAGGAAATTACAGCGTTCTGCTTGGAAGAGATTGGATTCACGCCAACTACTGCATCCCGTCGACTATGCATCAAGCGCTTTTCCAGCGGAACGGGGAAGAAGTTGAAATTGTCACGGCCGATACATCGGCTCATATTGCCATAGCCAGTTCTGATGCAAATTGGCAACATGAAGAAGCCGGATGCATATCGGGAAAAACACTAGAAGACTGCGATTTCATCTGCGTGAGCAAAACAGGACTTGTGCCGATCAGTGTCAGACCAGGCACGTTTGATCGAGCAAATGAAGTGTTGCGCCGATGGGGACAAGAAAAACAGTAAAGGTATTACAAGATAAAATGCAAAGCTATCAGCAAATAACAGAAAGCTATGAGGCTATAGAAGACTTTCAAGAGATTGAAAAGTTGGGTCAAGACTTCACGTCCATCGATCTGCTTGAAGAAGTCGATATAGGTAGTGGTGATAGAAAAAGACCAATGTTTATTAGCGCGAAATTAGATGTAAAATATAAAGAAAAGTTAATCGAAATTCTTAGAGAATATAAGGATTGTTTTGCTTGGGAGTATCACGAGATGCCTGGTTTAAGCCGACAATTGGTAGAACATCGGCTACCCATTAAGCAAGGTTATCGGCCGTTTAAACAGTACCCTAGGCATTTTAATCCGGCCCTGCATAAAATTATAAAAGAAGAAATAGAGCGATTGTTGGAGGCTAAATTTATAAGGCCTTGACGATATGCGGAATGGGTTTCCAACATTGTTCTAGTCATGAAGAAAAACAAAAAACTTCGAGTTTGTATCGACTTTAGAGATTTAAACAAAGCGACACCAAAAGATGAATACCCGATGCCAATAGCCGATATGCTTATCGATGCTGCATCTGGGAATAAGATCATAAGTTTTACGGGCGGAATGCGGATACAATCGGATATTCATGGCGAAGCGATATACCAAAAACAGACTTTTAGATGTCCCGGTGCTATAGGTTTATTCGAGTGGGCGGTTATGACTTTCGGTTTAAAGAACGCCGGGGCAACATATCAGCGAGCCATGAATCTGATTTTTCATAATTTAATCAGTCACATCGTTGAGATATATATCGATGATGTCGTGGTAAAGTCTGCAGATGACTGGCAGCATTTGGCCGATATAGAAAAGGTTTTCCAGAACATAAGATCACATGGCTTGAAGATGAATCCTTTCAAATGTGCGTTTAGCATATCGGCTGGGCAATTTTTGGGCTTTATGGTACACAAAAGAGGTATCGAAGTCAATCAAGCAAGAGTTAAAGCCATAGTCGACACAATGCCACCAACATGTAAAAATGAATTGCAGAAGTTGATCGGCAAAATTAACTATCTCCGAAGGTTTATCTCGAACCTATCCGGTCGGATCCGTGCCTTTACCCCACTGTTGAAAATGAAGGATAATCAAGAGTTTGTATGGGGAGCCGATCAGCAAACGGCTTTCGATGACGTTAAGAACTATTTAGCCAATCCTCCGGTTTTGGCTGCACCGCGAAAAGGGATCCCATTCAGGTTATATATATCGGCCGAAAAGGAGACTATCGGGTCTGTTTTAGCACAAGAAGTCGATGGAAAGGAAAGGGTTATCTTTTATTTAAGCCGACGCCTTCTTGATGCTGAAGTCAGGTACCCTTTCATCGAGAAATTATGCTTGTCTTTATATTTCTTGTGAGACCCCGTTCTGATGAACAGGAACCTCCATGTGATTACTGTGCCATTCCCTGGATCAATAGCTAGCACTCACATGTTTACAACAATTGGAATCACAACCATACAACAGATATTATTAAGCGGAAGCTATTATACAAAGAAAATCTTACAACTCAGAGATATAGCAACAAAAGAAGCAAAGTCTTGTAGTGTGCCCATCCAAAACCAACAGGCAACTGACAAGGCATAATCCCTAGAAAGATTCGATGAAGAAAATCCATAACTGCGATTTAAAGAAACCTTGAAGCTTCGCTAACATATCCACCTAAAAACAACATATAAGCAAGGGTGAGTACTTTCGTACTCCGCAAGACTTGAGCAAAGCCTATAATATATGCAGACCATTTCAAAAGAGGCTACTATAGTTAATTTGCATAAAGCAGAATTGACATTGTAAAACAAGTTATTTGCAAACGGAATTTGTAAAAGCATATTTGACTGATATGAAATAAGTAAAGCATAAGTAATATTCACAACCCTTCGTGAATATCGAATAATCCAGAAATGGAATCCAACAATGTCGATCCTTTGACATAAAGCAAAAGCTGCTAAACAGGTTCCAAACCAAAACCCATTTTTTTGGAAATACAAAAGACTAACATTGGAATGACTTCACCAAGCGTCCTTGACCGCGGACACGGCTAATTAATTAGATTTACACTCTGCAGAGGTGTACACTTTACCCACAAGGAATGATCAACCTTTTCGTCAGATCAATTAACACACTTCCTTTGGTGTGTCGTCAAGGAGATCATACAGAGCCGTTACATTATCTAGATGTGGCTTTGAACCAGCCCAGGACGTTTGGCCCTTGCCATGAAAACAGAAACACTCACCCAAGACGTGGTTCCTTTCACATCACACCCAACACCACGTTTCTGTCCACGGCAAGGCGTACACCGTTGCATTGGTAAGTAGATCCCCTGAATGCACCAAACCGGAATGCCTGTGCAAATCTCCCGCCTTCCTTAGATGCAAAGCCACACCTAAACAACTTAATAGGCTAACACCCGCCCATACAAGCCCTCGTGGTTGTACGAAATTCTTGGATCTATAGCATCCCATTGCTCGGTCCTTAATCCGACACGGGCGATACTCCACCCTAACTACGTGCAAATCCCTCTGCACCTCCGGCTATTGCCAATAATCGCCCGCATCAAAACCATAGTTTTATTTTGGGTTTTTAATCAAAATACCCATAACCAACAGCTTTATTTCCAACATTTTCCATTTCTTAAGAAACAAATTTTGATCTGATCATCATTCTCATTTGTTCTAAAAGCATGGCTAAGCATGGATAAAAGTAATCGCATATACCCACAATGACATTAAGTAATTGTCTAAGCTCAATCTGTGGTTATCAAGGTACACATGTCCATACTTATCAAGGAAGTTTCATGAGACAACAGGTATAACTACCTTTACCCCAAAATAGCGAATTTACTGAAAGTAAACGTATGCATGAAACATTTTAATAAACACAATGCAAATTAAACACTGGGATCAACATGGTCAAAGGGGGTGCTTGCCTTGCTTATTCATTGCTTACGACGAAGACACGGTCGCAGATGACGGAGGCAACGATGGAGGAAGGGACGTCGAATTCTACACGTCGATTGATCGGAAAATATAGCAAATAAGAAACTTCAATAAGGGCAAAAAGAAGACAGACAGAAAATCAAATAAAGATTCATTGCAGAAAATAGGAACACTTTAGAGTTTGAATTATTTAAGATTACTTTATTCTTAAACTTGATGGCTTTATGACAAACAAAACAGAGTTCTTTTAAAGATTATCTATTCTTGAATTACGAATTCAAGAGGCTAAAATTATGAATTCTTGTATTCATAACTTCGAATTATAGATGCTAAAATTATTTGGATTAAAAGAATTAAAATACTAACTAAAGTTAGGGTTATGCAAATAGCACTTAACCTTAAGTGATTTGCATAAGAAAGGTTTTGAATGAGTTAGATCTATTAGGTTAGGTTACTAGATTTATTTATGATTTTTAAGAAAGTCCTGGTGATACAAATATATTAACTACAAATTCCTTATTACAAGGTTCACTTATTCCGATTACGGTAAAGTTCGCTAAACATAAAACTAAGGGTTATTCGACTACTAGAATTTATATGCCAAACATGACGAAATAAGATTATTTCTTCGCAAGTGGATAGCATATACTTAGAAGAAAGTATCTAGCCTGATCTCATACATTTTAGCTTTTAGACGAGACATTATTTTCTTAGTTGAAAATGCTTATGTGACATTAAGGGTAATGACAAACATACTTTTTAAGGGTATTCGACTGGCAAAATTTAATTGAAACGAAAGTGGTAAATAAAATATTTTTCTAGAATATGGTAGACCATATCCTAAATATCATTTCTAAACAAATTTCTATAATATTTGCATTTAGACGAGAGGTTCTACAGATCGATGAAAAAGCTTGATAGTTCAATTTACTACTAGCTAAGGATTCAGTTTTTGATACGCGATAGCGACTACACCGTCTAGGATAATCTACTCATTTTTCAGGTACTAATAGGGTATGACTCTAATAGCATTTTAAAATTAATACCGTGATATTTGGCTTCTATCCGAAGTGTTTTTCCTATAAGCGATCATTAGGGTCTAACAGTGTTCTATTTCATCTTTGCACAAAGATAAGGTATTTTTGTATAAACAGCAAGAGTACTATTTTTCAAGGCTATTGAATTTGTTTTTTTGCCAAATTTGAAGTTTATTTGTGAGAGTTACAACTATTCAATTTTATGCAAGTGTTAACACTTTGATTATTAAACATTTACTGTTTTATATAGTAATATTTAAATATTATTTTACTTCTGAGATCCTTGCAATTTCAGAGGTATAATAAAATTGGTTTGGTGATTATTTGAATTCATTTGATCTATATTACAATTATTTGACTTTCTATGCCGTATGTATATACACTTTTTACATTTAAGTTATTTCATACTTTCCATGATAATTCAATTCAAGTTCATTTCTTAAATATTTTGGCAAACTCAGGTATCCTACTGCCATGCTAATATTCAGAAACTAAATTTTACTTATCCCATATTTTCTTTATTCAAATTAGGCTTATGTGAATTTTCTAATGCATTGAATACAGTCTTTAATAAAAGTAATTCAAACAATAATGAAATTTAAGTATTTTTATATATTTGAACTCCTGGAAACATGAGTATCTCACTAAAATTAGTTCCATTCATTTTTAAGTTTGTTTACAACTTTTTAATATGTAGCACTTATTTAAGCCTCTTCTTTAAATTTGAATTTCAAATTTATCCAGTGGAGATTTTCAAAATGTTATTGCATATTCTGGAATAACTAGATTTTAGACGAATTTAGAATTTTGTTTCATCTCATTTGGAGTTACAATGCAAAATCTATAAGCATTTGAATTGGCTCGGTTTCTAAAATTTGAACTGAAATTCCAAAAATACGCTTTCACAGCAGAGAAGACGCCTTTTACCGAATGAACTGAGGACCTCTTGACCGGCTGACAGACGGGTCCCACGGCGCAGCGACCGAAAACAGAGGTGGCGTTTGGGCACGGCGGCGACGACGCTCCGGCGGGATTCCGGCGAAGGGAAGGGCATGGCTAGCACCAGAGAGGCATGGCGTATCCGGGGGTGGTATCGATCACCGGCGGGGACGGCCGGAGATGCCTGCCACCGGCGGCATGCGGCGAAGGAAGATGAGACTCACCGGAGAAGAAGAACAAGCTAGCTCCGGCCGAATCGGTAGCACTGGAAGCTTCAGTGGGTCACTGGGGTTCCGTTTTTGCGGTCGGCCGGGCCGGAGCTTGGCCGAGGAAGCTTGCCACCGAGCGTCGCTCTTGGAGAAGAAGAACAGTAGGGGCGATGAGGTTTTAGCTGACGACTTCCAACTATTGTTGAGGGCTTTTGATCACTATAGTCCACAGATGGTGAGATTCAAAGGAATTTGGGAATGGTTTTCTGTATTGCGAGAATTGCATTCGATTTTTGGGCTTTGGAGCTTTCGGCCATGGCGGAAACACGAGTAAAATTAGGCGCTCAGGCTAGAGGGGAGTGAGGGAAGTAGAGGGAAATGACAGGGAACACTTCTACGAACCCAGGGCTGGCTTTTATAGGTGGCAAAGACGGTGATCAACAGGGTTTGAACGCGAGATGGACTTGCGGCTTGGTTTGACGCTTTGCGATGAAGTGGCGCAGCGATCTCTTTCGGTGACGTGCGGCACTGGGGGCGACAAAGAACTAACCAGGTATGGCGCACGAGGACCAAGGGCAGGCCGTGGCAGTGATCGGCAGCAGCGGCGAAGTCTCTCGTGTGCAAGCGGCTGAGAAGAACACGCGCGAGGAAAAGAGGGGAAGGGGAGAAGAGAGGCAGTGGCTGACGAGCGGGTCTGGGGTCCACCGGCAGTGAGAGGAGGCCTTTTTCCATTGCCGTGCCAGCAGCCGTTACGGCGAAGGGATGGCCCACACATCGGTGAGAGGAGGCAAGATGAAAGGATAAGCTCAGACCAGGCAGTCCCATGTGGGCATTAAAATGGCCATCAGATCAAGTGGAAAAATTACGAAACTTTTTGACCAACTTATAATGGTAGTTTCTAATATTCAGTAAAAATTTGAGGTTAAAATACCGCATGGTTGAATTTTATAAATTCTGACACTGTGGACTTGTACAGGATTTGAATTTCGGTATTTTATTTATTTAGGGGTGTAAAACATATTAATTATTTTCCAAAATTTGTATAGAAATTTATGTTGTCTTAAGGATATCTCCATAAAAATTTCAAGTCAAAATATCAAGTGAATATTTTATAAAAATTCTGACATTAGGATTTCTAGTTTATGATGGTCTCTGTTTTTGAATTATTAGAGGGCTTTTCCGACATGATAAAATCCTGATATTTTTACCAGGGATAGTTTTTACACTGAGGGTGTTTTGGTAATTTTTCCAGATCCAGATAAACTTCGAATATGTTTCATTAATTCTGGCTTATACTGTTTCTAGTCAAAAGAGGTGTCATTCATTTTATTTACCCATTTTTCTGTGCATAAAATTTTACTTGTTGATTTTACTGACTTACCAGTATGGTTAGGGTTCCATGGTAATTTTTCCAAATTTTTACTTTTACCATTTTATCTTGTTACCATTATCCCTTCTTTAATTGTATTTGTTTGATTTTCCATTCAATACAAAAATCCAGGAAATTCCAAATAAATTCCAATCATATCAAGAAAAATCAGAAATAAATATATTCAAATTCAAAATATAAATTTTTATATTATTCCATTTTTCGGGATGTTACATTTCTCATGTATAAAGCTAAGACATTATATTTTAGCATCGGCTTGTAAAGTAATCTGTAAAACCGATGTTATAAAGTATATGTTATCAGCTCCGATATTTGGCAAATGGGCTTATGCCTTGATTGAGTTCGACCTGATTTATGAATCGGCTAAAGCAGTTAAGGGACAAGTTCTGGCCGATTTTATAACAGGACATGACACTACTGCCGACTTGGTATCCGTAGCCCCTTGGCAATTGTTTTTTGATGGGTCTGTGTGCAGAGAAGGCGATGGAATCGGCATAGTGCTCATATCGCCCAAAGGGCATAACTTTGAATTTGCATTTCGGTTAAACAGTCGATGCTCAAATAATCAGGCAGAATATGAAGCGTTGCTCAAGGGTTTGCAATTATTAGACAACATCGGAGTAAGTGTGGTTGAGGCATACATGGATTCTATGTTAATTGTATAGAAAATAAAAGGAGAATACCAATGTCGAGATGAGGTGCTATTAAAATATTGAGAGCAATGCTTCGAGATCATCGGCTCATTTACATCATTTTCTATCGGTCATGTCCCTCGAGAATTGAACGATAGAGCTAATGCCCTGGCTCAACAGGCATCAGGGTACAAAGACTTTGGCCGATATCTGGTAACTGAGCTAGTGAATAAAGCCATCATGTGCGTAGATGTCGTGGATTGGAGAACGCAAATAAAGAATTACCTGATTGATCCATCTAAACCGACAGAACGCAAGATTAGGCAACAAGCTTTAAAATACATTGTTATGGACGATACGTTGTATTATCAGACGATGGAAGGATTGCTATTGAGATATCTTGGAGCCGAAGAAGCACGGGTAGCAATGGGTGAAGTACATGAAGGCATTTGCGGTTCTCACCAATCGGCTCATAAGATGAAATGGATGCTTAGACGGACAGGTTATTTTTGGCCGACGATGCTAGAAGATTGTTTCAAGTATTATAAAGGATGTCAGACCTGTCAAAAGTTTGGCAACATACAACTAGCGCCAGCATCGGCTTTGCACCCAATTATTAAGCCATGGCCATTCAGAGGTTGGGGAATAGATGTAATCGGCCAAATATTTCCTGCTTAAGTAAAGATCACAAATTTATCTTGGCCGCAACCGATTATTTTTCTAAATGGGTTGAAGCTATACCACTCAAGAAAGTGACCAGTGTCGAAGCTATCGGTTTTGTTAATGAGCACATTGTCCATCGGTTTGGAATACCGCAAACAATTACGATCGATCAAGGTACGGTGTTCATGTCTAATGAGTTTCAGTGTTACGCGACAAGTCTGGGGATTAAACTATTGAATTCATCCCCATACTACGCTCAGGCTAACGGACAAGCTGAGTCGTCCAACAAAACGTTAATCAAGTTGATCAAAAGAAAGATTGATGAAAAACCGAGGAATTGGCACTCAACTCTATCAGAGTCGCTTTGGGCGTATCGGCTAGCTTATCACGGAGCAACGAAACTTTCACCTTACCAGTTGGTGCATGGTCAAGAAGCCGTTTTACCCGTGGAGATCAACATTGAATCTATACGAGTGGCCAGACAAAATGGTTTGTCAGCTCAGGATTATAACAATTCGATGATCAACAACTTGGATGAGTTGGCAGAATTATGTTTGTCCACACTTGATCGACTTAAAAGGAATAAGATCAGGGTTGCAAGGGCGTATAATAAAAAGGTCATGCCTAAATCTTTCGATCAAGCCGATTTAGTATGGAAAACGATATTGCCTGTTGGTTCGAAAGATGATTGATTCGAAAAATGGTCACCTACGTGGGAAGGACCATATAAAGTTAATCGGCTAGTCGGTGGAAATTCGTATGTAATAGAAACGTTGGAAGGATATGTTTTGCCTAAAGCTATTAACAGGAAATATTTAAAGAAGTATTATCCTAGCGTTTGGGTTGGAGCCTAGCCGACTAAGGATCACGTTCAGAGCCAACATTAACACGATGCTGTTAATTGGCTGAAAGGATTGCAAACTCAGAAGATACAACTACTAGTAAGCGAGATGAAAATCGGTTAAACAGCCGATTATAAGAGTTACAAAATATCCTGAGAAGTATTCCAAAACAACCAACAAAGTTTTACATTTCGATCGATCACTAGATGCCTGAGCCAGGAAGAGTTGCGCCCAAAGCCGACAGAGCACCTGCGGCCTTTGCGATCACATTTTGAACTTCATCGATAATGCGATATTCGTCCTTTGCACTTCCCGGCACTGGCACCACCTTGGCCATTTGTTTTTTGACGTTGACTACGGCCATTGCGATGCCAAGCTTCTGGTCCTTGATAGCCAACGAAGTCTTCTCCAAAGTTTGTTGACCTTCTGTGATTAGCTGTTCGGTCTTGGCCAACTCTTCCATGAGAAACTTCTTAGTCGATTCGAGCTGACCAAGGGAATTCCTCGTGGTCTTCATTAGCTCGGTGTCAGCATCAAACTTCTACTTCTTGGACTTGGCATCAACTACTAGCTCGTCCAGAATCTTCTGATCGGCTTCTTGAGCTTCACGCTGAGCTATCCTCGCCTGAGTTGCCTCCACTTCAGATCTCCTATCGTCTAGATGGCAGACATTGAGGAGGGCTTCCATGGCTTCTGGAGGTAGATCGGCTTCTACTGCAGAAATGGCATCTCTGATCCGTTGGTTGTTGGCTAGAATATCCGATTGAGGCTTCATCACCAAACCGAAGAGTTCGTTGAGCCTTTCTTTTATACCCGGAGCAGAGGTGACGGTCGCGGATGCTTCCTTCGAAACCTCGAGGATTTTTTTGAAATCGGCATCGTGGTCGGTGGCCATGACCTCAGGGTCATCAAGGTTGTCCAGGGAGAAACCCAACAAGTTTGTCGGGTCGGACAGCTCTGGCAGGTCGGCAACTGGAGTTGTCTGTGCAGGCCGTGGAGGAGAGAGTTGCGTAGTTGAAATCTTGGGAAGATTGGCCAAAATCTTCGCAACTTGAGCTGACTGTGTCGGCTAAAAGAAGCAAACATAGGATAAGCCGACGTTTTGAGAAATAAGTTACTTAAAGGTACGATCATTTACCTCTCCAGTAGCCGATGCATGTGGCGAACTCTCGCCGCTCTGCTCTTGGGGCTTGGACCCCCTTTTTGCAGGAGCTTTGGTGTACTTTGTTTTCTTCTTTTCTGAAAATATAATCGGCTAAAGGTCAGTTGGAAAAAACGAAGAAATAATATCAGGCGATTATATTTATGCTTACTTGGTTGCTTTTTCTCAATGTCCGATAAGGACGGACTTTGAATTCCTAGGGTACCTGAAGTATACCCTGTGAGGTCAGTCATCTGAAGTGGCCTTTTCGCTTGGCACTTGCCTGATTGGCGTAAATCGCTTCTTGCCATGAAATTTTAGTCTGTAAATAGGAAAAGAGGAATAAGAAAATGTGTTTGGCAAAGTCGATATATAAAGGAATATTATTCGAACCAATACCTTATCAGTATCTACAAGACTTGTATTAGTATACCCCGTAGAGTTAGTCTCGTCGCTTGAATCGCTGTTAGTGTCTACTGTTGGCTCAGGGAGATTTGGGAAGAATTCATTAATAATAGCCGACATTGACTTATCAGAATAAAGCGCAGCTGCAATAGATAATCACCATGAAGAGAAGCGCTCTGAATGACGAGTATTCAGCACAAAATGAGGCAAGTCCTTGATCTGAAGTTCATCGGCTATCTCAAGGACAAGGTTGGCCACGGTAGCATTGCGGACTCTGGCTCGTGGTTGAAGCCGATCAAGCAATGGCAGACTAGGAATGACTTGACCAAAGCCTAACTGCCTAGCATAAACTGACGGATTATAGAACTCATATGAAGGTTGAAAAGTCCGAATCCTTGTATGAAGGCTGACATGCAAAATGCTTGGCGAAACAAAAAGCTTGAACAGGTCCAAAGTATCTTGCGGCATCAGAGTACTATCGGCATCTAAGTGAAGAAAAGAAGGCCATGGGAAATCGGTTGTACTTGTCTAACTGAAGAAATCATTTTGTTTGAATTCATTGCTGTCAAGCTGCAGAAAGAATGATAAGTATTTCTTAGAGCCGATGGGGGTCACCTTTGTATCATTCCCAGAGCACATCATAAACCTCTCCCCGTAAGATCGGCTGGCTATGAACTGAGGCACCATGCCTTCTGGAGTTTCTTCTCTGGGAAACGCCGTGTCTTTAGAAGGATTTAACTCAAAGGATCGGCTGAACAAATAGTATAACCAGATCTGAATAAACCAGAGTGGTCCTCCGACATTTCCTACAGTGAGTTTCGAAAAACCAGTAAACAGCCGACACCTTATTATGTGCATCATCTGATAGACTGCTCCCAGAAGCATCTTTCCGAGTGCCAGCCGACGACCCTCTACTAGTTGCTCTGCTATGGTTTGGTATACTTGAGTTGGTCCTAAAGAAGCGCCACAGAACAGAAATCGGTCTAACCAGAGATTCAAGAAAGCAGCATGCTCTTTGTCCGATACTAGCCCATTGACATTATTATTATTTCTCATATATTTAGCCCATCCTTCACCCTTGGATTTGATAAGCTTGTACTTGGGCTTGGCGCTATAAGCCGATACTTGGTCTCCATCAGGTATTAAACAACACAGCTGAACCACGTCCAGAAGAGTTGGGTCGACGAGACCGGTGCGAAATATAAAAGCGTTGAAGGTATCCGACCAGAAATAGCAAGCCGTGGCCACCAAGGGCTCATTGGCCTAGAGGGAGGCATTCGGCTATGCCCATTTTTCCCATTCAACCCTCTTTTGAGCTGCTACACGAATATACCACGATCTCCACCCCTTAAGAGCCGTCGGCCAAGCCCTGAAACTCTTAGACCAACCCTCTATGTTATACCCCGAAACTGACAAAGGTAGACGAGGAATCTCTTCATTTATTACAGAATTGGCTTCTAAATTTCCTACTGGACCCAGATAGAATTGGTCATTGCTGTTTGGGATCGGGATGAATATCTGAGAAGGATTCATTGAGGCGATTTTGACAAAAGCCGATTGAAGGCAGTGAACAACTGAAGCTTGAAGACCAGAAACCGATTGTAGATAACTCGAGAGCTCGTGCGCGTGAGGAATGAGTCCGGGGGGGCATTTATTTATAGCACGGTGAAAAATTTGAAACAGCGGGAAACGAATATCAAAAGACACGAGAAGTTAAAACGCACTACCCTTGTGTCAGAAAATTACGGCGCAAATAAAGTGGCAGTTATTAGGAGAAGTTCAACAGTTAGCCGATGGGACGTAAGCCGATAATGATCATTTTTGATAGATGACAAGTCATCTCTCAAAAATAGGGGGCATATGTTTGCAAAAAAATTTGGTAAGTATAGTCAAATCGGCAATAAAGTCAGACACGTGGAAATTAACGGACAGGATTGGAAAGATTTGAAGGTAATTGGTAAGAGCAAAATCTTTAAAGAAACAACCGTCCGAGATAAGGCCAATACGGATCAAGACTTGAAACGTGTTGTGAAAGGATACGATCGGCCGATGGGTATAAAAGAAGGGTCGAAGCAAACTGTAAGGGTATCCAACACAATACAATCAACCAACCTTTACTCTTACTTTTTTCTGTCGACTAGGAGTAGCTTTTGTAACTTAGTCTTTGTAATCAATTTGATCAATAAAGTTGCGCATTGCCGATTGCTGATCTTCATCAATTACGTCCCAGGTTTGATTTATTCTGATTTTGTTGCGCATCGCCTTGTTCAGAATCGATCTGTCTTTATCCTCTGATTAGCCTTAATCGGCTAATTAGACTTACCCTGTTACTTCGATCTCGATCGGCTTCAAGCTGATTGGGTCTAAGCCGATTGATCCCCACGATCGGCTTTTGAGTGAATTTTATATTTTTTACCTTGTCGATTACAGGTCAAATCGACTGGCACGCTCTGAACCTGGTGTTCACCTGGTGTGCTGTTGTCAGAAACCCTACATCAAGTTTTTGACGCCAACAGTAGTACTATATATCTCTTTTGAAAAACTTATTGGAAATTTCTTCTAGTTTTTTTATCCCCTTTGGCATGCTGTGCTAAACAATATGCAAGAAGATTAATGAATTTTTCCTTTCAATTCCAACTGTTACTTTTTTTCCTCAGACACTAACAGGAAGGTGAATTTGATTCAGACAGGCAAGTGTTACAGAGTACGTAATGCCCTGTTTTTCATGTTGGTGATTTGAGCTCAGGCTTCTTTTCTGAAAATTTTTACTGTTGTAGTTCTGATAAAAAAAAAATTCGCGCGATTAGCCGCCGATCAGAAGAAATAGCAAAAATAGCCTGTCTAAAGTATAATCCAGCGGATCCGATTCGCGGGAATTTTTTTATTACTGATTCCAGCGGACCTAATCCGCGGAAAAAAATTAATATTTTTCTCCGACTTCCAACGAACGGTGTCTGATGAAAAAAAAATTTAAAAATTTTTTGGGCTCGTTCGAGTTCCAGCGGTTCCAGTCCGCTGGAACTCGCTGGGGTGGGGGCAAGGGGTGGCAAGGCGACGCAAGTGGGGAAAACATTTGTAGGACTCTATGGATGTTGAAAATTTTCCAATTTTTTTGTGGAGGTTCGTGACACATCATTGATATTTACATAACAATTTCAGAAGATTATCCTATATGAAGAGTTTTTAAAAATTCGAACATTACAACTGTCTTGATGAAACGCTGACAAGTTAATTTTAACCAAACTAAAAATGAAACAAACCACGTTAGAAAATTTTGAAATTTTTTATCTATGATTATGATGCATCATTAATATTTCCATAAAATTTTCTGATGATGAACAAGCTGTATGAATTTATTAAAATTTAGATAGTGCTACTATCCTCATTAAAACCATACCAACAAAAATGAACGAAATGAAAAATGGTACAAACCACTTTAGAAAATTTTGAATTTTTTTGTGTATGGTTATGATGCATCATTAATATTTCCATAAAATTTTCTGATAATGAACAAGCTGTATGAATTTATTAAAATTTAGACATTGCTACTATCCTGATTAAAGCCATACCGACAAAAATCAACCAAATGAAAATAGTATGAAGAACTTAATAAAATTTGTAGGACTATATTAATGTTGAAAAAAAATAAAAAAAAATATAGTAGCACTGTCTTTTTATTTGGTTGATTTTTGTCGTTATGACTTTAATCAGGATAGTAGCATTGTCTGAATTTTAATAAATTTATACAGCTTGGTCATTATCAGAAAATTTTATGGGAATATTAACGATGCATAATAATTATACACAAAAAATTTCAAAATTTTCTAAAGTGGTTTGTACCATTTTTCATTTCGTTCATTTTTGCCGGTATGGCTTTAATCAGGATAGTAGCACTGTCTAAATTTTAATAAATCCATACAGCTTGTTTATCATCAGAAAATTTTATGGGAATATTAATGATGCATCATAATCGTAGATAAAAATTTTAAAATTTTCTAACGTGGTTTGTTTCATTTTTCGTTCGGTTAAAATTAACTTGTCAGCGTTTTATCAAGACAGTTGCAATATTTGAATTTTTTAAAATTCCTCATATGTGATAATCTTCTAAAATTTTTATAAAAATATAATTGATGTGTCACGAATCTCCAAAAACAATTTGAAAAATTTTCAATATCCATGGAGTTCTACAAATTTTTTTCCCCACTTGCGTCGCCCCTGCGGTTCCAGTCCGCACGAACCGAAAAAATTTAAATTTTTTTTTCAGCAGACGCTGTCCGCTGAAAGTCGGGGAAAAATATTAAAAAAATTTCCGCGGATCAGGTCCGCTGGAATCGGTAATAAAAAAATAAAAAAAAATTCCCGCGAATCGGGTCCACTGGATTATACTATAGACGGGCTATTTTTGCTATTTCTTCCGATCGGTGGCTAATCGCGGGAAAAAAAATCATCCGGACTACAACAGTAAAAATTTCTCTTTTCTGGATATTTTGAAGAGCAACAACGTTTTCAAGCTTGATCCGCAGCATGCCCTTTTGAATTTGTACTCTTTATCTTCCCTCTCTAAGAAAAGGAAGAAATGTTTCTGTTGCAGGGTTTATACCTCAAATCACACAGACAGTAGTATAAACTTCTTCCAATACGCCATAAGGGTGGTGTGCACTCCATTTGAGCCTGTTGACAAAGTATAGAAAACCCAGAGAAGTCATTTCTGGTTGCTGGTAAAACTGTTCTCGAATTCAGTCAAGTTGACCCTTTCTAGGTCAAACCTGAAAGGAATCCTCGGTCAGGGGAGTTCCAAAGCTGTCGAATGCCAACTCCATACATGAATACGTACACATGTTGTTTGGATTAGAAGCACGGCAAAACAACGTTAAATAAAATTTAACGTGGAAAATCATTATGTTAAAAAATCATGAAAAACAATCTATTATAATGGTTACAGGATTACATATACAGGAGTATGGCTTATATAGTTAAAAGAGTTCGAGTAGTAGCAAACTTGGACTAACTATCTATTTGGATTAAACCAAACGATACGATAAGTTGAGATATTGAGTTATCTCTAACAAACCACCCCTTAACTCAAAATCTATAATGATATTATTTCTGAAAAACCTCAAAAAGGTAAATAAGCACTATGAATACCAAGTAGTTAAAAGTTTAAAGGACTAATTAACAAGGAAGATTGAAACAATCAATCTAAACACTTGAAGTGAGAAAAACCATAAAAGGGTATGAAAGATTAGAACAGTCTTATATAAACGCTTCTCATGAAGAAAGATTGAACAAACCATTAGTAGATCAAGAGAAAGATCGGAACAGTCAATCTAAACACACAAGCGTCAATAAAGCAGACGAAGAAATCTGAGTCTTCCATGATTCATAACTCCAATAAAGTCTAAGTTTGTGCAACTGACCTCTTAAAACAAACACTCAATCATCAAACGGCATGAGCCAAGACATCACATGTGTCATTTGATAGATAGCAGAGAACACATAACATGGATTTTTGATATGCATCACATGAAACATAAAATTCAGAAAAATGCTTACTGAAAATCCATAACACGTTGAAACTGCTCCTCCAAAAATGTCAATATGAAGAAAAAATTCTCGTGCTGCCAATGAAGTATAAATTGCAATAGACCCCTTATATCGAGCAAAGGCAACAAAACAACGTTGTAGTATCCACACAGAAACAAACTCCTTGCACTTCAAACCTTCATCTCAAACTGACATTGGAGCAAAACATTCATTAGAAAAACTTTGAAGAGTACAATGCTACCATCAGGGTGTCGTCAAAATTCCAAATTAACATTATCAAAACCTCCATAATGATCGCGCAAGCGATCCAAATTGCAACGCATGCAAACGGTGAATAAAACACCAAAATAATGGTGATGAAACACCAAATTCAGTTGTCTCCTCAACTAACATTATTTTTTTCTCCAAAGTAGACGATGAAACGTCAAAGAAATAGACGATGAAACGTCGAAGAAATCTCCAAGAAACCACCAACGATGAAACGTTGAAGAAAATACCTATGATTAATCCCGCATAAATACTGCCAATAATAAACACAATGACTTGAATTGCAAAAGAAATCCGTCCAGAATATGCATAATAGTCTGAACTGTGCATGAATAATGTCCATAATATGCATGACAGCCTAAATTTGCGATGAAAATCCACCAATAATAAGCACAAAATAATAAGCATGAAAGCCTGATTTTGTGTATGAGATTCTGCTAATATAGGCATAAAAGCCTTAATTTGCAACAATGAAATCCGCCAAGAATAGGCATGGCAACCTGAATTGCAGTGAAAACCCTTCATTGGTAAAACTCCGAAGAGTATAATGCTATCATCAAAGTGTCATCAAATTCCAAATGAATATTGCCAAAACCTCCATAATGGTGACGCAAGTGATCCAAAATTGCAACATATTGAAACGGTGAATAAACACCAAATCCAGTTGTCTCCTCAACGGTTCTAGTCTTCCTTGTTCATTAGTCTTTTGAACTTTTAACGCACTTGGTATTCATAGTGCTTATTTACCCTTCAGGGTTTTCCAAAAACAATTTCATTATGGATTTTTAGTTAAGGGGAGGTTTCACCCCTGTACATGTAATCTTGAAACCATTATAGTAGATTGTTTTCCGTGATTATTTTCCGCAAGGGTTTTCTACGTTAAATTTTTGTGACGACCCCCATTTTTACATAAATGCAAAAATAGAAATCTAATGTGCATTCCGTACTAGTCCCATGATCAGTAGCTAGTACGCACATACACGACAATTGGAATCACAACCATACAACAAAATTAATAAGCGGAAGCAAATATACAAATAAAACTTACAACTCAGAGATTACAGCAGCAAAAGAAGCAAAGTCCTGCAGTGTGCCCAACCAACCCGCAGGCAACTGACCAGGCATAAACTCTAGAAAGAACACGATGAAGACAATCCCGCAACCTGCGACGAAAGAGATAACTTCGAAGCTTCGCTAACTTATCCACCTAAAAACAACATATAAGCAAGGGTGAGTACTTTCGTACTCCGCAAGACTTGAGCAAAACCTATAATATATGCAGGCCATTTCAAAGGAGGCTACTACAGTTAATTTGCATAAAGCAGAATGATAGTATAAAATCAAGTTATTTGCAAATGGAATTTAAAAGAGCAAGTTGACTGATATGAAATAAGTAAAGCATAAGTAATACTCACAACCCTTCGTGAGCATCGAATAATCCAGAAATGGAATCCAACAATGTCGATCCTTTGACATGAAACAAAAGCTGCTAAACAGGTTCCAAACCAAAACCCAATTTTAGAAAATACAAAGCATTTAACTAGTGCAAGTTCACCAAGTTTCCCATGACCGAGGGGACGGCTAATCGATTAGATTTACGCTCTGCAGAGGTGTACAACTTTACCCACAAGTCATGACCTTTTCTTTTTACCGCATGTTTCACGCACCTTTGGCGTGTGGCCAGAATGTTCATGACGAAAACCTTTACATTATCTAAGTTAACTTTGCACCAGCACCGGGACGATAAAACCCATGCTATGATGGAAGAACTCAGAGCATAGAAATGTTGGAACTTCCCATAGACATGACGTACACTGTTATATTGGTAAGTGTTGTTCCCAACACCTCGGTGTGGGCACCCCGTAGAGCAAACCTCGAAAGGAGAGCCCGTACTACTTTAGCCTACCAATGTGCAAAGTTAAACTAGATAGCTTAATTGGTTTAAGGATGTTCCATGCCAACACTTGTGGTTGTACGGATTATCTTGGATCATACAACACAAAGTTCGGTCCTTAATCCGACAAGGGCGATACTCCACCCTACACTACGTGCAAATCCCTCTGCACATCCGGCTATTGCCAATAATCGCCCGCATCAAAACCATAGTTTTATTTTGGGTTTTTAATGAAAATACCCATAACCAACAGCTTCTTTTGCAACATTTTCCATTTCTCAAGAAACAAATTTTGATCTGATCATAAAACTCAGTGATTCTAAAGCATGGCTAAGCATGGATAAAATATAATCGCATATACCCATGGTAACATTAAATAATGTCTAAGCTTAATCTATGGTTATCAAGGTTCACATGTCCATACTTATCAAGGAGGTTTCATAAGACAACAGGTATAACTACCAGTACCACAAAATAGCAAATTTACAGAAAGTAAACGCATGCATGAAACATTTTAATAACACAATGCGAATTAAATACTGGGATCAAGATGGTCAAAAGAGGGTGCTTGCCTTGCTTATTTATTGCTTACGACGAAGACGAGGATATAGCTGACGAAGGAAGGGACATCGGATTCTACGCGTCGATCCATCGGAAATATAGCAAAAGCCAACTTTAATAAGGGTAAAAAGAAAACAGACAAAATCGAATAAGGATTCATTGAAGAAAACAGGAACGCTTTAGGGTTTGGATTGAATGATTTTCAAGATCTCAAGATTTAGGTAAATACACATCCATATACTTAATGGTTTTTATGAAGAACCAAACAAGGTTTCATTGATAGATTATCTATTCTTGTTTTACGAATTCAAGAGGCTAAAATTATGAATTCTTGTATTTATAACTTCGAACTATAGATGCTAAAATTATTTGGATTAAAAGAAATAAAACACTAGCTAAAGGGGTTATGTGAATAGAACTTAATCTGAAGTGATATTACACAAGGAATGATTTTGAATAAGGTATATCTGTTAAGTTAGGTTACTGGACTTATTTATGGTTTTTAAGAAGGTTTTGGTGATACAAATATATTAACTATGGATTTCATCATTATTGCCAAGTTGCTTATTCATATTATGTTCATGAACCATAAAACTTAGGGTTATTTGGCTACTAGGATTTATATGCAAAACATAGTGAAACAAGATTATTTCTTCGGAATTGGATAGCATATACTTTGAAAAACATTTCTAAGCTTATTTCATACATTTCAGTGTTTAGATGAGACATTCTATTCATTGTTGAAAAAGCTTATATGATAATAAGGTTTATGTTATATGGAATTGGATTAGAAGTGTAGTGAACAATTATCACTTAGGGTTATAGCACTAGCTGGATTCATATGAATATTAAGCTATAAACAAAATATTTTTCCAGAATGTGATAGTCCATATCCCAAATATCATTTCTAAACTGATCTTCATAATATTAGCATTTAGAAGAGATATTCTACGGGTTGTTAAAAATGCTTAAGTGTTTCATTTATTTAGAAAACATAACATTTAGGGTTATGTTGCTAGTTTATTTTATATGCAAACCATAGTAAAATGAAATAATTCTTTTAGAATATAGTAGTATGTACTTTATAGAGTATTCCTATGCTATTTTCATAAATCTTTTCATTTAGAGGAGTTATTTTATGTGTTGTTGAAAAGGTATAAACAACCACAAAGGTAACATTGAAACATATTGGTTTTCATTTTGAATTTGCGACCACACCTTATAAGATAATCTACTCATTTTTCAGGCACAAACAGGGGATGACCCTAAAATTGTTTTAAAACTAATTCCGCGATATTTGGCTTCTATTCGAGATGGTTTCCACATAAGTGATCATTAGGGTCTAACAAGGACTTAATTCAGTTTAGCACAATCATAAGATATTTTTGCATAATCAGCAAGGGCATTATTTTTCAAGGTTATACGATTTGGTTTTTTCAAATTTGAAGTTAGTTTGAGGAAGTTATGACTATTTGGATTATACAAGCATTGAAACTTCGACTACTAAACATTTATTGTTTTCTATGGTAAACCTTAAATATTTTTACACATCTGGGATCCTTGTGCTGTCAGGAGTCTGACAAAACTGGTTTGGTGACTATTGGAATTCATTTGATCCATATTTCAACTATTCAATTTTCAATGCAAGAGAAGCTTCTTTTGCTTACTTTTTAATACAAACTGAGTTCAACTCCAAATGTTTTTGCAGAAATGGGACATTTACAACCTCAGGGACATGTGAGAATAATTTCATGATTTTAGGAGCTATAGTTTGGATAGCTACTATATGTTACATAAAAGGGACTTTAAACAAACTTGCTTGAAATAATTTGAACTACAGTGATCATCTAAATTCTGTTACATATTCCAAATCCTTATGGCTTAATTCAAATTTAGAAACTTATTTCATCTTATTTTAGATTTCTTTTATATAAGTTATGTGTATTTGAGTTTTTAATGCATTGAATGCATCCTTTAATAGAAAGTAGCTCAAATATAAATGAAATCTAAATATTTTTATATATTTGAACTTCTGGAAGCATAAGGATTCCATTAAAATTGGTTTCATTCAATTCTAAGTTTGTTTGTAGAATTTTTATACAAAGCATATCTTTAGCCATTTTATTCAAATTTGAATTTCGAATTCACCCAGTGAAGATTTTCAAAATATTATTACATATTATGGAAGCACTTGATTTTAGATGATTTTAAAAATTTGTTTCATTTCATTCGGATCAATTATGCAAAAGATATTCAAGATTGAATTTAATTCGGTTTGGAAAATGAATTGAAAATCGGAAATACGTTTTCAGAGCTAAGAAAGCGTATTTTACCGAATGCACTGGCTCTTGCACCACTGGCTGACAAAGCGGGCCCGTGGTTCATCGACAGAGAAGCAGGGGCTTACGGATTCCGGCTCGTCGGCGACGAAGCCTCACCGGAGAAGGGGAATCGGTAGCAGTATAAGCATCAGCACTTCATTGCGCATCTTCTGGATGTACTGGATCGGCGGGAGATGCCCGGGAAGATAGTCGCCACCGTGAGCTAGCGGCGGTCCTGGCGAAGCTCGACCGGAGCGGGAGAAGAAGGCCATGTCAGCTCGAATGGGTAATAGGGTAGCTTCTACACGACATAAGGAGTCATTTTTACCTAGTGGTTCATTCGGAGAACAACCGACAAGCTCTGCCACCATGCGCCGTTCACGGAGAAGATGAACAGCGCGGTGCGGCGGTGATACGATCAAAAGAGACTGGAATTAAGGTGTGGGATGAGTTCGGTGACGCTCATAGATGCCACGGTTGCGAGGAATTTGATAGGGGCTCACCGGATTGGCTTGATCTTCCACCTCCCCCTCTTCTTGCTTGCGGCGGCAATGGCAGGGAAATGAAGCTCCAGCTTCTGGGCTTGGGATTGCCTGACTTCCTTGCTCTCCTCTGGTTTTGCGCTCACTGGAATGAAGCTCACTTGAAGAATGGGAGAGATGAATGCCTGAGTTTTGGTGAGGATGAATCAAATGGCTGGCTTTGCTTTGGCTTGTGCAAATGAATCAACGACTGGCTTTGGCGTGGAATTGCTCTGGCTTGGTGTGCTGGTTTTGGTGTGTGTGAAATGGCTGGCTTGAGCACTTGTGGCTGCTGCCTTACGAAGGAAACCTCTGGAATGGCGAGGTGTCTCGAAAAAACAGGAACAGCATGGCTTTAGTACCGGACGCAAAAACCATTATCAACCAAGTTGAAAATTTTCGAAACTTTTTGAACACGGTCTACTGGGAGTGGTTAACGTCCAGTAAAATTTTGGGACAAAAATACAGCATGGTTAATTAAGTAAAATTCTGACACTGTGCACTGCTCAGAATTTTGATTTAATTAAAGGTGAAAAAATTATTATTTATTTTTAAAACTTTTTTTAGTCGTTTATATTGGGTTAATAATGTCTCTATAAAAATTTCAAGTCAAAATAAGGATTAATTATTTTATAAAAATTCTGACATGAAAATTTTTAGAGTTTCAAAGCCTCTGTTTTTGAATTTTTTAAAAGGTCTAAATGACATGATAAATTCCTGAAGTTTTTACCAGAGATAACTTATACTCTGAGGGTGTTATGGTAATTTTTATGTCTCCAGAAAAGCTTCGAAAATTTTACATTAACTCTAACTCACACTGTTTTTAGTCAAAAAGAGATGTCACTCATTTCATTTATTTATTTTTGTGTGCATAAAATTTTACATGTTGACTTTTCTGACTTACCAGCATGTATAGGCTTATATGGTAAATTTTTTCTAACTTTTTATATTTACCATTTTACCATTTCCCTTTTTCTATTCTCTTTTGTTTGATTTTCATTCAATACAAAAATTCAAGACAATTCCAATTAAAACAAATAATGCCAACAAAATTCAGAAATAAACATTTTAAAATTTAAAATATTCATATTTTATTTTATTGTATTTTTGGGGATGTTACAATTTTATCTCCAATTATTTTACCATGCTTCTAACCCTAACACATGTCATACTGAACCAAACATGTGATGGGAAACTTCCCACACTACTACAGAACAGCCAATCCTTGCCGGCATATCACTGCCGGTTAGGACCGAGCCGGCAGTGATAACGTATCTCTGCCGGTTCGAAAGTTAAGTTGGAGGGAGAACTTATCACTGCCGGTTCATGCAACCAACCGGCGGTAGAAAGCAAGATATCATCGCCGGTTTGAGACAACAACCGCAGAGATATATCTCTGCTAGGTCGTTCTTAAACCGCAAAGGATACTTGCATTTTCACCGCCGGTTAAAGCGAGAACCGCAAGTGATATTATCTTCCCGCGCAATATGTTTTTCACAAGATTCAAAGCTTATCACCGCCGTTCGCGCAGAACCGCAGTGATAAGTCTTTATATAATCGAGACCCACGCCTCGAGACGATCGAGCAAAGACAGAGGCGCCTGCCTTTGCTCGATTTGTAGATTGCAACGATTTGCTCAGAAAAATTTGTTAAAATTTGTATTGTACTTCTTTTCGAGGTTAGTAATTTGATCTCTATTTTTGTAAATAATAAAAATTGCCATGTGGACTTTTACATAATGAAAAAGGTGTATTTTCAAATGTTGAAATAATAAAACTTGTTAGATGGATATTTACCTAATAAAAAATGTTGATATATTTTAATGTACTCAAAGTATATCCTAAGTACTTACAATTTTTTCCAAATTTGTAAATAATAAGGAATTGCAAGATGGATATTGACGCAATGAAAAAGATTGATATATTTTGATATAGTCTAAATATATCCTAACTATTTACAATTATTTTCATTTTTACAATACTAAAAATTGCTATATGGATATTTACATAACGGAAAAAGGTTGATGTATTTTAATATAGTCAAAATTGCTACATATGTTTTTAAATCTAATCGCTTACAATTATTTGTTATTTGCAATTATATGCGTATGTAATGTTTGATTTAATTAATTGTAGATGGACCAAGGTGGATGTATGACACGGACCGCTGTGGGCGTAGTTTTTAATGGTGTGAGTTATTTTCTAAACGTGGCGCGCGCAAGTCGAAGAATCTGGCGGACTACATGTGCTGTCCATGCGTTGATTGCAAAAATCGTCGTCGCTTTCTACCATAGAGTCGATACGCGCACACTTGCTTCAAGAGGTTTCAAGGCTGGCTATACCGTTGGACCAAGCACGCGAAGATGAGATTGTACATGAAGGGCAACACATTATTGAAGATGACGAAGACAACGGTATGACGGCAGCTTGAAGATACGCTTGTCGACGACCACGACGACGATCCGGATCAAATGTTGCGTGATGGGAGGAGACTTCACGAGTGAAAGAGAGTTTCAAAAGTTCCAACATATGGTACAGACTCCACGACACCATTGTACCTAGGCCGCAAGGAGGAGCACAAAAATTGCGCATCGTGCTTACACTATCGCAGCTTGAAGGCAAGCAATGGTTGGTCCGATAAGAGCTTCACCGAGCTCTTATGTCTCTTGGGGATTTGCTTCCAGAGGGTAACGTGTTGCCTACAAGTACGCATCGCCAAGCAGTTGTCCGCCTGCTGGGATTGGAAGTACAAAGGATACACGCATGTCCAAACGATTGCATGTTGTATCGCAATGAGTTTGCGAACTTGATGGTCGTCTTGTTTGCAAAGCAAAGCGGTATAAGGGCAACGATGATGACATCGATAATGAAGATGTCGGGTGAAGCGTAAGAAGATGAGATCTCCCGTAAGGTGGTGTGGTATTTTCCTATAATTCCCGTCTCAATCGATTGTTTGCGAACAAAAGGCATGCCCAATTGCTACGATGGCACGCCAAGAGCGTAAGAACGATGGAATGCTCAGACACCTCACGACTGCGGCAATGGAGGAACATCGACGTAAAATATAAGAAGCACTTTGCATATGATGTAAGGAATATAAGGTTCGGTTGAGTACGGATGGGATGAATCCTTTCGGTAACATGAGCAATCGTCATAGCACTTGGCCGGTAACTCTATGTATCTACAACCTTCCTCCTTGGCTTTGTATGAAGCGGAAGTACATTATGATGCCAATACTGATCCAAGGGCCCGAGCAACCCGCAACGATATCGATGTGTACCTCAAACCATTGGTTGAAGATCTTCTAATCTTGTGGAACGATGGAGTACGGGTATGGGATGAGTATAAAAGAGAGAACTTTATCCTACGTGCATTGTTGTTCGTAACCATCAATGATTACCCCGCTTTGGTAACCTGTCGGGCCGCATAACAAAAGGCTTCAATGGATGCGCCCAATGCTTAGATGGTACAAATAGTCGGTGGTCAAGAACTGTCGAAAAATATCTTACATGCAGCATCGTAAGTTCCTCCGCAAGGATCACTCATACCACAATAATAAGAAAGCTTTTGATGGGACAAAGGAGACAGCTTTAGCTCCGAAGAATCACACTGGGAGAGAGATATTTGCAGCTGTAAGGGATCTTAAAATTATCCACGGAAGGGAGCAGCAAACATCTATCCCGAGTTCCCGTGATAAGACTCCTTTGTGGAAAAAGAGATCAGTATTTTGGGTCCTACCTTACTGGCAGCACTTAGAAGTGCGACACGCAATCGACATCATGCACATAGAGAAGAACGTGTGTGACAGTTTGCTTGGTATCTTCATCGATATACCGCAAAACAAAAGATACTCTCCAAGCACGGATGGACCTTGAAGATATGAAACTCGTGAAGGAGCCGCATCACGAGACATGGATACAGGGAAAAAGTACCTTCCCGCACTGCTACACTCGAGCAAGAAAGAAAAATTAGCTCTGTGCGAATGCTTGCACGGAGGAAAGTTCCGTCCGGATACTCGCCAACATAAAGAGACTAGTCTCAATGAAAGACTTAAAATTAATTGGTATGAAGTCTCACGATTGCCACGTGATGATGACGCAGATGCTTCCAATTGCGCTTAGGGTGTTCGCGCAGAGAAAGTCCGAGACCCAATTGTGAAGTTGTGTTTATTCTTCAACGCGATTTCACGTAAGGCCATCGATCCATTGAAACTAGATAAGCTACAGAAGACGTGGTCCACACTCTCGCAGCTCGAGATGTGTTTCCCTCCATCTTTTTGATATTATGGTCCATCTCATTGTTCACATCGTGAAAGAGATACTGATTCTCGGTCCGTGTTTCTACATCGATGTATCCTTTGAGAGGTTCATGAGGGTCATAAAGAAATATGTTCAGAATCGACATCGGTACGGAAGGTTGCATTGCGTATGGTTGGGGAACCGAGGAGGTCATTGAGTTCTGCGTTGATTACATGGATCTCAAATCGATTGGTGTGCCTACATCACGACATGAGGGTAGGCTACGGGAAAAGGGACATCAAGCAGAAATCACTCCGCACAAACAATCTAGCTTCATTCACACAAGCACATTTCGCAGCCTGGGACAATCGGTTGTAGTGGCCCGTATGTTAACATGCACAAGAGCATGCTATCTAGAACAAACCCAACGGTCGAGGGTTGGATCGCGAGAGAGCATAGACATAACTTCGGCGATTGGTTGCGAGGCACATGATGCATACGGAGACAGAGTGCGCCGATTGAAAGTGTTGGCTCAGTGGACCGCCCACTACAATTCGGACATTCCAAGGATACGATATAAATGGTTTTACTTTTTATACAAGAGCACAAGATAAAAAGAGCACCAACCAAAACAGCGGTATCCGTATGATGCCTCGACGAAAGAGAACGGAGATAGGAAAACCTACTACGGATTCATAGAAGAGATTTGGGAGCTTGATTACGGACCTTTGAAGGTCCCTCTCTTTCGGTGCCAATGGGTAAGACTTCCAAGGGGCATGAACATCGACAAGTACAGTATCACTACCGTGGACCTAAAACTGGTCGGATACAGAGAAGAACCATTCAGACTTGCTAATTGTGTTACACAAATCTTTTTGTAACCGATCCAATAACAAGGAGCGCCACGTGGTTATTCAAGGAAAAGAAGGATTGTCGGGTTGAGAATGTTGTCGACGAGGAAGAGTACAACCAATTCGATGAGCTTCCTCCTTTCGGAGAGGACGTTGACCTCGGTCTCATGGAAGAGAGTGAGGACGAAGTTACATACATACGCCGCGATCATGACGAAGGTCGAATCGTAGCTTAGTTGTCCTAATTAAATACATTTTATTTTCTCATATGTAACAATTAATGTATTCTTTTGTCATATGTATCAATTTGTGTGAATTCAACTTCATCTGTGTGTTTTTTTTGTATTTGTGTAAATTTTTGAAGCGATGGTTGGTCTACTGCATTTGTTTGAATTTAAATCGAATATTACATATCCTGAAGTATTCTTCCAAAAGTTTCCAGAAAATTTGGATAAAAATTGATAGGATTTCAAAACAGTGAGCAATTTGAATTTTTTTATTTTGAAATATTAAAACTATGAAAACAGTGAGCAATCTGGATTTTTATAATTTTACAACTTTGTCAAAACTTAGGGGACATATTTAAATCAAATATTACATGTCCTGAAGTATTCCTCCAAAAATTTGCAGAAAATTTGGATAAAAATTGATAGGATTTAAAAACTCCCAAAGCAATCATCCTTTGGAAACTTTGACATAATTGACTAGAGCTTATCACTGCCGGTTGTCTCGTTAAGCCGGCAGTGAAGTGCTTTATCACTGCCGGTTTGTAGTATTAACCCGACAGTGATAATCAAGTATTACTGCCGGTTTTGTTTTGAACCGCAGTGATAATACTTTCACCGCCGGTGTAGATACAACCGGCAGTGATAATGTATTATTACCGTCGGGTTGAGATTGAACCGCAGTGATAAAACTTTCACCGCCGGGTTGAGCTTGAACCGCAGTGATAATACTTTCACCGCCGGTTGAGCTTGAACCGCAAGTGATAATTCAACTATCACCGCCGATTCTCTTTATTATCCTAAGAGTGATAGTGTATCACCGCCGTTTTTGTGGTGACCCACAGCGATACTCTAACCCTATAAATTAACGCCGCGCCACTCAAATTTCATTTCCACTTCAACTCGACGCCGCCACTTCGCCTCCTCAGACGCTTCGCCGCCGCCCGCATCGCCTCGGCCGTCGTCTCGACCTCACCGCCGACCACCGCCCGCCGTTGCGACCACCGCCTCGCTGCCGCTTCAAATCGGAGGTGACTTTCTTTTCATTTTTTCGCTTCAAATCGGAGGTGACTAGATCCGAATGCCATGGCCGCTTGCGTCTGGCGCCCTCCCGCCGCCATTGGGGTGCGTCGATGGCAAGGAATGGGCGGCAACGGCTTCATCGCGGTGAGACGCCGGCGAATCCGTCACGCATCCAATGCGAGTGGCATGGTGTTTGGACTCGAATCGACGTGTGCGTGGCTTTAATTAGGTTAAGATTGAGTTTGGTGTCCGAATCACATGCGATTAGTTTTTCATTAGCCTTCAGATCCGAGTTTGAGCGACCAGAGCTCATGTAAGTAGCCTAAGGTCCCGAGGCTTAAAGTCAGTTTTAACTTATGAAAACCAAGAAACTCTTCTAAACAATTCAGTTTTAAGCAACTTTTGATATAAATAGGAAAATTTGGTGAGGGTGGTTGCCGGGTAGGTCGATGTGTGTATGTGCATGTGATTTAGGTAGATCAATCAACATGGGGTAACAAATTGTTTAATCCAATCCCACCGATTCATATGTAGGACTTCCAATTACACCGAGAATTCCGCCATCACGCTTTAGGCTTGTCAACTAACTGTCTTTGTCCACTTCTAAAAAGTAACTTTGCCTATGCCGTAGCTCGCTTAGGCTTCAAGTCATCCTTTTATTCTAGCATTAGCATTAATATGGTTTATAGAAAAAATAGCATCACCATTAATCTAGTATGGGGTGTAGTTCACTGCGTGATCAAAGTTCCTCAAGCCTCAACCCCAAACTCGCTCAACTAAACTGTCTATCCTTTTATGCACAATTATTTGTCCATATATTTTATGCACAATTATTTGTCCATATATTTCTATGCACAATTTAACCATTTTTATGCACAATTATTTGAATTTGAATTAACCAACCATAACACCAACGTAAGTACGTACTTGTGAGGCCATACATAATTATAAACATGTAGTGTATTCAATGACATTCATGTGAAGACTTTATTCTTTAGACATTGTGGAGAAGTCACAGACTTTATTCTTTGTATTGCATTTTAATAAATTTCATTGTATAATTTTTTTCCTTTCATGTGAGAAGCTTGCTAAATGTATGTATATGTGTATGGTTACCGGATGTATATGTGTATGGTTACCTGGATGTATGTAACGTGCATATGTTTATTGTCAGTATGTTTGATTTGTGCCGTGAGACATAATGTGCATATGCGCTTATTCGTAAAATATGTGCTAACACATCGACAAAGTATATATGTATGTGTACATCTCCTGCAGATGTGTATATATGTTGTGTAATGTATGCTTATATTTGTGTTCATGGTCAAAATATTCTAGAGAATGCAGATTCAAAAAAGATGTATATGTGTATGTATCCTACAATATTAAAGAAAATGAAAGAGGGCAACACTTCAACCGACCATTCTCAATTTCAAGTAGTTCTCTACAATATTAATGTAAAGATGTATATGTGTATGTATCCAGGATATGTAAACATCCTTTCACGGATTAACTTTAATGTCAATCCTCGCTTGTATGTGTCTTTCAAAATGACCTTGTTAATTGGAAATTTTCAACAAACTTGCTAGGAATGGCCTCCGACGAAGGACAAATGCCCGAGGGAGTTGGTCCTCAAATATGGACGAAGGAGGAAGGGGTAGCCCGAATAATAGCCCAACGTCCTATCTGAACCTGCAGGATCCAGCCATGGACCAACCTGACGATACTCACGTAAGCGAGGTAAAGTTTTAGTACACTGTGGTTCCCAAAACATGGTAGGCCCGCATTTACTAATAATTTAGAAGATCAATTTGTAGGCTCAGACGTCTGATCAACGAAGGCAGCGCGCAAGTCGTGGTCCGAACAAGATGCCTAAGGGAATTTTTAACATAGTGGAGCTCTCGGCAGTCGGGGAACCTGCTATGCCAGAGTCATCATTGGGGCCGTCAGACAGCTCTGCGGGGGTTATTGCTAGGGATGATGTGCCCATCACTATAGATCATGGATTGGCCATGAGGAGACCCATGGGTGGTACCCAATGACCAAGAACTCATTATGGGACAAGCTGAAACAAGTTTTCCAGCCTCCCCAAGGGACCGAGCTGGTTGCAAAGAAACGAGCACTCAGATCATGTGCAATCGCGTGGAAGAATTGGAAGACAACACTAAACAAGAATTATGTGAAAAGAATGAAACGCCAATTTTGACACGCACTCCAAAGTTAAGGGAGTTCGGGATGAATTTGTGGCGCATAAGAGGTCCAAGAAGCTCACATAGTAAGTCAAAGGAACAAAGCAAACGCGATAAGAATATTCACCTCACAAACTAGGAACCGGAGGGTACGTGAAGAAAATACCAAAGATGGGATCGGTCCAAGAAGAAATAACCCGCAAGGGTATAATTCTCGCAACGCCGCTTTAAGCGAACGATCGAAGCAATCGTTGCTTGGGAGGGGTGCTTCTATCTCCGATGATGGCGCTTAAGCTTCGTGGTTTATAGAGAGCGTGAAGTGCCGCGCAGAATCACAGATGCTCACACGCAGCCTTCCCAAGGATCTTTCGCGCCACAAAGGGAGAATGACGAGCTAACCATAGCCCCGGGTAACAAGGAGCATCCAGTCGCACTGCAGGGGTTGGTTTGGTCACGTGGAAAGAAGCCTTCCCGCAGACGCATGGATGTACAAACGCTCAAAGAGATTAAGAGAAGATCGACCGAACGCCGATAAAAGATGCCGCCGCGAGAGCGCTAGAGGAACAAAGATCGAACTAGATAAGGCCGTGGAGCAAGCCGCATGTAAAGCTCTCACCACGACCGCCACCCGGTGAAAGCCCCGAGCTCATCACCCCGTGTGCTCGTAAGAGCAACCAAGGCCCATAGGGATTCCCAAGAGCATGGATCGCATTTTCCGTGGATGACATCAAAGAACCGACACCGCAAGCTACATTTGACCGCACATGGCATTACCATAAAGGTGGCCGAGGGCGTGGCTTGGCCATGCCAGAGTCACGGACTTTGCATCGCCGCCCGATACCGCAGGATTCGCTAGGTCGGCGGACAAGGTCATCCGCCAATACCAAAAATGGAGGTAGAGATCCTCGCGAGGATGGGAACAAAAAGCTAGGAGAAAAGGTGAATGGCTTCTCGCGTGGCGCAAGAGCTTGATTAAGTTTGGCTCGGACGATGAGGGCGACGACGATGATGATCACCGCACTCTCCACACAGAGACCTCCGCCTTCTCGCCGCCAACCAGAAAAGTCCAACTCCTCCGCGGCACCAACCGAAAAAGCCCGACTCTCCGCCAAAAACTGTAAAGAATCGAACAACGGAACATCTCGGCAATGGCACCGCCCTCAAGAAATCTCAACCATCTGTGAACCCAGGACAACCACAAAAGAAACTATCACCGACATGACCGAGGAAGAGCGAAAAAGCATGTAAGCGCTCACAGAGCATCTCACTTTAAAAAGGTGCCATCAAGTAAGAAGACTAAAGTTGATGCCGACGCGCAAAAGTTTTTCTTGAGTATGGCAAAAGTGCAAAAGACGGGCAAGCTTCAACCTTGCAAAATATCGGACTACGAGCGATATCCGTAAAGCAATACTTGCAAAGGCTAGTGCCGACATCGCTAAAGCGGGATGCTCAAGCGGATGATGTTCAACCAGATGCTCGCGCAAGGTCTCGTGGAAGTTCGTTATGGGAAAACCGCTGGTTGAACCAGCTCATTTCGACAACCTTACAACTCAACTGCGACGCGTCCATCAGTGGTACATGCAGCAGTCCAACGATGGTATGGAGGCGTTCCCAGTCAGATACACAGAGCAAGATTTTCACAATGGGGATAACATCTGCTGGGTTGTTTTCACGGAGCTGTATATGTTGTACCAGCAAGATGCCCTAGACGTGAACATACTTAGACTATGGACTTTGTAAGTCTGTCCGTATATCGCTGAGCATTTCATCGCTTAATTGCATCTCTAACTTCTTTCTTATGTAGAATGGAGGTACGTATATGTAGAAGAACTAACAATGACAATCTAGCATTCCTAGATCCGGCTCACAACGAGAAACTTGTGAACGATAATCCACATTCTGTTGAAGACTATTTATTTAATACTTTTTGAAGTCGCAATACAAAACCTCCGCATTTTTACCCTATAACTTCAAGCACGATCTCCGACTTCTAATATCGCTTTACTATTTTTGCGTAACACGCACGATGTGGGAGTAATTGACTACGCTGACATATATGTGCAGTTTCACTGGTCCTCCTCGTCATCCAGCTTAGATGCTAGCAGATTTTTGTCTTGGACTCGTGAGAAAACAAACTAATCTGTACTCAAGACCTTTGGGACATGTCAATGTAAACTCGATCGCTATGCTATTACTCTAGCAAAATTCCATTCTATTGCATTTAAGTTTAATTACTATTCAAAATCATTCACAGGGCTTTCGCACTGCATCGCAAGAAAAGTGTTCGTATCGCCCATACAGAAAAATTTTGAAATAATAAATGACTTTCCATGCATGAAGCAGAACCCTAAACAATTTATGTGCATTCTATGTATGTACAAATATGCATTCAATTGTCACGAGAGTGTCGGCTATAACGGCCATGGTACGTAATTACACTTTGATGCCCTTTTTATTTAACAAATATCATCATTAAGTAACTTCCTTTTGTTCAAAAACAATACCCAAACCGAGAACCAATAAGTTATTGCCGATGTAAATTATAGCAATTCAAGAACAGATCGTCGGATTCATTCATGATGAGATCATCAATCCAAACGGCGAAGTTCCACGAGTAGCCTCATCGCCTCATTCCTACGGCCTAGACGCTGTGACATGTACTTCGACTTTGTAAAATCAAAGCGAACGGGATGACATGTAGTCGAGCTACATTTGTAAATAAATCATTGTAAAACAAATTATGTGATGCGAATTTAATATATTTGAATTATGATTTTAACGATGCTTAGTCGATACATGCATATATTTGAATTATGATTTGAACGATGCTTTATATACTACATATGGACATCGTAAACAATTATATAAATATATATATATATTGTACAAAAATATGCAAGCTTGTCACCGCGGTTCTTGAGAAAACCGGCAGTGATATGTGTCTATCACTGTCGGATTATGGTACAACCCGGCAGTGCTAGTACAATATCACTGCCGGTTTTATATATAACCGACAGTGATAATTATCATCACTGCCAGTTGTAGATAGAACCGGCAGTGATAATCCTTATCACTGCCGGATTTTGGTTTGATCCGCAGTGATAGTCCAAAGATCACCGCCGATTGTAGGTAGAACCGCGCTGATAATCCTTATCATCGCCGGTTCGAGCCGCAGTGATAATCCTCGAGTATCACTGCCGACCAATCACTGCCGGCGCCAATGACCGGTAGTGATGGGGTTTTGGAACCGGCAGTGATGTGCTGTTCTGTAGTAGTGCCACTACTTATCATTGACAACAAATACTGCCTTTAAGACCACATCAACAATACTTGAAACCTAATGTGCCTCTACACACATGCCGCGCATTGCAGATCGTCGTAACATGCCTGTGATCTCACATGGTTCCTTCAGCTGCTGCCTAAACCTCAACGCCGACAGAGTGCCCCTGGAGGGAGCTAGCCGCCAAGAGTTTTGATTAACGGACGTAAGTCATGATAGCACTCCTAGTTAGCTCTCGACCTAAGGTGCTACCATTATTGCTGTAATTACGGTGAGTATCGTCAACTCATGCCCAAATCTAGTAAATGTATCAAGTCTTCAGGGTGTGATGAGGCATTAGCATATTCCCATCTCTGCAAAAGAGGCAATGCAAGGTCACCATTGCAAGCATCTTAAAGTGAGCTCATGCATGAGCACCCTGGAGCCGGCTAGCTTGCAAAGCCCACAGGCTTGCTCCGCACACTCCCTCCCTGCACTCCAGGCTTTTGCCGTGCAAATCAACCGTCGGCATGCATGCTACCTCTGACTTTCGCATGCCTTTTTAGTATAAGCGCTCCTCCCTCGTCCCTCCCTTCACCTCCATTTCCTCCCTCCATAGAGGCACCTGCCGAGGCACAAACCCTGAACGCATTGCCACGACCGCCGCGCGCCAACCTCGCCACCGCCAACCGCCCGCTCGCCATGAGAAAAGCCACCGTCTTTCTCATGGCGCTCGCCCTCGCCCTCGCCCTCGCCGCCGCCGCCGCTGATGACACGACGCCTCCTGCACTCAGGAGAAGCCGCTTCCTGGCGAACGTCCGGTTTTCGCCGCCGCCGTCCTTCTACGACTGCACCAAGAAGTCGCCGTCGATCTGCCTGGCGCCGGGGAGCCCCGGGGCGACGTGCTGCAAGGGCATGTGCGTTGACACCGAGTCCAGCGTCACGCACTGCGGCAATTGCAAGAAGACGTGCAAGTTCGGGCAGACGTGCTGCGGCGGTCACTGCGTCGATCTCCTCAACAACAAGAAGAACTGCGGCGACTGCTTCGTCCGGTGCTCCAAGAAGTGCCACTTCGGCATGTGCAACTACGCGGGGTGATACGTACGACGCGGCGCTCGATCGGCGGTGCGAAGCAGCTATTTCTACATCCGTCAAGAAATAAATTAATTTCGCAGTACGTACGTATATACTACGTGAGTGCATCTTAAATTTTAATTGTTTAAAACATTTCAATCGTTGAGCTCCTGATACACATATACAGCAAAGAAAAGGGATAAAGTTATACAAAGGATCTACGTGTGTTCGTCTCATGATTTACGTGTTTAATTGTTGGACTAGATCATATATATAAGTGGTCATTTGGTATCAATAAATCGAATAACGTGTCATATATGTTTTTTTGGGTACGTGTAGCTCTATCGATCATTCGAATAATGTGTCATATATATTACATGGATTATTTTTCTTCTATACCGAATAATGAAACATCTGCAATGAATATTTATTTAATTACTCGTTCGAAATGGATGTATTTACTAACTTTTTTAATTATAACGGTTGTCGATTAGTAAATACGTACAGAGAGATGCTTCTATGCATCACTATCTGAAAGTTACTAAAATATTAAAATATGAATGAATAGTGAATAGTAATTACTTACTCTTTTTCTTGTTTTAAAATTTGCATATCTATACCCCTTTATAATGCACCTAAGCAATTTTTCCTACGTCCACCCTAAATAATGCACCTCATTAGAGATGGCCCAATGTTCGTGCACCCAAAGAAAACGCCCCGTAAACTTGCATTCATCAAAATAAACGCCTCGATCTTTCCTCGCTTTTACTCACCCACATCCGATGGCCATTATTTAGTGTGTCTAATCATCCTGTGGCCCACAAATGCACTCTCCCCACCTACATATTTGGAAGGAGAGCGAAACAAACAAGGAAATAAATAAGGAGGATCCGCATGCAAGGAAACCAGACTTGAATTTTTTACTGGCCAAAATTGTACGTAATACATATTTGGAAGGAGGGTGAATCAAACAAGGAAATAAACAGGGAGAATCCGCATGCAAGGAAACAAGACTTGAATTTTTTATTGTCCTGGCATTGTGATCTATTTTTTCCGAATATGACCCTTCTCGAGACTTTTTACTGGATCTAGCCCCATAGAGTTTAATTTCAAGCACGGAGAGCGCTGAATTTTTGTTTTCATTTTTATCTAAGGAACCAACGGTCCGTGAGTGTCGCTTAATTTTTTTAATTTTTTCTCGCGGAACCAAATGCCAAATGAGCAGCATCGCTTAATTTTTATCTTTTTCCTTGCGGATCCAAATGGTCGACGAGCGCAGCTTTATTTTTTCATATTTTTCCAAAATCATCCTTGTGGCCCACAATGCACCTTCCTCACCTCCAAAGATCAACAAGGAAAAGGAAACAAATGTCCCGAATCAAAGAAAAGGAAACAAACGTCCGAAAAGGAAAGGACCATACATTACGTCTTTGGGAAAAGGAAACCGAGATGGGGCAACATGCCGGAGAACGCAGTCCGCAATGGCTCCACGGTCGCCATCGGTGGCTTTGCCGACGCGGCGAGGTTCTTTGGTCAACGACCTCGCGACGCCGTGTTTCTAAGTTTATAATTTAATTTTTTTGAAAATAATTTTATTAAGTACAAAATAATCGAAAGTTTTTTTAGAATTTTTAACCTAATGTGCTATCTTTCGTAAATCCTTCTATATTTAAAAAATAAAGGCAACTCACCCGTAGCTTCTTCTAATCGCAACCTGTGCCGTAGAAGCTTCTTCTCTCCTCCTCCATTAAAGCAAGAAAGAAGCTCCAAAGCTCCATCAATCCCGCACCAAATCTCCTCTTTCCATCTATGGTGTTAATTCCCCAAATTTCGTGCTCTATTGCCAAAATTTCCTCCTAATCTGATTTGATCCCAAATTATGGTTTCCATAAATATGCTTGTTTCGGGGCTATAAAAGCCGGCGAGCTCTCCTCCACCTCATCGCATTGCGTAAATCCCCAAGTGCTCCCTCTTGTAAAGATCGCCGGATTTTGGAGGTAACCTAAGCCATCACCGTTATCTTTCCCGGCGAAATTCACCACAACCGTGACTCCTCCCCCGCAGGCGCCGGTGCCAGCGATCTCGCCGCACCAGTGCCGACCAACTGCGACTGGCCGACCACCCCTGGCCTTCCCTCCCCCTTGCACTGGCCAAGCCCAGCGTATGTGGAAGCTGCGAAAATAATAATCTAAAATCAGAAAATTCTTTTTTCTTTCTCTTTCTTGATTTAAAATCTTTTGGGAGCCTGTTTTCGCCCATTTAACCTCTATTTAGTTCCGTTTTTCTTTCTAAATTCATTTAAAATTCTAAATTTCTCTTTTATTATTAAGTGTTGTATTCATACTTACCTTCTCATTTAATTGATAAGCGGGTGTACTGCCGTCGTAGCGTTAGCACAGGCACTATACTAGTTATGAAAGTTCATACAGGTACTACTACTCGTGATTAATTGTTCCGTGCTAATTTCTGTTTGAGTAAATGCATTGAGTTCTTAGGACGCGTACAAACTGGAAAGTAACTTAACGTAGATGGCAAAAGGTCAACTTAATCAATTCATTTGCATGTACGTGGCATACATTCTTGCATTGGTACATGACGTGACCGGCTCCGGCCACGGCAGTCAAATGTACTAGTTGTTAACATATATATGATCATAGGGTGTCGAATCTTAAAAAAACTTTCATTGTTAGATAGTTTATATAGCCTGGCAAGCAAACAAACAAGTAGATGATGGCTAAGATTTTTCCTCAATATAAAAGTACCTTTTTATCGAACTTTTTTTTTAAAACTTATATATGCATTAGTGTTTTTTTAGAAACATACAAGGAATGGGTGAATAATTTTCTACAAATAATCTATGTTATGCAATGTCCGTTGTGCATGTTAGTCGTTCCACATAAAACACATCGCTCGTACACATCATCAATTGAAACAAAAGAAAGGGTGTTACAGAAAGGCACCCATGCAAAACATTTTTCCGAAGCCAGGTTATGCAATGTACTTACTTTGAGGGGTTGTTCTGCTGCGCAAATCACCGAGATATTTGTAATTGTTGACTTTGACCCTTGATCTAATATTTCTCTGCACTTAAAGGCAGCTATGTTCTCTTCTCGTTTGTCTTGATACTTTGTGCTAGTAATGCTTGTGCATGCATGGTTTCTAACGATAGAGAAATCGGGGGTTAATTCTCCTGAATCTAACAAAAAAGTTGATTTAAAAGAAAACAAAAAAGGACTGTTTTTCACAGAAAGGCACAATGTACACTATACTTCTTTTTACTATTCCAAACGAATAGAATGCTAATAATATGCCAGTGCCTGGAACACACAGGAATTCGGCAATTTTCGTCTGCAATGTCCATGTACGTACCCCTAACTCATCCTAATTTCGCAAAGGTATTCTAGCTTGTAACTGAATTAAGAAATCTTTACGTGCGAACGTCAAGAAATTGGCCTAGCTAGATGGACCCCCAAATTGACCTGTGCGTAACACTTCATCATGCATATATGCATTGGCATTGGCGCATGCACAAGCAACGGCGCTATACGTGCTTCGGCCGGTACGTATGCCTCTCCTCGACTGTATAGCGTGTAACTAACGACCGGACGGCTAATGAATCAATCAAGTCAAATGGCGTACGTGGTTGTTGTTTAATTGTACTATAGCTTGTGGACTGTACAAAGGAGCGAGACGACCCACGTGATGGGCAACGTATCATCGTTTCTCCTCGAGCTCACAGCACCGAGGAATCGAGTTATCAAAAGTTAAAAACGAAGGTAGTAGCTCACTACTGCATAACAGTATATTATTATTGATTATAAAGCATCATCACTGCTGGTTATTGAAGCTGGTAGTGATTGGTCGGCAGTGATACTCGAGATTATCACTGCCGGCTCACGAACCAACAGTGATATGTGTATCACTGCTGGTTCAGCCTACAATCAACAGTGATATTGAACTATATCACTGTCAGGTCAAACCAAAATCCGACAGTGATATTGGACTATCACTGCCGGTTTAATAAAAATGCGACAGTGATAGTTCCATATCACTGGCGGTTCGTACTAAGAACCAGCAGTGCCGGTTATTGGACAGATCGGCAGTGATAAGCCGTGCACCAAATATTTTTATTGCATATTTTTTTCTACATTATATATTTTTATACAATATTTTTCTACAGTGTATTAATATAGTATATAAAGCATCGTTAAAACATAATTCAAATATATTAAAGCATCACAATATTTGGTTTTTACAATAGTTCGTTTACAAATATAGTTTGACTACGTCTCATTCACTTTAATTTTGCACTGACTCCAGTAGAAGGTATCGTAGTAGGCATGTCACGGATCGAGATTGAAGGTGAGGCGATGAGGCTACTCGTGGAACTCGCCATTTGGATTGGTGACCTCATCATGAATGAATCCGGTGATATGTTCTTGAATTGCTATAATTTCTGTCAGTAATTACTTATTAGTTCTCAGCTTGGAGCACTGTTATTGAAGAAATGAGAAAGTTAATTAATGATGATATAAGTTAAATGAAAGAAAAGTAGGCATCAATGAGTAATTATATACCATGGCTTCGTTATAGCCGACACTCTCCGTGACAATTAAATGTATATTTGTACATACATAGTATGCACATAAATTGTTTCCCTGATCCTACCTCATGCATGGAAAGTCGGTTATAATTTCAAAATGTTTCTTGTAGGGACGATACCGAAAACTTTTCTTGCAATATCGTGTGAATGCCCTGTGAATAATTTTGAATAGTAATTAAACTTAAATGCAATATAATGGAATATTGCTAAAGCAATAACGCAACGATCGAGTTTACCTGTTGTCGGGACCCGAATATGCAAATCCAGACCCTCTGTGTATTCAGCACTAGTCCAGGATCACGCTAGTGCACACAGTCTCAACATAGATGAAATATCACAATCATACACAGTGAAAAAAAAATAAAAGACATCATATATTAAATACAACTAGTTACATGACCTTATGGTCAACTTACATGATTATGCCTTATAAGGCTGAACAACAATTTAAGCAAAGAATGAAAGAAACGTAGATGACCCTCAAGATACCACGTGCAACCGACAAGGTTCAACTCCTAGATATTCGCCTCCTCGTGGAACTTCTCCTCCTTCGAGTTGTAGTCTTCTCCTCAACTCATGATTTTGTGTGTTGCAAGGGTGAGTACATAAAGCACTCAACAAGTCGTGCATGTAATGCAATTCTAACATAGCTATATGCAAAGCTTATTCCAAAGAAATGGCTAACATGGCTATTTTGCAATAAGCAAGATTTGTAAATGAATACAAGATATAAATTAGAAAGACAAGAAACAAATAATCAGTATTAGATAGATTCAACATTTCTCGTAAACCAAGTTTCCAATCCTATGTCAAGTTCCAACTTTTCATGGCAATCCCGCCATCCCATTCCAAGTTTTCATTTCAAAAGTCTAACCCTTAATCAGAATTCCCGAGCTTTGCTCAATACCGTGAGCACGGCTATTCGAATAGGTTTACACTGCAGAGGTTATGCACTTTACCCACACGACGTGATATTCTCTTTGTGCTCGCCATTAGCACACTTCCTTTGGTGTATTGCGCAGAATTCACGACAAAGCCTTTCAAGAACCTCTACCTTAACCAAAGAACCTCTCCGGTGTTGCCTTCGCTACCACTCCTCTCACGCAGATGCCACCAAGTATAGGATGTGCCAACACCGTTGGATGGGTACCAAGCCGCAAAGACAGTGCGCTCCCGCACGATAAACCCCGTGTCTTGTCACCCTGAGGTATCAGAGGAAAGATATCAGAACCCTAATCGACTAGGCCTGTCCCAATCCAGACGTGTGGTTGCAAGTAAGACTCAGGTCAAAGGCTTGCAAGGTTAAGTCCTTAATTAAGATGATCGAGGCAAGACTTCCACATACCCCCTGCCCATCGGGCCCACCTTGGCATTCTCGCCCCTTGCCACTTGCCCTAATCTAAATCATAACCACCCCGCTTGATTACCAAGCACCACGTACATCGACAATTTAACCTCGCTATGCGTGACATCCTCTCGCCATCGCAACTCAATCTCATCATGTGACCACACATGACACACAAGTTTATAACATCGTTCCATATTCCATTAGTCAAGATTATTTATCAAAGACTAAAGTACATGTGATGACATGGCATGGCTAAGCAACTAATACGGTCTAACCATCCCCTGTTGATTATTATTACTAACCAACTATAATGAACCAATCTAGGGTGACAATATATCATGGTATACAAATGGCAAGGTAGGGTATAGACCAATTGGGGTATAATAGCTAAGTCCCAAATTTAATTGAAGACATTTGTACATGTCAAATAATATGCAATGAAGTAAAACAATATAGCAGTTTTTGTAATCGTAGGTTCAACATGATCAAAGCACAACTTGCTCGGCACTTGCTATAAACGCTCTTTACTCTTTTAATTGATCTTTGGCTTCTCAACCTTTGGCTCTTCAATCGAATGCTTCGACTTCCTCGTCCTTCAGCTACTTCGAGTAACTTCTGGACGCACGTCTAACGACAAAGAAGCACAAATACAACAAAACTCAAAAGCAATTCAAATAAACTCTAATTTAATATTAGATTGGTACTGAACGGAAGGGATTGAATTTAGGAACTTAGATTTGATCGAAGATCGGATGAAAGAGAACAGCTTTAAGATTTATCGAGAAGGTTACGACTGATAATTAGGGAAAGACGGAGTATATTCCAGGAGATATCCTTCGAGATTAATTAACTCAATTGGGCAGATATTGACATATGGGCTCTTGATCTATAGATCGGGTCCATAAGATATGTTAGTTCATGATGAACTAAACTGATGCTCAATGTTGACTTTTGTTGACTAAACAAATACATACCAAACAAAAGAAAGATAGACTATTAGAATAGATATGGCATCAGGATATGATATATGGCCAATGATCTATCGACCAAGTCCACGAATGAATTCGGGTTAATGGCGATTAGATTTTCGTGGATAAGACAGGACGGATGGAATCGACATTCATGCGATCCGATCTGGGCTCACCATACATCAAAGAAGAGACTTGACGATAACAGGCGATGACGATATGTAGTAAGACAGTACAAATACCTTACTACGGTGGACACAACGAGGAAAACCGCAATACCGGCAGCGTGGCTCACGATGAACTCAGTCCATCGAACCGGTCTTAAGTTAGGTTTTGGTCCGGCTTTGCAGATGATAGAAAGATAAAGCCAGACTCACAAGTAATGGGGTTAGATCACGATAGGACGATAGAAAGGATAATGACATCGCGCTACGCTCTTGCTGGAATGCGCGTATGCGATGATAGCGAAGCGAGAACAAAGCGTTAACGGCGGAACGTTAACGAAGAAACGTTAGCAGCGGAACGTTAACGATGGAACGGTAACGGCGGGACGTTAACGACGGAACGTTAACGGCGAAACATTAACGAGGGAACGTTAACGGCGAAAGGTTAACGACGAAACATTAACGACGGGACGTTAACGATGAAGTTGAAGTGTTAACGGAACACTTATGAGATTATAAGGTGGCAACCCTCGGTTGAAAGATTGGGCAGCGAGGTCATGACATGGCTCAAATTTGGTTTGAGATCTGCGGGGTACACATATCGTGACGCAACGACAAATTGGACCAAGGGTTAAGTCCGGGTTTGAGCGAAACGATTCAAGGATGAATACACTTGGCATAGGGTAGGATGGTAGGGTTAGCTCTGCGATTAAAGGTTACCAAAGATGGCGAACCGAAATGCGCACCGACACGAAGGACTAGGCCAAAAGACGTCGGGTAGATTCTAGAACATGGCTTTGACGGCAACCGGGGATCAATGAACTTGAACGGTGGGAAAAATAGGGGATATTGATCTTCTGGACACAATGACAAGACCACGACAAACCAAAATGGTTGGCGGCACAAGACGACGCGCGGCGGTGGCAAAAAGGCGACGGTAACGAATATTAAAATTTTCGGAGGATGGAACAGCAGAGGGGAAGTGAGCACCACGTAGAACGCAGCGAGGCGATCTCAACGGTATAAGCGGATTTGGCGGCAACCCAACGGACAGATCACAAACTACCGATGAACGGCTGCTAACGCTAATAGATCAAACGATCATAACTATTAAAATAATGGATGAAACCTAACCAAAATTTACAGAGAGCTATCTGGGATCATTTGGCACAACATGACGCGAACGGATCTGAGTTTACCTTCTTGCTCAACGGGGAACGCGCGACGAAGTATTCTGCCGTACGTACGCAGTCTGATCGGGGAAGATTAATTTTTATGCACAAATCCCGCAGGCAAAACCTTGATTTAGGGTGAGCACCATGTAGAGGACATCAAGAGGAGTCTACAGAAAAAATTTCACGGTCAAACTAGCAAAAATGAAGGAGAACGAGTGACGGCGAAATTCGATATTGAAACGGCCGTAACTTTTGATTCCGCGGATGACACTGCACCAAATTTGGTGGAGAGATAGATCTGACCATATGGCATGAGATGACGTGAGCGGATTTCAGAAAAACTCACCGGTATGATGGGGAAAGCGATGCCAAGATCGGCCGGCGATGGAGGTGCACCGGAAAGACATGGCTGCGGTTTTTTTAGGGTTTGGGAGGTGCTCTCGGGATTAGGGTGCGTGAGAGGGGTCTTAGGACAGTTATATAGGCTAGGGAGTCGTGTCATATAAGGAAACACGAAAAAAACCGGATTTAGATTGAAAACGGATCGGATCGAACACCTGGCGTATAATGAACAATAACAGGTGACGTGGCACATTGTGGTGCGTCGGATCTGGATCGGAAGGCTGAGGCTAGGCGATGACGTGGCCGAATCTGGAGCTGCCACGTCGATTTAGCCTATTTCCGAATTAAAATAATTCCAAAAATTAAAATAATTCGTTTAGAGCAATAAAAATACCAGAAAAATTCTAAAACAAATTCTAGAAAATATTTTAAGACATTTGGAGCTTGAATAAAATATTTTTAACCAAACTTTATTTAAAATTTTACAGTATTTAATTAGATTTAACAAAAGGCTTAATTTAAATTAATTTCCAAATAAATCCAAATGAATAGCAAACGAACTCCGAAAAATCTGAAAAAATTATAAAAAATTCTTTGAAGCACAATGAACTCAAATAAAACTAAAGTTATTTTAATTGAAGTTTATATTAGTCAATTTAAATTATTTTAGCATTAGAAAATTTCAGATTAAGCTTTATTAAAGCGAGAAAATCAGCAGGGATTTTTGGAAAGATGAACTAAACAAAAGATTTTTGAAAACCCAAATTTTGGGATGTTACACCTGTTCAGCATGTCCCAAAAGTCTTGATATAGATTAGTTGGTTTTCTCCTCGAGTCCAAGATAAAAATCCTGCTAGCATCTAACTGGATGAAGAGGACCCAATGAAACCTGCACATATATATCAACGTAGTCAATTACTCCCACATCGTGTTACGCAAAAATATTAAAATGATATTAGAAGTAGGGAAATACATACTTAAAGTTATAGGGTAAAAGTATGGAGGTTTTGTATTGCAGCTTCAAGAAAGTATTAAATAAATAATCTTCATTATACTGTGGATGGTCTTTCACAAGTCTCTCGTTGAGAAGCTTCAGATCTAGAAATGCTAAGTTGTCATTGCCATTTCTTCTACATGTTTGTACCTCCATTCTACATAAGAAAGAAGTTAGACATGCCATTAAACGGTACAAGAATGTACAATAATATACATAGAGACTTACAAAATCCACAGTATGAGTATATTCATGTCGAGGGCATCTTGCTGGTACAACATATACAACTCCTCGAAACCCACCCAGAAGGTGTTATCCCCATTGTGAAAATCCGGCTCTCTGTATCTGACTACGAACGCCTCCATACCATCATTGGACCGCTGCATGTACCACTGATGGACGCGCCGCAGTTGTGTTGTTAAGTAGTCTAAATGAGTTGGTTCAACCAGCGGTTTCCCCATAAAGAACTTCCACCTTAGACTTTACTCGTGAGCACCATCTCGTTAGCAGCATCTCCTTGAGCTTCCGACCTCAACGCGTCGACACTAGCCGACTTCAAGTATTGCTTTCTGGAGATGCGCTTGTAGTTTGACATTTCGCAAGGTTCAGAAGCCCGCCCCGTCTCTTTCACTTTTTCCATACTGAAGAAAAACTTCTGCGCATTAGCATCAACCTTAGTCTTCTCAGGTGATGACACCTTTTTGAAGTGAGATGTTACGCTGTCGCTTATTTGCGTTTTTCGTTCTTTTTCAGTCATCTCAGCTGGTAATTTTTTCTAAGGTTGTGCTGATGACAAAAATGACTGAGATTTCTTAGACGACGGTGCCGACCTCCGAGATAGTGCTGGTGTTCGATTCTTTTTAGATGTCAGCAGAGGAGTTGAACTTTTTCTGGGTGGTGCCAGCGGAGGAGTTGGATTTTTTTTGGGTGGTGCCGGCGGAGGTGTTGGACTTTTTCTGGGTGGTGACGACAAGGGCGGGAGGTCTCTGTGTGGAGAGTGCGGCTGATCATCATCTTCGTCGTCCTTATCGTCCAAGCCAAACTTAATCAAGCTCTCTCTTTTATACTCATCCCATACCCGTACACCATCATTCCACAATATTAGAATATCTTCAACTAATGGTTTGAGAACACATCGATATCGTTGCCAGGTTGCCTGGGCCCTTGGATTAGTAGTGGCATCATAATTTACTTTCGCTTCATACAAATCCAAGGAGGAAGGTTGTAGATGCATAGAGTCACCAGTCAAGTGCTATGACGACTACTCATGTTGCCGAAAAGATTCATCCCATCCGTACTCAACTCGAATCTTATATTCCTCACATCATATGCAAAGTGCTTCTTATATTTTCTATCGATGTTCCTCCATTGCATAGAATCAACAGGGTGTCTGAGCATTCCATCCTTCTTACGCTCTTCGGCGTGCCATCGTAGCAATTGGGCATGCCTTTTGTTCGCAAACAATCGCTTCAGACGGGGGATTATAGGGAAATACCACACCACCTTTCGTGGGGATATCTTCTTCTTACGCTTCACCCCGATATCATCGTTATCGATATCATCATCGTTGCCCTTATACTGCTTTGCTTTGCAAACAGCACAAACATCCAAGTCTACAAACTCATTGCGATACAATATGCAATCGTTTGGACATGCGTATATTCTTTGTACTTCAAGTCCCAAAGGGAAAACAACCTGCTTGGCTTGGTACGCAATTGTAGGCAACATGTTACTCTCTAGAAGCAAGTCCCCCAAGAGACATAACAGCTTAGTGAAGCTCTTATCGGAACAACCATTGCTTGCCTTCAACTGCAGTAGTGTAAGCACGGTATGCAGCGTTTTGTGCTCCTCCTTACAGCCGGGGTACAATGGTGTTGTAGAGTCCTCTATGTAAGGACCAAGTTGGTCTAGAGGGGGTGAATCTTTAAAACTTTTTAATTATTATAAAACAAAGCTTTTCTCAATAAAAATATAAACGAAAGCAATTAGTATAAAAGTCCAGCACAACACTTGTTCAAGAAAACTTTGTATGGAAGGGAATTTCTAATTAGAAACAATAAGAGAATAATAAGCAATGATAAACAAAAACAGGAGAACTCAAAGATTTTCCATCGAGGTTCAGAGATCACTCCTACGTCCCTATTAGAGCACTTCCTCAGAAGTATTGCTCCACCAAACAGCCAATCTCAATAGCTTTTAGTTTTTCACTATCTTGACTCTTTCACTACTCCAGTGAGGTGAGTCTCAACCTTTCACAGTAATGGTGGCCTTCCACAATTTCTGTTGGATAGGTCGCACCAACAACTTCTCCAACCGTCTAGGAACAGCTAGTTCCAAGAGTAATAGACTATCCACAAGCCCTGTCTCTTGGTTCAGTAGCTAGATGCAAACTAGATTTAGCTTGGAGCAAGTACTCTAAATATTTAGAATGAATGTTTGTGATTTTCTGAGTTGAAGCTCAAATCTCTTTGATGAAATGAAGCTCATGAATTCTAAAGATCAAAGAGTTGTATATGATTTGAACGATGTCAAAGATGTTCAGGATTTCAAGGATGTGTAAGTGCAAAGCTCTGTATCTTGTTTGTGAACCCAGGCATTCTATATATAGACCCTGATCAGAAATAATCGTTACACCTTCCATTTGCCCGTTGGGGGTTGGTAGGAAAGATGGGGTAAGTCAACTGCTGCCCCTTTTTATAAGAAATTTAAGGTATATAAGTCATAAGTCAAAGTATACACACACACCGGACCGAAATTTTTGGTCCGGGGTACATAGGATTGGAGAAGCATAATTTTACTCAGAGTGACCCATTTGCGCCGGACCGAAAATATCGGTCCGTCGTACACATGCATTGTTTGATTTTGATATCAGTAAGAATGCTTGCGCCAGACCGAAAAAGTTGGTCCGGCGTACACATGATTTGTTTCTTTTGAGTACCAGTGAATAACGTTTGCGTCGGACCGAAAAAGTTGGTCCGGTGTACATGGGACAACAGCTGATTTTATCTGAGTGAAACATGTTTGCGCTGGACCGAAAAAGTTAGTCCGGCGTACACATAGAATTCTGGTCTGCATCAAACTTTATATTTCTGGTTAAAATAAATTTTAACACAAACTAGAATCTTATTTAGAGTGAAAATATAACTTATGCCGGACTAAGTTTAAGAAAGAATTCAGATTGATCCGATGAATAATAGTTATACTTGGTTGAAAAGAATCAAAGAAGAATTCTTAACGCTGGACTGAAAAAGTCGGTCCGGTGTACATGGAATACGCTCGGTGAAGAGAATTCTCAGCGCCGGACCGAAAATATCGGTCCGGCGTACATGGTGTACGCTCGGTTAGAATTTGAACTTAGGATCTCTGAGCGCCTGAATAAAATGAAGTTTGGTCCAGAGAGAATTGTTTTGGCTAAGAAGATAGAGCTCTGGATTTTTTAGTGAGAAATATGAAAAGTCCTATGCTCCAAGTAATCTTAGCGATTTTGCATGTGAACCAAGATCATTTCTTGTGTATAATCCCTCTTAATAGTATGGTGATTCTAACTATATGGCTTGAATCAACTACCAAGCCAAAACTAGAAAAACACCTTAGCCTTGATCATCAAATCTGTCTATTTTCGGTTATCACTAAGTATCCTTTTTAGTCATCAACACCAAAACATACATAATAAGCATAATTTACATAAATAGGGAACCTAGATGCTCTCACTCTACCATACGCTGGAACTTTTGAAACTCTCTTTCACTCGTGAAGTCCCCCTCCCCATCACGCAACATTTGATCTAGATCATCTTCGTAGCTATCAACGAACGTATCTTCGAGCGCCGTCATACCATTGTCTCTGTCATCTTCATTAATGTGTTGACTTTCATGTACAATCTCATCATCACCGTGCTCAGTATCTTCATCAATTGGTTGCCCTTCATGTACATCTCATCTTCACCGTACTCGGTCCAACAGGTATAGCCAGCCTTGAAACCCCTTCGAAGCAAGTGTGCACGTATCGACTCTATGGTAGAAAATATCTTCTCATTTTTGCAATCAACACATGGATAGTACATATAGTCCGCCAGTTTCTTCTACTTGTGCGCCGCAGCCGCATTCAGAAAACAAGTCACACCATTAAAGAACTCTGGGCTGTGACGGTCTGTATCATACGTCCATCTTCGGTCCATCTATAATTAATCATATCAAACTAAATTTCAGTAAATCAATAAACGATCACAAAATAATTTATTCTTTACGTTAATCATGCAATGCTAATTAATTAAATTAATAAACATCAGATAAGCATATAATTGTAAATAAAAATATAATTGTAAATGATTAGATTTAAAAATCCATCTAGCAATTTTGACTATATTAAAATACATCAACCTTTTTTTCATTATTTAAATATCCATATAGCAATTTTCACTATTTAAAATTCATCTAGCAATTTTCAATATTTAAAATTCCACTAAATCACTAAAATGAATAAGAATTGTAATTTATTCACTAAATTAGCTAGATCTTAATTTGAGCTCTACCAATCTAAAATATTCACACCATACAATCACTAATTATCAAAATCTAGAGTAATCTATAAAGTACAATCTAACTACAAATATAATGTAGATCAAGTTACTAACATTTGAGGGAAATTCGAGATGAATTTTGCTACAATTTTTCAGCATCAAGTCTCCAAAATCCTTGCCACCAAGCAAAGACAGAGCTCCTCTCTGTTCTGCTCGGTTCGGAAAGATAATTTCACCTATATAAAGATACTTATCACTGCCGGTTCTGTGCAAAACCGACAGTGATAAGGATTGCGCGGGAAAATACTTATCATTGCCGGTTCTGGAATAGAATCGACAGTGAAAATGCTGATATCACTGTCGGGTAATAACCGAACCGGCATCACTGCCGGATTTAGATATAAATCGATAGTGATATCTTGTTATCACTGCCGGTTATATTCACGAACCGGCAGTGATATGTGGTCCTACCGGTCGGACTTTTAAACCGGCAGTGATATGTTTATCACTGGCAGTGATATGTTTATCACTACCGACTCTAGCCTAACCGACAGTAATATGCCGGCAAGGATGGCCTGATCTGTAGTAGTGTAGAAAATACCAAGAGTTTAAGGGTAGTTTGCAATGGTAGAGGAGTGAGCTGCTCACTTGGCAAACGTTGCTGGAAGCGACACTGCCGTCAGAGTTCGAACTCCGGTTCGAACGCTGATGCTCATTTTCCGGTCCAAGTTGATGAACCGGACATAAATAATGGTTTAAAAATATGGGTACATACACACGCGTGCGTGTTCAAGACAATATAGAAAGTTTTGGAGCCTCCAACTATTTAAACGTGTGTTTTAGACGCCCACGCATGTGTATGTGCGTGATGTGTGAGTGTGGTGGTGTGCATGTGTGAGTGGTATGGTGTGCGTCCTTGTAAAAGAAAGTTAGTTTGGTAGGGAGATATCGGTACCTACTGACCTAAGGATGATAAGGGGCTGTTTGTTTTATCTTTTGATTCTGGATTTTGGCTCCAAAAGCATAATAAAAAAACAAACAGTCTGATTCTAGAATTCGATTCTCACAATTCAGCCCACCCATATACACTAGAATCCACAATCCATTTCATATGTGCTTTTAGATTCCAACTTTTGGAGAATCAGCTTCTCTACAATCATAATCTATAATCAGTTTTTAGAAAATCCAAAACTAAAACAAACATGTTGGAACCTTACTTATCGCGTGCGCTGCCGATAGCTACGGCGATCCGAGCGTGTGTACGCGCGCCATGCGGCGCGCCGGAATTTGTGGTTCGATCGATCGGTCGTGTGGACGAATTTTGATCCGTTGCTTCGGAGCGTAATTTCTCGTGCATGCAAGCAGATGATCGATGGAGTAGCTTCTTGAATTCCCCTACTTGCTTGCAAGTATATATTTTGGTACGGAACTTGTAAACTTGTGTGCGCAAACCCGGTTTCAAGGGATAGGGGAAGAGATCGATCCTGCCAGATGCAGTGAAAACAGCAATGTTAGCCTTTCATGATTAATTAAGGTTTAACTCGTCTGGGGCAAGTTAATTAATACCATGCTTGCTTCGTTCGGGAGCGACACACGCATGCATAAGATTCGCAGCAGAGGAATTCTGGCGTTTATGTTGAGTATGGTAGGCTTATATATAATCTTTTAGAATTTGAAAAAGTGTGCTACCCACATAAATTCAATAGGATTATGATTTCTATTTTTTATTAGCATGAAATACTCCGAACAAATTAGCTAAATTAAAAGGGTGTATAAACAAAATAATAAACAATTAATTAAAGCCTGTAATAAAAATAAACATTACTTTATTGATCCGTCAATGCAACACACGTAAACATAATTTCGTACATTAAAATCATGTACAAGTTAATTAAGTGCAACAAATTAAATACAATAAAATATTTACAAGTAGCCTACAACTACAACAATCTTCGGAAGACATCCGACATTAATCAACCACCTGCAACCAATAAGTACAATAAATTCCGAATAAGATATAGACAAATAATAAATTAGAAAATAATTTAATTGCCGTTAGACCCTTATGCGATTAGAACATGCTCATCAAGATACTAGATCGTCCAGGGCCGATCGACACCTCTCGCTAACCAAGGTTTCATATCCGGCAAAATACAAACCTACTCATAGTCGGATAACCGTAGCCATGCATGAATAATGATAAAATATCTTGCACAATAAAAAAATCACAAGCACGAATAAAAGAAAGGAGAGTCAGAACCAGCCCTCCCAGTCCATTTCTTCCACACACACATCCAAGCCACCCAAGTAGGGATGAAAACGGAACGGAAACGGTCGGTAAATAGTTGTTCTGTTTCCGTTTCCACATCTTTTACTGGTAACGGAAACGAAATCGGAAACCCCGGAAACGGATACGAAAACGAATAATGGCGGAAACGGATGCGGAACGGAACGAAACGGATACGGAAACGAAAGTGAAAAATTCCACAAAAACGTAGTACATGATCACAATATACATGACCGCAAAAATAATGTAACTCATTTCACCTCAAAGGCTGATACAAGAACAACGTTATTTTCATCGATATCACTGGAAAGTTTTTTCTCAAATTTGTCAGTTGAAGGCTCGCTATTTGTCCCTTAGATCAGACCATCATGTCCTGCTACATATCATTATCATCGACATCCTCTTGCTTCTCCAACTCTAAAGATTTAATGCCCTAAAATTTGCATATTATTGTTCAATGTTCATTTATGATTTTCTGAGATTTATCCTGGATTTTTTGGAGTTTATAAATGCCATTTTGCTATTTTTTAGATTTATATAATTAATTTATTCATGAAAAATGAAGCCAAAATTATGCTATAAATAATTTTCCTAGTTTCAAAATGATCCAAAGTATTTTTGAGATTTTTTTCGGAATTTTTGAACTCTATTTGATATTTTCTATAAAGCCATTTGTATTTCTGAAATTATTTTAATTCGAAAAGAAATGTAAACTCTCCCTTCTCCTTTTTGGGCCAAGTGGGCTAAGTTTCGACGGAATTTCCGGTTTCACTTATACGAATTTCGATTCCGCTTCCGTTTCCGACAAAAATGGCTCTCCCGTTTTCGTTTCCGTTTCCGTTTCCGTACCGATGTTTTCCGTTTCCATTTCCGAAAAAAGACTTCCGTTTCCATTTTTCTTCGAAACGGTCGAAAATTCCGTTTTCGTTTTCACCCCTACACCCAAGCCAGGAGGAAGACAGGGACAACCGAAGCCAGCAAGGAGCACAGAGCCACTAAGCCAAGAAGCTTCCACCAGCCAAACAAGGCGACCCAGCTCATCGTCATCAACCCCAAACCACCAGCACATCACCATCCACCACCCCAACATAACCCCATCCCCATCAGACCTCACCAAGTTTGCATCCATGCGATACTTTTGCTAACTTTAGAATCACCAAATACTCAAATGTAGTAGAGAGAATCGGCAATAGATGAGTTAGGAATACTAGTGGTCTCAAAGAGTGGCCGCATTAGGGCGTGCCCGACAACCGCCTTGTACTCCCGACGTACGAGAGATTCCCAGGTGTCGTCGTAGCACCAACCCATAAATCATCATTAACCAGTGAGAATAGCTCAAATCAAAATCATACAACTAAACAGAGTCATCAACTTCATCACAATAGATGGAAAAAGGGGGAGGATGAGGAGAGTAGCTGGTACTGGAGTGGCGTCGAGGGAAGGGGCCAATGATAGGGCCATAGGGCGATGGCTCGGTGGCATGGGGAGAAGCAGGTAGGGTTGTAGGGAGACGACCGATGGCGACGGGGGCCGTGTGGCAGGGGAGGCCGGGAGGAACGAGAAGATCGGTGGCAATGGGGCCGTGCAGCAAGAGGGAGATCCGGCGGCGACGGGGCCTTGTGGCATGGGGAGGCCGGGAGGAAGAGGAAGACCCGACGGCGATGCAATCATGTGGTAGAAGGGAGGCTTGGCGATGGCAACAATAAGGTGGGGCCGGTGGCAATGAGAACGAGAGGGGGGGGGGCGAGAGAGGAGCCCACAGGGGGCGGTGACATGGAGAGCTGAGGAGAGATGGATGGAGAACAAGAAGATTTGGGGATAAGGTTGAAGAGGAGGGGTTTGGCCAGCTTGAGCCTTGTTGCAGGAATAAAGAAAAGAAAAAAATATATATTTAACTAAATTAATTGAACCGGCAAAGTGATCATGATAATTCTGATATTAGAATAAAAGGGAAGATAAATGCAAATAGCTAAATAAATAAAGAAATGCATAACACCAAAAATAATCATAATAATTAAAATAGGAAAATAAGACAACAGGTCGAGTAAAACACGTGACCCAAAATTTAGCATGCAACATAGAATAAACTACGACACGTAAATGCATAAAACTTAATATAAGTCAGAGAAAAGTTGTGCGTCGTAAAAAACCGTAATAATTTAATAGCAATTTGAATTATAATATCCTAAAATTTCTGGAAGCAAGGTAAATCAAGCAGGAGATCCCCGGAATTCAAGTGAGGACGAATATTTAAACCCAAATTTAGGCAAGCATCTCTTGAACATATTGGGAATAATTTTCTTAAATGTACTTTCTTATACTACCACCCGATGCATTGGAAAATTCTTTTCCTTGAAAAAATAGCAATATGTGAATCAAGATGGATGGAATTGATCATGTAAATAATGGATCTCTATAGTCTGTTTACTACGAAAATTGGTAGATATATATAGAGGTGGGTAGAGGGTGCTGATGAGAAGGTGGTAAGCCGGTGGAGCCCTCTACATAAGTTAAAATATAAAGTTAACCCACTACACTCGGGCAATGAGCCGTATAATCTCGTATCAACTATAGTGTGTGGAAACACCAGAAAAGATTGTTCTACGAAGGTATTGTGATCTCCACATTGGGTATGGGTAGATAACTAAGAGTCGGGAGCCGAGTAGGCCAAAAGACCCGATGAGACCACGGTTTGGAACTTCAGTTGTGGACTGACTATTTCGGGACGCTATATTTAGACGTCATGATATGAGTATCATTGCTGTGTGGAAGGCATGATACAACTGGTATGCTACGAGCAGGTGGGGAATGGCCGAGGACACCACAACTCATCAGCTATCAGGGTTGGAGATCTAATACCTGAGTAGTGATAAATGTTTGTGGTCTCAACAGATGTCAGGATCACTATAGTTAAAGTGGTACAAACCTATACATGGTCAAATCAAGAATTCATGCCTGTCTCCTGAATTGGAGGCTACGAAAGCTAAGTCTGCCTCATATATGAGTGCTAGTAGAGCTTTCTAAATTAAAAATCGACAACACAACTGTTTCCTTAATTAAACCCTATTTTCAGTAAAAAAAAGATATGAAAAAAGTGAGAGGAGGTTTCATATCTTGCATTTTGTTATTAATTTTTTATGAGTACTCTTTGTACTTACCTTTGCTTAACTCCCCCCTTTGCTTATAAAATCGCACCGGCGATCAAGTGTCCAGTTGAGACACAGATCCCTATGGATATGCCTACGAGACGAAGGGTGAGAATTACTCACAGGTTCAGGGTTACGAGGAGGACTACCCAGAGGACAGAGTGGAGTAGTGGACCGTATAACAACTTCCGTCGATCCACTGGGTATTTAGTATTAGTGTATATTAATTTATGTTGTATTTGTATATTATGGAAGGTTAGCTGTGTATCAGACTTTTAGCCTTGCGTGGCAATAATTGTAATAAGTTTTCATTTTAGTCTTTAATTATTGTTCTGCTGCAACACTCTGAACACGATATATTAACTAATAAAATGTCGGAGATTCTCGATGTTTTGTTAGCTAATATGTCGAGATCAGTGTAGTTATCTCAGAGAAATAGCGGTGCTATTGTTATTTCCCTAAGTTAATTATACGGGTCGTCACATAGCATTTCTACTTTCTTTTAGAGGACTAAGGGAAAAACCCATGTGGCGATAATGGAGAACTCAAACAACCAAGAAGCAAGCTAAGCAAAAGAGCCCATCCAAAGTAGAGATATATGAGAGGATTAGAGACTATGATATTTTTTAGCACTAGATTCTTGTATAGAGCAAGGATCCGATGTCCTAAAGGTTCGAGAGGGTTGTGAGAGAGTAACAATATCTTATACTCTTTTTGAGGTTGTACTTAAAGAATTTACGGTCAGTTTCGCTAAATCTTTTATCACTCGCCGTGATTGATTCAACGTCGTTATTCATCTCTTTTCATTTGTGAGATCATACATGCTCGTACTGTATCTCGTAGAACCCTGATTTGATCTGAGAGCTGCTAGCATAAGAAAGGGTATTCTAGGATAACAGTTTCATCATTCCAAAACTATGGCTGTACGGAGATTTTCATACATAATTCTATTTGACGCACATCATTAGTCAATAGTCATAGCTAGAGATGGCGTCGTCTCATTCTTTGACGATATGATCAATAGCTAGGGAGACCGAGACGTCAGCGACACAGAACGTGTGAATTCGTTGCAAGACAGGAGCCAAGCTTAGCGGTGCTTTCCGTCGCAAGTTGCAAATAATAAACTTGGGTTGAACTGTTTCACCGCGGTCTTTGCATGAAAGTGGAAGAACAGCATCGGGCGCAGAGCTTTCACACAGCCCTGAACCTCTGCTTCGGCAAAACTAAGCCCTGACCCTGCCGGCCTTTCAGTTTCTTGCTTCCATCTGCTCTCTCCCTTCGCCTTAATCCTTAGAGTAAGTACAGTAGCAAATTCAACTACTGACTAACTAATAGTAAGCTAAAAGCTAGTTTGTATAATAACTGTCTCTAAAGGTTGTCTCTAAATATTGTGCAATAACTATCTTTTCTCTCTTGTATATAAATAATCTACCTATACTCCCGTGCAAAACTGACTACTAAATAAGAGCTAACTCTCTTCTCTCTCCTTCACATAGACTAAATCTGATGTGTACATGCTAACAGCCAGCTGACGTAGCTTTACTAATATTCCACTTCCACCTCCATTGCTCTCTCCACCCGTAGGTTTGCTTTTACCCCGTGCAAAAGGAAACGAATCAATGAATCATTATTTAGTGTAGCGACATTGTATACATACCCAACCGTACAGAGAGATAGGCACCGAATGATCGAAGCACGAAATCCCCAAGAACTCGAGTCCTTTCCTTCGTCTTCAAGTCCCATTCTGTATCGATCTCCCTCGCTTTACAGCCACCGCCCGGGAGTTGTTCTTCCTCTAATGAGAGAACCAAGCAAAGAACAAACCCGAGCTGTACCGCCCGAGACCCATACATGTATATAAACTGCAAAAATGCCCAGCTTCTGAAAACATCAGGGTATTGCAGTACTATTACGGCCCTTAATCAAGAGAATATTAGCGAGATAACTGAGTCGTATTTACATACGCCCGTACATAAAAATGGCCGACAAACTGAAGCCCGTCGCTCTGCTCCTGCTGCTGCTCAACTTGTGCATGTACATCATCGTCGCCATCATCGGCGGGTGGGCGGCCAACTTCGCCATTAACAACGGCTTCATCATAGGTACACCACTGCTCTCTCGAAAGATTAAGATGTCAGGGAGAGATGGACAATTCTGCTCACGCGTGGTGTGTTTTGCATTTGCCGTCTCATACGAGTTGTTGATTTGTTTTTCTGCAGGCCCCGAGCTGCTGCTCCCGGCGCATTTCCACCCGATATTCTTCCCGATCGGGAACTTCGCCACCGGCTTCTTCGTGGTGTTCTCGCTGATCGCCGGCGTCGTCGGGATCGCCTCCGGCATCGTCGGGTTCACCCACATCCGGTTCTGGAACTACCACAGCCAGCGGCCAGCGGCGTCGTTCGGTCTGGTTGCTTGGGCGCTCACCGTCCTAGCCATGGGGTACGCACGTCTCAAATATCATATTACTGCATGCACCTGTACAATTAATTCGTTTAGCCTAACACTAATGTTTCGGTCCTGAGGATTGCAGGTTGGCTTGTCAGGAAATCACTTTTGACCGAAGAAATGCGAAGCTGGTAAGATTTCTAATCCGTTTTTGTTTCCCACTTCGTCACATTCTTTGGATAGTTTGTGACCTGTAGAATTGAAACTCGCGTTGGCAGGGAGCCATGGAGTCGTTCACGATCGTCCTGGCAGTGACGCAGCTCTTCTACGTTCTTGCGATCCACCGGGGAAGGCATGGACCCGTCCCGGTCGAGCGGCTAAACGCCGTGAGCTGATCGGCGAGTGAAAAAGAGAGGGGGGCGGGTGAATGTTACTTGGTGTGACTGGCTTTTCTTTTGTGAACAATGATTCTTTGAGGAGAATTTTTATCAGGTACCAAAATTTACATTAAGATAATACCAATAGGTACTAAAAGTTGGTATCTCCGTCCTTTAATTTTTTTATCTCTTAGTACTACTTTCATGTAATTTTTAGTATGTCCTGAAGATGATAAAAAATCTCTTCTTCGGGAGGAACTAGGAAGAGCGGTGGGGTGGGAGGAAGTTTGCATGCATTTGTGTTCCCTTGGGTTTGCTGATAAATTCAAGTGTCTGGAAATCGGATTTGTTAACACCTGGCCTCTCTGTTGTCCACTAGGATCAGAAGCAAGCAACTACAACTTTGTGGCTATCTGATCATTTATGTAAGATCTATGCTTTTTAGATGTATATAAGCTCTATTTGACAACTGAAGAAATTTGTATACAGCAAAACCTGAGCCGTTCATTCATACCAAGTTGATCGAACCGGCAGAGGCCGGGCTCTCCCGTGGGCTCTCGGTGCGTGTTGTTGGGCCCGTCTGACTAAATGAAACCACGTGCTTTCTAACGGTCGGCCCAACCGAGCCCTTAACATGATGTCATCGTCCTCCGACCGAGCAGCAACGCCTCTCTCCGGCGGCCCAACCTGGCGCGAACAAAACGATTCTGCGTGTAGTTCCAGTGCACGCTTTTCACACTCGCGGACTCGCCTTCCTTTTCAGGTAGGAAGCGCATCTTCCCAAGCGGAATGTCCCGCCATGGTACGGTTACGCACCGCCGCGCCGGCACGGCCGCGCGAGCGCGCGCGCCTGCGGACGTGCGGGAATCTCCCCGGACACCCACCGTGCCGTGCCATGTGTAGCGTCGCGTCACCAGCCAACGGAACGAATCGATGCTTTCCGAGGATTCCAAGGAACGGGCGCCCCAACTCGCGGGGCTGCTGCACTGACAAACCCTAGAACCAACCCGCACCGCTCCCATTTCGTCGCCAGGTCACGGGGAAGTCGGGGATGGAGACGGACATGGAGATTCTCGGTGCAAAGCGTTGCGAGACACGAACAGAACACGATCCTCGGTGTCGGCCCGCCGGCCGGGTTCTCTCCTCTTCTTTCCCCCTGCTCAATTATTTTAGCCACGAATTATAGGCTAGCACGGTGTGGGTGCAGAGCATGCGCTGGTGGTGCAGACATCTCATTTCTGTGCGTAGACCTTCCGTTTGCCCGGTCTACAAGTAGATAAGGCTTGGCGATCTGCGAGATCTCGAGTTCCAGTTCTGTTGTGCGCTCCGTTCTATTCCCAGCCAGTCGATCGAGCCGTGCCAACTTGGCCCTGTAGACTGAAGAATACGAATTCCGAACTGATCCGGGAAACTGTAAGTCGCTTCGCAACGTCAGGGGAGGAAAAGGTTGTGCACTTGTGCAGGTGCAGCGCATGTTGACGGCACCATGCCTTGGTTGCCGGCGGGCTTCCCGCCATGCTAGGAGGTTGGAACCGCATCGATCTTGCAGTGACAGGTTGGACTTAAAAGACTAAGCTAAATTAGTATAAACATAATCTTGTACTCTCATACAATTTAAATTCATGTATAAATAGAAAAGTAGTAGAGTAAAAAAGAAAAATACAATAAACATACCTTGCTAATAGAAAACATATCCCAAAACATATATCTTGCCGTCCTCGACTGTTGGCTCCTTGTCCTCCTCCACTAATCCAAATCCTAGATTTAGAATCCTCCTCGGCTTCTCATCGTGCTACACTGCCCGCCCGCCTAGGGTGTTCAGGTGTGCATCTCTCAATTCTATCCTCTTAGTCTGGTGGCCTTGTGTGGTGGGGATTGGGTAATTGGCTGGATGGTACATTTATATAAGGCCTTAGTTCAGTTTTTGTGGGCTCACTCCATTTTGGCTTTGGGGCTTTAGCCTTCACCCGTTTGATGGTTTAATTAATCAGGAGAGGTGTTATATATCTTACCGTAGGGTCGTGTCATATAGGTTGAGGTTCCTTCGACTAATTTTTTATTTATATTTTCATCCATTTTCTTTCTTTTTTTTCTCTTTATATTTCTATTCCTTTTTCTAGCCTTCTCATTTTCTTTTCTTTTCTTTTCTTTTCTTTTCCTAGAGGGTTCCTTGTTGCTGGGTCGAACTGAGGTGCTACTATCTCCTCAATCCTTCCTCTGTTCTTCACGCTGCTATCTCTCTATTTCTATCTCTCCTACACCTCCATGGCTCCCCCACAATCTCTCTCTCCTCTCGATCCCACTTGGGAATCCGGCGGGTCGCTACACCGATAGCTCTGGTGGCTAGACCACTGCTTGTAGCGTTGCTGCAGCTAGTCTGGTTCGCCTCCATTGCCGTCGCCTTCAACACTACACCTCTGTGCTTCGTTGCCATGTCTTGCCAATAGGATTTGAAAACTCAAAGCCCCACGTGCCGCTGCTCTGCTCTATCTGCTTGCTATTGCTTAGCTGCTTCCAGCTCATCGTACCGACGCCCTAGCTTGTTGTGGCGTCCCTCTGGCCTTCTTCCTCGTTCTTCTTCTTCGTGCTCATGGAGCCTTAGGCATGGCCACCGAAGGATGGGAGTTTACTAGCACCAATGTGGAGGGTAGGCTCGAGCTTATTGAAACCTCCATGCTGGATTCGCCACTAGGCCCAACCTAACGGAGGATAGACGGATTTTACCATTGCAAGGAAATGCATCTACGCGAGAAAGAACTAAAAGCCGTGAACAAGAAGAAGGGACTGTTGATGTTCAAGACTTAGGGTCTCTTGATCGAGTTTATGAATTAAAATTGGTTGTAAGCCTTCGTAGACAAAGATTAAGAAAAGAGTGACAAGAGAATGCTTATTAACCAAGCGGCTTAACAGAGAACAAATACTACAAAGTCTGAATACTAGATGTCTAATGCTTCTGAATTCCAGATCCTAGATGCTATATTGATCGGTAGTACAATTCCATTCAGTGGTCTCGTGTGTATCCGAGTACCGATCTGCCATATCGAATAATTCTGATATGGTGGAAGGTGGATGAGTGTTGAGATCTTTCATGAAACGTTTATAATGGATAGCATGTTTAAACCCACGGATAACAGAATCATCAGAAATATTAGAAATGATATTGCGGACCTCTACAAACCTTTTAATAACCTGACATAAATTTTCGCCAAAAGTTTGACGAAGACGATGTAAGTCATCTGCTTTTCCTGGCTTAGCATAACAACCTTTAAAGTTGTTTAAAATGACATGGCATAAATTCTCCTAACTAAAAATAGATCCTTCCGACTGATTAAATAGCCAAGTTCTTACAGATCCTTTAAGAACAGTGGGAAGATAATTTACCATTACATTCTCATTGCCACCAGCAGTTTGAATGGTGGTAGTATATACTTGCAAGAATTCTGATGGATTTTGAGTTCCATCGAAACCCTCAAGATGTCCTGGCTTGAACTTCTCAGGTTAGGTGACGTCTTTAAGTCCTAGGGAAAAAGATTTACATCTTGTGTAAAGTCCCAAACGTGTTCGTACATTAGGAACATATTCCATATATTTAGGAGAACGAGGTCATCGTCGACCACGATTAGGATTTTCACCTGGGGTAAGGCGTTTGAAGTTGCTTCTCTGTTGTAGTTCAATCCTCCGCTGGTAATTGGTGCCTTGTTGGCGCCGACCAGATGAAGAATGTTCCATACGGGAATCAGTCTGAGACCTTCTGGACAAAGACATGCTCTGTACCTCTCCAGCAGCTTATTGCAGATCAACGGCTAGGGATCTAATGATTGTTGTATTAAGCTCAGTGTTCCCTTCGTTGGTTGATTAAGAATCGCGCTAGTTAAAATGCGGATTCTGTCTACAGGGGTTACCTCCTGTGAATTACTTGGAACCAAGTTTAAGTCCTTTACCGTCATCCTTGGAACTTGCGACGTGACCGAAAAGATTTGTTGGGGACGACTCCCTGAGAATTCTAGCCTTTATGATATCTCTGGTTAACTGCTGTAGTACTAGCGTCTTACCTCATCCACAGCCTTTTGTTTTGCCGCCATGAATTGTTCATGCTGTTCCTAAGCGACTTTTTATGCTCTTTCACGAGCTTCACACTGTTAGCACTCTGCTCGTTCATCTATCTCACTCGTGACCGCACGGGTGCGAAACCCAGAGTAGATAGAGGGAGTGAGCGCTCTTCATCCGAAGATGGGTTATAGTTGAGTCCTCAGAGACAATCTTCCGAAGTTGGGCTCTCCAAAATGTTATCATCATCTTCGAGAGCATGATCGTTGTCGACTTCCATGGGATATGCTCCATAGAGATCTGCCTTTGTATCTGGGGCAGGAATGGGATTGTACTCACTTTTTGATTTCTCAAGTGGTGGCACTTTCGATTCGACCTCATCCGTACTAGCCTGGATCGCTGATAACTCTACTTCAGTGACATATTCAAAATCATACTTACATTTTTCTTCTGAGACATAGTCATTGGCATCAAGATCAGGGTAGTCGAAGAGGTCAAAAAAGTTTTCCTCATCCATCGTTGAGAGTGACAGGACATCCCTTTCACGATCTTGGTCTCTAGAGGCCCTTCATCTAGCACCAACTGTCGATCTAGGGACAACTAACGTACTTACACTGCCGACTTTTGGATCTACTAGTATAAATAGGGATCAAGGGGCTCCCTCAAAGATTGTTCTCGACCATCTAAAATTTACTTTCTATGTACATTTATTTTTCTATATTTAAGGAGTAGTCTCTAGTTTTAGCCAGTAGATCCAATTTACCCTCTGTAATTCGATGATCAATATTGCTTCACATCAATACGTTGTTTCATTAGTTTACATCTATATGGGAGTTGTTTCTGTTCGTTATTGTTTCGTATCGACATGTTATTCAGAATCAATTTTCACCTATGTTGTCTTGCTATCGATGATCACCACTGTTCACATCTCCTCACCGATTTCGATTAAATCGGTTGCCATGTCTTAGCCCATCATGTGCTTAAACTTTACACCCTCTATAAGGGATCTGGTGCTCGTGCTACTGTCTGGAAATCTTCCTGCGGTAATAGATCAGAAGACAATATCCACATGTAGCAGATGCCACATGGCCAGGGTTAGCAAAACCGTTTCGTGATCGAATTTTGAGCCCCCGGTGGTAGCGAAAACCGTGAAAAATCGCTCGAAAACCGAACGGTATGGAAATTCAAACTATTTTGAAATCTGGTCAAATCGATGAGCGAAAACTGCTCGAAAATGCACGAAAACAGAGCGGTTCTGCCAAAAACTAAAGACAGTTGAAAAAATGGGAAAAAATGTTAAAAAAATCAGGGAAAATTGCAAAAAAATGTTGTAAAATTTGTAAAAATTCATTAAAAGCCAAAAATATAGGAAAATGTAAGAAATATATAAAAAAAAGTATGGAGAAACACTAAAAAAATTTGGTATGATTTCTCCTAAATATGGAAATTTTTTGACATGACCTTGGCTATATTTTAGACAATTGCAAGTTGTAAAGTAGGCATTTAGCAATAATATGCCAACAAATAATCTTTCATTTCAATACTACTCACGTATCAATCTAACAAGTGAAAAAATAGGCATTCACATAAAGACATACCAATACCATTCACATTTCAATACCTTACAGAAATTGCTTGTGTAAATAATTTGCAAGAAATTGCTTGTGTCAAATTGCACGTTGCACAACAAAATAAGTACAGAATATAACTAGTGGAAAAAATTACAACTTTCATACTAAAGTTTTGATAGTTCATACATGCATATAGAGAGAATTAAGCTTTTCAATATTGGATAACATTAATATATTAAAATATACCATAGCAAGATAAGTTTTGTGCATACAAACATTGCTACTTGAACAAACAGTATCATTTTCGGGTGTCGTCCATTGCTACTAAATATACTTCAACAAATATTGCTACTAAATATAATTGAACAAATATTGCTACTTGACATACTTCAACAAATATTGCTACTTGACATACTTAACAAATATTGCTACTAAATATAATTGAACAAATATTGTTACTAAAATATGTTTAAGTAAATATTGCTACTTGACATATTTGAATAAATATTGCTACTAAATATAATTGAACAAATATTACTACTAAAATATGTTGAAGTAAATATTGCTACTTGACATACTTGAAAAAATATTGGTACTAGAAATATTTCTATTTTTTTTTTGCTTTTTCTAATTTCTAGATTTTGAATGGCTCAAAAAAGTCTCCAAACTTCGTTCTTTCAAAAAATATTCACATCAGAGGTAATAAAGCAATTATTACTAATTTTAGGAAATTTTTGGATAAATTTTATAATTTTTTTTAATTTGAATTTGAACTGCACCGGTAAATCAAGCGGTTTTGTTTCTCGAACCGGAGCGGTAGTTTTGTTAACCCTGCACACGGCATTCTCTTCACTAGGCTGTGGCTGGGATCTTATACGTGTGTAATTGTTGACTATAAGACAATATACATTCTGTTAGTAATTGGAATTTCCAGATCACAACACCTATATACGAGTGAGTGGCTGCCGGCAATCTTGGTTTAGAACTGTCTGTCAGGTGCGTGCATTCGGTGTTTAGTCCTGTTCCTAGATGGGATTGTCAAAGCCAGTCAGTACTCTCACTAATCATAGTACCGTTCCCATCATTAACTTGGGGATTTTTTTTCCCGATAAAAGAAAAACGGCAAATTCTGCTGACATTGGCAGACAAGCCTACCGATCGATTTGTGCAGTCTTGCGGCCTATGAATGATATGTTTCATTACCATATATATATATATGCGTGCTTTCTCTATTCCCCCTAACATCACCGGATATGGTTTAGATAAGCTAGCTCCCGCTTCGTGGATCTCCTTTATCGACCCAGGATCAGGTCGCAAAAGAAGAAAAAAGCGCAATACCGGCATTGGAGTAGATGTTGCGATAAACCTTTCCACCAGCCGTGGAGCTTGAATGTATGCAGCACTATCTTCTGATCAAAACTATCGTGTTTGTCGTGCGTAGATTTGTGCCGTAACGCGATCATGATTCATGCACGCATGCATGACTCCAGTGATCTACTGGCACGTTGTTGAGCACAACTGGTTAACTGGATCAACAAACAATATTAATTACGAGGAAAGAAGTACATTCGTGCATGGATATTTAAAACTTTCACAGGAACAACAGTTTTAGCTCATAAGAGTCATACGTTCAAATGTGCGTAGATCAATCAAAGGAGAAGTTTATAAGGGACTCAAAGGACGCTTCGATGGCTAGCTTCAAAGGAACCAGAAAGATAATTTTTTGTGTACTTTCTGTCATTTCGAATCAACAGGTAGATCCTGCGCACATGATGCGCAATTCGATGCCAGTACCGCGCGCAACCACTTATCGTGTACACGCATCGAAGCGCATATATAAGCAAGAGAGAAAAGCAGAGAATCGATCACCTTAGCTTGTAACCTGGATAATCACACCATTACATTAATTGTTATACTCGGATTTCTCTTCTTATATGCAGTAGCTCTCAGATCAGATCAGAGTTTTGTGAATAGCTTCATCATTGGTTGTAGAGATCCTTCATCAAACATCCTCCTCGCCGAGCATATATGGAAATAACAACCTGAATCTAATATCTATTCATGAGAAGTAATTGGTTGACTAACAACAAGTACGTCCGAATCATCTTTTGTTACCATCATTAAGCATATACCCTTCATTTGCTTTAAACTCAGATAGTTCTTTATCGTATGACCTTCCTTGTCACATAGATAGCATATACGTGTGTCCTTACTCTTGCCCTTCTTCTTCCTGTAACTCTTACTTTTGCTTGCAACACCTACTACAGCTAATGCTTGATCGCCCGAGAACGAAGATTCGGATGGCTTTTTCAAAGACTGCCTCAAATACATATGCAACTACGTCGTTGAAGTTGAGAGTGTTTTTTCCAACGAGATTATTCATCACCATTATTTGCTCTCATGATAGTGGTAGGGATGATGCTAGTATGACGATTTTGTCGTTATTGTCAATTTTCACATCCACACTAATCTAATGTGTGATAAGCTTGTTAAAATATTGAGGTGGTCAACGAACCGTGTACCTTCTTCTATGTGCAATTTATATAGTTGTCACTTCAGCACCCATTGATTGGTCAGCGACTTTGCCATATACAATTTTTCTAAATCCTTTCATAATTTCTTCAGTGAATTCTCCTTGATCACCGAGTACTTTACCTCATGGGAGAGATATAGACGGATTGTACTGATAGCCTTTCGCTCTAGCACCTTCTAGTCTTCAGTGGACGTCTTTTCTTACTTGTCCCCTTCAAGAGCAATGATTAGCTCTTACTAGACAAGGACATTCTTCACTACATATTGCTATCGCTGTCAAATTTCTCTACTTGATTCTGCATCGTCGACATCAATATTTATTTTGTGCCACCTAATGATTTACCGACCTTCTCACAAATTAATCCGGCATTGGCAGTGATACCACTTGTTATACTCTAATACCCGCAACAGCTATCGGATCAGATCAAAGTTTTCTGAGATAAGGTATGAGCGTGCACAGTTTAAAGAACGAAGTAGATGAATCTTGTAAAGAGAACCAAAATAACGACATTGAAGCAACCATAATGAGAGAGAAAGATTTGGACAAGCCGACCACAAATTCTTTAAGCACAACCTCAAATCCTAAAAGACTAGATATGAGTCATCGTATTTAAAATTAATGAAAACGGATTACACGCCTGAAAGCAATTCCGTCGTTAATGGTTAGCAATTATTTTGATTGTTATCTTTATTTCTTTTGCACACTTCTTAATTGGTGAAACCTTCACCTACAAGTCTCTATAATCTCTTCCTCACAAATGTGCTAAGCAAAGATGTTTAGCTATTAATTTCTCCAATGACTTGAGCACAAAGCTTGGCCAGCCTGTAAAACATGCCAGACAATATCTTTGGTTTTATTTTTTAAAAATTAAAATAAATGCTTGTCATTCGCACGAATCGCACACCTTTCCATTGCACTAGGTTCCGGTGGGTGTTTTACAATTTGCCTTTTGTTCCATTAAGTTAAGTTGCTTTCTTTTTTTAAGAGAAAGTTTATGTGTATTATACTAGTAGTATATTGTGATTTGTGAGCACTAAAAATCAGGTCTAGTCATTGGTTTGTTGAGAGTATTTTTACTACTCTACTACTGGAAGTAATATAAATAAATACTAGCTGATATGACCATTAGATCAAAAAGAATGAATGGTCCACATTAAATTTAGTGTGTTGTAAAATAGCTCTTTTTTTAACGTAGCAAACATATTAAGGCCCTGTTTTGAATGCATAAGCTTGGCATGAATTTTACTGGAGGAGTTGGTACAATCCTTCTAAAATCCAGACCAAAATTCATCCGTTCCAAAAAAGAGCATAAACATTTCAAACATTTTTTTTTCTTTCCATTCCTCTCAAGTTTTCTTCACAGGAATGATCGATCTGCCAATCACATCTCGAGACAGCCATAAAAATATCCAACATGGTGTACCGTGACCAACCACAGTCCATGCGCTTTTGCATTTTCGACATATCTGGGCAAGTTGGTACGATCAAGCAGCCACACTGCAGTGCAACAACCGAAATATCTCATGGCCGGAAAAGTTAGCTTTTCCTGAGCACCAGTGCACCACCATGGACAGTTCCGCACAACACCTATTCATGGCCTCACGTTCCACGTCGGCTTCGGCTCCCGGATCCTTTTGCTTTGACCCGTTGAGGAGGCGGGGCGCGCCGCGCACACGGCCGCTGGCGACGGCACGGAGCCGTACGGGCGGCCTGCCGTAGGTGGCAGTGGCGAATCTAAGATTAAACTTAGGGTACGCCGATCAAAAAATAATTCGGTAAACGATTTAAAATTTATCGAGCAATTCGATATACAAGTAAAAAAATAATTAAAAACAAGATAATATATTTAAAAGAAGCTTATATACCTATAATATTACTTCTTCTTGTTCGGTCTACGCCTTCTAATGGCCATAAAACTCATGATTATATCATCTTCTTCGATTTTGAAGAAAATATCTCGCTCAATGTTGCAGTTTGTGACGAGAGAGGAGGTGAAGTAGCAGCAGCCTTCTTTGCTGCATGTTTGCGAAAAAGAGATGCAATGTCTCCGTTCCTCTTCATAATTTAAAAACCTTGCAAATAAATACGTTCATTGAGTGGTTAAAATACTAACTAAGATAAACAATAAATAAAGATATAACTATGTGCTATAGTAGGAGTCGAATAAAGTATATGTGTAGAATCGATCTATACTAAACTAACAATCAGAGGGGGGTGAATGATTGTGCGGAAGCTAAAATCAAAATTTTGATTTACAAAAATTTCACCCCAATTCAGACTCAAATATTTGCTTCGTATTCAACAAAACATAGTAGATGTGTTCGGTAAATCACGAATTCTTAGAGATCCAACCAATGGATTGACCTGAAATTTGAACAGAATAAATTAGATTCAAATACGCATCTAACTAAAAACGAATTAGCACGATCGGACCTACGGATCAAAAGTTATAAATCCTGCAAGGTTGCTGTGACAGATTATGACGAGAATCATGTATAGATTATGCCAAATCTACATGGTATGCCGCGGCCCACCCAGCATACCCTGTAGATCCGCCCCTGGTAGGTGGGCTTTGTTTCCACGGAGGAAGGCGACTTCTTTTTAGGGTAAGATAGCGTTTTATTAGCTTTAAGTAGGATTACAGTTTCTAAATAAAATCCCTCGTACAAAGCTTGTTGCATCAAGAAACCATGAGCACCGCTTCAGAGTACGGAAAACTTGTTTTTGTAAAACTTGTTTTGTAATTACTTGTACAGCATTATTATAACATCTACGGAAGAAGACGATCCGATTAGGCGAGGGCTTTTTGTTTGCGCTAGCCCAAGGATTGATTCATGTTTGAACTTGAGCTAGCGTACGAATTTCACAGCGATGTTGTCTGTTTAAACCTACAAAATATTAAAATCCATATGTTGGCCTCATACTGCTGTATTAGCGTAAATGGAAAGAAAGTAACGCCCGTATTTTCCAACGTGAAAGAAAATCGTATGAGAAGGTGGCTTGCGCAATAAGATGAATTTCACGCGCGGACACTACTACAAAAGGGGCTATATTAGACACCTCGTCACTGACTCTTTTTTACAAAAACCGTCAGAGATGAGTCTCGGTCACATCACATACGATTTTTGGCTAAAACTGTCTGTGATGTGTACCGTCTGTGATGACTATTTCTAGTAAATAAGAAGAGAGAGCCCCGACCTCCTCTGCATTTTTAGTGTTTCTCAAGTTATTTTTAAGGTGACTGCGATTGAGAGGTGATCTGATGAAAAGAGACTCTGAATTTGGAGGTGTGATTGTAGATCCTTCTGTTCTAGGTCATCTAAGGTTAGTAATTAGTTAAATTTTGTATTACATTTAAGATCTAGCTTGGTAAAGTGGGGAAATGAAGATGATTTCTAGATCTAGCTGTAGATTCTTTTTTTTTCTCTGTGATGTAAAGTATTAATTGGTTTTAATTGCATTATACTCAATATGTAGATATTTTACTTAAAGGAAGGTGATCTAGGCTAATAATTGGTTTTAATAGCAATATTTTCAAGGTATATACATCTAGCTTAGTAAAGAGGGATCAATTGAAGATGGTTTTGATATAGCTTGGCATAAATCCATTTGTTCTTTTTGATCTAAAGTAGTAATTGATTCTAATTGTATTATACTCAAGTTGTAGCTTACTCATGTTTATATGTCCATTTGTTCTTTGTGATATAAGGAGCTATATAAGTTAATCGGCAAGTTTAAATATAGCATATATGTGCATGTGCACTTCTAGTGTACTTAATTTATTATTTAACACATATTGTTATACACGTAGCGTAGATGGATCGAAGCTAGATGTATACTAAGAACCATGCGAGCACCGAGTACATTAATGGCGTCTCCGCCTTTAGAAGAGCTACAGAGGAAGATATGTTGAAAAGGGGATGGAATTTATGTCTTGTTCATGCATTGACTGCGAGAATCTGAGGATGTTTCGAAACCCAGTGCAGATCGAAGCACACTTGATTCTACAGGGTTTCAAAAGGGGGTATATATGTTGGACCAATCACGGTGAAGAGAAGATTATGTAGAAAGCAAATAGTACTAACATCATCGACAAAGTCAATAATACTCTAGATGATATCGACTGTGCTTTCAATAAGGATAGGTTTCACGATAACAATCTGGATCAGATGCTGCGGGATGCAGAAGGGAACCGTGATGAGCGGGAGTATGTAAAATTCTGGGGCTTGATGGACAACTCGGAGAAACCTTTGTTCCCGAGCTGCAAGTCCAAATATATAAGGTTGTCATCCGTGCTGGAACTGCTGAAATTAAAGGCAAGCAACGGTTGGTCCGACAAGAGTTTCACAGCGCTGTTAGGTCTGTTAGCGGACATGCTTTCGGAGGGAAACGAGTTGCCGACAACCACCTACAAAGTCAAGAAAGCTCTTTGTCCCTTGGGAGTAGAAGTAGGAAGAATACATGCCTGCCCGAACGACTGTATCCTCTAACGCAAAGAGTACGCAAACTTGTATTTATGTCCGGTGTGCAATGCATCCTAGTACAAGCGTAAAGATAGATCAGATGAAGATGACGAGGGTATCGAGGTAAAGAAAGGACCTCATACTAAGGTGGCGTGGTATCTACCTGTAATTCCCCATTTGAAGCATTTGTTTGCGAACCCAAAAGAGGTAAAACTGCTTCTGTGGCACTCGGATGAGCGTAAGAACGATGGAATAATAAGGGCCCTGCTGATTCCACCCAGTGGAGAAACATCAATAGGAGGTTTCAATAATTCAGAGTAGATCCGAGGAATATAAGGTTTGGGTTAAGTACGGACGGAATGAATCCTTTCGGTATCATGAGTAACCGTCATATCACTTGGCCCGTGAATCTCTATATCTACAACCTTCCTCCTTGGTTGTCTATTAAGCGGAAGTACATTTTTTTGTCTATACTCATCCAAGGCTTGAAGCAAACTAGAAATGATATTGATGTGTACCTAGCACAATTGGTGGAAGATCTGAACAATCTGTGGGCTCCTGGGGTACAGGTATGAGATGCTCACAAATGAGAGTACTTTACTTTGCACTGCCTGTTGTTCTGCACCATAAATGATTATCTTGCTCTTACTAACCTGTCGGGGCAGAGTACAACAAGAGACAAAGCCTGTACTCACTGCTTAGTTGATACCGAGAGTGTGTGGCTGAATCACTCGTACAAAACCGTGTACATGCGTCACCGTAGGTTCCTTCGGAGGAATCACCCATACCGCAAGATGAAGAAACAATTCGACGGAATGACCTAAGACGGTTTAGCTCCAAAGACTTTAAGCAGGACAGACATTCATGATATGGTTAAGAACTTAGAGTTTGCGCTTGGAAATAGACGTAAATCGAGGATCCGTGAGAAGAGCATGTGGAAGAAGGGATCAATATTTTGGGATCTACCTTATTAGGAGCACTTAGAAGTTCGGTACTGCATCAACGTGATGCACGTAGAGAAGAATGTCTGTGATAGCTTGATTGGTCTCTTACTAAACATTAAGGGCAAAATAAAGGACGGTATCAACACATGGATTGACTTGGTCGATATGGGCATTAGACCTGAGTTAGCACCGAAAGAGACCGATAAAGGCCGAACGTACTGTGAACCTGCTTGTTACACTCTGTCAAAGGCTGAGAGAACTGAAATGTGCCAATGCTTGCATGATGTGAAAGTTCCGTCTGGTTACTTCTCCAATATGAAGAGACTTGTTTCGATGCAAGATTTGAGTTTAACTGGCATAAAGTATCATGATTGCCATGTGCTTATGACACAGATGCTCCCTGTAGCAATTAGAAGCATTTTACCAAGCAAGGACCGGGAGACAATCACAAAGCTGTATTATTTTTTTAACACAATTGCTCAGAAGGTCATTGATCCCGAAGGACTATATGCTCTGCAGGCCGAGGTGGTGATGACTCTATATAATTTTGAGTTGTATTTTTCTCCGTCATTTTTTAATATCATGGTCCATCTCATTGTTCACCTTGTGAGGGAGATAAAGATGTGGGGCCCCGTATTCCTATGTAACATGTACCCGTTCGAGAGGTACATGAGAATTATCAAGTCTTACGTACGGAATCGATCTCGACCGGTGGGTAACATTGTTGAAGGTTATATAACCGAAGAGGTCGTCGAATTCTGCGTGGATTACATGGCTCAGTTCGAGCCGATAGGTGTGCCTCGATCCCGCCATGAGGGAAGGCTCCAGGGTATCGAGACCATTGGAAGAAAAGCAATCATGCTTTATCCAGCTGTGTGCGCTAAATCCCATTTCACGGTTTTGCAACACATGGCTATTGTGGCCCCGTATATCGACGAGCACAAGAACTTTTTACGGCAAGAGAATCCGTCGCGGCAGGAGTCCTGGATCATCAGGCAGCATAACCTTCAGTTCAACAGATGGTTGAAAGAGCGACAACCCATCACTGGAAGCTCGTTTGGTGATATGCTGACATGGTTGGCAAAAGGGCCATCATTTACGGTTGTAACATGGAAAGAATACAACTTAAATAGATACACATTTTACACGAGAGATCAGGATATGAAGAGCAAAAACCAGAACAACAGTGTTGGCATAGATGCGCTGAATACCGCTGGGTCGACAAGGAGCTCGTACTATGGGTTCATTGAGGAAATTTGGGAGTTCGACTACATACTATTCAAGATCCCCTTATTTCGGTGTCGTTGGGTTCACTTGCAGCACGTGAAGGTTGACAAGTACGGTGTTACTACTGTGGACCTCGAACGTATCGGATACCTAGACGAATCATTTGTTCTCGCTAACCAAGTTGTTCAAGTCTTCTATGTAACCAACCCGTCTAACAAAAAGCGCCATGTGGTTCTTCAAGGAAAGAGGATGATTATCGGAGTTGAGAATGTGGTAGATGAGAAAGAATACAATCAGTTTGACAAGTTGCCTCCTATCGGTACTGGCATCATGGTCCAGGAAGATCAACCTGAGGAAGCTAGCTACACCCGTGTCGATCATTGTGAACGGCTAATTTTTATACAAAAGAATAATCAAGTGGAGTTATGATGAGGTCGTCATGTACGTATTATAATTAATGAGATGTATTTATTATAATTAATGAGATGTATGTATTGTAATTAATGAGATGTATTTATTATAATTAATGAGATGTATGTATTATAATTTATTATTAACTTGAGTAAAAAAATAATTTGGTAGAAGATGGAAATTATAAACTGTAAATGTATGTATGATAAACAGGCTGGAAAAAAAGGAGTTATCATAGACATGAGATATAAGTATTATATATATGTATTATAAAATGTAAATGTATGTATTCTAATACATACATGAGATATATATATATATATGTATTATAATTAATGTGATGTATGTATTAGAATTAATTATAATTAATGAGATGTATATACTATAAATAATTATAATACATGAGATATATGTATGTTTTATCAAAAATAGTTATTTATTAAGTCAATGTGTAATCTGAAAAGAAAAAACAGCCTAAAAAAACCAAGTCATCCCAGACAATTCTCGGCTTGAACCGTCTGTGATGACAAGCCCAGAGCCGTCTGGGATAGGCCTTTTACCCGAGCCTTTTATTACTACCAGCCCCGCACCCGCACCCAATCTCCTACCCTAGTCCTCACCCTCGCCGCCCTCGCCCTCACCCTCACCCTCGCTCTCCCATGCGGTGACGCGGCGTGGAGGAGTGGCGACCCGACGTCCGCGAGCAGCCCCACCCCGACGTCTGCGAGCAATCCCCGTCGACCTCACCCTCTCCCGTGCGGTGACGCGGTGTGGAGGAGCGGCGACCCGACGTCCGTGAGGAGCCCCACCCTGGCTCTTTGAGGTAATCCTAAATCCTTTAGTAACCATTGTTCTTGCGTATTTGGCTCCAACTCACCCCATAAGGCTTGGGCTTGCACTCAACTTCTCCTTGTTCTACTTTGAGATCTTGAACTCCCCTCACCGTGCTTGCAATCTTGCTAAACAGGTCTGCTGCTTCTCATCTTGTGTCCATTTGTTTCAGTTATTATGGCTGTGATATGATGGGAGTGTGTTGTATTCCAGATTTCCAGTGTATGGCCTCTACGCTTATTTGGGGAAATCATGATTCTGCTGGATGTATTATAGTGGTTCTAGTGTCTTTCGTAAAAACAATCACAGTTCTGTCAACATGGCCTTAAGATGAAAGTTAATTCTGCTAGGAGATTTTGTCTTTGTTCTTTTTTTGATGAAAAACTTGTGTATTGCTCATTCTGAAGATATACTATATAGCATGGATGGTAAATTAATTAGTTCTTAAATTATACACATTACTAGCTTACTGTTATGAACTTTTATTAGAACATCAGTAGTCTATGCTGAACCCCAAACTGTACTATTTGCATATCCTAGCACATCTTTCAAGCATTCTTTTACGTATTCTGTTCACAAAATAATGTTTGTGAAGGGTTGTTACCTGCCTGCAACATTTCTATTCACGCTTGTCCTGCACGCATAAGTACTTTGTTCCAAGTGTTGGTAGTGTAGTTCCTAGGTGCTGTTTTCGTGCTAGTAGGTGTTGTCGCTTTGGTTGGTTCTGTGCTTAAGTGGTGTCTTAATGCATTTTGGGTTGATGTTGAATTCTCTTCTTTCAACGAAATGTGGCAGAGCTCCTGCACTAAGTTGCAAGTATTAAAAGTATGTCAAATCTAGGTTGTAGTGGTACTTATGGAAAATGTTTATAAATGTTGGTATTTTATATACTGTATTATCTAATGTTTTTTTTTACTTTTCATGTAGTGTTTGTGCTATCTATGAAAACATGCGCTCATGTTGCTTTTTTTTATCCTATCTATTCTGTTGCAAATCCCCAATTACATTTTTTAGTTTTTAAGAAGAGTAAGATGCCCCCATGTCTATCATGTTATTGTGTAAAGCATTCTGCTGTACAAATAATTTACATGTCCTTTAAGGCGCTTTTTCTAGTTTATTCCCAATTGGACCTGTGTTATGTTAAACTTTGACTAACTTGAAACAAATGCTGAAAGTTATCTAGCTTTGGAACTAAAATGAACTTAAAACTGGGATAATGGAGAATTGTTGATGTGCATGTGTATGTGTATGCTGTGAGGTCAATATTGTATTGATCATTTATTACAAGTTTGTACGGTAACCGGTTATGTTCAGTACATTGCAGCTATAGTTGTAGATTTTTGCATTTTGGGACAACATTTCCATTTTGCCAATGTATCTAAGTTCCTCTGTCCTCTTACATATACGACGATTAACAACAACTTGTCTCTATTTTATTATCACCACATATATTTGGATGCATAAAAATGTACTTCATTTTATTCTCACCATTAATCCCTGTATGTACCTTATCCTGATGAGCTACTTCATAGTATTGAAAGAAGTGATCTTGTGCCTCTTACATATGCAACCTGATACATATTGCCTGTCTTCTACTGTTCTTTTTGCTGAATTTTACTTGATGTCTTTGTCCTTCTATCATTTATTGCTCGATGATGCAAATTGGGTTAAATGATGAATTAGACAATTAAGGTTGTGAATTAGGTATTGAACCAGTAGACTTGCATGCTAGAAATTATTTAACTCATTTCATTGTTGTAAAGCTTGTTTAGTATTCTTTACCTGTAGTTGTCCTCTTTTGAGCACTGTCTGTGTTACTTTATTTGACTATGCACTGCTTTGTTGGTTCGGTTGATTAAATAACCTGCTGTTAGAACTGGTATTATTCTGAATTCTGATCATAAGAACAATGAAATTGATTAAAGAATACCTTAGACTGCATGATTAAGAAGGTAAGGGTTCAAGGCCTTCTTTAAATAGTTAATTGTTTAGTTCAAATGAGACAAACTTGACCCAGGTGTAGATGAGGTAAAAGTTAGTCTCTAACATTTCTACACCAAGTTCCTGAGAGCACTATCAATCAATTATACATTAATTTGGGATTAGTACTATATTCTTGCTCTTATTCTCGCAATTTGTAAAATCGTCCAAAAATCATTTTTTGTGTTTGTTCTGTTTCAATTTGAAGTATTGGATGGTTAGCTAGTTCCTTTAAAAGGCTAACAACAAGTACAAGAGTTCAATATGTTGGGTGTTTAACTTTGCTTCTCTTAACTTACCTTCTCTTAACCTTGTATATACAAAACAACTCCTAACTTATCTTCTCTTAACTTTCCTTCTCTTAACTTACCTTTATTTTAACCTTATATATACAAAATAACTCTTAACTTACCTTCTCTTAAATTTGCTTATCTTAACTTACCTTCTCTTAACCTTGCATCATACAATTACAACTGTACTAAACAACTTGCCTCTTCTTTGATATTCATTACAAGATGGTGTCCCCTCATTCCTCGTCGCCGAATGGTTCTAATGAGGCGCCCAACGTAGGAAAATAGAGGTGCGGTCCAAGAGGGCTTAGTAAAAGGCCCCAGAGCCGATATACCATCACAACGGTCGATCCGCAGGATGGGGCCCCTACTGCACCTCCTAAGGCCACAACAGCATTCCGAACATTGTGTGGGATCGTTGGGCGTGAAAGGGTCCCCATCACGTATCTATCATGGAAGACGCTGACAGATGAGGAGCGCGACAACCTAGTGACATAAATTTTCGGGTCATTCGAGCTCTCACAAGACGCCATGCACGTACTGTGATGGTATGCGTTGCTAGTGGCAACAAAGGTGTGGAAGAACTTGAAGAGTGTCCTCGTCACTAATTACGTAAATAAGGAAATGACTCCGTTCCAGAAGTACGGGTTCATCACTGAAGACGTGTGGGTACGATTTGTTGAGATGAAGACGACGGAGGAGTTCGTGCGTCAAAGTGCGACGCACAAGACCGTCCAGTTAAAAAACACTCACCTGCATAGACTCGGCTCTACTGGGTACGCGAGTAAGATCATGCAATAGACAAGAGAGGACGACGAGGCAATCCAGAAGGAGGTCGCGCCGCCTTTTGCCCCGATCTTGGACTAGCGCTCGAAACTAGATAAGAGCAAGGTCACATCCTACGTCTTCGGACGGCGTGTTCTTTACCAACCCCGCAGACGAGGAAGTGTCCCAACGTCTAATATCATTGAGCACAGAATCTTCCTAGGGCTCTTTCACTTCAGACAGAGAAAGATATACTCTCCACGGCCTTGGGAAACAAGGAGCACCCGGGTTGTACCCGAGGCCTAGGTGTTTTCGATCCCTGGAAAATGGGATTCCCACAAGACTCCAACATGTACCGGAGTAGGAAGAGAAGCAAAGCCGAGCACGAGGAATAGCTAGTAGTCTTGATTGAGGAAAGGGTTGAGGAAAGGCTAAGAGTGCAGTTCGATAGTCGGCTAAGAAGCTTTGAGGAAAGGATGGAGCAAAGGGTGGCTACGGAGAGGCAGGCACAGAACGTGCAAGCCTAAGAAGTACAGACGTAGTTCAGCCCAACTAACCGTCGGAGCAACTGCGCATCCGCCCCTGAGACGGACGTGGACGACACCAGATTTCCTCCTAATAACACCCGGGTAATATACATGTCTGTAATGCTCCTTAGCTCAGATGGTCGCCGCGGTGCTCAACTTCTCGCAGAACGCGCCGGTATACCGTAGAAAAGCTAAGGAACAGTATACCGTTCTCTAATTTTTCTGATTTTTTTAATAGTGCAACTTGCTAGTAGAATCAACTTAAGCCCCACGACCCATAGGTTTAATGACATAGACATTACATACATCATTTTCTTAGACGGTGGGGATAACTAGTATGATCAACTTAAGGCTCGCAACCGACGGGTCACAAGTTCAAATTCCAAAAAAAATAAAAAATCAAATCAAACTGTAGTCATCAGTTAAAGGGACAATATGCATCTACTGTCGGTGACCTTGCATACACCGTCAAATGCATTCTCAAATGCGTGCGAATTATGCACGTGTGCGTCTGCGGCAGTAACTACTACTGATTCTGAAGAGCTCTTCTACAGTAGATTAAAATGATCAATATAAGCCATCCATTACTTTGAATCTAATGGTTAAAATCAATTTAGATCTAGTTATACTATCACCTATAGTATTGGTAGTGAAATTCAAAGAGCGGTAAAAGGGTAAAAAATTCCGTCATACTATTTATCCTCTATGATAAAACACGTCCCTGATGAATTGTGGATGAATGGATAAAAAGCCTCTAAAGATCATCAGGTATTCGGTGAATCCAAAATTGTGAACGAATTAGGAAAAAGTCTAAATTACCCCTGATGAATGGATAGGAAAAGTCTAAAATACCCTTGAGTAATGGATGGTTATATTTGATTTTTATTACCACTACTTACTATCTATGTTATTCACCGTAAAATTTCTCTTCGTGAAAACCACTCATCAGCTAGAAACTGCAAGCACATGCACTTACTCTCCGGAACAATTGGTTTAACTTGACGTGGTCTTCAAATTTAAACTTTAATCGTTAATTTTTTTATAATATTTTATTTATAGCTAAAAAATCATAATAATAAAAAAAATGCTTTTAAATACGAATTAACGGTATCACTCTTGCATCATAAAATCTATAAAGTGTTAGACTGATTGTTAGTCAAAGCTTACAACTTAAAATCTCCAAACAGTTGAGCATCTTATTAAAATCGACAGAGAAAATAGCAGCTAGCACGATTAGATGGCACGTCCCACCGGCTGAGGCGTTACAAATCGCCATCTATTTCGATCGCCCAGGTTGCCGTCGCGATCGCATCCCTCTCCCCCCATTCCATGATCGCTTTTCTCGGATCTCCAAATGGCCTTGTCACGGTGCACCTACCGGGGATACACGTACGGGAAAGTCGAGCGTTTCGTTTCCGATACCTGATATTTACCTATCACGATATATCAATTCCAAATCCACGGAGGTGTTGCTGGCTCACAACATGTGGCTTGTGATACCTCCACCTGAGCCTGCTCCTTTCATATTTTGGTTTTTTTGGTACACGAATGTGTGCGTGCAAGCGTGTAGGATATCAACACGTACGAGTAGAGTGGCTGTATTGGCCGATGAGGAATCCACGTAGGATCCCTGGGGGCTTTGGTCCGATGTAGCTGTGGGCATGCACGGAGTCACGGTCAGAGACGGTTGAAAATTTGAAGGTGAAATTTCTCGGTATGTTTAATCGAAGGGTGTGTGTCGAAACCAATATCAGTGGAAGATTTTGTTATATCTGATCCAACAATGACGGTGGCAAGTTGGACACCATGATAGCCAAATGGAGTTCACTGGCCGCCCAATAATGTTCACCGGCTCCCCCAATATAAGGATCTAAGCACCCAGTGGCTAAATGATGGGCAGCGGAAGGCGGTGAGGGCACTACCACCTGCGGGTGTGAAGAAGGGCAGTGGGCGGAGACCGAACGGGTTGGGATGGCCGGGAAGGTAGTTGGAATTTTTTTAAAAATAATTAATTCTTTAATTATTTTAAAAAAGTAATACAAAAAATATAGAAATAGACTTATGTCGCTCTTTAGAATGGAGATATAGGGTAGCCATTTCGAATGGTGAAATGTTGATGTGGTGTTCAGCTAGGATCTCTGTCGCCAATTGGAATGCCAAGAGGTCCTCTATTGCCAATCCAAATTGATGATAGCAATTTGTCTCACTCCAAATGGCGACATAACCATGAATGCAAAAAATATTACCAAGTAGTCATTTTGGTTTTTTGGGGATAAAATACCGACATTAGCTATCTATTGAAATAGAGTAATATTTTCCTTTAGAGGAGAGCAAAATCGGGCCTTTTCACGTCGGTTTGAAAAGTAGGTGGCAATGTGTTGTCACGTCTGGTGAAAAGTAATTGGCAGTGTGATGTCACGTCTGGTGGAAAGTAGTTGGCAGGGTGTTGTTACCTCGATCGGGAATTACTGGTTGTAGTGTGTTATCACCCTTGATAGTGTTCGAAATATGCCCTAGAGGCAATTATAGAGATGATTATATTTCTATAAATGTTTATGAACTATAAGATTGTTCTTTGAATAACATCATGGATATTGATTAACAAAGTGCGTGACTTATTTGTGAAACTCTATATTCGTCTTTATGATATTCATTCTAAAAGGGGTCCCTAGTCGATAATCATATAAGGATACATATGAGTAGACTAGCATATGTATTGATCGATGATCATATTTCACGGATCATAAATATGTAGATATCAAATCAATAATATGGACACATGTTAGAGAACATGGTGTTGGACATTGACCCACTATGAGACACTACGAGAACGTTGTTTTATTTCATGTCATCAGTTCGTCTCATATACGATGTGTATGCTATATCCTTCAACTTGAGATTGTTGTATATTCTCAAGATGTGTAATGGCTTACTTAGGAGTTGTCAAAATGCTACTCTGTAACTGGGTAGCTATAAAGATGGCTTTCGGGTTTGTCATGAAACATGCTGCGAGGTGTGGTCGATCAAGATAGGATTTGCCCCTCCATACAACGGGAGAGATATCTATAGGCCTCTCGAGTGGTCGGATTTCGGAAACGCATGGCCATACTACTCGAGTAAAGAGTTATTCGAGTCATCGAGTTAAAAGAGTTACTCGATGTATTCAAGGAATAGAGTCACGACATTGATATAGAGTGGTCGAGCCATCCAAATAAGGATGACAACAACTCGCCTTGGGTTTGACTAATATCGTAAGGCAAAAGAAAATGCATATAGGATATTGTTGAGGTTTGTCTGATCTTTACATTTACTCGGGAGTCGGTAAGTCCTGTTAGGGGCCGCTATCGACTATTGATCGAATACTCGATATTCGAGTAGGAATACTCGATGATCGAGTAGGTGTACCCGACGGTCGAGTAGGAGTACTCAACAATTGATAGGGGTACTCCAGCAATGTTCGAGTACACATGAACCTATAGGGTCACACACTTAAAGGGTTGTAACCAATTCGGATAGGGATCCGAGTTATAATGGGCTTAGAGTTTCTAATGGGCTTCAAGGGTTGAAACCCATTATGATACGTCTATATAAAGGGAGGAGCTGGTGGCTTTGCAAAAAAAAGAAACACGAAGAGACATATTAGGAATTCGGAATTTTCGAAACTCTAGCCGTCACCCCTCCTCCGTCCAGAACTGCGCAGTCGGCGCTAGCACTTCGGCGCATTGTATTCTTGCCCCGCACGTGTGGATACCTTAGAAGCGTTGCTGCGAAGGTTCAACGCTAAGACAATCCGCAACCTACGACAGTCACAAGGAGCTGTTGGGGAGGCGCGAGGCTAGTACGACTACATTGGCACCACCGCGCTACATCGACTCTACTTGCACTACGAGTCTGCGCGTCTAGTGGTAATTATGTGATTTATAACTTGCAGTGGTTCCTTGGTTACGCGGTAGAAAATTTTATTTTTTCGTTAGAGTAGCCTACCCATTCCCCAGCAGTGGTATCAGAGCCTTGCAGCATAGTTTTAGATTTGGAATAGATGCATATGATGATATGCGGTAGTAATAGATGTGATCTATTGCTATTCTATTGGTCATTCTATTTGATAGATCGATTTTTGGCTCTGGTTAATAAGATTAATTCATATTCGATGGTCCTAGATGGGTTGAAGGTCAGTACTCTGTGATCATGCTATTGTGGTCGCGCCACTACTTACCTCTACCAGTCGGTTTTTCCGCCATCGGGGTAGACTGTAAAACATAAACCCACAAGCAGCATGCGAAGATCAATAGGATTGATCAACATAGATCTATGTACATTGCCTTATAGTTTATTGCGAGTTCACATCATTTAGTAGAATGCGATTCTATGCATAACTTATTTTTCAGGATTGATGTGAATAGTATGACCCCTTGTGTATATGATGCATGTGTGTAATTTTATGGTCTGTGTGTCATGCTTGATTGCAGCCCAAGGCTGTCTATATTTGTACGTATAAACGGCCTGCGTGTCGACTTGTGATGTTTCTACACTCCTTGTAATTTATTACTAGTACTATTAGGAGTAATAGCTTAGTGTTAGTACTTGGAGGACTCAAGCACTTGGAGACATGACGAACAGGAAACGTGGAGATGGAGATCACGATGTGAAGGGCCATACTATGTCACAGTTAATGTGATCATCTGTGATTGCTTTTATGTTCCTATTTATTTATTTATTTTTATGCATGTTATATAGTTGTTCCGAATGCTTTTAACATGATAGAAGTAAAGATCCCTCATGCAATATTAAGCAAAATCGATGCCCTCCTAATTGGTTGCACCATCCAATATCATGTAAATTAATGGTAGGTCTGCTAAAGTAGGGTGTCATTAACTTTCCTTGATTAGATGGGTTTGTGTTGGACACTCACATGCATAACAATAACACTTAACAAGGTCATCATAACGGTTGTGGATCTTGGGGCATAGGATTGAGGCCGAGGCATAGAGATGCCACCCAACAACAAGAGTCATATAATGATATGATTAGCAAAGTGTTGCTTACCAAATTCATTAGCCTTCTAGCAGTGATGCTAAAGCTCACTAGTAGACTAATTAATTGTGGGTCTTGAATCATTAAGTATCATAAGAGGGATATAGAATTTAGTGGGAGTATCTTTATTAAATTGTTTAATATAGGTTACTCTTCATGAATATTTGTCTCAATTTTCGCATATATTTTCTGTTTTAGATCATAGCACTACCTGCTGCTGCACCCACTTCCAGTTATGCTTTGCGTTCGATAATTGAAAATGAAAAACTTAATAGAAGAACTTTGCGGATTGGTCTCGCAACCTGAGAATTGTTCTTAGGCAAGATAAAAAAGGAACACGTTCTAGAGCAACTAATCCCAGATGTGCCTGACGAGAAAGCTTCCAATGCTGTTAAAGCCGCTTACAAAAAGGTGGCTGATGAGTCCCTCGATGTTAGCTATCTCATGCTTGCTGCTATGAACTCAGACCTTCAGAAGCAGTTTGAGAACATAGAGGCCTACGATATGATCCTGGCGCTTAAGGGTATGTTTGAGACCCAGGACAGGACTGAGAGATATGAGATCTCAAAGTCCTTATTTGGATGTAAGCTAGCCCAGGGCAGTCCGGTGAGCCCTCATGTAATCAAGATGGTTGGTTACACACAAAGCTTGAAAAAACTTGGTTTCCCACTTAGGCAAGAGTTGGTTACTGACTTGATTCTTGCATCGCTCCCTTCGAGCTTCGGGCAATTCATTATAACTTTTTATATGAATGGCATAGACAAGAATTTCACCGAACTGCATATGATACTCAAGACAGCAGAGGATAGCATTAAGAAAAGCACTAGTCATGTGATGATGGTGCAGAAAAGTACTAGCTTCAAGAAGAAAGCTAAGACTAAAGGAAAAGTCAAGGCTAAAGTTTTGAATAAGATCCACAACATCAAGCCTAAGCCTAATTCCAAGTCTAGCCCTACTTCAGAGAGTGAATGCTTTTACTGCAAAGAGTCAGGCCATTGGAAGAGGAATTGCAAAAGGTACCTGGCAGATCTGAAAAAAATAGTGGAGTTAAGCTATCAAATTCAGGTATTAATGTTATAGATATATTTCTTGCCGATTCTCCTAATAACTATTGGGTATTTGATACCGGATCGGTTGCTCATATCTGCAATTCGATGCAGGGGTTAATAAGGTGTAGGAGCGTTGCAAGAGGCGAGGTTGATCTCCGCATTGGGAATAAAGTAAGGGTTGCTATATTGGCTGTCGGGACCTTGCCACTATATTTACCTTCATGATTTATTATGGAATTAAATAATTGTTATTATGTTCCAGCATTAAGTAGAAATATTATTTTTGCCTCATGTTTGTTGGCAGAAGGTTATAAATTCAATATTGAGGATAATAGTTGTTCTATAATTTTGAATAAGATGTTTTATGGCTATGCTCCCGTTGTGAATGTGTTATTTATTTTAAATTTTGATGATGCACCTGTCTATAAGTTTGATGCTAAGAGGCTTCGACCAAATGATTTGAATCCCACTTACTTTTGGCATTGTCGTTTGGGTCATATTAGCCAGAAACACATGATGAAGCTCCATAGAGATGGTCTTCTAAAATCATTTGATTTTGAATTATTTCAAACATATGAGTCTTGTCTACTTGGTAAGATGACTAAGACACCTTTCACAGGGGATTGTGAGAGGGCATTTGACTTATTGAAACTCATACATACTGATGTATGTGGACCAATGAGCACGACTGTTAGAGGTAGTTTTCAGTACTTCATTACTTTTACCGATGACTATAGTAGATTCGGTTATGTCTACTTAATAAGGCACAAGTCAGAAACTTTTGAAAAGTTCAAGGAATTCCATAATGAAATACAAAATCAACGTGGCAAGAAAATTAAGTTTCTACGATCTGATCATGGAGGTGAATATTTGAGTTATGAGTTTAATAATCATCTGAAGAATTGCGAAATTGTTCCACAACTTACGCCTCCCGGCACGCATCAAAGGAATGGGGTGTCCGAGCGGCATAATCGGACCTTGTTAGACATGGTTCGGTCAATGATGAGTCAGTCAGATCTACCACTATCCTTTTGGGGTTACACTCTAGAAATTGCAGCTTTCACACTAAACAGGGTACCATCTAAATCTGTAGATAAGACACCATATGAGATGTAGACTGGAAAGAGTCCCATTTTGTCTGTTCTAAATTTTTGGGGTTGTGATGTTTATGTTAAACGTTAGACATCCGACAAAATCTCACCCAAATCGGATAAATGCTTTTTTGTGGAATATCCTAGGGAGACGTTAGGATATTACTTCTACAACCGAGAAGAGGGCAAAGTGTTTGTCACTCAGAATGGTGTCTTTCTAGAGAAAGAGTTTCTCTCTCGAAAGGCAAGTGGAAGAACAGTGCAACTCGAAGAAATTCGAGTTAATCCTCTCGAGGAGGACTTGGTCGGAGATGCCCCTATCGGGGAAAATATGGCTGAGGAACCCGTGATTGGGAAAACTCTAGTTGGAGAGACCCCGATCGAGGAGACACTAATACCACGTAGGTCAGACAAGCTGCGCAAAATACCTGCTCGGTATTCACGTGGTATATTGTTGTTGCGCAGCGATGAGCCTATGACTTATAAGGAAGCGATGATGGGTCCAGACTCTGAAAAATAGCTTGGAGCCGTGAGATCTGAGATAGAATCCATAGAAGACAATTAGGTTTGGAACCTGGTCGATCCGCCTAATGATGTAAAAAACTATTGAATGCAAATGGGTCTATAAGAAGAAGATTAATATAGATGGAAATGTTCACATCTATAAAGTTAGACTTGTCGCAAAGGGTTTTCAATAAGTTTAAGGAGTTGATTGCGATGAGACTTTCTCGCCGGTAGCGATGCTTAAATCTGTACAGATCATTCTAGTTATTGCTGCATATTTTGATTATAAAATATGGCAAATGGATGTCAAAACGGCTTTCCTTAATTGAAACCTAAGTAAGGATGTGTACATGACACAACCTGAGGGTTTTATCGATCGAAAGAACACTAGTAATATATGCAAATTTCAAAAATCCATTTATGGGTTGAAGCAAGCATCTCGGAGTTGGAATATTCGTTTTGATGAGGTAGTCAAAGGGTCTGGCTTCATCAAGAACGTAGAAGAATCTTGTGTTTACAAGAAGGTTAGTAGGAGAGCACTTGTAATTCTAATCTTGTATGTGGATGCCATATTATTGATTGGGAATGACATTCCTATGCTGGAATCTATTAAAACATCACTAAAAAATAGTTTTTCTATGAAGGACTTAGGAGAAGCAGTATATATCTTGGGCATAAAGATCTATAGAGATAGAGAAAATAGGCTAATTGGATTAAGCCAGAGTACTTACATCGACAAGGTGTTGAATCGGTTCAACATGCAGGATGCCAAGAAGGGATTCTTACCGATGTCGCATGGAATAAGTCTTAGCAAGACTCAATGTCCTTCGACTATTGATGAACGAGACCGTATGAGTAAGATTCCATATGCTTCAGCTATTGGGTTTATCATGTACGCAATGTTATGTACTCGACCAGATGTATCATATGCTCTAAGTGTTACGAGAAGATACCAGTCTAATCCAGGTGAAGGTCACTGGACAGCGGTTAAAAATATTCTTAAGTACTTGAGAAAGACTAAGGATGTGTTCCTAGTTTATGGAGGTGACGAAGATCTCATTGTAAACGGTTACACTGATGCAAGCTTCCCAACCGACAAGGATGATTGTCGTTTGCAATCTAGATTTGTATATATTTTAAATGGAGGGGCAGTGAGTTGAAAAAGTTCCAAACAAAACACAGTTGCTGATTCTATGACGGAGGCCGAGTACATTGCGGCTTCTGAAGCTACAAAAGAGTGTGTTTGGATAAAGAAATTCATTTCTGAATTAGGAGTGATTGTAGGATCAAGGATAACTGACTAGAGGGCGGGTGAATAGGAGGTTTCTAAATTTTTTGATTCTAATTTGCAATTAAGAAAACACTAAGGTATAGAAGCAACAATTGCAAATTCAAAACTATAATCTCTAGTAATCACCTACCTAAATCACTTAAGTAATTCAAGTATAGTAGAAACAATTCTAAGCACAAATAATCTACTCAATTTTGCTAGTAATGAAATTTAGCACAAGAATAAAAAAAGACAAATCACAAGAGAATGAGAGACAAGATTTTTATCCCGTGGTCTCGGAGACTTGCCGGTCTCCTCTACTCCATGTTGAGGTGACTTGAACCACTTCAAGCCGACTCCACCCACTTGAGCCTTCCTCGATTACTCGTGTAGCTCTTCACCACTCCGATTAGGCGAGCTCCTTGCCTTTACAAACGACCGGGCTTCTCACAAGCTTCTTTGAGAAGATCACCAATCCCACACGCCTCCAAGCTATCTTGGAAGCGGCAACCTCCAAGAGTAATAGGAGATGACGCTTGCTCGAGGTCGAATTGAGTGCCAAAGGCTCAACACTAAATGCACCACACAATTTTACTCCTAACTCTCTCAAGATGTGAGTTGAATGCACAAAAGAGTATTGGAGACAAGCTAGAGCTCAAATATCATCAATGAGAGTCAAGAGAAACTCTAGAATATAGGTGGTGGGTATTTATAACTCCCACTAACCAGATATGGCCGTTGGCCAAAAGTTGGTCAAAAACCTCCTGAGGGGCCAGTCATACCGCCCTTGGGCCAGTATGACCGCCCCTCAGTAGCAACGGTCGCTATAGTGCAATAAATGCACTGTCAGTGACCGTTACCCACATGGCCAGTATGACCAGAGAGGGCCCGGTCATACCGCTCACCGGTATGACCGGAGGGCCTCCGGTCATACCGCCCTCCTCTGGTGCCAAATGCACCTCTTCTGGAAAAAACGCACCGGCCTATGGCCCAGTCATACCGACGGCCGGTATGACCGGAGGGGGCCCGATCATACCGGCCCCACAAATCCAGAAATGCATTCTTTGAAGTTTTAATTTCTAATTCAAATGCAATTTCATGAGGGTATTTAATTGCTATTCCTTTTCCTCACAAAAGATCATGCAATCCATATGAATGTCTAAATGCACAAGAATTGAGCCTTATCACTCTTTGCCAACCTAAAACATGCGACAAGCAACCCCTCTTAATAGTACGACGTTTATTCTAGTAATCTGATCTTTTACACCAAACTTTGAGATCGGTAAAAGACTATGAAAGTCCTTAAATTATACCTTAACCATCTTATCTTGGATGATTGCTTTCCTTTTTCACCAATTTCATGCTTCTATATTCGCCGAATCATCGGACCAACCTAATCGCAAAAAGCTCAATTTAAAATGTTAGTTGTAGCGACCTTCCTTTTTGGTACAAAATACCAAGAATGATGATCTATGTGCATACAGTACTAGTCCCATGATCAGTAGCTAGTACGCACATTTACAACAATTGGAATCACAACCATACACAATATTATTAAAGCGGAAGCTATTGATATAGAGTAGTCTTACAATTCAAACTATATTGTAGCGAAAGAAGCAAAAGTCTTGTAGTATGCCCATCCAACCCTCAGGCAACTGACAAGGCATAAACCCTAGAAAAGTTCGCTAAGATAATTTTCGCATCTTGCGTCAAAGTATATATCGTTCGAAGGTTTACTATCCTCACCTAAAACCAACAAATAAGCAAGGGTGATTACTTTCGTACTCAGCAAGACTTAATGTAGTATTTGCAAATACAGTAATGCAAACTATTTCAAATGAGGCTTCTACGGTTAGTTTGCATAAAGCTAAATTTGATTTGTAAATCAAGTTGTAATTTGCAAAACGGAATTTGTAAAAGCATGTTTGACTGATTTGAAAGTAATGAGTATGTAGAGCATAGTAACAACTCACAGTCCTCCATGACGTGAGCAACGAGACGTACAATTCCTGCCAAAACATGGCACAACACCATTCTTTGCCAACACAAGGCATATCAGATGAAACCAAGCCTTTTTGAAAATAATAAAACATCTAACTATGTGATGACTTTACCAAGTGCCCATAACCGCGGGCGCGGCTTTTCGAAAAGATTAACTCTCTGCAGAGGTGTACAGCTTTACCCATAAGAAATGATCAGCTCTTTGTGCAAGCTATTAACACACTTCCTTTGGTGTGCCGCAGAGCGATCATAACATAACCGTTACATTACCTAGCCCTAGCTTTGCACCAGCCCGGTGACGTTATACCCATACTATGGTGTAAATGTTTGTACAGTCACTGTACAATCGATGATTAAGCATATCCATAGTATGATGTACACCGTTGTATCAACAAATGTTGCTCCCAACACCTCGGTGTGGGCGCCCCTCCGAGCAATCAGTCACTGAAAGCTCGTACTACTCCAGCTTACCAATATGCAAAGCTAGTTTTAAGTAACTTAATAGGTTAAGGCTGTCCCATACCAGCACTTGTGGTTGTACGTATTTCTTGGCTTGAAAACAACCCATAGTTCGATCCTTAATCCGACACGGGCGATAATCTCCCCCTACACTACGTGCAAGTCCATGCACCTCCGGCTATTGCCAGTAATCACCCGCATCTAAACCATAGTTTTGTTTTGAGTTTTTATACCAAAATACCAGTAACCATCATCATATCTCAAAATACCAAAGTTTGATCTGATCAGTTTATCAAATTTGTTCAACTCAGATCTAAAGCATGGCTAAGCATGATTATTATTCATCGCTTATACCCATATTGACATTATATATTGTCTAACCTTAATTCTAGGGTTATCAAGGTTCACATGTCAATACTTACTAAGGAAGTTACACAAGATATCAGGTATAACTACCAGTACCACAATATAGCGAATTTACAGAAAATACGCGTATGCATAAATTGATTTCATAAAATAAAATGAAAATTAAACACTGGGATCAATATGATCAAGGGGGTGCTTGCCTTGCTTGTTGATTTCAGTCGTGAAGTCAGAGTCGATTGTTGCAGACTCTGGAACGTCGAAGTCTACACGTAGCTCATTGAAAATATAGCAAATAACAACTTTAATAAGAGCAAAAAGGAATCAGATGAAAAATCAAATAGAAACCTACTACATAGAACAGGTGGGGTTTAGGGTTATGGTTTCTTGATTGTATAAGTAACTGTCTTATTTAGTCTTTGAACCGATTTTTAGCGGTAATGAAAGCATGAATTAAACTCATGTTTCATCTTATGACATGAACCCCTAGTTTCTTTAAATTAGTTATTCTTTTCCTTCGAATTTAAGAGGCTAAAATTATATATATGTGTTTATTTACGAATTCAAGAGACTAAAATTATTTGAATTTATAAAATTAAGACATAAGTCACACTATGTTAAGTCATGTGTATCTAGTGTTTATCTATAGTTGTTTCTGTATTTTAATGTTCGAATTAAATTAGGGAAAAGAAAATAAAAGATTTGTTTCTACGGTTTTCTGGCCCATTTTCTTTTCAGCCCAACTGGCCCATTAGATCAGCCTGATCCAGCCGGGCCCGTCTGACCTCTCCTTACCCTAACCGACTAACCCTCATTTCTCTCTCCTTATCCTTTTCCTCTCTCAGCCGCCGCACTCCACTCCTCTTGCCTTTCTCGCGCGGCACTCCCGAGCGCCGCCGCTGCCGCTCTTGGCCCTCGGCCACCCGGCTTCCCTCTCGTGCGCCGCCTTCCTACCGAGCACCGCCACCTGCGCCTCTCCACCAAGCCGACCGCCGATCCTCGGGCTCCGCCGTCGCCTCTTTCATGGCATTGTCGACACCTCTCGGCGAGCCACCTCCGCCTTCTCTGCTACGGCCTGCCACACCGCCAGATCCCGAGCTAAGTGAACACCTCCCTTCTTCTTTCTCACTCTCTTCTCCTTACTCACGCGCTCACCCTTTCCTCCATTTTCACTTGGTCATTGCATCCCTACCGGTCTTTGATTCGGTAGGGGACGCACATCCATGGGGGCGCGGTGGTTGACCGCACCAGCTACCCTCTTCTCGGCCATGGATGCCCCGAAATACTCACAGCTAAGTGCTTCTCTAGTCCCCTCTTATCTACTACTAGCATGCCATTTATGATGCACCTGATTGCTACCTACAGTTGTTTGACACCCTTAATTTGTTGAATCCCAGCCGATTGATTTGATTGCATCAGTGTCTTCTATTTTGCTGATGGAATTATTGGAGGCTTGCATATATAGATGTATAGTTTAGATGACCTCATTAGTAAAGTTTGATTTCACTGCAACATGCTTGCACTAGGATTCTTGGTGTAGCTAATGTTAAGGTTAAATGTGTGTGTGATGTTCTGTATTGTGTCCATTGGAAATCGGTGGCAGTCAGCAAATGAGTTGGGTTTGGATTAATGCGTGCTTGTTAGAACAGTAGGCGTTCACAGCTTAGCTAAAATCTGACAGCGATCCATATTCCTATGTTATATACATGTGTTCTTACCTAGGGCAGAGGATGGGGTATGCACTACAGCTACTAAAACATTTGCTCTTGTGTTTGGTTGTGCATGAAATCTTTTTCTTACTTGGTGATTAGTACACACTGTTGCCTTGATTTCTGGAACAGTGAGCTATGTAATTGTTTGATGTTCTGCTTCCTTCTGTGCTTATATGGTGTATGGTCTATAGACTTTGTCTTTGTTCTCTGAGATTGATAAACATTAATGAGATATTTAGCTGGGAAGTCTTGATTAATAAACAACAGTTCTATGTGTGGATTTACTAATGCGCTCCAACCACATTTGTATATCAGTATTGTATTCTTGAGAATTCTAGGTGCTGCTGTTGTTTATGGAATGAGATATACATGTGTGTTATTTATGTGTGAGCTCCTGTAATATCAGTCTTACCTTGGTAATGGTTGTGAATCTTATGATGTGACTTGATCCTTATTACTTTTTGCATGGCTCAATTGAAATGGGTGAGTTAAGAATTATTTACTGCCATTCGATGATGAACAGACTATTGTGTATTATCTCAATTTGTTAATGCATTGGTTATTTATTGAATGTATAAGACTCCAAATTGATAAATGCGATGGAGTTTTCCTTTCATCAAATATATGTGCAGTTAAGAATGTCTCATGTACTGGACTTATGTGATTGATTAGCATGACTTGTAAATTAAATTCTAGGCTTTTGTTATCATGGATATACATGTATGTATAGCCTAACATGTTCCTTATATATTTCACAGTGATGTTCATGCCTGCTTACGAATTCTTTTGTGCTGTGATTGTGAGTATCTTACATGTATTGAAATGGCCGAATCCTTAGTGCAAAAGATGTCTTCCGGTTAATGGTATTAGTTCAACCATCAGAGGTATTTTTGGCTTGGTGTGATGCTAGTACGAACTTGTGGATAAATGTGAGTGAGTGATAAATCTCATGTCTATGATAATGTCAGGGGGAGGGCGTCTTAAGGCCATCATGTTACAGACCTTTGACTGATGGGTGGTGATTACATATTTTGCCTTTGCATGCTTATTCAAGTACATGATAGCCTAATATAGTATGATTGTGAAGCATGATGCTAGAATTAGTAATCAATAAAGATATTCACTAGAGTTTTTGTATGTACTTCTATGTGTGATTGCTACTGACTCTCTGATTTGGAAGAAATGGAATGACCGAACATGTAGCTAATCATGCAATCTGCTTTTAACCTTTAATTCTAGTAAATCTCCCAGACATTTTTATGATGCTATTCATGCTTAAGTCAATATGTTTGATTGACATTCACATATGAAGAGTGGTAGAAAGAGAAGGCTTTCAACTAAAGATTTTGGTACCTTGCTTTGCAGGGTGAAGGAAGGAATGACAGTAGGGAAAAAGAACAAGGCTGCCCTTCTCTTGGTCGGCTAACCTTGCTTCCAGCGATGAAGGTCAGCAATAGAATTAGTAGGTGGGGTTGTAATGCCTTTTGGTTGTACTACTATGGACTACTTTTATATGGCAGTGAACCGACTTTGAGGGAATGAAATTATGGTGTCTTGGAGATGAAACCATGGGTGGAGTGGGTAAAACTATGGGCGACAAGACAGTGGTGGGCATGCAAAGACTTGCCCTGCCATTTGGTCGCAAGCATGGCAAAAAGGGATAGCTAGCTGAGTGAAAGTCGGTTATGGGTGGCTTGCATGCAATAGGTCGGTTTGACAACAGAACTAGAGATGGACGTCTTTTGTAATCTTTAGACTTGATTTGCTCTTTATGGAATTGTAGATTATAATGTGTATAAACTGATTGAGAGCATAAGACCTGAGTACTTTGATATTTGATCTTTGTATTAAAGTATCTTACCTTTACTTGTTAGCTACCTGGGTGTAATATTCTCTCGATGATGGATATTTAAACTTGAATGTTATAAATGCGAATTGTGAAATGTTCTGATCGAATTGAGATTGTGTGTAGATATGTGTACTTTTATACCATGCTGGAATTGGATCTGTGTGAGAGAAAGTAGCAAACATATTGTATATAATTATTTACATATACATTCATGAAATGCTGAATTTGGGTGCAACTGAATACATATATATACATATATGTATACTGATTATGTCCTGAATTATGATTGCTAATGGTATGTACTAGGAAAGACATGCATAGCTCATTGATTAAATTTTTGGTTAGGCTTTTACAGGACCGAGATGAATGATATACAAGAACTAAACTGAAAATTTAATTGTAGAATTTAACCCTTTTTGTTAATAGGGATATATATATTTGCAAATGATTTTCTGTTTGCTTGATTAGGAATTCACTATTTTGTTTTAGCCATTAAAAGCTTTTCTTTAGAACAAAAACCTAAAATAAATAAATAATGACAGTAATTACAAAAGTAAATCATATATATGTTTTTTTTATTTAAAAATTTTATTCATTTTGTGATTTTGATTTTTATTATTTGCAAAAGGGAATACGAGTAAAGAGATTGAGTTTTCCTTAAATCAAAATTCAGAGAAGATGAAAATAAAAAAATGTGACATTTCAAACTCAAATTTTTATTTTAGTCATTTTTAAATTTTAAATTCTTATTTTATTTATTTTTGAATTTTTTAAGATGTTACATTAGTCCTTTTAACCGTAATTGTCATTAATTACCAAAACCTAATTAAAATTAGGGGCCTAGATGCTTTCAATCTCCCCCTTTTTGGTAATTGATGATAATCCTCATATAAAATTAAATAAATTTTGAAATTGTTGAGTATGCAACTAGAAGAACGAGTTGTATACTCAAGATCTTTATTTTGACAATATTTTGCCTTTAAAGATAAAAAGTGTGGTAGGCGCAAAATATTATCAAAACAACAATATTTAACTAAAAACTCCCCCTAAGTATATGCATATGGATGATGCATTGTTATTTGCACATTTGAGATTTTTGAGAAATTTTGACGAAGTTTCCCTTTAAATATGGAATCCGAGGATAGGCAATGAATATGAGAAAATGAACACAAATAACTTGGAACATAATTATTAAGCATCCATGATAACCATAAACATCCAAAACTCATAGTAGTTCTACAACTAACCAAAAGATAACAACAAGGTTCATATAAAGTAATATAGAGTAATAATAACTTAAGCTATTACTTCGAAGAAACTTTAATCTTCACTTCGCCACTTCTCCCCCTTTGTCATCAAAGACCAGAAAGGAAGCAACAACGCAATCTCAGGATGAAGGCGGTGGAGGAGGAGAAGGAGAACGACGAGTCCCATAGCGACGAAAGGAGACAGGAGCCTGTTGGGAGTGGTACTCGTCGAAGGAAGTGCGAAGCTCGGTGATGGAAGTATCAATGGAGTCCATGCATCCGCGAACCTCCTCAACAACTTGACGAGTCTGAGATCGATATTCATCGACACGAGCAAAGTTGCTCATCATGTCAGAACGGAGACTCGCAAAGCTACTCATCATTGCAGAATGCAACATATCAAAATTCTCATGAGCTAGTCCAGAATACAGCTGCGAAGAATGAGTTTGAGTCTCTTCTTCTCCTACATCCGGTGGCTGAAATGGTTGAGAAGATCGACCCCTCTGACTCTGAGGTCCTGCCTCTCGTGGCTTATATGGCTTGTGGGCATTCCCACAGCCACCACTGTATCCTGTTACTCTCTTAATGATCATCATGATATAGGGAGAAAAATAGATCCGTTTGCCACGATCTCCAGCCGAGGAATGCATTTCTCGAAGTACAAAATCAACCACATCAAATTTTTCTTTCCTCAAGATTTTACTCATAATGTTCCATGCATAGCCTCTAATCTCATCGAAGTTACCGCTCTTGGGATGAACCGTAACTCGCACAATTCTATTTATGAGGCTGGATGTGGGAAGGAGGTGACTCATCTTACCCGGTCTCTTGACTCTAGTAGAAGGATCATAGAAGCTGTATTGCTCTTGAAGAGGAAGAGGAGAGTCACTGTGAATTTTAGGCTGACTGCTGTGATAAACTCCCCAAGCTTGTTCAATCTCCACTTTTGAAGCCGTGTACACAGCTGCATCCGTCATCTAAGTAATTTCATCAAAGGAATCAGAGATATGCAAAGTAGCATGGAACTGACGGATCATATCTTCATTGTAGTCGCACCTCATGCTGACAAAGTCCAGGCACCCCAACAAACAAAGGAATTTTTCTGATTTGCTCCCAGCTCACCCATTTGTGATCTGCAAACTCCTTGTTTAGATAAATCTCATGATAGACTTTTTACTGAAAAAGAGTTCTAAACTTGTCCAAGATGACACTTCGGGGAAGCAAATATTGATTTGCTATATGAAGAGAGAAGTATTTTTCCCTTAATCTTTCTTAGATCCATGGTGGGCTGGAAGTCATCAAAGTTCTCTTCTTCTGATTCTTCATTTTCACTGTCATTTTCTTCTTCAAAGTCCACATCGATTTCATCATCCTCTTCACTGGATTCTGAAACTACCCTTTTCCTTTTTCCCTTTTTAGAACTCACACCAAGCTCTTCTTGAATTTTCTTACATATTTCCATGTCCTTGGCATCTCAAGTTTGAGAATCTTCACTGTCACTTTCATGCGCTAAAGGAATACCCCTTCCACGGGTTGATTTTCGAATTGTTCCACCGCCGCGAGGAGGAGGAGGAGGCAAATTCTTAGTTCTTGGCATGATGACTGAGATAAGGAGTAGATGAAATGGGAACAAGGAATAATAGCCTTAGAGTTGGATCATAATACATCTGAGGCAAAAATAAACAAAATTGGGATTTGGTTCGACAGGTCTGGTCATATCGCCCAAGGACCGGTAGCACCGGCCATGCGGTGTTACCGCCCGAGGGTCGGTACGACCGGCCGCACGGGACCTTCTTTCCCAAAGATTTCGATTTGTTTCGCATTATTTTGCCACATTATACATCTAACCCTAAAATTTCAAATAAGAACTCTAGGGCATGAAAGACACAAGGAATTTCGAAGAAGAGAGAAGGGAAATGATACCTTGGATTTGAAGATCAATATGAGACCAAAAGATATGATAGGAGAAACTCGGATTGAGGAGTTTCTCTTTTGAGATTTTAGAGGAGGGTTCTTGAGGAGGAGAGAGAGAGGAGAGGTGCAGGCAGGCCAAAAGAAGTGAAGAGGGGGTCGGTTACACCGAAGATTGCGCTGAGCCTGGTTTTTCCAGATGCGATCGGTATGACCGCATGACCCCCGGTCATACCGTTCACCAGTGCTACCGCACCCCTTGCGGTCACACCGGCCTTGACAGGTAAAGAAAATGTAAATTTTGCTAAAACACTTAAAATGAAGTCCAAATGATTTGGAGTTTTTTTAGAATTGAACTTTGTACTATTTAGAAGGTAATACAAAAAGAAATTTCTTAAAAATATTTTCCTTTCAAAGGATATGACAATTTGCGCTTTGAGGCATAAAAGAAAATAGAGTTTCATGAAAAGCCTCAGGATACAATTCAATTTGAATTTCATGTATTTTCAACTTCCATGGCTTAGAATGATTTAGCAAGATGGTTTCTAGCCAAGATTTGAAATGAAATCCAACTTGAATGCCAAGATTAAGCAATATGCTTTATTAGGCTATTTAGGTTGAAATGAAGGCCTTTTGGCCAAAATTTTATTTTAACATAGAATTTTCATTTTGAAAGCTTTTAAAACATTTGAAATATATAATAGAGTACTTTTACAAAGCTTTTCACAAGTTTGGGCCTTTTAAATATGAATTTTGACTTTTGACCAAAAAGGTCCTTTTAAAGAACCAATAGAGAAGCAAAGCCAAATTTCAACAACACAAGAATTCAAATGAAATAAGGGATAAGATATAGAGATTTGAATTTTGTGTATGAGTCATAAAAACCATTTTGAACTAAGATACTACATAAGATCTGGTCCAAAAAGAGAAACTTGCTAAATGCAATAATATGACCATTTTGGGTCAAGTATAGTTTTTCGGTGAGTTTCAAAATCAAATAACTTTTGCTAGGTTGGTCTTTTGAAAACAAGAATTATTAAGAATGACCAACTCTAGGATTTTTGTTTTGGAATTTCTTTCAAAGTCATTTTACATTTAATTCTATAAAAATTATAAGTTTAAATCCAAAACAAGATACTAGTAACTAGATTTTGGACTTAAAACTCATTTTCTTTGTAAAATAGATTTTTGTGAAGCCAAAACTATTGAAAAACCTTTTGAAAGCATTTGTATACATTTTTCAACTAGTTTTTCACAATATTACTAATAGATATAGAAATTTTGAGTTTTGGTTAAATGGCTTAATTTTGAAAATTTATATTAGCACTTATATAAATATGGGCACACATAGGGATGTAATATACATGGTTATAATTTAACACTCCCCCTTAATGTGCCACACAACAAATGATTTGAATAAACACATAAGGTCTAATTAAAAAAAATTCACATATGATCAAGCAATATTTGAGATATCTATGACATTTAATTCATTACTTAATTTACAAAACCTTGCTTCATCTAAGGGTTTGGTGAGGATATCCGCTAATTGATCTTCGGTTCTAATGTAACTAATCGCAATATCACCTTTGCTAACATGATCTCTTAAGAAATGATGACGGATATCTATATGTTTGGTTCTTGAATGTTGGACCAGATTGTTAGCTATTTTAACGGTACTTTCATTATCACACAAAAGAGGCACATTTTTGAAATTAATACCATAATCCATTAAGGTTTGCCTCATCCACAACAATTGTGCACAACAACTACCGGCGGAAATGTATTCGGCTTTGGCGGTGGATAGAGCTACGGAATTTTATTTCTTGAAGAACCATGAGACTAGGGACCTACCTAGCAATTGGCAACTCCCAGAGGTGCTCTTTCTATCCACTTTGCAGCCCGCATAATCCGAGTCCGAATAACCAATTAAATCAAATTTACCATAACCCTATATTTGAGGAATGTTTTAAATATCTTATAATTCTCTTAACAGCTACTAAATGACACTCTTTACGAGAAGCTTGAAAATGAGCACACATGCAAACACTAAACATGATATCGGGTCTAGATGCGGTGAGATAAAGTAAGCTACCAACCTTAGAAAAATAAAGATTTAAATCTACCGGTTTACCTCCCTCATTTAGATCAAAGTGCCCGTTGGATGCCATTGGAGTCTTGATAGGTTTTGAGTCTTCTATGCTAAACCTCTTGAGCAAATCTTTCACATACTTGGTTTGACTCACGAACGTCCTATTTTTGAGTTGCTTGATTTGAAGTCTAAGGAAGAAGCTCAATTCTCCAATCATGGACATTTCAAATTCCTTAGACATCATATCACCAAATTCTTTGCAAAAATCTTCATTAGTAGAACCAAATATAATATCATCAACATAAATTTGACATACAAAGAATTCTCCATCAATTATTTTTGTAAAGAGTGTTGTATCAACCTTCCCAATTTTGAAACCTTTTGAAAGTAGAAAATCTCTAAGCCGCTCATACCATGCTCTAGGAGCTTGTTTGAGACCATATAGCACCTTAGAGAGTTTGTAAACATGGTTTGGATATTTAGGATTTTCAAAGCCGGGAGGTTGTTTAACAAATACCAATTCGGATATTTGTCCATTTAAAAATGCACTCCTTACATCCATTTGAAATAATTTGATATTAAAGCAAGATACAAAGGCAAGTAGGATTCTAATAGCTTCTAATCTAGCTACGGGTGCAAATATTTCACCAAAATCCAATCCTTCGATTTGTGTGAAGCCTTGTGCCACTAATCTTGCCTTATTTCTTACCACAATACCATTTTCATCTTGCTTGTTTTGGAATACCCATTTAGTGCCAATGACATTGTGATCCTTGAGTCTTTCAACTAGTGTCCATACATCATTGCGAGCGAAGTTATTGAGCTCTTCATGTATTGAATTCATCCTATCCGGGCCATCTAGAGCTTCGTCTATATGTGTCGGTTCAAAAGAAGACACAAAAGAGTAATGTTCACAAAAAGAAGCGACACGAGATCGAGTTTGAACACCCTTACTAACGACACCCAAAATTTGATCTATTGGATGATTCTTAGAGAGTCCATGATGAATTCTTTGAGGTAAAGGTTAAACTTGTTGATCACTCTCCTTCTCATCCACATCAATGGGTTGAACTTGACTTGGCGTTGCGGAAGTAGGGGGTTCAACTTGAGTGGATGAATGTTGATCATCTTTATCCTCCTTTGGTTTGATGTCTTCAAGTGTCATGTTCTTCATTGCTTCTCTTAGTCCTTCATCACCTACATCATCCAAATTTTCTTGCTCTTCTTGAGAGACATTAGTTTCATCAAATTCAACATCGCGAGTTTCTTCCACAAAACCTTTATTTTTGTTAAACACGCGATATGCTTTACTGTTTGAGGAATAGCTAAGTAAGAAACCTTCATCACAACGACTTTGGAATTTTGAAAGTCGAATACCCTTTTTCAAAATATAGCATTTGCATTCGAAAACTCAAAAATAAGAAATGTTTGATCTTTTTCCAATAAGAAGCTCATAGGAGGTCTTTTTCAAAAGATGATGCAAATAAAGCCTATTTGTTGCATGGCAAGTGGTATTAATGGCTTCAGCCCAAAAACTATCGAAAGTACCATACTCATCAAGCATAGTTCTTGCCATTTTGTTTAATGTTCGATTTTTCCGTTCTACAACTCCATTTTCCATTCTACAACTCCTTAACGCATCTCTGAAATTCAGCACTCACACGGCTTTTCTGATACATTCATTCTTCACGGTCCATCTGCAATTAAACTACGCACAATAAATTAAGAAAAAACTAGAGCAACAACTAGCTAGCTATTTCAAATATTGAGTCATCATTTCAATATTACCTTTGCAAAATAGAGGACGAGTTCCAAGATATATAAATGTACTCTCGATACCTTATTCTCTAGTTAAGAGCTTCCAATTCCCTAGTTAGGAGACATAAATTTCAAAAATAAAAAATAATATCGAATAACCTAATTAATGTAGTAGCTTGTAAATCTTGACTTCAATGAAATAAAATAAGGGTACCAACGATGACTCCTAATCTCTAAATAGGTTAAGTCCTAATCTCATTCGAGGATATGTGGTTCGGGCAAGTTCGTAAGTCATTGTACAACTCAAGAGAAGATTTCGACAACATCTCCCCGCTGTTCTCCAGATACATATCTTAACAACAGGTCAAGAGGGGTGTGTATCTGGAGAACACCAGGGAGAAGCTACCGAAATCTACTCTGGAGTTGTACAACAGCTCAGAAACTTGTCCGAACCACATATCCTCAAACTTTCCAAAAAAACGTAGAAAATTCGAGACTAGTTGCTTAAAAATATTTCGGCATATTTATAAACAAACACCTTTGAACGGGAGACATAAGTTACGCAACCTAAACTCTAATATTCATCATATGACAGCAACAATGATTCCAGATTAACACGAGAGCACTACAAAGATAATTAAATGGATGTGTGCTTGTCAAATAAAGGGTGAGAAATCTGATAGGATACACACAATTCTAGTATAACCTAAACTTTCTTTGCAACATATCAAAATTACCTAGCACAAACTAGAACGGGTTTGAAGGAATGCTCACATCTTGAAGAAAATCATAACTAAGAGAAAAAAAGAGGGGAACCTCAAGCTAGGGCTTCAAATTTACCCTCTTAACACCTAACCTTGAGGATTTCAAATTTTCTCACACAAGTATTGTTTTCAACCAGAATATGTGCTGTTTTTTCGGGTGACGGCGGTTTTCTTAACCTTTGGAACAACAACAGAAAAGAGTTCAGCCCGAAGGGTGTAAATAAACTAGTGAGACACATCACAAATTGGTTCTAATGTTAGAACCGATAGTGATTATTATTAACACCCCTCCTAAATCATCTATCACAATCATTTTTTTCTAAAATCTTAAGAACCGATCCAAATGAAGCGATAGTGATGTACCATTATGTAGTAGTGTTAGCATACGGCTAAACACATCGAAGATAAGGATAAACCTACTACCTTAAAAAATTTATGCTAAAGTATCTAATTCAACCAGTTAAGTGTATATTGTAAGTTTATAGACATCCTAGGAACTGGAGCGCACTACTGCGGATCGGGCATACACAAGCAATTCAAAACCGCTTTCAGAAGCGGTTTTAGAACCGCTTGTAAGCAACCGCGAGTGATACCCCGTCGGGTATCACAAGCGGTTCCCCGAACCGCTTGTGGTTCGACATTTCCACAAGCGGTTGGTGTTACCAACCGCTTGTGGAGAGGTTCTCTCCAAAAGCGGTTGGTGTTACGAACCGCTTGTGGAGAAGCTCTCTCCACAAGCGGTTGGAGTTACCAATCGCTTGTGAAGAGTCTGACAGCATAGCGTTTTTATTATATTCAATATAGAATATGTTTTCAGAGGGGTTTTTGATATAGATTTTGACAATTAAAATAAATAGAACTTCATGAGTTTTTTTGACATAATTAAATATATATATATATTAGTCATGAGTATTCATTCAGATAATTACAGACTAAAAAATGAACAAGTTGATGAACACATGAAATAATAAGCCACTTTTACACAAGTTTCAAAGAATAAAAGGGCGAATCTTGAGCTCATTTCTTGCGTGCGTCGCTCTTTGTGCCCTTGGTCGACGTCGATGTCAGTTCACCTGTCCTTATTTCAGGACAATCTCTCCAACCATTTGCGTGGAACTCGCCTTTGGTGGATACAATCTCGTCGACAATAAAGCCGATGAGTTGTTCTTGGATTGCTGCAACCCGGTGCGGCGGGATCACGCCTTGCACATCGACGTTGGGCTGACAAAGCGGGAGGTAAATAAATCTCTGGACATGTAATTATTAAAGTGTAAGTACTAAGAAATTGACATGTGCACACTACCTCGGCGTTGGTTGTCGGCACATCACCGTGGGTAATACTTTGCATATAGTGGCACACATAATAGCCACATAAGTTGTTTCCACCCGTCATTGTAGAACTGCGATGAGATTTGAAAAGAACACGATTATTGGGATGAAAAACTGTTACGGCATATTAATATTCTTTAATACGTGCTCGAGTGCTTAATTGTACATCAAATTCGTTCTCGAAATCTCCTTGTTGCTTCTTTCAAACCGCATGCGAATGCCCCGTGTGATGCGTTAGTATGAATGGTAATTATCGAGTTGGAATTAGCAAGGTATTTCAATATATATAATAAGGAAAACTATCGATATATATGTGCTATATACCGTTTAGGTGTCAATGATAAATTGATATTTTTCACCAAGTCCTTTTGAGTCTTGAACAATGATCCGCCGCTATCAAGCTTGATGACAAGAAGGATCCAAAGAAACCTATTCATGTAATGCAACATATATGTAACTAGCTAGTAGTATTATAAATGCCTTGGAAAATATAAGAATGAGAGGTTGTATATATACGCACTCGAAGTTGAAGGGCGTATATGTACGGTTTGTAGTGTTGTCCCAAGAATGCATCGAGAATGTAATCTTCCACATCTTTTCGGTTGTATCCAAAGACGAACTCATTAACAATCTACGGTCGATGAAGCCCACGTTGAAGATATTCTCTTTCTACATCGTTGTATCTCCATTCTACATAGAAAGGTATAAGTTTAAGAGTTGCAATTTTATTGTACGAGGAAGCACACAGTAAAGGTATGAGCTTGACACTTACAGCACCACAGCTCATGAGAGAGACGTTGATGGAGTCGGCATGGTAAATATTGTATAAGTCGTCAAATTCGAGCCATATGGTGTTGTCCCCGCGATAAAAATCATCTTCTTTGAAATGGAGGGGAACATCGTTCTTCCTTGAGCGGACTCATGTACCATTCGTGAAATTGCCGATCTTGGTTGGCGATCCTTTATCTCATTTGGGTCAATCGGCTCCGGCCCAACCGAAATTGCCATCCGACCTTTGTTGCCATTGGGATATCATCCGCTAATCCAAGAGCCGCACTGTGGAACTGAGTCCTGCCTCCTTCATAAACCTCTCGAGGTTCTCCTGATCTTGGTCTCTCTTCTTCTTCTTTGCCGCCGCCGACCACGCTTATTCTTCCGTAGCCTTAATTATTGTCCGCTCATAGTTGGACGGCACAGCAATGCTTTGCACGGCATGTCGCAAGTGTTCGCGCTTTTGGATCGATTGGTACCTTTGGCTCTACCTTCTTTTTTGCGAAGTGTGCAGCCACTTCTGCTTTAGTGACCGCGTCACTCTCCTCCTTATTCATATCATATGCCCTCTTTGGAGGTTCCTTTACCTTGGCCGATCGGCTGGACTCCGCCTTCTTGGGAGCAGGTGGGGGAGCCTTCATTCTGTTATCGAGCTTCTTCCTCGGAGGAGATGGTGGAGGCGTTGTTTTCCTAGAGGGGTTCTTTTTTGTTTGAGATGCTGGTGGTGGAGTAGGGCTTCTGCGTGGAGCGGGTGGAGACACAGGAGCTGCTGGTGGTGGAGTAGGGCTTCTGCTCTGTTTTATTGGCGAGACATTGCGTGGCGATGACGTTGGAGGAGGCGTGGGTTGCCGTGGTGGAGATGACGCGTCCATAGCAGCTGGAAATATGATGTACCATTTGCGCCAAAGGATGATATTGTGGAGGGCCTGTCCAAGCTTGGTCACGTCGTCGCCTCCAGCAATATCGAGGTGAAGTTCTTCAAATCCGCTCAGCACCTCCTCCACCGCGACCTTTGAGTAACCCGGGGGTATCTCGTTGCAGTGGAACATCTGGCCCAGCTCCACCGGATATGCCATGCCGTAAGCCACCTTGATGGAGAGGTTACGCGCATCAACGTGCAGCTCACACTGGCGGCGAACCCTTATGTCATCCACGGGATAACGGATAGCAAGGTGTTCGCCTGGGGCCCCGTGGACGCGTAGCTACTTCGCCGCGCGGAGGGGCTGATCACGGCGTCCGGCTGATTGCTCGGACCTAGTCCTTGAAGCTTGCTGAGGGCAATTTGTACTTGTTGCGCAACTATGTCGCCGATGCTAGCCTGGGTTGCTCTGAGCTCTTGTTCGAATTGGTACACTTTACGTGATTCTCTTGATTTGCTTCTATGCCGCTCTCAGACGTATGTGCGCCCTTAGCGAAACCATACTTCCACGGCGTTAGCTTGCCCATACCTCGTGTCCGCCCCGGTGCTCGTGGTTTTCAAGGGCATGTGTTAGCTCGTCATTCTCCCCGTCGCACCAATGTACTCGCCGAGATCGCCAACAGCTTGTACAATCCTTTGGCCACCTCTTGTACTCTGGTGCCATCACCAAACTGCCGTCATCCAAAGGCTCCCCATGACCCATGAACCAATTGCGCAGCGCTGCTCCCACAGAGCGGTAGCCGTGTGACGCCCTTCGCCATTAATTCTTCTTCCCGCTTCTCCCATTTTGGTACAGCCTTGATGTAACCACCGGTGCCAAGATGGTGGTGGTATTTCTTCATCTGTGAATTGGCCTTGTTCTTCCGACTCGCGGCTCGCCCTCACCGACACCTTGAACTCCTCGAATGCTTCCTGTGATCCGCCAACTTAGGAAATTGGTTGAAGTCGGGTCTTTCTCCTTCGCACGCATTTGCGGTGAGAGACGCCTTCTAAGCCTCAAACATTGTTGCCATCTTCTTCAAAGTAAATTTCTTGGCCTTGTCTTCGGACCCTTGAGGAAATGTGAAATTTTCCTTAATATCTTGCCAGAGCAGGTCCTTGGTAGCTTGAGGAACTTCGGTCCATTTTATGATGCTAATTGGGACGTGATCCCTCACGTGGTAACCGCAAGCGTTGTTGTACGGCCCAACTGCTAAAAGAGGGGCAACCGGCATCCCTTCGTTGTTAACATCGGTAAACACATGCTTCGTGGACGGCTTCATGTTAGGTCCCCGATGCTTGGATTGGTTGCTCGATGCACGGGGCTTGAAATACATAAACATATGTACAAACGTGTCAGAGTGTATTATATTAATGAATTGCGATTAATTAACATGTCTACGGGGATTATATTCTTTTGCTCAGACTCATCCCGGCCGAAACCAAGTGTTATCGGACTCGGCGGCTCCGCGTCAATGGCTTCATCACCGTAGCCTCAACGGCCTCACCGAACCACCATTAGCCCCAATGGCAGCGCTTACCATCACCTTCGATGGTACCTAGCGCGATGGAGTCCAACAGGAACTGTTCTCCCTCATCGAAAGTAGGGTCACCACGTCCTGGTTGCGCCATCTCTACTAATTCCGCAAAAATGTTGACATAAATATCATATTACTTTGAAACAACCATATTACAGACACAACACAAGCATATTATTACATAAATTTCTACAAAGAAGCATTAAGTACTACGCGTGTTGGAACTAGCCCAAGGATCAAACACGAACTCGTGGATACAAGAACAAGAAATACACCAAGAACATACACACAGGGACTATGTGTCAAAAGTAAATGTGCAACATTGACCGTGTTTGATCCTTGTGTTGTATAAAACTATAATCGGGGGCAACGCTAGGATCATGTGCCTTTCTATTAGAACAAGAGGTCATATTAGTTAGTCGCTTTGATCGTGATGATTAGATCTATCCGTAGAACCCTACATGCTAGTTTATGATCTTGAACATATATCGTACAATTATCACAAACTAGGAATGTTTCTTTAAACAAAGAATATAGGCGATAATCTTTGATTGGCTAGGAGCATTTGCTTAATGATATTTGTTATAGTGATTTATATATATACATGTGCATACATAAACACAGAGGAGCCTCCAGCCCATACTGCATGCGTGTCAAAAAAGAATGTAACGAGACGTGTGTAGTCCTCGATTCCATATACGTCTTGACGACATAACATGAAGAGAGTATATATGTAAGTTCATCTGTGGTATAAATGACTGTCCAACATCGCATTGGACAATCGACAAGGCACTTATTTAGTTATTTTACAATGAGAAGAATCAAAGTTTAGCAAGTCACGGTTTAGGCTTAACTTCGACAAAGTTTTGCAAGAAAGGTAGTCTAAATCAGAAACTTCTAAAGCATGTGACGTGTAAAACTAAGCGGTTATATGACCAACCAAACAGATAAAAATTATCAACTGGATTTGTATATGAATTCTACCTAAAATTGATATGCAAAACTAAATAAAACTAACAATGAAAATTAACATAGATTTGAAATAAAAATTAGATGAAATTAGTAGTTAAATTAATATACAAATCCTAAACTAGAACTCAAATTCAAAATTAAATAAAAACAACAAAATAATAAAAAGAAAATATGCATTGTTCTGTAATTCCATACTAAGTGAAAAATATACATTTTGGTTTAATTTAGAATTAAAATTTCAAGCAAGCACAAAGACTTGTGGGCATTTCACCGAACATGTGGTGGGCAAATTAACTAGAGAGGGAGGACGACGCGTGCACTCAAATACCTCGGTCCTCCCGGGTGGAAGGTGGTGTGGCGCGCTTTGGTGGCGGAGTAGGCGTCGGCGGGGTGGTAGAAGGCTTCACGGCCGGGTGGAGTGACGGCGGCGACGAGGGCAGCTAAGCGACGCGCGGTGGATCAAGTCGGCGAGGTGGTGAGTAGGAGTCGGAGAGGTGGCGGAGGAGGCCGACGGCGTCGACGAGGACGGCGACGCGGGGTCTGGACGGAGGCGACGGCGGCGGCGGCCGGAGAGAGACAGGAGCTGCAGCGGCGCGCGGGTGGGGTCGACCGGGACTTAGAAAATTTCGGGTGTGAGAAATGGGGTGGGCGTTTCAAATTTATACAGGGAGCACTTCTACAAACGGTTCTAATAACCAACCGCTTGTAGCAAATCTCTACAAGCGGTTTTAGAACCAACCGCTTGTAGAGGGATGACTTCTACAAGCGGTTCGTAGAACGAACCGCTTGTAGAATATCTCTACAAGCGGATTTAGATCAACCCGCTTGTAGAGGGATGACTTCTACAAGCGGTTGGTGTTACTAACCGTTTCTGAATAGTCCACTCTAGAAGCGGTTCTTTTCTAAAACTGCTTCTGAATGTTGCGTTCTAGAAGCGGTTCTTATTACTAACCGTTTCTGAATGTTTGTCTCCTGGAGCGGTTCTTTTCTCAAACCGCTTCAGTTTAATTTCATAATTTTTAAAGAGTGCTTTTCGACTACGCTTTCATTTCATAATTTTTAAAAATGCTTTTAGCAATTTAGTTTCATTCTATATTTTTGAAAAACTTTTAGCACTTCGGGCCATTTCAAAATTTTTAAAAATGCTTTTAGCAATTTAGTTTCATTCTATATTTTTGAAAAACTTTTGGCACTTTAGTTTCATTTCGTAATTTTTAAAAATGCTTTTAGCACTTCGCCATTTCATTTGAATTTTTAAAAATGCTTTTAGCAATTTAGTTTCATTCTATATTTTTGAAAAACTTTTAGCACTTCATTTCATTTCGAATTTTTAAAAGCTTTTAGAACTTTACTTTCATTCCATAATTTTCACAAAATGCTTTGATCACTTTAGTTTCATTCCGCAATTTTGGCACTTTACATTCATTCCAAATAAACACTTCATAATCGTAAAGACTTACATATACATAGTTCATACAAGAGAGGTACATCTTAAGTAGTAACGCATTTTGTCTTTACAAGTGTTCCTTCATTATGATCGCGACGTATGAAAGGAGTATCCACGTCTGTGTCATTGAAGAGGCTTATGTCGACATCCACAATGAAAGGAGGGATCTCGCCGAATCGACTATACTCTTTCTCGCCTGTGACGCCCTCAACTCCAACAATCCTTCGCTTGCCATGTAGAACCACATGTCGCTTGGCTTAGTACTACAATCTTTCTCGCTTGTCCTTATGCTTCTTAGGTTTGCTTGACATGTCCATTACGTAGAAGACTGTCTCACATCGTTCGCGAGGACGAACGGTTCGCGCTATAGCCGACTTGCGTGAGGTCCACGATTGTCATACCGTGTTTGTCTACCTTCACACCGCTTGAAGTCGGTTTGACCCATTGGCACTTAAATAGAGGGACCTTCAAAGGTCCATAGTCAAGCTCCCATATCTCTTCTATGAAACCATAATATGTATCCACCTTGCCTTTGTTGTCTTCTGCGCCTATACGGACACCGCTATTTTGGTTGGTGCTCCTGTTATCCTCGCGATCCGTGTAAAATGTGTAACCATTTATCTCGCACTTTGAATGTCACGATTTCACTAGATGGTCCCCGAGCCAAGCGTTGTAACTGCTCATTGTCTAACCCTTTCAAAGGGATGTACTTTTGTAACCAAGCTACCAAAGAATCCATGTGCTTCAGTGTTATCCAATCCTCGACCTCCCGGAAATCGCGCGAGAATACTCTTGTGCTCAAGGACATACGGGCCACTATAGTTGATTGTTTCAAAACCGTGAAATGTGCTTGCTTAAATGTAAGAAGATCATTGCATGCAATTGCTTTCCTTCCTAGTGTCCCTTTTCCCCATAGCCTCCCTCATGGCGTGATATAGGACGCCGATCGGGTTTAGATCATTAATGTAATCCACACAAAACTCAATCACCTCCTTTGTCCCATAACCCTCGGCAATGCATCCTTCCGAACGAGAACGGTTACTTAACATACTTCTTTAGCACACTCATGTACCTCTCGAAGGGAACATGTTGTGTAGATACACGGTCCAAGGATACCTATCTCTTTGACAAGGTGAATAAAGTGAGATGAACCATAATATCAAAGAATGCAAGAGGAAAGATCATCTCAAGACTAACCAAACTTTGTACCACGTCATCCTGCAGCTTACTTAGTTTATCCGGGTCGATGACCTTCTCGTGAAATCGCGTTGAAAAAGAACACAGCTTTGTGATTGTCCTCGTACCCACTCGGGCAAGATGCCTCTCACACCATCGAGCAATCGTGTCATTAACACAAGACACCACGGGATTTCATGTATACGATTTTATTCTCTTCGTGTTTACGAGTCTCTTTACATTCGAGGAGTATCCGGAAGGGACCTTCACACTGTTCAGGAACTCTATCATGCTTTTTTTCTCTTCTTTGCTTAGAGTGTAGCTCGCAGGATGTAGGTAATGTTGTCCTTTCTCTCTCTTTTCGGATGTAGGTCGCTCCTCGCCCAAGAGTTTAAGGTCCTTCCGAGCTTGCAGTGTATCTTTCGATTTTCCGTACATATCTATGTAGCCTAGCAGGTTCAAGCAGACATTCTTCGTGATGTGCATGAAGTCAAGTGAGTGACGCCATAACTTCCAAATAAGGCAAGTCCCAAAATATTGACTTCTTCTTCCACATGGGTGCATGACCATCCTCATTCTGCACATGTTTGCTTCCAGGACCCTTTCCAAATACTACTTTCAAATCCTTTACCATAGCAAACACACGTGGCCCACTACGATGCTAAGGCCTTGCACGAAGGTCTGGTTGCCCGTTAATTTCCTGCCTTCCTTCCGCAACGGGTGACTCGTAAGAAGAAACCTACGGTGACCCATGTACACAACCTTCCGAGAGTTTTTCAGGTACGTGTCGTCCGCTTCATCTAAGCAATCGGATGCGTGCTCTATATCCTTTGATAGTTAGGCCGGACAGGTTACCGAGAGCAGGCTACTCGTTGATTGTTACAAATAACAATGCACGTAGGGTGAAATACTCCCTTTTGTACTCATCCCATACCCTTGCACCATCGTCCCACAACGTCACAAGATCTTCAACCAATGGTTTCAGGTAGACATCGATGTCATTTCCGGGTTGCTTGGGGCCTTGGATCAACAACGGCATCATGATATACTTTCGCTTCATGCACAGCCATGGAGGAATGTTATAGTTACATAGTGTAACGGGCCGTGCTATGGTCGCGCTCAATTCTCCGAAAGGATTCATCCCATCGGTACTCAACCCAAACCTTATGTTTCTCACCTCATCTGCGAAGTCCGCACGTCCGATCGACTTTCCTCCACCGTGAGCCATCCGCAAGGTGTCTAAGCATCCCGCCGCCCTTACGCTCTTCTTTGTGTCAACGCATCATCCGGCATGCGCTTTGTTAGCAAACATACGCTTCAATCGGGGATCACAGGAAATACCACAACACTTTAGCCGAGGTCTCTTCTTCTTACGCTCCCCATCTATTTCACCGGATCGCCACGCTTCACCTTATACCGTGATTCTCGCACACCGGACAAACATCCAAATCGGCATACTCATTACGATACAGATACAATCATTAGGACATGCGTGTATCTTCTGATTTCCAATCCTAAAGGATGACGACTTGCTTGGCTTCATATGTAGATTCGGCAGAGTGTTATCTTCTGAAGCAACTTCTTTACGAGTGATAACACCTCATCGAATCCCTTATCCGACACACCATTTCTAGCCTTCCATTGCATGAGTTCCAGTGTGGTACGCAGCTTTTTGTGGCCCCGCCTACGCTTTGGGTACAAAGGAGTTCTGTGGTCCTCTAACATGCGCCGGAACTTCTCGAACTGCCTTTCATCTGTAGTCTCCCTCTCCGTCACGCAAAGATCCGGTCTAGCTCATCATCACCAAAGTCACCAGTGTTTCTTCCACGAATGCGATGTTATGCGTGTCGTCCGGGATATTGTTGAATCCATCTTCCTCTTCCTCGCCTTCTTCATCGCCTTCCGGCTAATCACCTCAACTTCGCCATGGTTGCTCCAACAGTATAGTTTGGCATGAAACCTCTCATGATCAAGTGGTTCATAACTTGCCATCGCTGGGAGTGCTCCTTCTCGCTCTTGCAATCTACATACGGACAACATATGAAGTCGCTCGAGGCAAGAATGCAACGGCCAGATCGAGAAAAGCCTGACGCCATCAATGAACTCTCTCGAGCGACGGTCCGCATTGTACATCCATTGCCGATTCATCTATACCAAGTTATAATTTCATTAAAAATTATAACAAATTCCGTTAGAAAAATTATAACCTAACTTAAATTTCGTAACATTTAAACCCAACAAAAAAAACTCCACCTACACCGTCATCCAATTAAAGACCTACCTTTCTAATTATTTTGTATCCCTTCCTACCTTTGTAATTATTTTTTATCCTTCTACATGTTTTTCTATTTTATTTCATACACCAATAATTACTTCCTTGCAATGTTGTACCTAGATCTCTCCTAATATTGTGATATTTAAAATTCTAAAGCTAACAACCACATAGATCTAAAGCTTCCAATCACCTTTACCTTGTAATGTCATATTTTGAACTAGATCTCCATCTACATCTTCATACAACAATAAAACAAGGCACGGAAAACAAATTTTCGATAATGCTTAAAAAGTTCAAGATTTCTCCACATCCATTGAAAAAAATAGCAATATCTAGGTGAGAAGGATGTTCACATGATGTTACTAACTTTGAAACACTTAATTTAGAGCTAATCACCTCCAATTAAAAATTTGGACAGCACCTCCCAAGAACAGCGCTTGGTCGGCCTTCTCTGCTCGATCGTATTCGCATCTCTCACGACGCATGGAGGAAGAAGGGTTTAAATGCGCTCTTGCTGGAGGGCTTCCAGAAGCGGTTGGAGACACGAACCGCTTCTGAAGGTTGCGTTCTAGAAGCGGTTCTTTTCTCAAACCGCTTCTGAAAGGGTTTAAATGCGCTGCGCGGGAGGGCTTTCAGAAGCGGTTGGAGACACGAACCGCTTCTGAAGGTTGCGTTCTAGAGCGGTTCTTTTCTCAAACCGCTTCAAAATCAGCGGTTTGAGAAAAGAACCGCTTTTAGAACGCAACCTTCAAAAGCGGTTCGTGTTTCCAACCGCTTCTGGAAGCTCTCTCCGGACCGTTGCCAACGAACCGCTTCTGGTGCGAAGATCACAACGGGTTCGCACCAAACCGTTTCTAATAGGCCGGTTGTGATGCCCAGTTCTGTAGTAGTGGCGTGTCGCACGTAGTGACATTTCCTGCGCATACTGCAACTTATTTTGTGACGGTGCTCTGCTACATCTTAGACGTGTCGTCTGTACGCATGGGCTATTGGGCATGTCATGGCAAGGCATGTAAGCAAGTAAGCAACTGCGTCCCGCGTCGACCCGTTCAAGTCAAAAATCCTTGCCATGATTCTCGTACTCGCTTAATTTTGCTTGTTTCATGGAAATTCTCTCGTGCAAGAAATTACCTTCACCCCCATACGTTGAACAAGATTGATGTCCGCGAGTAACTTTGTTGCGTACAGATTTTACCACTAGCTGGATCCCAGTTACAGCCCCATTAGCTACCTTCGTTTATAAAACTAAATTAATTAGGTTACGTAAATGCGCATGCCAAGTGTAGATAAGTTTTCCTAGCCAGCTCTTCAGGCTGGCTGAAGCCAAACATGACTTTTGTGAGAAGCCAGTGTACTTAATTCATCTTATATTTCTTTTGCATGGTATTAAACTATTAAGTTTTATGGTTGAAATATGGCAGCACTCTTCGTCGTGGTTGTTCAAATATGTTTAGACTCTGCGTCGTTGTGAACAAATCTTAATCTATCCCTAACGAGCTTTTACTATAAATATGGTACCTATTATACAAGTGAATCAACCTAATAAAGAGAAGAGAGTTGCCTCCCTATATCATGTATATTCTTCGTGATCGTTCTAGCTATTTGATCGGTGCATTGTGTTTGGTGTACAGCGGTCGTAAGCATTTTACAACACGTTATCAGCACGAAACTTCCCGATGCCGATCAAGATCGTCTGCCTACGTCAATCTAGTCGGCTGCATCTGTAGCGCAGGCGCCCTATCGCCATTCGGACTCGCTAGCCACCGGCCCCAGCCGCGCCGGTCGCACCTGTGCCCACTAGCCTACTATCGTGTCTAAGCGTCGTGCTCCCGCGTCGGCCCGAAGCGCGATGTCAGCGCGTGGCAGCTAGGGTTAAGAAAAACCCTAGGCACTGTCTTGGCTTGCCGCCATGAGCCTGCGACTGGTAGACCACTGTAGCATAGTCAAACAGCCCACGGGTCTTCCGGCACAATTGGTTTTTCCAAAAAAAATGAAAAGGAAAAAATAATAAAATGTTAATTGTGCGTTTTAACCCCAAAGTCATGGTTAATTATGTCGGGCCGTGGAAATTTTACTTTAAGGACATGAAGTTTCCTGTAATTTCGAAAAATAGTTAATAAATTATAAAAGTTTATGTTAAACCCTAGGAATTTAATTTTTATGTATACGTGGTTCCATAAATTTGTTGAACCTTGGACTTAGTATACATTGAAAGCTTAATATCTCTGGGTTTATTTTTTCAGCATAATTTCATGTTTATCCATGTTGAATTTATTTTCTATGATTTTAGTAATATTTGAAAATTGTTCAATAATTAGCGAAAAATTATGAAATTTTTTAGATAATTATCTACATAATAGATATAGACCAAATTTTACTTATTTATGGTTTGATAAGCATGCCACATAATATTTTACCGGCCGAGTGGTGGCTCGATCGACGATGCACGGCTGCTGGTCGGCGCAGGCGTGGGCATGATGGTGAGGCGCCTGCATGGCACGGCAGCGCAGGTGACTGCGGGTGCGGCGGGGCACGGCGGGTATGGCCGGATGGCTCCCCCTATTGTTGATGAACAGTACTACATATCCTGTGTGTGATGAGTTGGATTAATTGCTAGGGTACTACTAATATGGAGAGTCATAATGCAACATATATAATTTGATATGCAATATATCCTTCTGAACTCACTTGCCTGAAATATCACGAAAAAAATGCCTGAAATGAACTGGTCAATGTCTTACTGGATGTCCAAATTTGACGACTGATCAGAGACTCTCATTGCACAGAATCATAGGATCAGGGGTGAGTGCCGAGGGTCTAACTACGTTGGTCCAGTTCAATCCGTGGAGTCGGCATTGGATTTGGAGATAGGATCTGCAAATTATTTCTGCAGGCCACAATATGGCGCGACGTGGGCGTGGCAGCTGCTTTCCACCCGTTTGTTTCCCCATCCGGTAAAAGTCGCCGGCGTGGTGCGGCCGTGCTGTCGCTGCACTGACCGATGGTAAGCGCAGCATTGGCTTTCGTTGGTTGCTTGGTTTAGGATCGATGCATGATCTGATCGTGTTATTTAGGTTATTGTGCCACGCCTCCACGCCATGTAATCGTCAGTCTTTAGTGGATTAGACTCTGCTTTTAGGGCGACCGGCCTGTGCCCAGCTGCGGATTAAAAAAAGATCATGGCTCTCACATGATGCTAGCTGAGTACCACCCATTTGGAATGAGAAAGACAATGTGCATGGGTTGGATGCGATCCATGTCAATGCCACCGTGGGCAACATGTCTGCATAACTTTTAATCGTCTGTGAGATATAAAGTATGCATTGTTATGATATAGATAGAATACCAGTCCAAGTTTGGAAGGACTCTATCTATTGGTGGACGAATTCGAATCTATCTCTTGCTATCTACTACTATATATTGAGCACCCCCTCGTACAAGAGATCAATCTAATAAAGCGAGAGAGTTATGCCCCCTATATTGTGTGTGCTTCATGTTCTTACTCTTGTGATTTCGTTGGCGTGTGATTGATTGATCGTGGGTAAACGACTACGTTTTACAACACGTTATCAGCACGAGCTTCTACCGAGGCCTATTGTGATCATCTGCCTGCGACATCGACACTGTGCCGAATTTCATCTTGCTACACGCGGTCATCCTGCATCAAGCCCTACGTAAGCGCTTATATCATGTTATGATCCTGCAGATCATTGTTAGATCAATTGCTTAATCTAAATCACCTATTACATTGATCTGCTGTTGAGCTACTAGTTATCATCAACAAAAAAAAAATAGAAAATAGAAAGGCAGCACCGGTGGTGAGCTCCTAGCAGCGGCTCCCACCGGCGGCGATCTAGCTCTCCATGCCAACAGCGAACAGTCACGTTTCACGACGTTTGTGCTCGGCCCGAAGCCGTTCATGGTCACCAAAGGGTCGCCGGCCATCACATTGCCGGCATTCGCCGGAGCCTGAAGCTCGCCATCATCGCTGCGCGCAAGAGGCCCAAATCCGCACACCCGCTGCTGTGTCGGCCTCCGGTCATCCGACGGTGCCGCCCTCGCCCATCGCGCCTTTGGCCGCTCGGATTTCACGCTGCCGGCCACTTGGCTTTCACGCCACAGCGCCGCTCAGGCTACGAACGTCGCACCGCAACGGCTTTAACCTTGTGCTCGCCATCACGCCCTGTCGGCGCCGCTTGCGCCTATTCCCAATGAACGCGCGACGGCGGCTAGTGATGTCTCGGTTTCGCGTCGAGCTAGCACCTGCGGCTGCACCCGCATGCATCTCCACGGTCGGCCCCGTGCCCGCTCAGAGAGCTTGCTGTGCCTGAAGCACCCGGTGGTGGCGTCCATGGCAGTCTTCGTGCCACGCCTGCGCCCGCTGTACTGGTCGTTGCGTCTGCTCCGCCGGCCGTCGCGCCCGCTACGACCGGTCGCTTGGCCCGTGCCGCCGCGGCCACTCGGCCTTGCCTCCGCGCTGCTTTGCTCGCGAGAAAAGAAGGTGGCGGCTGGGGAAGGAAACCCTAGCCGCCCTTTTTTTTTTGGGCCACACAATCTTGCCCTGTTGGCCTAATGGGCCAGAAACTCACCGCATGGCCCAGAGGTCATAATGGGTGATTTATAAATCCAAAAAAATGATAATAAAAACTAGAAATTGAATTTCTAAGGATATGGACTTCCGTAAATTCTGAAATTAATATTTAGCACATTGGAAGTTCCATGCTCTAGTTTATTTTCTAGCATTATTCCATATTTAATATATTCTGAAATTTAATTTTTGTTATTTAAGTAATTCTGAAAATTGCTTAGTAATTAACAGAAAATGCTAGAAAATTATGGAAAATATGTACGACCCATTTCTATATGTCATATTGCTAGATTAATTTTCTGAGCATGTTTTCATGTTTATATATGCTATACATATTATTCTTGTTATTCCGTAATTCTGAAAATTACTTGGTAATTAACAGAAAAACATGAAAAAAGCTATAAAATTCCAGAAAAATTCTAGATAGCTTTTGAGAGCTTTAAGTCTCTGGATTAATATTCTTAGCATTATGCCATGATTAATTCATATTGAAGGTTTTTTCTGTTAATCGATAATTCTGAAAATTACTTAATGTTTAGCAGAAAATTATGAAAATTGGTAAGAAAATTCTGGGAAATTTTAGATAATTAAATACTGAATAGATATAGACTAAGATTTACTGAATGAATAGTGGGCATGCAATATAATGATTTTACCAGCAGTAAAAGTCATTTTGCATAAATAGAAATAGGATATATTGGACATTGCAAAGAGGGAACCTATCAGGCTTACCCTGAATGGCAATAATTACCTTACCCGGACAATGAATACTAAGATTAATCTAATAGCTCGATCTTTTAGAGCTACTGTTTTCCCAGCTTGAAGCTGGTACCCCTGCTCTTCCCGAAGCCGCCAGATGTACGACTTTGCACCTCCTGAGGCACCATCTGCATACGGACTTGAAGGCCGAATAGTTGATGGAAGATGACCAGCTGGTATTTTTGGATTCCCTAAAGGAAAAATATATATCCAGCAAAGATCCGTTATGTTGCCAGAAGTACAACGCGAATGGATCCTCCCGCGCTTTCAGGATTTTAAAGGTTGTGGCAACATATAATTTTTGTTATACACAAGTTTGTCATTGATCTAACTTTATGTAACCAGAAAGTTACTAATGCTAAAAAGATCAACAAGATATTGTGTACATTCCACCCCAAGTATCAGAAAGTACTTCGAGCTTATATGCATTTTGCTAGAAGCAGAAAAGCATGATGAACTCCTGGTGAAGAATCATTATGTACTTCATAATGGAGTTTTGCAATGCCCGAAGCACATGCAAATGCTCAACAGGCTAGCAACAGCCAAAGCCGCAAAAAGGGCCAATGGAATATAAGGGATAAGTGGAAGAACGACAAATCAAATAGGGGAAGAGGCAATTCATAGTGCAAAAGTAAAGGTAAAGGGCCAGGGACTTCCAGAAGTAATGTTGCAAACCCTGAATAACCCTGTTTTATGTATGGATGCATTGGCCATTGGTCATGCAACTATCGCATCCCGAAGCATGTGGTAGACCTTTACATGCAATCCACTGGAAAACTAAATAAGACCCGTGGAAATAATATTAAGTCATATTTCACCATTCAACCTGTTGTTCATACGGAGGTTGAGAAGTGTGATTCTTGAAATTATTGAGTGCGAGGAGTCCCAGGAGGGCACCTACATCTCATATGGAGACCTGGGTTAGTCTCCTAAATATTCCTTCACTTTTCTAAGTCGATGTCACATATTCCTTATAAGTCTCCTTATCAGTTTAGCCCTAGTTCCTGAATGAACATTTGGTCTACGCTCCTGTTGAGCGATTATCATTCAAAAATTGAATAAATTGATATTTCTCAAAATTTGATTTATTGTGCTATGATTGTTCTATATTTTACAATTTGTTCCAGATGCAATAATTGTTTGATTGTTAAATCATACTTCCAATATAGAACAAAATATAATCCGATGGCGAATGAGAAAATCTGTTTAGAAGACAGTTGTACCACACTAAGTGAATTGAAAATATTATGACTATCGCCAGAAGCGATACTCTCATAGTTGGCACTGGAAGAATGCCATATTATACCCTGAGTCCAGTCGCACTCCTTTAATCGTTTCCGTATAGAGATAGTGAATGAGGATGGTACAGAATACATACTCATGACTAAGTTTAATGGGTGTAATAAACGTGTGGTTAAAAGTTTAATTTATTCTCCTCCAGATTATACTATGCACATATAAAACCTGAAGTTTCTGTTGCGATGAAAAACCTAGATATATTTAAGATCTGGCAGATCGACTGGGTTACCCTGAGTTGAATAGTATAAGAAGAATAATTAATAATTTTGTTGACCATAGCATAAAGACTTTCCTAGACCTGAAGTTTTCTTATGCCAGCTTATGCCAAAGGAAAGCTTATTCTTAGATCTTCTTACCTAAAAAAAATAGGGAAGAATCACTTAATTTCCTGGAGAAAATTCAAGGTGATATCTATAGACCTGTTCAGCCCCTGTCGGGCTCCTTTTAAGAATTTTATGGTACTGATAGATGCTTCTACTAGATGGTCCTATGCATGTCTCTTATCTACTAGGAACCAACCTTTTGCCTAAATTAATTGCACAAATTATTAAATTAAGAGCCTACTTTTCAGAAGAAAGGATAAAGTCTATTCGAATAGACAATGCTAACGAGTTTACCTCAAAAGCATTTAATGATTATTGTATGGCTCTATGAATTAATGTAGAGTATCTCGTACCTAATATCCACACTTAAAATGCCCATGCAGAGTCATTATATTAAAAGAATAAAAACTTATTGCTTGGCCGCTCTTGCAGAATAGTAGGCTTCCCACCAGTTGTTGGGGCCACGCAGTGTTGCATACTGCGGTAATAATTCAACTCAGAACAACTGCACATTATGAAATTCCCCCGTTGCAGATAGTGCGTGAAAAAGAATTAAGTATTTCCCATCTGCGAAAATTTGGCTGTACTGTATACATGCCAATCTCTCCACCACAGCGTACCACCATAAGACCTCACCAGAAGTTGAGGATCTATGTAGGTTATAAATCTCCGTCATGTATTAAAATACCTAGAGCCTATGACAGGGGATCTGTACACGGCTCGGTACGCCGATAGTACTAAGGACATTTTCCGTCATTAGGGGGAGATAAGTACCACATTAGAGAATCCCGAGTCCTTAGATCCACGCACTACAGAGATCGAACTTCAAGTTCGGAGGATAATAAATCCGCAATAAATAAGCTTATAATCTGCCAAATGCCTTCACTGTTCATAAGGGAGTGAAAAGATCTCATATACCTGCAGTATATGCACCTGAAAGAGTGAAAATACCCTAGAGGGATATTGAACCCACTCTTGACCCTCATGATAAAAAGAGGGGAGGCCTCGGTGCACGGACTCAATTCATGAGACGTCCGCAGTAGTAGAGAACCAAACAAATGAGAACACTACCCATAACAGTGGAAGAAGCTCAACCTGATGTTGAGAAAATTCCTGAAGTGAGCCATCCTGGAGATGGTAACATCTCTGAAGTGATCCATCATGAAGATGATAAACCCAGCGTATATTTGCGCATAATCTGACGCTAGAAAGTCGAAACACCCAAACTCCATCATTGTGGGAAATCACGAGGAGCTGGAAGAAATTTATAAAGAGATATCCCTGAAGTGATGCAGGAGAATTGTATAAAAGAAATACTACAATTGTCGACATATATTTGCCTCTAAAATTACTAAAAGCTGGATCCAAAACCAAGTCCATGGCAGAGTGCCAGAAGCGCTCAGATAGGGTCAAACAAAGAGAAGCAATCGAGGCAGCGCTCGCTTAATAAGAGGAAAGTTTTTGGTCCTGTTGATCGAACATCTCCTAAAATATTCCCTGTAGGAGCAAATGGGGTTTTCATCCAGAAGAGCAATGAAAATACCTAGGTGGTGAGATATAAAGCAAGGCTTGTAGCATAAGGGTTCACGCAGATACCCGACATCGATTACGATGAAACATATTCTCCTATAAAGAGTGGAATAATGTTCCGAAAGTTAATATTAAGGGCAGCAAGTTTAAACTTATCAATGCAGTTGATGGATGAAGTGACCTCATGTATATGGGCCACTGGATACGGATATTTGCATAAGAATCCCTGAAGGAGTTACAATTCCGAATCCTAATAATCGCAACATGTATAGCATCAAACTGAAGAGATCGCTATATGGATTAAAATAGTCAGAGAGAATGTGGTATAACCGACTTAGTGAGTTCCTCCTGAAGAAGGAATATTGCCCATGTGTGTTCATAAAGAAATCTCATAATGGATTTTGTATCATCTCAGTTTTATATCGATGATCTGAATATCATCAAAACCACAGAGGAGACAGAGGAAGCAAGAGCTTACCTCATGACGGAGTTTTGAGATGAAAGGTTTGGATAAAAACCAAATATTGCTTAAGCTTGCAGCTAGAACATTTTCCTAGAAGGAATTTCTTTGTACACCAGTCTTCTATACCAAGAAGGTATTGAAAAGATTTAATATGGATAAATCGCATCCACTAAAACCCCCATGGTCATAAGATCCCTTGAAGTGGATAAAGACCTTTTTTCAGACCAAGGATGGAAAAATGAGAAAGTCTTAGGACCTGAAGTCCCATACTAATGTATCTTGCGAAGGCCTGATGTTGCATTCGCAGTAAATTTGCTAGCAAGACACAGCTGAACCCTAACCAGAAGACATTGGGCTGGTGTCAAGACTTTACTCAGATACCTCCAAGGTACTCAAGATCTTGGATTGTTTTTTTCAGAAGAACCAAGACTTAACCATGATGGTATATATAGATGTTGGCTATCTGTCTGATCCCCATAGTGCCAAATCTAAGACTGGTTTTGTATTTCTCTGCAGTGTTACAACCGTTTCTTGGCAGTCTTGTAAGCAGACCTGGTAGCTACTTCTACCAACCACTCAGAGATTATAGCTTTGTATGAAGCCTCACGTGAATGTGTTTGGCTAAGACGTGTGATTAACCATATCCAGAAGTCATGTGGTCTTAACACCGTTGATACCCCACAATTATCATGAAGATAATACTGCTTGTGTTGCACAAATGCAAATGGGTTATGTAAAGAGCAATATCACGAAGCATATTGCTCCTAAGTTTTTCTATCACGAACTCCAGAAGAATAGTGAGGTAAAGATTGTTCAAACTAAGTCATGTGAAAATCTTGCAGATTTATTCACTAAGTTCTTGCCTAAATCTATATTCCAATGATGTGTTAAAGGCATTGGAGTGAGAAGACTTAGAGATATGCAAAGTTCAGGGGGAGTAAATCCTTGAACCATGACCGTTTGCATGATCCAGAAGGTCATATTTTAAATCCAGAAGATTGTGAGTTGTACTCTTTTTCTCTTAGTGAGTTTTCCTGAAGTTTTCTCACATGAAGGTTTTTAATGAGGCAACTAGTGTAACACGGAGTGCGAGTGTAATGTACTCTTTTCTCCATCCCTTTTTTCCCACTGGGTTTTTGGGAGGAGTTTTTAACGAGACATGTGCATTACGCGGTATTCGCCCAAGGGGGAGTGTTATGATATAGATAGAATCCCAGTCCAAGTTTGGAATGACTCTATCTATTGGTGGGCGAATCCGAATCTATCTCTTGCTATCTGCTACTATATATTGGGCACCCCTTGTACAAGAGATCAATCTAATAAAGCGAGAGAGCTACGCCCCCTATATTGTGTGTGCTTCATGTTCTTACTCTTGTGATTTCGTTGGCTTGTGATTGATTGATCGTGGGTAAACAACTACGTTTTACAACATGCATATACTAATTAAGTCTGATGTGATACCGTCTTCCTTTTGGTTGACATGTGGCACAGCTACATCTCGTCTTAGTTACATTTATTTTTTGGATGAAGTTTTGAACCTAAAATAGGAAAATTCCTAACGTAATTCAGATGTCTAGTCCACGAGCACTAGCCGTACTAATTTCGTATTTAGAGGTGTTAGATTGTACTCCTTCCGGTTCATAAAAACTTGTCAATTTAAGAAATGTACAAATTTTCAAAAATTTAGCTATCTATATCTTTTAAAATATTTAGATTGGATGCATAAAAATCATATGTTTAGATTCATCTCGAAACGTACTTTTATAATATTACAATTTTATTAAAAATTTTAAATATATTACAATAGTAATTAGTTATCAAAGTTGAGTTTTGAGGACCGTGTCGATGTCCAAAATAACAAGTATTTGTGACCAAATGGAGTAATGCACACACACATAGTCGTCATATTGTTTTTCGAGACACGCAGTCAAACTTTGGAAATTTTGACTATCGATAACTTTTCAAATATTTAGATTGGACACATAAAAATCATATGTATAGATTTGTCTCGAAAAGTATCTTCGTAATATTATAATCTTATTGGGTTTTATAACTATATTACAATATAAATTAATAGGCAATATTGTGTTTTGAAGACCGTAACAATTTCTAAAACAGCATATATTTGTGACCGGAGTGAGTACAAAGTAATAATTGCATCATACTAACCTCTGTGGGAGAAGAATGTTCGAAGATTTGTAGGTCAGAATGCCTGTTTATTATTGGATTAGTTTATGTGTTGAGATAAAGCATACTGCCCAATCCAACAACCCAAACAGTCATTCTGCAGAACACATAGCTCCCCAAATCAGAGCCCAAGTAGCCAACATTACCTAAGAATAATTTCCAAAAAAAATATGAACTCCATCTCCACCACAGAAACTGCCCACATCAGCAGCATTCTTCATCACATGACAGTGTCACGCAACTAAACCCTTGTTTTAAAACGAGACATTACCGTAGATCAATTTCAATGCCAATCAAAAATCAATCATAATAGATGAATACAGTATACAGAGAGATCAACTATATTCTCTCTTTATTGATTGATAGATTGATTCTCTTGTTGATAGATTGATTCTTTTGTACAATAGTATGCTATATTTATACTCATAATCCCTCAGGGGTAGTTTTGGAATTTTCCCACTAAAACCAAGAGTCAGAATATATCTCAACAACCAGGGCTAAGAGTCTTGATATATCTCAATAACAAGGACCAAGAGTCTGGATATATCTCACCAACCAGGACTAAGAGTCCGGTTATATCTCAACACTACCCTTAGGCGAATACCGTGTAATGCATATGCCACATTAAAAACCCCTCCCAAAAATCTAGAAAAAAAAGGATAGGAAAAGGGTACATTGCACCCGCATATTGTGTTACACTTGTTGCCTTATTAAAATCCTTCATGTAAGAAAACTTTAGGAAAACTCATTAAGGGGGAAAAAAGAGTACAACTTTAATCTTCTGGATTATAGTAGTATCTTCAGGATCATACTAAGGATTATGGTTCAGTGATTTACTCCACCTGAACTCCACAGATCTATAAATCATCTCATTCCAATGCCATAAACACATATTTGGAAACTAGATGTCGGCAAAGACTTTGTGAATAAATCAACCTGATTTTCACATGACTGAGTTTGCAATATCTTTACTGCACCATTCTTTTGGACTTCATGAGGATACAAAAAATTAGGGGCAATATACTTCGTGATATTGCTCTTTATATAATCTATTTGCATTTGTGCACCACAAGCAGCATTATCTTCATAGATAATTGTTAGGGTATCAACGTGTTAATGTCACATGACTTCTAAATATGACTAATCATTCATCTCAGCCAAACACATTCACTTGAGACTTCATATAATGCTATAATCTTAAGTGGTTGGTAGAAGTGACTATCAAGGTTTGCTTAAAAAACCCTAGGAAATGGTTGTACCACCGCAGAGAAACGCAAACCCAATCTGAGATTTGTCACTGTCGAGATCAGATAGATAGCCAGCATCCGTATATCCCACTAGGTCAAGTCTTGGTCCTTCCGGTGAAATAAGCCAAGATCTTGAGTACTTTGGAGGTATTTGACTAAAGTCTTGGCACCAGCCTCATATCTTTTGGTTGGAGCTTCATTGTGTTTAGTTAACAAATTTACTACGAATGCAATATCATGACATGTGCAATTTGCAAGATACATAAGTGCTCCAATATCGCTTAAGTATGTAACTTCATGTCCTAAGACTTCCTCATTTTCTTCCTCGGTTTGAATGTGTCTTTATCCACTTCAAGGGATCTTACTACCATGCAGGTCTTCAAAAGATGAGATTTATTCATATTGAATTTTCCAATAACTTCTTGGTATAGGTAGACTGGTGTACAAAACTTTCTTCGGGAAAATGCTCTAGCTGCAGGCCTAAGTAATATTTGATTTTTTCCAAATCTTTTATCTCAAATTCCGTCATAAGTTAAGAGCTTGCTTCATTTATGTTCTCTGTGGTTCCGATGATATCCAGATCATCAACATAGACTGAGATGATACAAACTTCATTCTGTGACTTATTTATGAACACACAGGGATAATCATCATTATTGGAGTATCCCTTCACAGGAGGAACTCACTAAGTCGGATGTACCATATTCTCCCCGACTGTTTTAATCCGTATAGCAATCTCTGCAGTTTGATACTATACATGTTGCAATTACTTTTATTAGGATATAGAATTTTGACTCCTTCAAGGACTCTCATATAAATATTCGTATCCAATTACCTATATAAATATGCGGTCACTACATCCATCAACTACATTAATAAGTTCAAGTTAGCTGTCATTGATATCAAATATAGGAATATTATTTCACTTATTGTCGAAGAGTAAGTTTTATAGTAATCGATGCCAGGTCTTTGTGTGAACCCTTATGTTATAAGCCTCACTTTATATCTCACTACCTGGTTGTTTTCATTTCTCTTCCAGATGAAAATCTATTTTGATCCTATAGGGAACACTTTAGGAGGTGTTCGTTCAACAGGACCGAATATTTTTCTTTTATTAAATGAGTGTAATTCTGCCTCAAATGCTTCTTTCCATTCGACCCAATCTGAGCGCTTTTGGCACTCCACCATGGACTTTGGTTTTGGATCGAGATCAAGAGATTCAGCAATCTTTGAGACAAAATATATGTCGACAAGTATAGTATTCCTTTTATACAACTCTCCTGAATCTACATAATTAGTGAAAATTTCTTCCTTAATTTTTTCCATCTCCTTGTGATTTCCCACAATGATGGAGTCTAGGTGTTCTGACATCCTAGCGTAAAACTGTACGCATAAATATTCTCTAGAGTTACCATCTTCGTGATAGCCCTCTTCATGGATTTTCTCAACAACAGGTTGAGCTTCTTCCAACATCATGGATAGTGTTTTCACTTATTCATATCTTTGTTTCTATACACGTCTACGCGAAATTGAGTCCCGTGCGCTCGGAGATCTCCCTATCTTTTATCATTGGGTAAGATTGGATTCAATATACTTTCGGGGTATTTTCATTCTTTTTAGTGCGTTTACGCAGGTATATGATATTTTGTCTCTCCTTCTGATCACTGAAGGCATCTGGCAGATTATTAGCTATTTGTTACAGATTTATAATCCTTCAAACTTCAATTTTGGATTTTTAGTGCGTGGGTCTAAGGATTGAATGCTGATGATATTTCAATCTATTTCTCAGAATTTTTTAGTGTGGTACTTTTTTCCCCTAATGCCGGAAAATTATCCTTATCAAAAATAATATAAGTGTACCGAGCCGTATACAGATCCTATGTTATAGGCTCTAGGTATTTAATAATTGACAAAGATTTATAACCTACATAGATCTCCAACTTCCAGTAAGGGCCCATGGTTGTACGTTGTGGTGGTGAGATTGGCACATATACGGCACAACCAAATTTTCACAGATAGAAAATACTTGGTTCTTTCCCACACACTATCTGCAAAGGGGAAATTTCGTGATATGCAGTTGGTCTGAATTGACTTAATACAACTGCGTGCAGCACTGCATGGTCCCAACAACTGGTGGGCAGCTTACAATTCTGCAAAGGTGGCCTAGCAATAAGCTTTATTCATTTAATTAATGACTCTGTAAGGCCATTTTGTGTGTAAACATGGGGTACTGAATTCTCTACATTCATACTCGGAACCATACAATAATCATTTAATGTCTTTGGGGTAAACTCGTGAGCATTGCCATTTGAATAGACAATCCTTTCATCTGGAAAGGATGCTCTCAATTTAATAATTTACACAATTAATTTAGCAAAAGCATAGTTCCGAGTAGATAAGAGATATACATTGGACTATCTAGTAGAAGCATCTACCAGTATCATAAAGTATCAGAAGGGATAGGGGCTATATAGGTTGACAAATATCACCTTGAATTCTCTCCGAAAATTCGATGGTTGTTCCCTAACTTTTACATAAGATGGTCTAAATATAAACTTCAATTTAGCACAAGCAAGGCATAAGAAGTCTTCAGATATAGGAAAATTAATAGTTTTTATGCTATAGCCAACAGAATTGTTGATGATTTTTCTCATCATGTTTAATCTAGGATGACTCAGTCGATCATGCCAGATCTTAAATATTTATAGGTTTTTAAGTATTTATGCCAAATGCTTCAGTATGAGATAGTTGCACGACCAATGGCCAGTGCGTCCACGCCTAAAGTAAGGTTGTGCAAGGTTTGCAATTTTGTTGGCTGAGTCTTGGTTCGGGAAGCTCCCTAGCCCTTTACCTTTACTTTTTCACTGGGTCTTGTCTCTTTCCTTATGTATTCCATCATTCTTCCATTTCTCCCTTTATGCCTTTGGCCTTTTTCCTTGGCATTGGCTATTACTAACCTACTAAGTATTGGCATACACTTCGGGCATTGCTTGTGTCCCATTGAGAAAAATATGATAATTCTTCATCAGGAGTACATCATGCTTATCTACTTCTAGCAAAGTGTAGATAAACTCAGAATACTTCTGGTATTTGGCATTACAGTACTATTACTATAGTATCGTCATTTTAGGGTGGAAGGTACACAATGTATTGTCTATCATTTCAGCATCTGTAACTTTTTGGTCACAGAAATATAGTTTGGAGACAAGGTTGTGCATAGTAGAGTTGTATGTTGGTATGGTTTTATAGTCTTAAAAGTGTAGCATGGTCCATTCGTGCTGTGCTTCTTGTAACCGGACGGATCATTGCTAGTCATAGCGTTCCTTCAGGGAATTCCATAGTGCTAGCAGGTCCTCCTCCATCAAATATAGAGATGGTACCTTAGGAAGTGCTGAGCTCTACACTTGGCGGCCTTTCGAAGAGTAGGGGCATCAGCTTTAAGTTGAGTGAAAGTAGCTCCAAGAGGTCGAGCTGTGATGTTAATCTTAGCATCTATTTCCAAGGTCAAGTAATTGCTACTAGTCAGGGCAAGCTCGACAAATTCCCTCTTTGAAATATCTAACATATCCTATGTTATATACATGCAAAAATAAGTTTTACTACTGGTAAAATCAATATATTGTAGGCTCACTCTTGAATTAGTAAAGTTTGATCTATATCTATTTAGTAGATAATTATATAAAATTTCTCATAATTTTCTGGTAATTATTGAGTAATTTTCAGAATTACCGAATAACATAAAATAAATTTAGCATGAATAATCATGGAATTATGCCAGAAAAAATAAACCTAGAGATATGAAGCTTCCAATAAACCTAAAGATATGTAGCTTCCAATATGTGCTAAGTCTAATGTTCAACAAATTTATGAAAGCTCATATAGCTAAAAATTTAGTTTTTAGCATTTCATATAAAATTTCTAAATTTATTAACTATTTTTAGGATTTCTGAAAACTCCAAGGTCCAGAACGCAAAATCGTCATAGGCATAATATAATTTTGTAATTTAACCGAACTTCAGAGGTTAAAACGCAAAAATGTTGTTTTTATTATTTTTTTTTCTTCTTTTTTTGTCCGAAATCCAGCAGGACCACTTGGCATGTGGGTTGTGCACACGGAACGGCTACAACTCACATGACGCACGGCCCGTGGTGGCCCATGAGGGTGGGGCGGTTAGGGTTAAAACCCTAGCTGCCATGGATGCTCCTCCTCCTCTAAGGCGGTGCAAACTTCGGGCGCGGCTCCAGGCGTGCAGCGATGTGGCAGCGCGACGGCGACGACTTTGAGAGAGACTCCGAGCCACTCCAGGCGTGGCCACGCCCCAGCGGCGCGTGTTTGGCTCAGCGGGAGCATGATTGTGACGCGCCGCCAACTCAACAGGAGCGGCGACATGGTGGTTCGCGGTGACCGCGACGGTGCTCTCCTCACAACAAATCTAGACGGCGTTGAGCTCAGAGTGGGGCACAGTTGGTGCACGGCTCATGCGCAGTAGGGCACACGGTGGTGGCCCGGTAGGGACACAGCACACGCGACGATTGCCAACGTTCGGTGACTTCGAGCGCCTTTCCTCCTTTTCTTCTTCTATAGATTTGTTTGATGAATAGTACCATAAACCTAATTGTCCGATTAGATTAATTGATTAATCTAGGTTATAAGGGAAATTAATCTGTAGGATTAACAAACTATTCAGATGCAATTAACTTATGTAAGTCTTGTAGAAGATTAATAGCTTGATGCTGGTAAAAAATTGATGCAATCTAGATTGCTGCATGCAGAAAATATTGTTCGGCCTCGGAGAGTTTCGTGCTGATAACGTGTTGCGAAATGATGATGATTGCCTAGATCAATCCCAATGCCAATCAAGAATAGACAAAGAGCAATCACAATAGATAGTATAGTGCCTGTGCTAACGCTACGACGACAGTACACCCACTTATCAATTAAATGAGAAGATAAGTATGAATACAACGATTAATAATAAAAGAGAAATTTAGAATTTTAAATGAATTTAGAAAGAAAAACGGAACTAAATGGAGGTCGAATGGGTGAAAACGGGCTCCCAAAAGATTTTAAATCAAGAAAGAGAAAGAAAAAAGAATTTTCTGATTTTAGATTTTTTTTTTGCAGCTTCCACAGAGAGCACAACGTGCTCTCCGGCTTGGCTAGCGCAAGGGAGGAAGGCCGGGGTGGTGGCGGTCACGATGGGTCGGCATCAGTGCGGCGAGATCGCCAAAGATCGGCGCTGCGGGAGGACTCACGGTTGAGGTGAATTTCGCTGGGGAAGATAACGGTGATGGCTTGAGTTACCTCCAAAATCCGGCGATCTTTACAGGAAGGAGCACTTGGGGATTTACGCAATGCGATGGGGTGGAGGAGAGCTCGCCGGCTTTTATAGCCCCGAAACAAGCATATTTGTGGAAACCATAATTTGGGATCAAATCAGATTGAGAGAAAATTTTGGCAATAGAGCACGAAATTTGGGGAATTAACACCATAGATGGAAAGAGGAGATTTGGTGCGGGATTGATGGAGTTTTGGATCTTCTTTCTTGCTTTAATGGAGGGAGGAAAAAGAAGAATCTTCTCTGGTCTGGGCTGCAGCTAGAAGAAGCTACAGGTGAGTTGCCTTCATTTTTTTAAATATAGAAGGATTTCTGAAAAGATAGCACATTAGGTTAAAAAATTCTAGAAAAATTCTCAAAAAAACTTTCGATTATTTTGTACTTAATAAAATTATTTTCAAAAAAAATTAAATTATAAATTTGCCGAGGCACGGCGACCGCGAGGTCGCTGACCAACCAACCTCGCCACGTCGGCAAAGCCACGGATGGCGATCGTGGAGCCATTGCGGACTGCGTTCTCCGGTCGTACGCGCCATCTCCGGTTTCCTTTTCCCAAAGACGTAATGTATGGTACTTTCCTTTTCCGAACGTTTGTTTCCTTTTCCTTGATTCCAAAACGCGTTTGTTTCCTTTTCCTTGTTGATCTTTGGAGGTGAGGAAGGTCATTGTGGGCCACAGGGATGATTTCGAAAAAATATAAAAAAATAAACTGCGCTCGCCGACCGCTGGATCCACAAGGAAAAAAAGATAAAAATTAAACAGTGCTCGCCGGCCGCTGGTTCCGCGAGAAAAAATTGAAAAAAATTAAGCAGCACTCACAGACCGTTGGTTCCTTAGATAAAAAATAAAAACAAAAATTCAGCTCTCTCCGTGCGCTGAAATTAGGCTCTATGGGGCTAGATCCGTAAAAAAGTCTCGAGAAGGGTCATATTTGGAAAAAAAATACTATCACAATGCCAGGACAATAAAAAATTCAAGTCTTATTTCCTTGCATGCGGATCCTCCCTGTTTATTTCCTTGTTTGATTCACCCTCCTTCCAAATATGTAGTACGTACAATTTTGGCTAGTAAAAAATTCAAGTCTGGTTTCCTTGCATGCGGATCCTCCTTATTTATTTCCTTATTTGATTCGCTCTCCTTCCAAATATGTAGGTGGGGGAGGTCTATTGTGAGCCACAGGGATGATTAGACACACTAAATAATGGCTATCGGATGTGGGTGAGTAAAACTGAGGAAAGATTTGAGACGTTCATTTTGATGAATGCAAGTTTCTGGGAACGTTTTGCTGGGTACACGAACATTGGGCCATCTCTAATGAGGTGCATTATTTAGGGTGGACGTACGAAAAATTGCTTAGGTGCATTATAAATCACAATAGATAAACACATGATATAGGGAGATCAACTCGTTTTCTACGTTGATTGACAGATTGATTCTAATGTACAATGGGATGTTATATTTATACCCATAACCCCTTAGGTGTAGTTTCAAAATTTATCTACTAAATTCAAGAGTCCGAATATATCTCAAACAAACAAGAAAACAGCTGGAAACAAAATAAAAGTAACCAACAACCCACCATCCTCAGTTAACGCCTCACCCGCATGTACCCAGACTTAAAGACTGCACGCCTGCTTACTCGTAACCCCAGCCCCCTATAAATACCGAGCTCCCCTACAGAGCACACCACATTCCACCACTGACATCGATTGACAATCACAATGGAAATCTCCTCCCACTCCCTTAAACCCTTCGCCTCCCACCCCCAAAGCCCCATGGGTGGTAGCGACGGAGACGGTGTCGGCACGATATCGAAAACGTCGGCGGCGGCGCCGAAGCCGCTGCTGGCGCGGTTCGCGATGCTGACGCGGTTCCACGCTGGGTACTTCCGCATCAGCCTGGCGCTGTGCGGGCAGGCGCTTTTGTGGCGCACGCTGAGCGACTCGTCGACGGACCCGCGCGCGCTGCGGCCGGTGGTGCGATCGCTGCCGTCGGCGGCGTTCGTGTTGCTCTGGTCGCTGGCGCTGGTCACACTTATCGCGCTGTGCGGGCTCTACGCCGCGCGGTGCCTGCTCCGGTTCCCCGCCGTGCGCGCCGAGTTCCGGCACCACGTCGCCATGAACTACCTCTTCGCGCCGTGGATCTCGTGGCTGCTGCTGCTGCAGTCCACGCCGTTCCTGCGCCCTGACGCGCGGTCGTACCACCTGCTGTGGTGGGCCTTCTCGCTGCCCATCCTCGTGCTCGACGTCAAGATCTACGGCCAGTGGTTCACGCGCGGCAGGAAGTTCCTGTCCATGGTAGCCAACCCGGCCAGCCACATCACGGTGATCGGGAACCTGGTCACGGCCAGGGCGGCAGCCAAGATGGGGTGGCACGAGGGCGCCGTGGCCATGTTCGCCGTCGGAGCCGCGCACTACCTCGTGCTATTCGTCACGCTGTACCAGAGGTTCCTCGGCTCCGACTCGCTGCCGGCCATGCTCCGCCCGGTGTTCTTCCTCTTCTTCGCCGCGCCGAGCATGGCGTCGCTCGCCTGGGACGCCATATCCCTATCCTTCGACACCTGCTGCAAGATGCTCTTCTTCCTCTCCCTATTCCTCTTTGCCTCCCTGGTAATTACCACAAACCAAACGTTACGTTATTGTCTACCTTTCCGCTTGCACGCGGTACGAAAACATGATCACAGCTCACCATATCACGGTGATCAATCTCAACCGTCCATTCTGGATCCAACGCGTAGAAAATTCTGAATTTTACGTCATTTAATAGAGAGATGGAGTTTGATCCTGACGTTGGATAAGAAACGAGCGGGGAATTTTTCTAGCTACCATGTATAGCAACCAGATTTCTGTAGGAAATTAATTCCTTGAAGCCGTTGATTGTTGTGACTCCAGAGTCGTTAGATAGTTTGGTTATGTATGACACTGAAAAAAAGCCACTTTTGCTGTGGATCATCCTTGCGATGAGAACGCATTCCTCAGTCTAGTAATACGTATCACACCAATCAAACGAAGCTAGAAACAGAACCACCTATACAAATGAGGTAGAGTTATGAGAAAGTAAGAAAGAAGTTGGAGTGCACATTTCCTTGAAATCGATCGAGCTCAGTTCCTGCCATGTTCCGTCCACCTCGAGGCTTTTCTCAGCCTTTCTGAATCCATCGCTTTTGCTTTTTTCATTCTTGTTGGAGGGTGGTGGGAAAAAAACTCCAGCTAGGATCGCGTAGGATGCCACTAGGTGCCACGCAGACGTACGGTAGACTAATCCTTTTATCATTACTTCCCTGAACAAAAAATCCTCTTAGCATTACTTCCCTCAACAAAAAAGTAATTACACGTTCATCGTAGTGCCTAGAGACTCATTAATATTGCCAATTAATCATCTGTAACTACTCCCTCTACTCATAAATAGTTTTCGATTTGAACATAGGTGCAAATAAACTTTTGCAATTTTGATTGTCAATATCTTTTTAAATATTTAAATTGGATACATGAAAATTATATGTGTATATTTGTTTCGAAAAGTAATTTTATAATATTATAATTTTATTAATTTTCATAAATAGAGTATAATAGAAATTCATTTGTGACCCGATGGAGTAACAGTTAGCGCATAAGCAATTTTTATTTGGTAGCACTAGCAATTAATGACGATGTGTTGTGCATGCATGTATGTTTTGCCATGTAGGTGTCCCGGCCGACCCTGTTCAAGCGGGCGATGCGGCGGTTCAGCGTGGCGTGGTGGGCGTACTCGTTCCCGCTGACGGTGCTTGCTCTGGCGGCGGCGGAGTACGCGCAGGAGGTGAAGGAGGCGGCGGCGAACGTGCTCATGCTCGTGCTCGCCGTGCTCTCCGTCGTCGTCACGCTCACGCTCATGGTCTTCACCGCCGTCCGCACCAACGACCTACTCCCGCACGACGACCCCTACGCCTGCACGCTGCTCGCACGCTAGCCAATCGAACAGTTGACCCAGAGCATGCATGATCGATCGAGACGCATGTAGCAGGTCATTTGATCGGTCGCGTATCCGAGCTGTACATGTACGTTTATATGTAGCCACCGAAACATCTGTTTGCATCAGAATTTGTTAAGTATGGTCAATTTGTCAGTCTACAGATAAAAAGGATTTTTTTTGGCTGATATCGATTAAGAAAAGAAAAATCACGATAAAGATAGAATTATTACCGAAACACAGGAGTTTTTCCTGTATAAAGGCCGATACGGATCATGGTTCATTACGCATCGGAAAAAGATACGATCAGCCAATGCACTATAAAAGATTGTTGAGGACAAGCAGAAACAACAACTCCCAATCAACGAAACAACTCGTATTTACTTTTATTTTCCTGTTAACTAAGAATAGCTCTGTAATTTAGAATTTTTTTTAATCTGATTTTGATCAATAAAGTTGCGTATCGCCGATTGTTGGTTTTCATCAATTACGTCAGGTTTGATTTTCTCCGATCTTGTTACGAATCGTCTTTTTCGGGAAAGTCTACCTTTTATCATCTAATCAACCCTAATCGGCTGTTTAGACTTATCGTTACCTTTGATTTAATTGGTTTTACATAAATGTTTAGATCTTTACCGATTATCACATTAGATCGGCTTTAAGCACGTTTTTCTACCTATCTTGCCGATTACAGGATTAAATCGGTTGGCACGTAACGGACCTTAGTGAATCAGATGTTCTCGTGTGTTTCGGCTGAATGACTCTTTTTCGACGTCAACAAGATCATAGAGCTAGCATTTTTAGGCATCGAGTACGCAGTTGAGATGGGTGCTAGCTAGATGCGTTGCATATACTACCTCCATTAAACTTGGGAGACTTCCGGCCACCATATTGATTTGAGCCAGGAGAGCATCGGCTCGGCTCATAGCTCGAGCCGAGCCGGCGAAAAAAAATTAGATATGGGTCTTTTTTCGTGAAAAATAATTACGTTTAGGTCATTTTTTTGAAAAAAAATTACAGGTCCTTCTTTTGTGAAAAGAATATATTACGCTTATGTTTTTTTTGCGTTTTTAAGCGTTGCACTCGGTTCATTCTTCGGAAAATCAAAATTACGTTTAGGTCCTTTTTCGAAAAAAAAACACGGTTAGATCCTTTTTATAGAAAAAATATCTACTACATTTAGGTCCTTTTTTCAGTTGTTTTAGCGTTACGTTTAGGTCCTTTTTCCGAGGAGAAAACCCGTTTAGATCCCTTTCCAGAAAACAAGAAAAAAAATGTATATGTCCTTTTTGCCATTTTTCGTTTTTTCTAAGAGGACTTTTCGTTTCAGCGAAATCTATCAAATCCTTCGTGAGAGGACCCCGAATAAGTGCAAGAAAACGCAGATATCCGAATAGATGCGAAAAAACTCAGATGCATTTATATCTTTTCAACTATTCCGCCAAATAAATGCGAAAAAAAGCAATTACGTTTGTATCTTTTCAGCCGTTTCGCAGGTTTTCTCGCATAAGTAGCGATAATCGTACGTTTTCTCGATTTTCTTGCGTGGAGAGTGACGATCGCGGCGTAGCACGCCGCGGTCGATTATTTAGTATGTGTATAAGTACGTACGTAATGTCTATGGGGATGATGGCGACACGTGTGATGTATCAACGATTCCTTTTGCTGTCACCTGGATATCGAATTGGAGAGATGCCGATCGATTGGGAGTCCCAGGTTTCGAGCCTACGAAACGTAGCTCGTCCAGTGCGAGAACGAAAAGGTTGACATGCCATCGGCTGCGACAGGCAGGTGATTCTCGAAAGCACTCGTAAAGAACGGCAGTGCTCACGTGATAATGGAACCGGCGTCGGCCTGAACAGTCACCAGACCGGGACGGATCGGTCCGTCGTCCTTCTCACGTGAGTATGTACAACAGTTCCTTGTGAAAAGTACTACCACGTACTCTTAATCCATTGTTTGTATATGGAGTATATACCGTTGTTAAGTTGTGAAGCTACGATCGTGCCTCGTGTTGCCACTACTAACAGTGTGGTATCGAGTTGGGTTAGGTCTGTCTGTATGGTTGGGCCCTCGCATCTTTTGTGAGAAATGTTAAGAGTGTATTATACGAGTAGTGAATGGCAGACAGTAAAAATCATTCGTAACAATTGATTTATTATTTTTGGAAGGAAAGAAATGGCAGGATCTTCACAAACTCATATCATACGGTGCACCTGGTGGTCAATGTCATCATTCAGGAAGTCCTCAATCGTAAGAATGCTTTCCGGAATGCATGAGTTTGTGATGTTTGGGAGCCTGAAGCTCCCCGCTGTGCTTTCTAAGATTCTCCTTTTTTTATTGGTGTATGACTTCTTCTTCTGATTAGAGAATCCATTGTTGGCGTAGCTCCACAGGGTTTCACTCTGTTGCTCCCAGCTTTAACTGTTTTGTAACTGCTCTACTCTTTTAATGCATCGGCAGATCTCCTGCATATTTTTAAAAGAAATAATTGATTTATTAAAGATATTTCTGCTATTAAGAACTACAAATAAATATTAGCTAATACATCTATTAGATGAAAAGACGGACTATCCGTATCTATACCCCTTTATAATGCACCTAATCAATTTTTGCTACGTCCACACTAAATAATGCACCTCATTAGAGATGGCCCAATGTTCGTGCACCCAAAAAAACGTCCCCAGAAACTTGCATTCATCAAAATGAACGTCTCAGATCTTTCCTCAATTTTACTCACCCACATCCGATGGCCATTATTTAGTGTGTCTAATCATCCCTGTGGCCCACAAAGACCTCCCCACCTACATATTTGGAAGAAGTGCGAATCAAATAAGGAAATAAATAAGTAGGATCCACATGCAAAGAAACCAGACTTGAATTTTTTTACTGGCTAAAATTGTATGTACTACATATTTGGAAGGAGGGTAAATCAAACAAAGAAATAAACAGGGAGGATCTGGATGCAAGGAAACAAGACTTGAATTTTTTATTGTCTTGACATTGTGATCGTATTTTTTCCGAATATGACCCTTCTCGAGACTTTTTTACTGATCTAGCCCCATAGAGCCTAATTTCAGCGCACGGAGAGCGCTGAATTTTTGTTTTAATTTTTTATCTAAGGAACCAACGATTCGTGAGTCTTTGCTTAATTTTTTCAATTTTTTCTCGCAAAACCAAATGACCACGAAAGCACTTTGTTTAATTTTATCTTTTTTCCTTACGGATCCAAATGTCGGCGAGCGCAGTTTATTTTTCCATATTTTTCCGAAATCATCCTGTGGCCCACAAACCAGACCTTCCTCACCTCCAGCATCAACAAGGAAAAGGAAACAAACGTCTTGGAATCAAGGAAAAGGAAACAAACGTCCTGAAAAAGGAAAGGACCATACATTATGTGCTGGGAAAAGAAAACCGGGAGATGGGGCAGCGCGGTCGGAAGAACGCAGGTCTGCAATGGCTTCACGGTCGCTATCAGTGGCTTTGCCGACGCGACGAGGTTGCTGGTCAGCGACCTTGCAGTCGCCGTGCCTCGGTAAATTTATAATTTAAATTTTTTTGAAAATAATTTTATTAAGTACAAGATAATTGAAAGTTTTTTTGAGAATTTTTCTAGAATTTTTTAACCTAATGTGTTATCTTTTCAAAAATCCTTCTATATTTAAAAAAAATGAAGGCAACTGTAGCTTCTTCTAGTGCAGCCTGCACTGCAGAAGCTTCTTCTCTTCCTCCCTCCATTAAAGCAAGAAAGAAGCTCCAAAGCTCCATCAATCCCGCACCAAATCTCCTCTTTCCATCTATGGTGTTAATTCCCCAAATTTCGTGCTCTATTGCCAAAATTTCCTCCCAATCTGATTTGATCCCAAATTACGGTTTCCATAAATATGCTTGTTTCGGGGCTATAAAAGTCGGCGAGCTCTCCTCCACCCCATCGTATTGCGTAAATCCTCAAGTGCTCCCTCTTGTAAAGATCGTCGGATTTTGGAGGTAACCCAAGCCATCACCGTCATGTTTCCCGGCGAAATTCACCGCAACCGTGACTCCTTCCCCGCAGGCGCCGGTGTCGACGATCTCGTCGCACCAGTGCCGACCCACTGCGACCGGCTGGCCACCCCGCCTTCCTCCCTTGTGTTGTTAAGCCAGAGCACGCTGTGCTCTCTGTGGAAGCTGCAAAAAAAATAATCTAAAATCAGAAAATTCTTTTTTCTTTCTCTTTCTTGATTTAAAATCTTTTGAGAGCCCGTTTTCGCCCATTCGACCTCCATTTAGTTCCGTTTTTCTTTCTAAATTCATTTAAAATTCTAAATTTCTCTTTTATTATTAAGTGTTGTATTCATACTTATCTTCTCATTTAATTGATAAGCGGGTGTATTATCGTCGTAGCGTTAACACAGGCACTATACTAGTTAAATTTAGTGGATCGAAGAATCCAAAGTACTAACACTAGTGGTAGCGGTACGAGTACTGTGCATCTGTGCGTGGTTGGCAATTATTACATTTGACAGCAGCGGCGCTCGTACGTCCCAGCAAATTAAGCTGTTTCTTCTCTGGGTTTCATTTCTGATAACGAGCTATAATCAATTAATGCTAAAAAAATCGCTGGTTGTATCCAATCAAAACGACTGTGCATCCGTGAACATTCCCCAAATTCTCGCTAAATTCTAATTTCGTGATGGAAGGGACAGGATCTCTCGCTTGCTTCTTGTACAGTCGTACGAGGTTAATGTCTTCTTGTGGTTGTGATTTGCGAAGATAACCATCGATCGATTTGGCCTCTTCTTCGATTGGAGGGTTGGTTAGGTCAAAGAAAGCTTAATCCCATGGGGTCCTCCTCCCAACTAAATGGCAAGAGCACTAGTAGTGTACAGGTAGTGGAGTACAACTGCATACTAAAGCTATATATGACTTTGACAGCCATGGATGTGGAAAAGTTTTACAGCCTACCGTTGGTCACCCCCACAGCTCCTGAAGACTGAAACGACACAATCTGCGTTAGTGTTTTGCCCGATTGGAGCCGTGCGGTGAGCACTAGTGTTGCAGTTGCAGACGACAATGTATTTTCACCTATACATTTTTCACTAGGAAATTGCACTGGAGGTCCTTAAATTTATACGGTTCCCGCGCTTAGATTCCATTAGCTTTAAAATCTTCCTAACATACGTGACCTAACCAAGCAGTAAGTGCTTTAAGATTGTATAATTCAATTTAGTACCATCTAAATAAACAAGCATATGGGAGTCTAAACCATGCATGGACTTCCAAATGCACGCAAATATCTCGAATAGTGGAAGAAAATCGAGTATGTTCCTTTGGGCTTGGATGCTTCATTGGGCATTCGTCAAATCGAGTATGGGCTCAGGTCGGTCCACTTCAGATCGAGAATGACCCTCACCCAGCATGACCATTCCTTCAGTATTTTACCTCATGAATAGTGTTTCACTTCTCTTGTTGATATCATTTCCTTGGTAACGGTAGCATCGACTACTCCTTTAGTATATTAGCACGAAAACCATTTGACATATTTTCATCTATCTTCTTAGAGTGACAGTAACTTTGCCATAGTTTTTTTTTAACTAAAGGCAAGAGCTCTGCTATTTATTTCAAAAGAGAGAAAATAACAGTAACCTCCGAAGAGGAAATTACAAAGCAAGTACCAACACCAGCACACTATTGTGCCGACCACGAGCGGACCACTGCCATATACACCACCACCCTGACCCGAAACTACAGGGTTGGATGCCGATCAAACCGCGGACGCACGACTCCAGCGACGACACACCACCACCGAGCTCGCCATGAGGCAACGACACCGTGACCCTCCTAGAGGGCATCCGCTAGCCAGAGTACCACAACCACAACCGCAACCGCAAAGTGCCGGCACGAGCTTGTCGTCCTCCTTCTTCCCCTCGTCGTCCTCTACAGCCTCCTTCAGATAGTGGAGGAGATGGAGCTCTGCGACTGGTCGTCCTCACGCACTCGTCGTCCCCCTTCTTCCCCTCATCATCCCCCCGCACTCAACACCCTCCTTCTTCCTCTCGTTGTCCTCACTGCAAGGTTTGCCGCCTGCTAGCCCTCAGCGCATCGCACCTCCACGCGACCAACCTCACCTCCATCGCTGAGGCCTACGCCCCTCTCGTCGTGCCCCCAATCTGCTACACAGTCTGCCGCCTGCTGGCCCTCAACATGCTGCACGGACCATCCTGAGCCATCCGCGTAGGCCTACTTTGACCATCCGCGTGGCGAGCTCCGCCTGCTGGCCCTCAACATGGCCATCCTCGCCGTGCCAAGACCTCTCCGCGCATGCTTTGACCACCGAGCCACCTTAGCCACCTAATTTTCAAGAAGTAGAAAGTTTTGGTTGAAAATCAAACTGGCAGAAAAATCAAGAAACTTAGAACTGACAATTGATTAGAATTTTGTAGTGGTGAGTTTGATTAATTTTGTGCTAATCATGGTATTGCAAGATATTTAATTGTTCTAGGTAAACCTCAGAAGAATGGTGTGACAGAGCGTATGAATCGCACTCTTCTGGAAAGAGCCTGTTGCATGCTTTCAAATACAGGTTTATGAAATAAGTATGCTTTGTGGGCTGAGACTATTTCTACAGCCTCTTATTTGATTAATCGCTCTCCAAATTCAGCCATTAATTTTCAGCTTCCAGAAGAGGTTTGGTCAGCTAAACCAGTTGATTATTCTAATTTGAGAATTGTTTGTTGTCTTGCTTATGCTCATGTTAATGATGGAAAATTAGAGCCTAGATCAAGAAAATGCATATTTGTTGGATATGGTTCTGATGTCAAAGGATATCGTTTATTGTGTTCTGATTCTTGCAAATTAATCATTAGTCGTGATGTTATTTTTCATGAAGATGCTTTACTCTCATCGTCTAGTGACAGTGATGGTTGTTCATGTAACGACTCTCCTTTTTGGTACAGAATATCAAGAAGGATGATCTATATGCATACAATACTAGTCCCATGATCAGTGGCTAGTACGTACATTTACAATAATTGGAATCACAACCATACACAATATTATTAAAGCGGAAGCTATTGAAATAGATTAGTCTTACAATTCAAAATATATTGTAGCGAAAGAAGCAAAAGTCTTGTAGTATGCCCATCCAACTCTCACGCAACTGACAAGGCATAACCCTAGAAAAACTTGCAAAAATAATCCCTGCAACCTACGTCAAACTATATATCGTCTGGAGGTTCACTATCTTTACCTAAAACCAACAAATAAGCAAGGGTGAGTACTTTCGTACTCAGCAAGACTTAAGGTGGTATTTGCAAATGCAGTAATGCATGCTATGTCAAAGGAGGCTTCTACGGTTAGTTTGCATAAAGCAAAATTTGATTTGTAAATCTGGTTGTATTTTGCAAAATGGAATTTGTAAAAGCAAGTTTGACTGATATGAAAATAACAAGTAAGTAAAGCATAAGTAATAACTCACAGTCCTCCACGACGTGAGCATCGAGACTTTCAATTCCTGCCAACACCATTCTTTGCCAACACGAGGCAAACCGATGAAACCAAACCTTTTTGAAAATAATAAAACATCTAACCAGTGCAGATGCACCAAGTGTCCCTTGACCGTGGGAACGACTTTTCGAAAAGATTTACACTCTGCAAATGTGTACAGCTTTACCCACAAGTCATGACCATTTCTTTTTGCCGCATGTTTCACGCACCTTTGGCGTCTGGCCAGCATATGACGAAAACCTTTATATTACCTAGGTTAACTTTGCACCAGCACGGTGACGATAAACCCATACTATGGCAGAAGAACTCAGAGCATAAAATGATGAAACTCCCCATAGTATGGCGTACATTGTTGTATCAGCAAACGTTATTTCCAACACGTCGGTGTGGGCGCCCCTCTGAGCAATCAGTTACTGAAAGCCCATACTACTCCAGCCTACCAATGTGCAAAGTTAAACTAGATAACTTAATTGGTTTAAGGCTATCCCATACCAGCACTTGTGGTTGTACGGTAATTCTTGGATATAATGTATACTTAGTTCGGTCCTTAATCTGACACAGGCGATTATCTCCCCCTACAGTACATGCAACACCTGCACCTCTGGCTATTGCCAATAATCGCCCGCGTCAAAACCATAGTTTTATTTTGAGTTTTTATACCAAAATACCAGCAACCATCATCTTGTCTCAATATCTCCAATGATCAGTTTATCCAATTTGATCATCCCAATTCTAAAGCATGGCTAAGCATGATTATTAAATCGCATATACCCAAAGTGACATTATATATTGTCTAGTCATAACTCTAGGTTTGTCAAGGTTCACATGTCAATACTTATCAAGGAAGTTCCATGAAATAATGGGTATACCTACCGATACCACAAAATAGCGACTTTACATAATATAAGCACATGCATGAAACAATTTGATAAACAAATAAAAATTAAATATTGGTATCAATATGATCAAAGAGGGGTGCTTGCCTTGCTCGTTGATTTCATTCGCGAAGTCAGAATTGACTGTCGCATACTCTGGAACGTCGGAGTCTACACGTAGTTCATTGCAAATATAGCAAATAACAGCTTTTAATAAGGGGCAAAAAGAAATCAAATGGAAAATCAAATAGAAATCTGCTTCATATAACAAGTGTGGTTTTAGGGTTGGGGTTATGTGAAATTGTGTTATTTAGTCTTTATTCATGAACTGATTTTTTGCGGCATGAAAACATGAATTAAATTACAGTCTCATCTTATGACAAGAATCCTTGGTTGCTATTGATTAGTCATTTTTATCTTTCGAATTCAAGAGGTTAAAATTATGTATGTGTTTATCTCTAACTATATATGTATTTTAATGTTTGAATTAATTTAGAGAAAAGAGAAAAATAAAAAAATAAATTCTAGATTTATTTTCTACTACTCTCTCGAGCAATTTTATTTTGCTTTTATTTTTGGCACATGTTGATATATATATTTTAGCCCAGGCCAGCCAAAGCTAGCCCATTCGGTCCGACCGAAAACCTCTAAACCTAACCCTAGCCTCTACACTTAACCCCCTCTCTCTCTTCACTCACCTTCTCACCCAGACGCCTCCTGCTTCCATTCCCCTCTCCTTCTTTCTCACACAGCAAGCCCAAGCTCCATGGCGTCGCCTCCTTTTTCCCTTAAACCTGACTGCTTCCACCGGTTCCTCCCATTCCTAACTATGCCCCCGATTCTCTCTCTGCTCGAGCTCGAGCGCCCCGCCACCTAAGCTCAGCGCCAAGCGCCGGCCTCCAGCCCTCCAGACTCTCCCGTTTTCCTTCGGCCCCTTGTCCCCAAGTTCGCTTCTTCTTCCCCCATGCACCGACGCCTGCGCTTGGGCGCTGCCGCTGGTTTCCTTGCCATATCCGGAGGCCCTCCTCTGAGCTAAGTACCGAATCCCCCTTTTCTTCTTCTTATTTTACTCTATTCTACTCACTCCTCTTCCTCTTTTTGCTAGGTCACCCGGTCGGCCTCTTTCTCGTCTTCTCCACCGGTTCTGGCAGGTGGTGCGAGCCCCGTGCAAGGCTCGGTGGCCGTCGGCCTCTATTTCTCGGCCTCGGCTCATTACCTACTACCTTCGCAAGCTAAGTGAACACTCCTTTCTCACCCCTTCCAAATCTTCATTTTCATTGTCATGCTTAGTTGTTATGTGTGGTTCATGATGCAGTGAAATGTGGAAGTAGACTTAATAATGAGTAGAGATTTCATTGTGTGTGTGATTGTATTGCATCTTGAATTCGCGGAATAGTGAGTACCACTTGGTTCTGAGTTCTGTATTTGCATAATTAAGGCATAAAAATTCGGCCCTTGAATATGCATGCTAAAATATTGATCCTTACACTTGCTTGTAAGTAATGAAGCTTTGTAGTACACTGCTATTGGTTGAAAAGGGGCATTTGCAAATCAGTGCTCTTGTGTGATTGAGGAAGATAAGGTTTAGAAAAGAGGCTCTTTGAGCATGGTGGTTATTAGCAATGGAGGTATTTAGAGGTTTTGAGGTTAGAAGATTGTGCATGCTTACATATATGGGTCTTGTGTAATGTGATTATTACTTTGGTAGTAGATGAGAATCTCTTGCTCCAACCAATGATCAGATTGGCTGAGAACCATGGGTCCATATAGTTATCAATTTCCTATATTCATGTCTTAGATCCTTCTGTGGTCAGGTGATTAAGAATTTGAAATCTGGGCCCTGCATGTTAGTTATTAAGATGGTTTGTTGTTTTGCACTTTCAAGTTGGATGACATTTGTCTGTTGTTTCTTATGATCTTGTTCATGACTGATAGTGTTTCTAGGTTACTATTTCGCATTCATTTGTATGATGGTCCTTGATTTAACAACTTTGTTGTGTTCTCATATAGTTCTATCACATCTTATTTGATCCTTGTGATTTGGCTCTAGCATGGGTCTGACATGGATATTTCCACTGAGATGCATGATTTCTCAAGTGTCAATGGCTACTAAACTGTTTGTTTATAAGAATTAGAGTACTAAGTAGTTGATCTTGTTATTTGTGTGCACCTATAGATGTTACTCAAAGATAAGGCTTAGTTTACAAGAAATGCTGATTTGTGCTTTGATTAATCTGAATGAGTAGCGTTTACTTTCTTTGAATGGAAAAAAAAGGGAAAGATGCATTAACTAGAACCTTGTGACTGGAGAGGAGCTGGAATGGAGAGTAGCAGAAGAAAAGGACAGGTAGCTGAGCTTTGCTTCCTTTTCTTTGCTGCTTGCTCCTTGTCTTCAACCGAGAAGAGCTAAGAGAGCAGAGAGGACGACGGAAAAGGTGTGTTGGTAAATTTTGTAGGGGTGATAAGAAAAGTAGAGGTGCTAATGTTACTAACCAGTTTTCTTTTATATGGCAGTCAGCATAGTCGGTTTGAAGCTGAACACAGGGTCTGGAAGGACAGTTGGGGGTGGAGGGGGCATGCATGCCATGCTTGGAATCCATGCAGGTTGGCAGCTGGCCTGAGGTGAGCTGAAATGAGCTGGCTGCTACTTGAGGGCTAAGGCAGCAGCTGTAGAGGGACGGATAGCGAGAGATAAAGGGTGGCAGCTGGCTGTCTAGTGGTGAAAACTGTGTGCTCAAGTGGGCAAGTGGGTGAAACTATGGGCTGAGAGGTTCGGTGGAGGGCATGCAGTCCTCCTCCACTTCCACCTGGCCTTAAGGACTAAGCTAGAGGGATGGGCAAGGAATGGATAGAGAGGAAAAATGTGGCAGCTGGCTGGATGGCTGGCTAGCTGGGTCGGTTCAAGAACCGAATGCATGATTTCCTTTTTAGGCCATATGTGATTGCTTTTGCTCATTTGCATGTAATCTATCCTGTACTTAAGATGTGTGTCTTTGATTTGTGAAAGCAAAATGGAACCTGTAATGATTTCCTTGGTAATTTGGATGAGATGGTAAGCTTAAGTATTGGCTGGACTGTTTTAGTAATTTTACTTATGTGGATATGACTATGTGTCTGTGTTGGACTAGTGTGTAAATGTGTAAAGGTGTGCGTATACATAATCATGAAGATAATTACTGAATTCTGAGTATGGATATATATGTGTTTTAGTGTTGATCTTGAGTATATAAGTGACTGCATTATGCTTCCGAGTGATGCTAATGCTAAACTGTGTTTTGATTTCTTTGAGATTGGTTGTGTGGAGGTGGCCATGTGGTTGAGTTGTATTAGTGTATTTATTTTAATTGAGTTGATATTGCGTGAAGATTTATATTGGATGCTGAAATTTGATTAACTGTGTATGTGACCTAATTGTACCAAAACTAGTTTCCACCTTTTGTATAGTAGGGATGAAATCGAATGGATTTGATATTCTTTAATAAAGAGGTTAACTGGATGTGATAGTGTATTTTGATTTCGCTGGGATTCTATATATGTTGATATGTAGATATATATAATGCTGAGGTTGGAGCACCTATGTGTATGTGTATATATATATCGTTGATATTGTGAGTTTAGGTGTTTGCTTAGGTATATATATATTTCTTTATGAGATGTCGGTTGCATTGTAAGTCACCAAATTCCTTTCTCTCGTGCGATTATTTATGGTTGTATGCGAGTGACTAGCACTTTTAAGAAATGATAATTAAGGTGAATGGTTAATTAAGAGTACTTTACAAGTATTTTGTTTATTTAAATTTTGAAGTTTACAATCAAAGGTTCAAAAGCTTTTCTTCAAAGAGCAAATGTCCAGAAAAACATAATAAGCATATAACAATTAAACTTAAGGCTAAAATTAAAATTTAAGTCATATTTCAAACTCAAAATTTTATTTTAATCATTTTTAAATTTTAAATTATTATTTTATTTGTTTTTGAATTTTTCGGGATGTTACAGTTCATCCACAAATGAATCTAAAATTTCTAAAGCTGTTGAAAGAAATACAGAATTTGAGGTAGTTTTACCTACCATTGATAATGATTCTTCTAGTGGTTCTACTTCACAACCAATTTTAGCACCTAGTGGTTCTTCTTTACAACCAGTTTCAGCATCTCCTAGCACTAATGGTCATTATATTGCTCAAGATAGACCAAGGAGGAATACTCAATTACCTGCTAGATATCATGACACTGATAATATGGCCTGTTATGCTCTTCTTGCTACACAAGATATTTGTGATACTTTTGAATCTTCTTCTTATTCTTAAGTTATCTCATGTGAAAATTCTTCCAAGTGGTTGATAGCTATGAATGAAGAAATTGTGAGCCTTCATAAAAATTATACATAGGATTTGGTTGAGCTTCCAAAAGGTAAGAAACCTTTAAAGTGCAAATGGATTTATAAGAACAATAGTATTTCTGGAGTTGAACCTGCAAGGTAGAAAGCCCGTTTAGTGGTAAAAAAAATTTGACCAAAGGGAAGGTACTGACTTCAATGAAGTTTTTTCTCCTGTTGTTCGCCACTCATCAATTCAAGTTATTCTTACTTTTGTTGCTTTATTTGACTTAGAATTAGAACAAATTGATGTTAAAACTACTTTCTTACATGGAAATTTAGAAGAAGAGATTTTTATGACACAACCTGAGGGTTTTGCTACTCCTGGAAAAGAGAATTTAGTTTGTCATTTGAAAAAGTCTTTCTATTGTCTTAAACAAGCTCCTAGGCAGTGGTATAAAAGGTTTGATTCATTTATGATTGCACAATAGTATTCTCGCAACCATTACGATAACTGTGTTTACTTCAAACAGTTTTCAAATGGTTCTTTTGTTTATTTGCTGCTCTATATTGATGATATGCTTATTGCTTATCATGACAAGTCATTGATTAAACAATTGAAGGCTCAACTTAGTCATGAATTTGAGATAGAAGATCTTGGTCCAGGAAAGAAAATTCTTGGGATGAATATTCAGTGTGATCGCAAAGCTAGTACATTATTTCTATCTTAGAAAAATTATATTGAGAATATACTTGACAGATTTAATGTCAGTGATTGCAAACCTGTTTCTACACCTTTTGCCTCACACTTTAAATAATCTTTAAATCAGTATCCTATTAACGAAGAAGACAAATATTATATGTCTCGTGTTCCTTACTCTAGTGCAGTTGGTAATCTCATGTATGCTATGATTTGCACCAGACCAGATTTAGCTCATTTTGTTAATGTTGTTAGCAGATTTATACATAATCCTAGCAAAGAGCATTGGAATGCAGTTAAGTGGATTCTTCGTTATTTGAAAGGCACTTCTAATTTTGGCTTGATGTTTGATAAGAATAAAGTGAAGACAAATGATGTTCTTGGGTTTGTTGATTATGATTATGCTAGTGATCTTGATAAAAGAAGGTCAATTTCTAGATATATCTTCTCTTTATGTGGTTCTGCAGTCAGTTGGAAAGCATCCTTACAGCATATTGTCACTCTTTCTACTACTGAAGCGGAGTATGTTTCAACTATTGAAGGTGTTAAGGAAGCTGTTTGGTTGCGAGGTATGGTTTCTGAACTTGGCATTACACAGGATACTCTTATTATTTATTGTGACAGCCAGAGTGCTATTTGTTTGACCAAGAATGATATGTATCATTCCAACACCAAACACATTGATATCAAGTACCACTTTATTTGTGATGTTGTCGCTGAAGGACAAGTTGTTGTGGGAAAGATACATACTGATGATAATCCTGCAGACATACTCACTAAGACACTTTCAAATACCAAATTCAAGTATTGCCTTGACTTGGTTGGCATTCGTGGTGCTTAATTGCCCTTCGGAGTTTTATGGAGATAATTTCATTATGGATTTTGAGTCAAGGGGAGATTTGTTAGAGATATTTTTGGATGCCTTAAATCCTAGCTTTCCATTAATCTGGATTTATCCATATATATGAGTCCTTATCACATATTTTTCGGACTCTCAGTTGGCTATATATGCCATCCTCCTGTACATGTAAAGATTGAACCAAAATAGTGATTTCTTGTCTCCCGTGGTTTTTTCTCGCAAGGGTTTTTCATATAAAATCTTGTATCTTCCTTTTGTGCGTACATGTGCTTTTGCATCTAACCTAACAAGCGGGAATGACCGGATCTGACAAGGAGAAGTGCAGATTCGGTCTGAGCCAAGTGGAGGAGGCGGAGCTCGATCGGATCTGGAGAAGATCTGAGCAAGAGGAAACGCCGGCCCATAGATCTACCACTGCAACACGTTGATCTTGCGCCCTGGCTAGCACCCTCGGCATTCGTCATGGAGCTTCACCACCACCAGCCAAGCCATCTCCGCCGCTCGGCGCAATAAGCAACGGAGACGACCGCCACCTCCTTGTTTGCTTTTGCTAAGAACTGGAAAAGGGGACGGAAGGGATAGGGAGAAGGGAATGTTGTGGGAGGCCTCGCCGCCGATGTCGACCAGCCGACGACCAGCGGCGACGGTGAAGGGGGTGAAGAGGTGGGAAGCGCTCTGGGCTTGAAAATAGTGTCGCCTCCTTAGGCGCTCAGCCAACTCCGGAGTCGCAGGGTCGGTCCTTGTCTTTCGTAGGCCACTTTGCCATAGCTTTGATTTTCTTCCACAAGTTTTTAGAGTATCAGGCCATACGCCCGCAATTTTTAAGCAAGAGGCATTTGCATAATTGCATCTCAATTCTCAACTACTCTTCAACAACCCATATAAGTTTCATTTTACAAGGGCGCAGATACATAGAGGCACAGCTATAGCTAAGTGAAAAGAAGTCATATATGTGTCTGATTGTGCTTAAGACGTGTTGCCATCTCTACGTCCAATTTGATCACGTGATTCCAAAGAAAGTTGGATAGATGTTGCTACTACTGCAGGCGGCAGAGTCCTTGTGCAGCTCCAAATCGTCCACACAGGACACAGCCCAGGGAAAAGCCAACACGCCATTTTCTTGGAGATGGACAAGGACAGCCTAATCTGCTTCGCTTTTTCAACAATTTTAGTTCATCAGCCACAACAACAGGACGAAATGATTTGCCCAAAGGAGAATTAGTTAGTTCTTCCCACTGACAGGCAGAGAACCCTACCTCGCCGACACTGCCAAACAAGAAGAGGCTTTTTCCATGATCCCACCGCCTTGTGGAAGTGCAAGATTCAGAAGCAGCCGCCGACATCGGTACATGCCAAGCTTCACTAACGTTTGACTTGGGAAATATGTCTTGCGTATGTTGAGATGGAGAACATACTAGTGGTAGATAGTATATGGTAGTAGTACAACAAAGAGTAAAAAAATGAGGTAGTACAATTTCCAGAGTAACCATTAAATATTTAAAATTTCAAGTTTAAACTCAGTAGTTGCCTCCAATATATTTGCTCGAATATACGAAAGAAGTAGGGTAAAAAGAAGCAGGGGAGGATATTTAAAACGATAAGATATTTTTTAACTGGATAATGATAAGAGATATTATGTAGCTCAAGAAGCAGGCACTAGATGGCTAGTCATTCCATTGATCTAGAAGGTAAACCATGTAGTTTCCACGTTACTAGTATGAGTCAGCAGTAATTTGCACCATTTGTGATTAATACATCACTTTTCTTGAACCTCCATGGTCATGAAAAAGAACAGTACCAAAGAATGGGATAAACAGTGGCAGACTTAATTGGGGATTGGCACAGCATTATTCAGAAGGGGGTGTTCCGTGTTCATGGGTCTGCCATTCACATGATCCAACGAGCTCCATTGATTGGGCAGCGTACCTTTTTTTTCAGCTCCCCCTGCCCAACTGCTTACTCATCGAGACACCTGTGCTCATTCCTACAGTGCTCACATGAGTACAATCGCCAAGATGTTCACATCTCCATCCTCCCACTTGCTGATTCCTAAACGTCTGAGCCCATGCAGAAGAAAGCCGCCTCTGTTGCTCCTGAGCTAAACTCCTTACACAGTTGCAGTGCTTTGGTTGTTTTGTTGCCTTCTTCCGGGTAAGCTTCCTCCTTTCCTAGGCTCATGCTTCGTAGAATTCTTCCGTGCTCTGATGCTGAGGATCTTACACAGGCTTACGGGCATCAGCACGGCTGTTTCTTGTTCAGGATTGGAAGATGAATACCACCTTGGTTGCACTCTACATTACGATATGCTCTGCCCTGTTCATCATATCCAAGATGCTCATCTCGTTCCTCCTCTACAAGAAGTGGGCTCGCAAGAAAAGGATCATCGAGAACAGCCTGACAGGTAACATCTCTCTCTTCATTAATCCATAGTTCTTGCGAGCCCAGACATAAAAGTTCTTCAATGGAGTTCATGGGTATTTAGGCTAGTTCTTTATGCATGTATCTTCACCCCAGGTGGCAAGATGGTGATCTTCCGGTCCGCCGCGATTCAGTCGCTGAGCCCCAAGTCGTTCCTGAGCATGATCATGGGGCTGTCCAACAAGGACATCATCGGCTCCGGAGGTTATGGAACCGTGTACAGGCTAAGAATAGACGAGAAGACGGCGTTTGCAGTCAAGAAACTGAACAGAGGGAGTGCAGAGATGGACCGTGGGTTCGAGAGGGAGCTGGACACCATGGGCGACATAAAGCACAGAAACATCGTCCCTCTCTGCGGCTACTATGCGGCGCCTCACTTCAACCTTTTGATCTACGAGCTGATGCCCAATGGAAGCTTGGACACGATCCTCCATGGTAACTTCTGTGATCATGTTCCAGTAACCATTTCATGTACTACTAGCATATGTCAGGTTTTTGACATTAGCAGCATGTTGATCCCAGGGAAAGAAGAGAAGAGGCAAGCTCTGGACTGGCCGGTGAGGTACAGGATTGCGCTGGGCGTGGCGCGAGGGCTGTCCTACCTTCATCACGACTGCATACCTCATGTGATCCACCGAGACATCAAGTCGAGCAACATACTTCTCGATCAGAACATGGAGGCGAGGGTGTCGGACTTCGGCCTCGCGACGCTCATGAAGCCCAACGAGAGCCATGTCACCACGGTCGTCGCTGGCACGTTCGGTTACCTCGCGCCAGGTCTGGAAATTAACCCGAACGCTCCGGTTCTCTCCTCTGTCAAATTGGCGAGTTGTCATGTTGTTGATGTGCCTGACTCTGACAGAGTATTTCGAGACCGGGAGGGCGACGACGAAGGGCGACGTCTACAGCTACGGCGTGGTCTTGCTTGAGCTTCTCACCAGGAAGAGGCCGACAGACGAATCGTTCCTCGAGAATGGCACAAGGCTGGTGACCTGGGTAAGCCTCCATCCAGCTCATGACTCTTGACGTACAATCTACTGTGCTCAATTGCCTGCACCAGTATTTGTTGGTTACAACAGTTTAACTCAATCAAAGAGAAACCAAACATAACTAATACTGATTGGCTATGATGCTCTGAATAGAAGTGCCTATCAGAGAACTGATAGGCAGTGGCTATCATCATGAGGTGCCAAGTCAAGATCAACGAGTACTAGTACAGTGCTACCTAGCATGTGCTAATTTATGGACGCGTACTGTTTTTTTCTGTGAAAATAAGAAGCTCCAATCCATCGATGAATTGAATGGAGAACGACAAAACGTATCGTTGACGATGAAATAGACATTCCGTGACGTACTAACGTCGATCGATTGGTGCGTGTTTTCAGGTTAAGGAAACGATGGAGGAGAAGAGGGAGGAGCACGCCATCGACAGCACGTTGCCGTCTTTTCGGGCCGAGGAAGTCAAGTTCGTGTTCACCGTGGCAGAGAAGTGCCTGGAGTCTGATCCCTGCAACAGACCAACGATGGCAGAAGTTGTCAAGATGCTAGAGCAAGCGAAGATGGCATAGTACGTTGGTTAGCACGCACGTAGTTATGCATAGGAGAAAAACTAGGGAACATATACCCAACGGTGTACCATTTCCCTATCTCTCCCTCGCTCTCTCTTGCCGCTGTCAAACCTGTCCCCCGTTGTAAAAGGAGGCCGGGGTGACGGCGGCTGCGGACTGTGGGACGGTAAGACGAGGGCGAAGAGAATATTAAATTGGGTGAGGTGACCGGTAGCGCAGCGAGGCTGCGAGCTCACAGTTGGCCGCAGGGGTGGCAGTGACGAGGTGGTGGAGGAAGCATGTGGAGTTGTAACCGGCACGATATCGACGGCGACGAAGGAGGGAGGTAGCGGAGGTAAGGGCGAGGGAGGCTAGGGCTGTACCCCTAGTCGCTCTCTTCATGATGGATCTCAGAAACGTTTTTAGCAAGATATCTGGCAACCCCTTTGGTACACAATACCCTCGACTCTATAACATTGTTCAGGAAAAATATACCACGATGGCTGAAGTAATGAGTTATGAACATTTTAATATGTCTTTTCGTAGGGTCATTACGGGACCTAATTTACATGTTTTGCAAGAGCTTATTACAAAGATTGTTGCTATATATTTGTCATTACAATGGGATACTTTTCAATAGAATCTTCATCAAAATAGATAGTTTTATATTCAATCGATGTATGCAGCTTTAATGCATCAAAATATCACAATTACAAATAGACAACTTTGGCAGATTAAAGTACCATTAAAAATAAAAAAAATTCTATGGTACTTACATCAAGGGGTGATTCTGACAAAGGACAACCTAAGTAAAAGAAATTGGACTGACAGTAAATAATGTTGTTTTTGTAACAATGAAGAAACTATACAACATAACTTTTTTGACCGTTAGCAGGGGTGGTGCCGGCACCCCCAAAAATTTGAAAAAGGTTACAAAATAACTTCTTCAATATACTAAATTTGTTGATTGAATTAGCCCTGATTTGGATGGTTTGGGATTTTTAAAACCTTAGAACTATTTGTATTGTATTTTAGCAAATTTCACATATATGTGTTGGATTTATGATGTTATGAAATCATTGTACGAGATTATAGAGTTATACATGTGAAGTATGCATACCCATATAAATTTTTTTAGTTCCGCCACTGACTGTCAGTTTGCTCGTTTCGCATGGTGTGTTATATAAGCGGCTTCTAATTTGTCACCTCCTCCTAGTATAGCACATATGTTTGGATGTTGGCTATTGGGGTTGGGAAAGAAAATAAAGGCTCAATATTTAGTTGGGGTTGCCGCTTTATGTTGGGCTATTTGGCTATATCGAAACGATGTTGTCTTTGATAAAAAAAAATAGATGTCTAATCCATTGCAGGTTATCTATTTGTGCATCAATTGCTTGCGCTCATGGTTAGTGCTGCAGCGTTAGGAGGCTCGAGAGATGATGTTAGTGGCATGCAACACTTTATAGGTCGTGGTTCAGGAACTATTCATCAGCCATGGATGGAGGATTAGCACAAGATTGTGTGCGGATTAAGAGTTTTTTTTATTTGTCTTTTTTATGGCTTGTTCAAATTTTTTCCTTCATTTGATTGTCGTTTGCTTAGTCTTTCTTTATAATTCTCTTGATGATAATATTTTGGCTGTAACTTTGTAATAAACGATTGGCTATGTACATCTCACGGTGCAGAGGCCAGAAGGTTAATATATTCTTCTATTATTAAAAAAATGCATAGTTAGGTCCTTAATTACAGAATTTATCCACTCAATGTGTTGTTTCTGCGTAATCCATTATTGGTTCCCGTACAAAGTTAAGAAGATGTTTTTGGCGAGCCGCCAAAGATATATACTATAAGAAGCAAGATATACTA